>OY720208.1:13828185-14482140 GCA_963082605.1 Rhodophaea formosa | reverse complement strand
ACGTATAGATTAACCCATTTTTTCTGCCCGTTTCCTCAGTTAAATACTGGATCCTTTGCGAATCCCCTCCTCCTAATATATCGTTAGATCGTTATCCTTATCAACGCAATATCGGAGTCACCACGATTTTTGTCCCTCACTGGGTTCCAATGTCTCTGAGAAGGCGTAATGCCTGGTTACTTACACAACTACAACTGTACAAATTGTACTGAATACTTACTTACACAACTAACTGCTTTTCTACAAATAATATTTAAAGTAACTTTGTCTATAATTAATTGGTATACGTATAGATTAACCTAGTTTCTTTGCCCGTTTCCTCAGCTAAATACTGGATCCTTTGCGAATCCCTTCTTCCTAATATATCGTTAGAAACGATCTAACAAGGATAACGATCTTTATCAACGGAATATCGGAGTCACAATGATCTTTGCCCCTCACTGGGTTCCAATGTCTCTAAGAAGGCGTAATGCCTGGATACTTACACAGCTACAACTATACAACTTGTAACTGCTTTACTATACAAATATATAAAGTAACCTCGTCTATGATTAATATAGATTAACTTATTTTCTCTGCCCGTTTCTTTGGCTAAATACTGGATCCTTTGCGAATCCCTTCTTCCTAATATATCGTTTGATCGTTATCCTTATCAACGCAATATCGGGGTTTCAACGATCTTTGTCTCTCACTTGGTTCAAATGTCTCTAAGAAAGCGTAATGTCTGGATACTTACACAACTACAACTGTACAACTTATAACTGCTTTACTATAAATATATATAAAGTATCCTCGTCTATGATAAATTGATACACGTATAGATTAACTTATTTTCTCTGCCCGTTTCCCCAGTTAAATACTGGATCCTTTGCGAATCCCTTCCTCATATACCTATATAGTTAGATCGTTATCCTTATCAACGCAATATTGGGGTTTCAACGATCTTTGTCCCTCACTTGGTTCAAATGTCTCTAAGAAGGCGTTATGCCTAGATACTTACATACAAAAATATATAATGTAACCTTGTCTATGTGATTAACTGATAATGAAAATTACTTGAGGCATTTCTATTAATCATGATTAAAATATAAAAAATCACTTGAGAGATGCTCAAAAAAACCATATAAGATCATTATCGTTATCACTGCAATACGATCTCTGTCTGGATAAAACGTCTCTAAGAAGGTGCCATGCATGGATTGAATCATCATAATCAAAACGGGAACTTATTTCACGACTCTTATTTTAGGGTGAGTGTCACTATTCCGATTCATAATCATCCGAGCATGATATCCTGGATGCTCTCGAGCCGCTAGGCTTCAGAGCCCGGGGGTACTTTTTCAATCGTGATCCCAGATTTGACGGATCTGGTAATTACAATGGAGCGACTGTCGTGTGACCTCCGTGACCCTTCAACAGGGAAACCAGACCGAAAGGATCATGAAAGGGACCCACGTTCCGTCTGGAGCACGGTATCATGTTTCTTTCAGACGTTGAGGTGATTAAAACCAGCAATGGCCTAACCAAACTAGAATTAATATCTAAATAAATTAGTGCTTCCCGTGGGATTCGATCCCACGATCTCTCTTAATTAAGGTGAACGCCTTAACCACTGCACTACGGAGAAAGTCAGATCTCACTATTCCTATTACTTATTGCAATATATATTACCATTACACGTGAAGAAAGTGCAAACTCACTGCACTTATTTTTTTCAAATCAGTATCTCTATTCCCAATGAATTACAATTTGTAATAGAGAGATTCATGTTCTGCTACAAATTGTCTTTTTATTCCCAATTGGAGGTACAATTAAGTTGAGAAATAGACCCTTTTATTAAGTCGGACAAAAATAACATACGCAGTCTGATATCACAAGCCAGTTTCTCTTTATTTCATCGTATGTTTCTCTTTATGTGTTTGAATTTCATTTATCAAGTTTACTTTAGCTTCACGTTGCTATTATATCGAAAATGAGAACCTTTTTTGTAACTTTATCTTTGAAAATTTATTCAGTAAATTAGAACCCTAATTGTAATTCACTAGGCTTGTTTTAGATACTTTGTTTTCTTAGAGATCAATACTAAAACATTGGGGAATAAGAACAATATTTTTCAACACATCGTATTTTTGTTCTTTTGCATGCTTTTGGTATCATAATAATTTAGGATAATCTACTTATTATATATTCATCAGGATAAATTGTTATATTTTCTTCAATGTTGTGGCTACTGTCTTTTCGTGTACCAGACAACTTATTTTTTATCATGTCTTGTCATCATACATAACTTATAGTGGCCAAGAAATGATTTAGAAAAAAAAATAAGAAAATCGAAATGCTAGATTTTTCTTTACTTTTTCATCCAAAATAATTAGTTTTTTATGAATACTCTCCTTTACATGCCACGTTAGTAACTCACTTGTTGTAATTAAGATGATGATGAAGAGCAACGCCTTTAAAACCATAATTTTTACGTAACGTATTGTAACGAAAACAAGAATTTCATAATAAGAATATTATTTCTTGGATGACAAATGAAAAACAAACTAGCATGGCAATTTTCTATCAAAGCATTTCTTTAGCCTCTAGGTTCTTTTAAATATTTGCCCTTGATTTAAGTGGACCTTGTATAACTGGTAGATTGTTAGGAGTTTTTTAATGTTCAGTGACTATTATACATCTAGTTAAATACCTACTTTATTAAAATTTTAAATACTCTACCTTATCTATCTTGATTCCTAATTCTGATGATCCTTGAAAAAATTGATGCCTTACCCTAAGGTAAGGCATCATTTTTTTTTCTCTATGAACGTCTATCAACGTGCCACCTCGTATAAAAAAGCAATATCACATACATACTGGTCGAATTTATAACCTTTACATGAAGTGGATTAAACATATTCAAAAGCTGATTCTTTACAATATAATAATAAACGTATTTTCTACACAGATTTACCAAAGGAAGGGCCAAGAATAACGGGCAATGAGCAAGAGAACAGGAGAGGAGACTCACTGTTCCTCAATTGCACATCAAGTCGTTCTTATCCAGCGGCGGTGCTCAGTTGGGACATAGATGGAGAAAAGGTATGTTTCTATATTTTTCTTGAGAGGTGTATAAGTTTTACATGTCTGGCTGTGTAAACTGTGTATCTGTCTGTGGTATCGTAGCTTCCAAGCGAATGAACCGATTTTCGGTTAGGTTTTTTTTTGTGTCAAAGATAATTTTATCCCAATTCATAACCATGTTTCATGAAATCTGTTTAGCCGTGTGAAGGTCATCAGCTCTTGTCTAATTGATGAGGGAATCTGATTAGTCAGATTCAGGAAGTTAGCTTCCTTATGTGCCATTGATTCGAAATTTGGTACCGTGATACTTTAACGATATTGAAAGTGTGTGAGTTTTTAAAATTATTAATTTTACAATTTATTACTTTTGAATTATGTCTAAAAGCCATATATTTCTTAACTATATTTGAAGTTTCCAAGTTAGATAATAATTATTAATAATTTAATATTACATAAATATTCAGATATGTTACTGAGGAATGTATATGTTTACGTGCCATACGATAAAAATATGAATGCTATTTAGATGTGGTGTATATATTTCGTTTGTATACATTTTTTTCGGTTTCTAATTTCTATGGTGGGAGATTGGAATAGTATTATTATACACGGTGTAAATCTTTATCTATATTGCCTAAAATTTACCTATACTGATTATCATCAGGTCTTTCTAGTCTCCACTGCAGGAGCACGAACCTCTCTGTACTACCAGAGCCATATACTAGCCTGAGTAGTCAGAGGATTTGGCCTACAATCTCCACGCTGGCCAGACGGGTTGAAGAGGTCTCTTTGATGTTTATAAGCTTTGTTTAACTTGTGTTTCCTTAGTCGCCTTTTACGACATCCACGTGATGACTTGGAGTGGTCATATTCTACTCTGCTGGGAACCACACTGCTATACTGATCATAATGAATTATTTCTCAATATTTCCCATAATCTTCCCCAAATAGCATAGGATGGACCAAAATAAAATAGACTCTACTACATCGATTAGTTCACTATCTAGAAAACGAGTTCTTATAATGCTTTACAATTATTTGCATAGTGCAGTAAGTATAAAAAACTACACGTATGTAGTTACAAAGTAGAGTTTCCTGTCTCTCATTTCATCATGAGTTTTTTACAGAATTAGCATCATTGTTGATTACTATTTGCAGGCGAGTTTTAGTAAAGTTTAGTTCAGTTTGTTCAGATCTATTTTGTCAAACTTAACAAAGTTTCAATATTTCAACAGTTATAATTACGATGCAATGGAGGTCAAATATGCCATGGTAACGTGTTTCATGGGTATCGTGTATCACGTATCTTATGTCTTCAGGCATTTTCTTGACATAACATTTCCACCGAAAATTTTTGAAAGAAAATAAAATTCATCAATATTATTCGGCGATTTAGCAAAAATAAAATCAGAGAACATAAAAAATAATTTGATTCACAAAAAAGAGGCGTGGGTTGTTCAAAGCATTTTGTAATATTTTAAATCAATGAGTATAATGCTGGTTGATTTTCTAAGAAATAATTAAAAGTAAATAAGCATTAAAAATTATTTTTTCACTTCGTCGTATTTTATTGTAAATTCAGTTTCAGTTTAAAGCCAATAAATAAAAAAATATATCTACATATATTTTAATAGGGGCTGTAAAAAATACAGGTGTTTAAATTTTCACATATGTTTGTATCATTGCTACTTGTCCAAATTCATACACAAGTAGCGGTAGAACTTATTATTACACATACATCATACATAACTATTTATTATCCTTGTATAATGTCAATATAGATAATTGAAACCTCATTATATCGAAACCCATGATACTTGCGACAGTAATGAAAAAGCAGCAATTTCCTTTGAACCTTTATTATTAATTGTGCGGAAATTGCCAACAACGTCCAAAATTCTGTTCCGACTTTGTCCATATAAGGACCGTGATTAATCGCCGTATTATTGAATTTGGGAATAAAGTTTTCGTGCAAGCATAAAATGAAGAAAGTCCAGATGGGTAGTTTAAGTATTTTGTAAAATATACAAAATACATGATACCCTTGGTTCTCGTGGTTTAAATAACCCTCCTACACGCCAGTGTTCCCCACTTCTATCCTCAGCTGTGGTACGTCGGGACGTAGAGAAAAAGTCTTTCAAAAATAAATTTTAATACCGGATCACAAAAATACTTGATCCATATTTCATGAATTTGACCCAAATATACGTCTATTAATTTTTTTTCTTTTTTTCTTTTTAGGGACATATCACATAAATTGAGCTAGCCCCACAGTAAGATGTGAACTTGTGTCGTGGGATACTAACTCAACGATACTATATTTTATAACATATACTTATATAGATAAACACCCAAGACCCAGGCCAATCTGAAAAAGATCGTTTTCCATCTTGACCTGGCCGGGGATCGAACCCGGGACCTCCGTATCACAGGCTGGCGTGTTGACTACTGCGCCACGGAGCTCGACAATTCATTGACAAGTGTTTGTTTTTTACATTACCTACCTCATAATTATGTTTCTTATTCTTAGAATTTACTCGTTTTTTTCTACTGAATAAAAAAGAAGAACCATATCTTGGAAAGTCATTATCAGTTGGGGTTGGAAATATTCATAGTTAAATTGAGACGGATCTTAAAGCTCAATGGTACTACAAGTAGGTACCTTTGAATGGCAGGGTTTTGGTGGATCCTTAGCCAGGTAAAAACTGAAATCGATGTTTTTCAGATTGATCTGGCTCTTGGATGTTCATGTTTATAAGTATCATTCATAAAATATGTATGGTATCATTGAGTAAGTACCTATTCCTCGATATAAATTCTCATGAGTATCGGGCTAGCTTAATCAGATTGTGTATCAAAAAAAGGAGCTATGATAAAGCAGCTTTAATTTGAGATAATATTATGAACCATACTTATAATGCTGCAAGTTGCAAGGATACATGATATTACTCTCAAACGCTATCAGAATTCTGTAAAAAATCTAAGGTAAAACTTACAGACAATATTATTTTCGATATTTTACTATGCAATTAATAAAATTTAAAAATAAATAACGTATCAGAGTTATGATTTGAGCATAGCTAAAGTATAATTTTTACGCTATAAACAACATTGTCACAAAGTTTCTTTTCTATACTCTCGTTTTTTTGCATCAGAGGCCTCTTCGGGTTCTCTGAATTCCCTAATAGAGGCTATCTCAACTATATTGGGGAACTTGGACCTTAATTAAACACTAGAACTTGCGAATACAAGATCAATTTATTTAAGGCAAGTTCAAGAATAACCTTGTTAAATAGGTATTGAACCGAACCATTAAAGATTTTGTCCAGATAGCTGATCAGTAATGGGATAAAATCCGTAATATAATGGAATTGGCATTGAGAAAATCAGGATAAGAATATTTTAGATGTTAAGAAACTTGTTATCAAATGTGGCTAATATCTAAATGAATGACCAGATTATAGATACGGCTATGCTACAGCATACTATATATACACATTCTTTTGCAATATAATAATATTCCCTCTAGGAAAACTATGATAAATAAGTTTTGAATACATAACAACATTCTTATATACCTAGTTCTGTACCTAGTTCTAATATTTTTGTTGTTTTAATAGTTAGTTTAAAGGAAAGAAGAACTTTAAAATGGAGCCGATATTCATATACGAAACCGCGACAAAACAAACAATATTTTTTTTTACTTTTTTCAACGATTAAAAGAAAATTTTATTTAATCACATAGAACGTTAATAACCCTTTCGTAGGTTCTTATATAACGTACTAATTTATCTAATAAACTCTTGAAATTAGAGACTACATTACATGTTAATGATATATCAAGTGTTAAAAGTGGGTCATATTCTTAAAATATTCACTAAACGCTTTGCTTGATTCCGGGTTAGAGAAAGGCTTTATTGATCAACAGTTATTAATGATGCTTGTAATTATAAATAAAACTGTTCTTTTTAAACTTACTTACTTACTTTACTTTTGACTATATCATTAATTTTTTTTACTAGCTTTCCTTATCCTACTGCTGGGCAAAAGCCTCCCCTCTTTCCTTCCGTTCTTCTCGATTCCCTGTGGTAACCTTCCAGTTTCCATATCATTAATTAAAAATATTTTTTGTTTTTGTTTGTTTTTCGTGTGTAAGTGGCTTTTACGCTGCCTAAAGGCATCTGACATAGCTTAACGACTACCACCAATTATGACAGCCAGGACCAACAGATTAACGCGCCTTTTGAACCACGGAGGAGGTCGAGATATTTTTATGCCCCTTGGTCACCCATCCAAGTGGGAACCACGCCTGGGGTTGCTTTACATGCGTAGGCACTTACAGTGATAACGATCACTAGACCATCGCTCTCCTCCAAAAAATAATTGAAATATAGGTAGTAAATAGCACTATCACTTTTTAACGTGCTATAAAATTTTTAGATAAATTTTGAGAATAAAGTATCCCATATCCTCGCAAACTGTTACATAATAGCGCTATTACTCTGTGTTCATATTGATATCTCAAGCACAGGCTTTGAGCGGCTTCCTTACAGCTTCCTCGCAATTTATTGGCTTTCTTGAGCCAAATCACTAGCGATTTTTCCGAACTACATCAACTTTCATATTTCTCTAAGTTCTGTCAACGAAAAGTATCAGGAGATGGTTACGTATCTTAACTTAAGAATAGACAAAACATACATACCTACATACAGACTATCACGTCTTTTTCGAGCTCCGTAACGCAGCGGTCAACACGCCAGCCTCTGACACGGATGGTCCCGGGTTCGATCCCCGGTCAGGTCAAGATGAAAAATAATCTTTTTCAGATTAACCTGGGTCTTTGATGTTTATCTATATATGTATTTGTTATTATTAAATAGAGTATCGTTGAGTTAGTATCCCATAACACAAGTCTTACTTACTTTGCGGCTAGCTCAATCTGTGTGTGTTAGTCCGTATATATTTATTTATTTCTCTCTTGCGGGGTACATAGAACCAGGTCTGCAAAACCTTAAGGCCACATTTAGCATGTCGGTGGGCTTGTAAGTAAGGACGGAATCAACATAGTGATGGGTTGCTAACCGCATCGCCTCATTTCCTCGATCGGCTTTTACGATCTGCACGGGAAGGAAAGCAGCTGGTACATTCTAAGTTTTTTCTTTTCTCCCAGACCAGCATGAAAACTGGAATAGATAAATTCTAAGAAATAAACACTTACCATATGGCCGCCATATTAGCAGCTAAATTATATGTCAGTGATATAATTATATAATTGGGTCAAATATGTTTAATGAAACACGTTAGTCATTAATTGTATGTTTAGGCTTAATTACTAGGTCTTATTAGCACAGATTGCTTTATAATATACTGCAGTAATGACAATATACAATAATAAATATATAGACTATTTTAAAAAATTCAATCAATTATAATAATATGTCTGAGGTTTTTGAACAAAAACTGTTTCGTAAATGACTGAGTTATAGCGTAATAAAATGACAAAAAAGAGTAAAATTAAGAATCGCCTCTTTTTAGGGTTCCTTAGTAAACAAGGAACCCTTATAGTTTCGCCATGTCTGTCTGTCTGTCTGTCCACGGTTTTACTCAGAGACTATAAGTACAAGAAAGCTATAATTTGGTATGAATGAGTATGTATATTAATCATGGCAAAAAAGTGGTAGAAAAAATCTTGAAAAAAAAATTTTTTTTGGGTAGCTCCCATACCAGTAAAGTGGGGGAATATTTTTTTTTCTCTATTTACCCATCGTGTGGGGTATCATTAAAAAGGTCTTTGAAAAATATTGTGAGGTTGAGACTAACATTTTTCGATCCAGGGATCCGTTTCTGAATTATTTGGTTTTAAAGTGCCAATATTTGTTAGAGGTAAGTGTCCCCCCCCCCCCCTCTATCTGCTAACCGGTTATATAATAGATACGTGAAAAAAATTACAGCCGTAGCATATATACTGAAGTTGAAAAGAAAACTATCAGAGCTGGGTACTAGCGCAAACTAAAAAATTATAGTCAATCAACTTATAAAATGTACTGGAAAATGTAAAATTTCATACAATCTTCATTGTTAGATGTTTTTGGTCGTTAAACTGTGAAGTGCGAGTGTAAACAGTATGAACTCAAAGTTGTCATTCGCAACTACGGAACCCTACACTGCGCGTGGCCCGACACGCACTTGGCCGGTTTTTTTGAAAGTGGGTTGAAAGCAAAGCTTGAAAATAAACACACATTACATTCTAAATTGAAGGTGATGCTCGTTATATTTTACGTCTTTAAAAAAATTTAGTTAGACTTTGGGAAAAATAGGGCCATTACTCTGTGTTAATACAGATATCTAAAACGCAGGCTTAGAACTACTTTCTTACAATTTATTGGCTCTCCCGAGCCAAATCACTGGCGATTTTTCCAAGATACTGTATCAAATCACGTGCGAGACTTTCGAAGTCCTTATGCTATGGCTTAAACAAAGTGCTATGGATACACATGCTAGTTTTGAGCATGCTTATAAGCATGCTGCTAATGAACATGCTTATGTCCCGCACACAACCTGCACACACGTGCAGCATGCTTGTTTCGGTAAGCTGCTGTATACTTAATGGATACTCTTTAGTACTTTGTGTGAGCTCTGTGAGCGCTTACGTATGTTAAGCAACCCCTGGTGCAGTCCCTACTTGAATGGGTGACCGCATGTGGCATAAAAATATCTCGAGCTCCTCCGTGCTTCGGAAGGCACGTAAAGCCGTTGGTCCCGGCTGTCATCGTTGATGGCAGTCGTTAAGCTATGTCAGATGCCTTAAGGCAGCTTGAAAAATCTGACACCAGTGTTGGCCACTTACACATACGAAAAAAAAAAGTACTTTGTACTCTTTAGCTCTCAAAAATCAAGCCGCGATTCGATTTTCGAAGTAGCATGCTTATTTTTATCCATGTCTGTTCACACATGCTGCTAAGTAGTACATGCTCAAAACAAGCACGGAAGCATGTTACTAAGTAGCATGTGTATCCGTAGCTTTACTTTTGTAAACAAAAAAACGGTGTTTGAAAAGAGCTTATGTATAATATTCTTCGCTCGCGTTTATGTCGATCCCTCAGGAACAGATTTTTTCCTGACTAAAAGATAGCTTAAGTTCTTCTCACTGTCCTAGATAACACGTATAATAATATCATGATAATCGTTTTAGATTATTAGTTAGGAGGTGGATTATGATACTGTTAGGTATTATTAAAATTCGTAACGGGTAACTCATGTAACTAGTCAGCTACTGGCCGACATGTTTCGAACTTATACTGAGGTCTTCCTCAGGGCAAATGTGAATCGAGATCGATATTGTCCCAATTCTTGAGCATCGTGCGCGCGATTTAATCTCCTAACAGTGTTATAAATCAATGTCCTGACTAATAATTTAAATCCGATCATCATAAAATTTTTCATGATGAGTTAACGTCCTGAGTGGCAAGACGACCATTATTTTAAAATCGTTAATTTTTTCAAGGAGTTAATGCACGATAGCCTTATAGTTCCCGGCAGAGTAGAATAGGACCACTCCAAGTCATCCCGTGGATGTCATAAAAGGCGACTTAGGAAATACAAGCTAAACAAAGCTTATTAACATCAAAGATATCTCTCCAACCCGTCTGGCCAGCGTGGAGAGTGTAGGCCAAATCCTCTTACTACTCAGGCTAGTATATGGCTTTGGTAGTACAGAGAGGGTCGTGCTCCTGCAGTGGAGACTAGAAAGACCTGATGATGATGATGAATGCACGATACCCAAAAACATAACACCTTTTTTTTGACCGACAATAGCGACACTATGACGTGGCTATCTAAGATAGGTCTAATAAGTACTCGTATAAGGTGTCCAAGGCTCCAAAGACTGATATGTTGATGAGTAGGATGGTTTCTTCAACAGCTCGTCATTACAGGTGACTGATCCCGAGCTGTTGGTCGAGTATCCGCCGATGCAGCACCAGCATGGGCTGATGTCTACAGCCCTGGGTCTACGGGTGCCTGTAGGGAGAACCATGCAAGTGAGGTGTACTGCCAGGGTGGCTCCTGCGTGGCGGGAAGGAAGCGAAGCGGTGGTGGGGAATAGCCAGCTAGCTGATAGCAAAGAAGCTATGTTACTAGGTGAGTTTTAGACGAGCTATCTTTTTTCTCTATCTTAAGTTATCAAATTAAATAAAGCACGAAAATTTTAAGGGCAGGCACCCATGGATAATAAAAATGGTCCAGTAGCAAATTTTAAAAAAATTGACATGCTTGTTTTTTTTCACGTGCGGAGCGGTTTATAGAATACACCATCCTCCAAGTTTAAATTGTGTAGTTTTAATGGTTTGGGAATAAAATGCCTGTGACATTCCGGGTTCCGGATTTTACCATTCGGCGACGGAATTCTTAAAAGAAAAAAAAATTTTGACTTCCCATTGAAATTTAATCAGTAGTAACTCCCCGATTTAACAGCAGTATATAATATATCTACATAAATACGAAGCCAAACCCGACAATGCAGTGAAAACTAGCTCCAATATCATTGTTATGAACGGCTGCCCATAGAGATTCAGGATCTAGGAATAATCTACTATGCAGTTGTGCTAAAGTTACACAGTATAGTTGCATTGCACCTGGAGATAAGTTTAATTTAGTTCGGCTACCGAAATGCAGTTGCGGGGAACAATATCATTGTAACGTGACCCTAGCTTTCACATTGTTCGAATTTGAATTGATTAATAAATATATAGCGTTGATTTGTTGGTTGTAATTCAAATTAAAATTTACATGATTTTGATGACTCACAAAATGTCACCCACGTTAAGAGGATACATGAATTTTACGGGGTACAGTATTGACCCCATTCGAAATAAATGATTTGAACGGAAACGGAGATATTATTAAAAATTGTTCTGCGAGGCCCTTCAAACTACTTTATGAACTACTGTTTACAGTTTAAAGTGTAAATGTGAAGGTGTAGTTAGCGTTTTTGTCAAAGCTGCCGTTTTTGACAAAAATACTATGGTACTGGGTACCGTAGTACTGGTTTTATAAATAAAGTTGGCTAATATGAATATGAGACTATTGGATTTGTCTGCGTAAAACTTTAATATCTTACTAAAAACTTTTACTAAAATAATCAATCAGGTTTCTTATTTATAAATGATCTTATTTGCAAATATTATAGAACTGGTCAACTGCAAATGGCATTCACGGACACTAAGGGCTCCGTACCACCGTACAATATTTAACTTCGGTAATCACGTTTCATATAATCGATTCTAATGTGTTGTAATATATAAGTACGAAACACAAAATACGAAAAAGATACTAATAATAGTATCATACGACTGATTAATTTATGTTATAAGCGCGTCTCGCGATAAACAATTATTGGAGAGAAAGTTACAAATATTATGATTATTTTTAATTACATAAATAGTTTCCAGGAAATAATACCTTGATTAACGTTTTCACTTTATTATAACCGGACATTGTTTAATATATATAAAATGGTTACATTTTAACTGAATAAATCATAAAAGCTCGTTTCAATGAGTGAAATAAAATTGTAATCAAGTTATTAAGTATTCATTCAAACGTCAAATTAAACATATCGGTAACAATGAAATCACTTGAATAAATAACTTTGTATTGTCAATTAAGTAAGTGACAATTAAACAGGCGGAACATAAACTTTAGTTAGTATAGGCATATTGATTCCTTATTAAAACAATAGTGAAAAACATAGTGCGAACATTGAATGGCCGATGGGGCAGAAAGGTTCTTGAATGGCGAATAGGTACCGGCAAGGGAACCCTAACCTTCCTACCCTACCTGCTACGTGAGGATTTGGGTTCGATTCCTATTGCCTGAAAATACCTTTTATTTATTTTTTTGAAAAATCACACAGATTGGGCTAGCCCCAAAGTAACTTCTTAAGTAAGACTTGTGTTATGGGATACTAACTCAACGATACTATATTTTATAACAAATACATATATAGGTAAACATCCAAGACCCAGGTCAATCTGAAAAAGATCATTTTTCTCCCGAACTGACCGGGGATCGAACCCGGGTCCATCCGTGTCACAGGCCGGCGTGTTGACCGATGCGCCACGGATCTCGTTATTCACCTTGTTATTCATATTTACAGGTATCGTTCTGACTAGATGGTTAAGACAATCTTGACATCATAACAACCGGCAAAATATTCTTAGCTGTCACTCTTTCTTTTTTGGGCGTGTCTCCCCGTTGTATCCTCATCTATAATCACAGCATGTTAGTTTATGTATATTATGTTTTCATATGGTTTGGAAAATTTTATAAGTACAGTACCGCCGGCCTAATGCAAACCATCCTATGGAAGGAAATAACTGTGGAAATTAAGAACATTCACAGTCCCGAGCATAGATGTATATTCAATTTTATTACATTTTAGACTTTCTCGCATTGACTTAAGAATCAATTTAAAAACATATTAATTCGTGACTGTACTGCTGCGTGACAACCGCTGCGCCATGGAGCCTGGCTGATTTTTTGCTCACAATATCGAATAATAACATCAATCGATTAATTCACCACTGGCATCCTTCTGATACTGAATAACTTGACAATATTTTGAACTATTGACGCGAAATAAAATCTCAATTCCATTTTTTAATATCATCCTCATCATCACCATCTCAGCTGCAAGAAGTCAACTGTTGGACTTAGGCCTCCCCTAAGGATTTCCTATACGACCGGTTGGAAGCAGCTTCCTACGGCTTTGGTCAGGCCGTCTGTCCACCTAGTGGGTGGGTGTCAAACGAGCAGAGTCTTTCATTAATCTAAAACAGCACGAATGGTTATCATAATGGCAGCTCCCGGGCTCCGACCCGTTACAGCTGAGAATGCCACCGGGAAAACAATAATATTTTGATCCATTCTCTCTTCTCTTCCAAGAAAATCTTCATTCCATTTTCTTTCGTTTTTGTCAGTTATTTTGTTACCTATAATTACGATTAAATAATAAAAGTTAACTTTTATTATATTGACTTAAATAAGATACCAAAAATTACACAAGCTACACAATATAAAAACTACGCAAATCTTCGATTTGTAAGCTTACGCTTAGCCATACAAAAACTACACAATTGCCCCGGTATCTAACAACGAACTAAATAATATCACTAATTATCTTGAATCCGTTTCCCTCCAAATAACGTTTGCGAGACTAACAAGGCTTATTTGTTTCAGTGAGGAGTTCATCCGACGCCTCAACGTTAAGTGTAATGCTGTTAACACTTTCGCTCACACCATTCTTCTGTGGCGTAACGGTAACGTGATGAATTATCACGACTATTTTCTTAACGGGACGTGATTACGCAACGCTCTTAGTTTCTTAGAGACTGTTTGGAGATTTCTATCCTATTGTTACTGTTTTCTATGTATGTTTTATACTAAATTGCTCTAGCTTTGAAAGTATCGTCTAAATTGTTACAATGATTACTTTTGATAGCATTTATTTCTATTGCTTCCGGATGAGACTTTGATTTCTTTTGTTATTACTCTTGACTTTTGGAAAACTAAAAAATGGTATTTTAACATGTATTATGATTTAACTCCACACTGTGTACAATTAAATTAGGTAGTTAATAAATGTTATCATTTCTTTTGATAAAAGAATAAAGTCTTCGATACATATCTATACCTAACGGAATAGTTAATGCTAGTATATGTAAGAAATAATTCAGTGCACGGTTGTTGAATGTATTGGCTAAGAAACAATATTTATTTATAGTCGACAAACTGTTACGGCATCTAAGTTAAGATTTTAATTGTTTTCTATTAGTTACATAAATAAATGGACCCAGGTCAAACTGAAAACGATTTCCATCATGACCTGATAGAGGATCAAACTCGGGACCTCTCGTGTCGCAGGCTGGCGTGTTAACCACTGCGCCATAGAGCTCGTCAACATGAAAGTGCCGAGCCAAAACGCGCCAAGCGTGTTACAGTTGCAGACTTATATTGTCGCATACATAGCACACATAGAATACATACCCTCCCGCCTCCGCAGGCCTCGCCCTGAACTGGACTGAAATAAAATGCCGGAAGTTGACAAGACCCTTTTTCAGTATCACAATATAATGTACTTGCGCCTATCTAAATAATCTATAATTCAACAACCGAGTTCTGTATTTCAGTTAATTTAATGACATTTAGTTTAAAAATTAAAAATATAGAAGTCATATTTTGGCAAGGACAAGTGAGGTATCATTATTTAATAATGTAAAAAAGTTTCACATTTTGTAACTTGTAAATAAAATTTAGAAACGCCTTCTTAGATAATACTTTGAACTAATGTACATAAACATTATTAAGACTAGACTTAGTTCAAATAATTTTGTAAATTACTGTATGTAAGAATGATTTCATTATTATTTTAAATTAACGAAAATGTGACTAAAATTAAAAAAGGTCAAGAAATGTTTTTCTCTGAATACATAACTTTGTACTAATGAGACAATTTAATATTTTGAAAATAAATGAAACAAAAACGAATGAAAATAATCAAATGTTAAAGTAAATATATAAGTAGTATTTTTCTTTTTATTATTTTGAATCACAAAGTATGCTTATCTTGAATTTTAGCATGGTGATTTTAGGACTTATAAAATTTGAGGCATATCCCAATAATATCAAAACTATGAATACAAACATTCTATAGATAATAATTAAAAAAGAAACGAAAATTTGATAACGACCATGTAAAAACAAATATTTGTATGGAGGGTTTTAAAACAATATGTCATACAAAAGTTGACTAGAAAAATAAAAGGCACGTAGCAAACAAAAACAGAAATATTTTTGTTACATTCCTTAAATACCTACATATCGCTATATAAGTTGCTGTACCACAATTCCCAATGTAATATATTTATATTAGAACACATCCGCTTTTGTTGTTAATGTGTACTGTAATTAGAATTAACTGGCATTATTTTGTTGAAATATAAAGATTATTTGTTATCCGGTCTTTCATTGCTCATTGATGTTTGTTTATTGAAAATTAACTTAAACCAAACAAAAAACGGCCTAAAATAAAAATTTCGCTGTTATACAAACTAGTTTCAGTTCAGAATCTATCATTCCATATATTGATCTATTTAGAGATCTATAAATTAGTATAGGTAGGGCTATTGTCTACGGAAACTACACAAGTGTAAGTATCCTTAAGTGCAGTGCGAAAGGCAGGATCAATGAGGGTTTGTGTCTTCGGAAGGCACGTTAAGCCGCCAACCAATGCCAACGCTGCCATCGTTGATCGCCGAAAGATCAAAAAATGAGGGTTAGACTTTTCTTAACTTAGACTAAGGGCTACAAGGTGAATTGCTGTGCAATATTTTCTTACAGATTCCTAGGCCCCTTACTTTTGTATGGGAGGTCTAATTTTAATTTAATTTTATATCTTTTTTTCTTGCAATTCTGTATTGATTTTGATATAGCTCATAGGTTCAAAATCAGCCCGTATTTTACCTTTTTTTCTTGCGGTATATTATTCTACTACGATGATAATTCTATCGTTAAAATATAGCCATGTTGTTCAGAATAACCATGTACATTATTTTGCAGTAAGTTGTTTTACATTGACACATATAGAGGAATAAAACGGTTCATAATATCTCAGAAATGAAAATTCGTAAGCTCCTGGAATAAAACAGTGTTTTATATAAAAATGACAAATAAGCTACAGAATATTATGCATTATGCATCAAACGTTGAATTCGCTGAGGCATTCACTAAAGGGCGCTGACGTGAATGCACTGGCTGACTTGGCAGTACCCACTATCTTATACTAGTAGATAACATCAATGCTATGTTCTATTTAGTGTATGACTTAACAATATCAAAGAATTTTTAAAACGTCAATTTATGTTGTTGATTTTCAACTTTTTTTTCGTGAAGTAAAGGGCCAATACACGTGTCGGATTTTTTCAAACTGCTAAAAAGCATCTGTGTGTTTTATAAAAACATATACAGCGTGTAAATTGACCTTCGACACACCCTTGAAGAGGTAAATTTCGTCAATATGAACAACTTTTCCTATGAGACCAAAGGTGGGAACTAAATAACTCAATTTTTTTCCGATATTTTCATACAAGTGTTTAGCCGCCCGGGCAATTAGAGCAACTGACGATTCGGACAAAAAATATACGGACTGGCTGTCCGAAGTATGGGAAAATAAAAGAAACATTTGAGTTGCCAGCATTAATCCTATATAAAAAGTTGTTCTTACTGACGGTCTGACTCATCCCTTTAGGGAGACGTCAAAGGTCAATTTATACGTTGTATACATAACAAATTCATCACGTCTCTATTCTTATTCTATTGCTAACAAGCTACACAGACCTTTAGGCAACATTTAGCTCCTGGCTGATATTATTACTTATATAGATAGGTGTATAAAATCATGAAGCGCTGCTAGTCACTAGTCACCACTATACCACCTAATGATTCCTTAGATCGTTACCTATTCCCTTGACCAGCTTTTATAACATTCACAGGAAAGTACCTTGTCTCATCATCATCATCATCATCATCAGGTCTTTATTAGTCTCCACTGCAGGAGCACGACCCTCTCTGTACTGCCAGAGCAGTAAGTGGATTTGGCCAAACTCTCCACGCTGGCCAGACGGGTTGGAGAGATCTCTTTGATGTTTATAAGCTTTGTTTAGCTTTAGTTTCCTAAGTCGCCTTTTACGACATCCACGGGAAGATTTGAAGTGGTCCTATTCTTCTCTGCCGGGAACCACACGGCATACCTTGTCTATTCTACATTATTTTCTTTTCTACCAGACTAGCATAGAAACCTATCTGAGTATCTGTTAAATGGAAAACATGGAACAAAAATAAACTAAAGGGAAAAGAAATTGCATTTGCTAATCTGTTTATTTTTAAGCATATTTTCTTCTTTGAAAGTTTTTCAGTGTAATAGGCCGAAAGTTTGTGTAATACTTAGTCGACTGCTAGCGTGATATAAATGTTTTGAAAATTAAATACTATCATTGTTTACATAATTAAAAGTAGTTTGTTTTAAGTAGTCATTAGTTACCTACCAAGCTTTGAAAATGTATTTCAGAACAATATGTTACCCAACAAAGAAACGCCTCAAGGCAACACGACATACAATACGAGTACTCACTGTATAAAAACAACGAAAAATGAGAGAAATATGAACCTGACATTTCGCCGGATATATGTTTGTACCAGTAGTATCCTTAAAAAAACTCATTTTATTCGGTGAATAATATATCTACCAGTAGCATTCTTAAAAAAAACTCCTTCTGTTTCTAGCCTCTATAACCGTTGCCTCATAGCGGAGGCTAGAAACAGAAGGAGTTTTTTTTAGGAACAAAATGAGAGGAAAAAGTGACATGTATGTGTCCTAAAAACCTTTAGGAGACATACCTACTGTCACTTTTTTTCTCTTGCGGGGTAGACAGAGTTAGTTTAGTTTCTAGGTCGTCGTAAAAAAGTAGTACCTATATTTACAAACAACTCGTAAAAAGGGGGGATACCGGGCAGGGCACCAAAATAATCGAAATGAGGATGCAACCACATAAGCTAGAATGACAGAGTGTGAGATGAGTGTGAGAGACAGATCAGATGATGGATCAGATGGGAAAAAGATCTCGTTTAAAAGCGTACGGAAGAGAGCGGGCAAGCCTCTCGTTGCGACTAAGGATGACAGGTAGCATTTTCTCTTATTTGAAAGTGCCTGTACCTGTCATCCTTAGTCCTAAGAAAGTCGACACATCTATACCGATCAGCTTTAATGATCACTAGACATGAACATAGATAAAGACATTAGATTTATTTAAAACACACACATACACCACACTTAGAAATATATTTCAATAGCTAACTTAATCATAAATAAAATAAATTAGGGTTCCTTGTTTTCTATAGAACCGTAAAATTATACATACAGTTATTCGCAACCATGCTCCGTCAAACGTTAACCTCTGTAAACATGTTCAATCATAAGCAACATGTTTCATCAAAAGGCGTACATAGATGTAATTGCAACATGCTTCATCAAAAACTGATTAATACACAGATCTGTACATATTTTTATTATTATATCAATATTATATTAAACTTTGTCTATGTTAATAGAACTTTTGAAATATAGCAAAAGGCAAAAAATACATTGAATTATTTATACATATTTTATCTGAAATTGGGAAAGAAAATTATCGAAATTGATAAAACATTGTTTAAATTTAAAATGGTATATATTTTTGTTTATCTTTTAATGAAATAGTAAGTAAGTAAGTTATTTTTGTCTAGCAAGCAGGTACATAAGAAAATATTATTCCCGTACAACACAATACTGAAAAGAGTAATGCCCCAGGCTTCACGTTATGTTTCCACGCAGTACTCTTACTGTAACAACAGAAAATGGAACAAGTTGTATTATTTAAATAAAAAACTCGACTACCGTTTTTGACAGTTTACGTCGGCCTTATTGTTTTTATGCTAACGTTACTTAACCTATGATACTTCGTAGAAGAATTCCAATCTAATGACAACAAACACTTCGAAATCGGTCAAGCCGTTTAGGCTACAGAAGGCAACAATGGGACAGAAGTACTAACGTGCACAATACACGCGAAAATTTTTGCCCTGCTTTTCTTGGTTGGTCAGTCGGGTAAAAATTATAACGCAATAACTTGCGAAGCTCCAGTACCACAGCCAAGTACCGCTGGTATTGTAATTCAAGATTAATACTAAAACAACCATGAAAAATCTTTGAAATCGTATTTAAAAATGAAATTCATCCGCTGCAAAAACGTTAATAACAAAATACGATCCGATACGGTATTCCATCAACAATATTTTCAAATAGAATCACTACAATATCATTCGAGCAGCCTGCGGCGTCGATTCCCATCTGTCAATTTACGCGACCGTATTACGTTTCAATTCGATCGGCTATCCTCAATCTAATCCATAAAATGCACTGCCAGTGTTAGGCCACTGCCACTTAGTAATATATCACTCGATAATATTGCGTAAGCTATTTGTTTTCTGTAAAGAAAAACCAATCGGGTGTAAATTTAAATTGCCAGGTGGCTGAACACTTTTCTATGGGAATGTCGATTTATTGTGCAAGTTTGCTGCATGAGTCCCATAAAAACGTTTCTTTATATTAACAAGTTTTCCCACTTACGTACATTTATACCCAGTACAACCCGTCTGGCCAGCGTGGAGAGTGTAGGCCAAATCCTCTGACTGCTTTGACTAATATATGGCTATAGTAGTACAGAGAGAGTCGTGCTCCTGCAGTGGAAACTAAAAAGACCTGATGATGATGATGATGATGAAAAACAACAAAACATTGTCAAATACAGGTTAAATCAAATGGGTGAAAATCGTAGAGAAGGCCAAACCCCACAAAAAGTTGTAGCAGTACTGGCAGTGAGTATAGTGGCATCTTGTTTATATAGAGATAGAGATGTGTAAATCTACCCTCGATGTATATCCATTATTAGGAAAAAGCTTGTCAAACGCAAGTAGGTACTAAAAAATTGAGACGAAAAATCGTGGAGAACCCACAAAAAATTGTGACACTACTACAGGAACTGAGTAAAGTCATATTTTGCTATAGTGCAATTCACTTGTTTTTAAACAGAATCATGACTCGAGCAATATTTGACAAAATCAGCTTAGATCTAATCTAAGCTTTTTGCTTAGCATTGTGTACGTAGCGTAAGATAATCTTGAAAGCATTAAATACAAGGCTAGTGGTAGATATAAGTATGATACACTTAAAAATAAATATTGTGATATGAAAGAACAACAAGCCATGGAGATGAAGCGTTTTTAATATCGATAACTGCGTGAAAAATTAGGTAGGTCCAGACACTTGGAAGAGATTTTTTTTTTCACATATCACACAAATTGATAATATGTTGTCTCCATAGAATTAGTGTTATAGGATACTTACTAAACGATACTTTAACTTGACATCTAAGATCTAGGTCAATCGTTTAGTATTATGAGCTGACTGACCACTGCGCAACGGAGCTATTTAAGGGTTATAAATAATTAGGTACTTACTATAATAAGATAGAGATAAACGTCGTGATGTCAACATTCCATAATACCTCTTGTGAGATGTAGTCTTTATTACTTAGAAAGACATCGAGTAAATCCCTCTTTGGGTAAAATTTACTTTGTGGACTTTACAAAGCATTTGGAACCCTGACCATTTCGAACAAATCGTCCCAGCTCGTATCTGTCCGCTTCTTTTGTCAGCTATCTTCTACACTTGTCTAAGGATTCTTTGTAGCAGCCCATTCGTAAATTGAACATGTAAGTACGTCTAAGAAAATGTACAACTTTAAAAGAATTATTTTCCTAGTAGTCGACTGTGATTTTCCAAAATATTCACAGGCACCATTGGTTCATGCCAATATAATAATAAAAATATTTTCAACTACCTTTTACCCGCGGCTTCACTCACGTATATTTTTGCAGCATTTTGCGTTTTGTTTGTCGCAAATCCCATGGGCACAGTACCTTTTTCCGGGATGAAAGGCACCCTATGACCTTCTCAATACCCTAACCTAAAGTATGCAAAATTTCAAGAATATTGGTTTAGTAGATAAAGTGTAAATAAAAAATTTGCCGCAAATCCCATGGGCTCATAGTTTTTTTCTGGGATCAAAGGAACAAGGTTAGGTAGGCATATTCTTTTCAGTACCCTAACCTATGTGTATGTCAAATTTCAAGAAGAAAGGTTAAGTAGATCAATTGTGAAGAGGTTACAGACAAATAAATATGCAAACTCACTTTCGCATTCATAATATTACTAGTTGTTACCCGCGGCTTCGCCCGCGTGTTATATAGCCTATGTCTTTCTTAGTACCCTAACTTATGTTGTAGTATCGTTGTGTTAGTATCACTTAATGTGCCCTTAACACAAGTCTCGAACTTACTTTGGGGCTAGCTCAATCTGTGTGATTTATCCGTATTTATTTATTTATTTAGTATGTGTATGTAAAATTTCATGATGATCGGTTCAATCAGTTAGGATTAGTTGCGATATAGTACGGATTGGCATAAAATAGATGTCAAAATACAAATACGTTTTCATACTAAAATTGTCCTATAATACCAATCCCACCATCTCTGCGAATTTTGCATCTATTGCATGCAATGTGTACCACTCTGTATAATGCCAACAATAATTTTCCAATATTAGTACGTACAGATCCAAATCCTATTGTTAAATAATTCCAACAACAGAATTCAGGAGTTCGAGACTCGAATTTGTTCGGAATGTCGATATAATGTCACATGCAAAGGCACATTTGCATAAAGGGACCGGTGCCATGAGATTCATCAGAATAATTATCAAGGGACCACCTTTATTTGGTCTCTCGCTCCAACAAAAATATTCCCAACGTTGAGATGTCAGGTAAAAATGGGAGTTCTCAGTTCAGTGGTTTATTACACACGCATGCCGACTTAATAACGAGGTACACGCAAAAGGGCGTAGCCTATTACGTGTTAAATGTGCGAACACTGAGCAAATAATTATGTTACATGTCAGAGGACGTAATGGCCGAAATGGCGAATTTTAATTGATTTAAATGATCCAATTTGGGGTGAATTATAGTTATTATAGAACCTATGCCAAGCTATGTGTCACGTTTTGTTTTTTTTTATATGTACCTGAGTTTGGTACATACCTATAAATGCTAAAATGCAAAATGTATTTTCCAAAAAAGGAGAAGTTTCTATATTTTACTGTATGTTTGTTACCCTTCAACGCCGTCATTTCATAAACCGATAAAAATACCTTTTTATACTCGGATTGTTATTTCGTTTTTTTTTTTTTTAAAGACTTGTTCTAGTTATTGACCTAGTTATCACTTTTAATTCCACGAAGTCCACGAGTTTTATACTATAACTATAATTACAGGACCTCGCTTAAGAAAGGACTAACCTGTATTAGCTTTACTGTAACAAATATATACCTAACTAACTAGGGAAAATATTTTTTACCCCTTTTGACATAGTTAAGTATTAAAAATTAAAAACACATTTTCAAATCTCACTTTGTCATCACATTCTTCGCAGTTTATATACAGAGTGATTTGAAAAATCTTGGCAATATTTTAATGCCGGAATTAGACAAAAAATATACTCATAGGAATTTCCTCAGCTGATCAGTGACTTTGTATGAGAGGTCCAATCTGTTTTCATTTTCTTGCCATTTTTTCTTGACGGTAAAAGATTCTACTCTAGATACTGATTTCTATATTAAAATATTGCCAAGCTTTTCAGATTTACCCTGTTTAATTTATAACTTCTAACAACTCTGCGAAACTTTGGATCCGAATCCTTTCTGTCCGTTTAATGTCTCCGAGACGTTTATAGAATTAACAAACAATAGCTTATGACTTTCCGTCAAGTAGATTGACGATAACACTTTAATGAAAACGTCACTGTCGCCGCCGAGCTGCCGAGAAAGTATCGGTGACAGGAGAAATTCATTTAAACGCGAAATAAATATGGAGGGAGGACGATAAACGCTTCTTATATTTCCGGTTGTATGAGATAAACGATTTTATGATAAAAATGGTATAAAATACGCAGAACGTGACACTGTCAGATTTTTGTTTATAAATGAGGAAAAATCTGGTGCTCTTCCTATTTTAGGGTCAAAAAACAGGTATTACGTTTTTAATCGACTTTAGAAAAACATTTTATCAATTCGACCTATATGTATATGAAATAGTCAGAACCGAAAAGATTTTGTACATATTTAAATGAGTTCGGTGGTTTTTGAGATAAATTAGTTACCCCTCGGAACTCACAAGTTTAAAGTATGTACCTATCAGTCACTAGGGAAAATTGACACACTTTATGATCATATGTTTGTATGTAAGTTTAATTGTTAATGCTGCAGCAGGTTTGGATATGTGTGGTATCGTCATAATCTACACTTTCAATTTGTATTTTAAATTAAAAAACCTTCGATTTCAAATTCGACGAGCTCCGTGGCGCAGCGGTTAACACGCCTGCCTGCGACACGGATGGTCCCGGGTTCGATCCCCGGTCAGGTAAAAATGGAAAATGATCTTTTTCAGATTGGCCTGGGTCTTGGATGTTTACCTATATATGTATCTATTATAAAATATAGTGTCGTTGAGTTAGTATCCCATAACACAAGTCTCGGACTTACTTTGGGGCTAGCTCAATCTGTGTATCTCTCGATTTGAACATATTAATTTAAAAAAAAAAGTTATCAATCTATTTTTTTACATAAAATGCACAAAAATTACAAGATTCAATTAATACCCCATATGTTCATAATTATTATTGTCCAGTGGAATAACTCACAAACATATAAAACTTATTTATTTACCTACACTTATAAACTTTAAACACATAACACTCATTTTAAGCAGTCGTGTAAAACTTAACTAAGACATAAGACACTCATGAAATAATGAATATGTCGAAGTATAATTCAAGCAAACTTAAAATTCGTAAGCCAGCCAAATGAACACAATAGTAGTAAATGTCTGCACTCTCATGGCTTGACAAACAAACAAACAATAATACCCCACTAATGAGGTTTCACTTTTTGTTGGAAAACCATGTAAAACGTTTTCACCAAAAATTAAATTACTTTAGAAAAACGTGCACGCTACTTTATTTTGAGATAATTGGATGAAAAAGTTTTTAGTGTTAGGTATGTTAATCGTACATAGTACAGTCGTTGAGCAAACGTAATCGTTTGTAGGTGAGTTGTATCGTTTTGATTATAAAAGAAAAGGACACAAAGTAGAGACTAAAGCAACCCGCAGATTCGGTTCCCTTCCTTTGATCGAGATGACGCGATTTATACGGATGACATTTTTTCTCCTCTTTCAGACCATCATCAAAGCCTGGCCTTACTGTGTGAATTCAAATCATTTCTGTCATAACTTTGTCATCTTTGTTTTTAGCCTTATTTGTCCCACTGCTGTGTAAAACCCTCCCTTTCTACTAACACCTTTTCAATAAATGGCTTCATGCTGCCTCCCACCTAAAAAGCGGTTTATGTCGTCCCGCCATCTCTTACTCAGTCTGCCTTTATTTCTTCGGCTCTCCGATATTCAAAAAGCCTTTCATGCGAAAAATATGACCAGCCCTTTAAGGGGCAGCAGTCTTTACTCGTACGTCAAGTACTTGCGATGAAGATCGTAGCTCTGTATTCTGTATGTTTAGCGCACACCAAGCCCGCTGCACTCCAAGCTAGCTGACAAACCTTGAGTATGAACTTTTGAGATTTCGTCAGTGACAATGAACAGATACACACATCCAGGAGTTTGCATTTTACAGGAAGAGGAAGGTTACATTAAGAAGGTTTAGAAAAAAAAGAAAGAAGAAGGTTAGGTTGTGCCATCATAGTCCAGACGATTTTTCAGGCGTTATGAATGTGACGGTCGATGTTTCTTTTAACCTAAAGTAGTTTACATTTTTCACATTGAATGTACCAAGGACTTTTAAAGCTGTACAATTAAACTCAACAATTATCTTTTAACTAGTTTGCCAACTTTGAAAACGCCATACAAATGCGGGCAAGCGAAGGTATTCATACAAGTAAAAACAAAAAGTGTAATGACTCCTTTGCACCCTTGGTTCTGAATAGCATAAATTACTGAACTTTAATGCAGAACGGTCTTTGCGCTTCATAGTCATACATCTAAAACTATTTATATTTTGTTGGTGAACTTGGATAGTCCAACTTGGAAACAGTGCAAGTTGTATCGAAATTGGTTCAGTATTTTTGAGATTGAGAGATAATCGTGTGTCAGACAGAAAATAAATTTAAGTCGGTTTGTTTTTTTAATAACTTTTTGCTTGTTTGTCCATTATTTCTTTGAAATAACGGTACCTAGGCTTTCCACTCCTCTTTTTGATTCTATTTTGGGTTTATGATAGTTTTCATAAATTGGTCGTCTCGAACAAAACGTAGCTTATAACACTACTAGTTAAAATAACTAAATGAATAATAAATCAAATTGATGCTCATTAAGTAAAAAATAATCTACGCCAAAACAGCAATAACTAACATTTTATGATAGATGTCTAAAAATAAGACACCCATCTATGTACGTATGGTCCAAAAAAGCAGGCATTAACGGTTCGGAACGTTTACATATAATTCCCACCCACACCTCCTTTGTAAACTATCGAACCGTAAAAAACGCCTACACATTTCATCGGCGAAAACTTGGATAAAATCTGGGCCCGATTAGGGTGTCCTTACACTACACTTTTTATTCGCTCTTTATTTTAGCCAGTGATTTCCAAAGTGGTCCATGTATACTTCCGTAGATCGATGATAATATGCAAGCAGGCCAAAATGTGAAAATAGAAACCAATGTTAACACTGTCCGCATAAGTTTTAGAATGATATATACCTATATATCAACGATATAAATTATATGTATTACTTACTACTACTATACGATAAGTAGAAAGAATGTAAATCAATACAACCATAGCCAATCTGTTAGTTTAAAAACTTTGTCCATCGAAGTGGGTCTAATATTTTTCGTGCATGTATGCTGTATTATGACGTAGGTATATAATGTATACCTACGATATTTGTATAGATACTTTTTAGTTTATCGTAAAAATAATCATTACTTTACCGTATATGCTAGCTATTATTTTATAAAGTTTAATATACATAAAAAATATTTAAAAATCTACATAGTTTGGAAACCGTTGGGTAACACTTTTACTCGTCCTTTATTCAAATAGACGTGAACCGACAGCGCGTAAAGTCCGATAGGCGAGTGGTTTAGTGCCATACGATAGTGGGCGAGTGACGGCTTCTTAATGACTAGGTAATCTGATTACTGTCCCAGTTGTGTTCTGTCACGCAATATCACCCTTAGATAAGTTTTATTGGCCGGGTGACAGGAACAAACTACTTGTAAGTCGTGACATTTTGTGTTCGTTTAAAAAGTTTACCCACCAAGGAGGTACCTAGGTTATTTTTTCGCGCGTACGTATTTTGTGTAGGTATGTATGTTTGTATATATCCGTTTCGTTGTCTCTTTCTACATCCTTAACGGTTTGACCAATTTTAAAGTGTGAAATGTCAGTTTATTCGTTCAACTCCTGAGTTTCATAGGCTATAAAGACGTCGGCGAGAAATCAATACGGCGAAAATAAACCGACAAAAAGAGCAGTTAAGTTTTTTTTTCAATAATGTTACTTGTTTTAATAATTTCCCGATATAAATAAAGTATCGAAATAAACTTAAAGGGATGATTAGCCCGTCATTATGCCATCAAAAATTGCCGGCATAGCCTGGACTGCTCTCTCATGATGACAGCTAAACGTTCCTCCAATGAACTCAGAAGCTCAAGATTTATGCAATTTGTGGTAACTAGTCCTAGTAGTAATAAGTAAACAAAATCGCTTTGTTTCCGAAGCGCCATGCCTATGCCACTGGGCTATCAACCTCCTCATTAAAATCCCACACAATAATGCTTACAAAACAAAAGCACAACAAAAAAAAAACGCTAAATGGGATACAATAAAAGGCTGCTATCCTTGCTGTGACGTGATTACAGGCTAATGACGTCACACGACGTGTGTGCGTTTGCATAAAAGACATTTTTAATGAGAGATGGAAGTAAATAAAACGGCCAAGTGAGAGTCTGTGTCAGTGACTCGCGCACGAAGGGTTCCGTACTATTATCTATACAACATGAGACTATCCAACAATTTAAGAGAAATTATGCCATATCTATACTATTTAACTAGCAAGCACGTCTTATTAAACTAAGCATTAAGACATAGGAACAAAAATCGACGCGAGCAGTATATAAATCAGAAATCTTTACTCTTTGAACGAGTAAAGACTCTTACATACATACATACTATCACGTCTTTATCTCTTGCGGGGTAGACAGAGCCCAAGGTCACAAAACCTACAGGCCACGTTTAGCATCGTAGTGGGCGTAAAGGTGGAAAGCGGAATGAAAATAGTGATGGGTTGCTAGCCGCATCGCCTATCAATGTGATTCCTTAGATTTTCGACCAATCCCTTGACCGGCTTATACGGTCTGCGCGGAAAGAAAAGCAGCTGGTATATTCTATGTTTTTTCTTTTCTCCCAAACCAGCATGGAAGACTCTTCTTCTTCTTATTTAAGAGCTTTATAGCTCTTGTCGATGGAGTTAGTGGCAAAACTTCTCTATCTTCTGCTTTAGACTTTAGTTCTTGATACGACATGACACCAGCCTTCTTCTTTAGTTGGTCAACAAAACTTTTCCTTGGTCTCCCTGGACCTGGAAGACTCTTACAAAGAGTAAACTCGTGCGTGCCTATATTTTATTTCTTAATTTAATAAATATATCAGAAATGCATTGTGACTGCATAAAGTATGCTTATAAAACATCAAGCTCCTCATTAAATTTCCAGTACGCATAATGCTTGCAAAACAACAAAAAAAAAGACGCTGAATGGGATACAATAAAAGGCTGCTGTCCTTGCTTTGACGTGATTACAGGCTAATGACGTCACACGACGTGTGTGTTTGCATAAAAGACATTTTTAATGAGAGCGGGAAGTAAATACGCTTTGCACTCGCGGTGTAATATTAATACCTACTCGTCTCCGAGACGAGTGAAACACGCCAAATGCAAAGATATAATGCTCTTGAAGTCACCAGATGTTAGAATAATATGAATAAAAGTAAAGGTAACCTTTGTGAAAACAGTTGTTTCTCTTTTAATAACTAAAATTAATGCCGTGTGGTTTCTGGCCGAGTAGAATAGGACCACTCCAAGTCATACCGTGGATGACGTAAAAGGCGACTTAGGGAACACAAGCTAAAAAAGCTTTTTAAACATCAAAGTGACCTCTCCAACCAGTCTGGCCAGGATGGAGAGTGTAGGCTGAATCCTCTGACTGTTATTATTTATTATATGGCTCCGATTTTCAGAGAGGGTCGGTCGTGCTCCTGCAGTGGAGACTTAAAAAGACCTGATGATGATATATGGATATATGGAGGCTAGGGTGTGTCCCATACCCTTAAGGGGTGAATCAGCCCGTTTTAGGTAGTAACAACTTTCCCAATGGGATCAATAGTGGGAACTCAAAAAAAAAGTAATTTTCAAACAAAAGTGTTCAGATGCCCAGGCGATTAGAATGGAAAAGAAAAAAAATTCGAGCATTAGGCCCTTAGAAAAAGTTGATTGTGTAAACAGTCTGAGTCACACCTTTAAGGGAATGTAAAAAGTCAATATTATAAGCTGTATGAAAGTGATTTCAGATTGCAAGGAGGTTCAGAATCGAGTCGTATATTCATGACAACCACCTAGAAGAACAGCTAAACTGTGTAAGAATAAAAAGCTCTAGGTATATTTTATGCCAGTTCTGTTTAAAAAAAACATTGGTTACCATACCATACTCGTGATTTCTTTATTATCACAAACGCTAACAACGCTTGAGGAGCCCGATGGTCCAGTGGGTGTGAGCTCTATGAGCGCTTACGTATGTTAAGCAACCCCTGGTGCAGTCCCTACTTGGATGGGTGACCGCAAGTGGCATAAAAATATCTCGAGCTCCTCCGTGCTTCGGAAGGCACGTTAAGCCGTTGGTCCCGGCTGTCATCGTTGATGGCAGTCGTTAAGCTATGTCAGATGCCTTAAGGCAGCTTAAAAAATCTGAAACCAGTGTTGGCCACTTACACATACGAAAAACAAAAACAAACAATGCTTGAGCTCTTCATTAGAACTCTGGTACGTACAAATAATACCTTACAAAAAGACTACATAAAATAATGCTCAAGTGAATGGGAAATAAAAACAAAAGGCTGCAATTCTTGTGACGTGATTACAGGGTAATGACGTCATGTAAAACTTGCGTGTATTCGCAAAAAAAGTTTTTACATGAAAAAATAACTGAAGGAGTTTTACATAGGAATACGTATTAGTTTTTTGAACATACAACGTAAATCTACTGTCAAAATTTCACGTTTTTATCATTTACATTACGACTGTGCGTGCGTCTATATGTCAGTCAGTGGAAACTTTTCCATATATGGTTTTATGGCCTGGGCTCTGTCTAAGTCCCAAGGGATAAAGACATGATAATATGCATTATATTTAAACTAAGTTTTCTGTATCGAAACGGTTATACTACATCGTACGAGGTATCAAAGTTTCAAAGGAAATGAGATCGTGTATAATACGTTTTTAATGAGAGCGGGAAGTAAATACGCTTTACTCGCGATGTAGTATTGAAACTCAGCTCCCACATGAGTGAGGTACAAAGGTGAGGGACTCGATGCAATTTGTGAATGGTTCCAGATAATGGAACAACATGAAAAGGGATCTATATGTATGAATCTCATACAAAGCAACAATAGAAGAATTAATGTAACTTACATGCAAATGCTAATAAGTTTAAACATAGGTTCAATTAGTACAAACTGTTTCTTAAGGGGATACAAGAATTATTCGTGGTCCAATTCTGCCCCTATTTGAAAGAAATAATTTGAAAGAACACGGGGGTATTATTTAAAATTTTATTAATCTCAAAATAACCCTTTAAAACTATTACTTGAACTGCTTACAATTTAAGGCGCTCCTATAGTAACACTAGCACCACCCAGCAATTGATTCTTTTAATTCTAAATTATATCGAATTTTAAAAATCTAACAAGTACATTACTAGTAAATTACTTGTAGTATTTTTGTATTCATTTTCACTAATATTCGTTTGATAAAATAAGAGAAAAACAGGTTAACGCCAAAAGTGGGCACGTTTTCTTTTTAAATATGGCACTAGTAAATTACTTGTAATATACAAAAGATACTATAAGTAATTTAGTAGTTTAGTACTTGTTAGATTTTTAAAATTCGATACAATTTATGATTTAAGGAATTTAATAGCTGGGTGGCGCTAGTGTTACTAAAAGAGCGCCTTAAAATCAGAAATTAAGCAGGTTTCCTTAGCGTCATTGTCAAAAAACGGCCACTTTTGGCGGAAACGCTAAAAAAAGCTTCACGTTCACACTTTAAATACTATGGTACTTGGTGCCTGGAAGCCTTGATGCGTGTAAGAGGAATGGGATATGGTGGAGAAATTCGGCGCCGGGGCTTGAAGCGCGGTGGCGTAATTGACAACGCATAGATCGTACTGAGATCTAGACGTAGGTTCGACGAAGTCCTGCCCGCGTGGAATTTTTTCACCATTTCTTATTTTCTTTATTTAGTAAATCAAATACTAAATTGTTCATAAAATAGCTTGAAGGAATACTAAGGCCTCACAGAGCAAATTTTAAATAATATAATCGTTTTCTTTTTCTTTAAAATTGTATCCCCTTATAACCCAGTATCACGATAAATCATGTTCCAAATAAATAAAATCGCATTATGCCCACTATACAACGGTTACGGTGTTACGGATAGACAAAAAAACCCAACAGCTTAAAGTTACAATATTCCTCTTTTTAGCCGAATAAAAAAAAAAAATCTCGACTGCGATTCAGACTTGCGCACGAAGAGTTCCTTACTGTCTATGCAATATTAGACTATCGAGCGAAACTCGGAAATAAAGCACGTTTGTTGTACGGGACCCCCCTTAAATTTTAAGTATTTGTTGTTATAGCGGCAACCAAAATACATCATCATCTGTGAAAGTTACAATTGTCTAGCTATCATGGTTCATTAGATACAGCCTATACGGATACATGACGTATATTTAAGTTCCTTTTTTCCCATTTGGCTACGGAAACCTAAAAAACAACAGAAGCGTTTTGGCGTAATTTTCTGTGAACCGCATTTTCCGATAATATTCTCTTTGTGGCGACATCTGCGACGAATAATGGCCTTTGTGAACTGCCACCATGCCACATTATGTTCCGATACAGCGAGACAACCCGAGCTCTACAATGTTAACGACCTTTAAAATGATCAAAAAAGGAGTTTCTCAATTAGGCGGAATCTTTTTGATGTAAATAAAATATATACTTATATAGGAACTAATCACAACAATTGAGCCGCACAGTAAGCTGTGAACCTTTATCGTAGGATACTAACACAACGATACTATATTTCATAATATAAATGTATATAGATAAACATCTAAGACTCAGGCCTATCTGAAAAAGATAATTTTTCATGTTGACCTGACCGGGAATCGAACCCAGGATCAACTGCGTTGCAGGCTGTATTGTCCGCTGCGTCACGGAGGTTGGATAAAGGAGGTTCTTAATTCGGCAGAATATTCTTTTGTATAAATTTATAAATTATGGAGACAAATTAATATAGTATATGTCGAGGGTCAATTATTTACACGGTATATACAAAGTCCAAGTTAAAAACCGCTACACTGAATACCAGAGTAAAATCTAGAGCAGAGTGATAGATCACATAAGACCTTTTTCTCTCGTTTTCCATTATCAAACCACTCTTATCCCAGGCTAAACTAACTAATGCAAATCTAAATATATATAACTCAAAGGTGACTGACTGACTAACATAGTGATCTATCATCGCACAGCCCAAACCACTAGACGGATCGGGCTGAAAGGGGTTTGGGTAATTTTGTATGAGCCTTGGCATGATTTTTTTTTTCAGCGACCACTAATATAACTAGTATTTTTAATTAGCCTTATAGTTGAGAATAACAATATACAAAACATTATTGATGTAAACTATATCGGAGCCGAAATATCAAATATCAAAATAAGACAAATAATAAGTAAGTCGTCTATATAGATGTAATATTTTTTAACAAAAATGATTTGATTAAAACGTATAGTATGTCGTTATGGATAGGAATCTAGACTAATATTATAAAGAGGAAAGATTTGTTTGTTTGTTTGTAATGGGTAATCTCAGAAACGACTGAACTGATTTAAAAAATTCTTTCACCATTCGAAAGCTACATTATCCCGGAGTGAAATAGGCTATGTAGGTACCACGAGCGAAGCCGGGGCGGACTGCTAGTGATAAATAAAATGCAACAGATACACACAAACAAATCATTTATTATAGGCACATACAATATGAATATATTACATTATTATTAGTTTACAAGATTAGTTATTTTCCGATTTATACAATTTAGTTATTTTCCGGTTCATCGTAAACTTCATTTTCTTGATCATGTCGTATTATTGTGTCTAAAAACTGAGCTGGGGGAGATAGATTATCTTGGTATCTACCCCATCCCAAATACCATATAATGGACATTACATGCGAGCAACAGCCTAGAGTCCGTTTTCCGACAACACCTGAGCAATAATGGCCCAATATTGCGCTGCTTCCTTCTAGTTCCCTTTCTAATAAAATATAAACATAATAAATTCTGCTTGTCACGTGTCTTGATTGAATTTTTCCTCTAAGTAGCCATGGATTCCGACAATCCAAATTCTGCTCTCTAAAATCTTCTATGTGGGGCTCCTTATATATTTCAATTATATACGAACCATTTTTTACATGCTCCCCGTAATAACTGCGGGCTTGGAGAATTTGATACGTTCCCAACGCATATATAATAAGCTCGTCCATACTTAATATTGGGAAATCATTAAAATCTAATAAAGCCGCATCAATAGACTGAAAACGAGCCCATCTACGATTGAGATTATTTTCTATAACATATTCACTTAACCTGTTTCTGTCACCATCACATTGAATTATTTTGTTTACGATTTCGTTCACCAAGCGGTGGTCGGTTAGGGGTTTGCCAAAAGCATTTAATAATGCCGCAGCAATTTTTATCTCGTCGAAAAGATGCCTTGCAGCTACATTAAAGTATTGGTGACGTAATTGGCGAAACTGATTTTTTAATCTGCCATTTACTGTTTCTACAACCCAACGGCAAATAGTAACTTTCCTAGAATCATTTGCTTGTCGCACACTTAACTGACTTTCATTTACGTCTTTGGAGGCTGGCATGTACGTTTTGTATCCATATGACTCCACTTCATCAATGCAATCTCTGAAGCCTCTATCTAAAATGAGTACATCATTTTCACGAAAATACCAATGAAATGTATCAGTTTCACTACTCATAATCTCAGACAAAATACGAGCATCTGAAGTAGTAGCTTCATATAAACCATAAATATCAACTATATGACCATCAGGGCATACTACTAAAAAGGGTTTTAGTAAATGACGAAACTTGTGCAGACTATAGGATTTTCTTTGAAAGTAATAGTTGCTGCTTTTTTGTAAATATATATAAGTCCCGTCTAATATAATTATGGCTCTACGTTCACTCAGAGGAGCATTTGGATTTCCAAATAATACATTTGGGATAGTCAGACAACGTGATATGACTTCTTCTCTTGTAATATGATCATAGCCTAAATTCTGTGGCACAAACTCTGTCATTAATTCTTGTCTCACTTCTCGCATTATTTTTTCAAAAGTTTTTCTTGTCATTTTGAATACGCTAGAAAGTCGTTGATTTGATTCACCGGTGTGAAGTTTTGCAAGAACTGTTGCAAGGGCTGTTTTAGCCTTTTTGTGATGTTGTGTGATACTTGGGGTTGCTTCAAGAATTCGCATAAAGTTTTCCTTAGAGAAACCAATGTAATAATGAAAGACTCCATTATTAATGGAAGAAAGTCTCTCAAAATCTAAAAAATTACTACGATTTCTTAAAATATCCATCATGTCTTTCACTTGCTTCGACGAGAAACTTGCAATTACACGACGTGTTCTTGTTTCAATATCTTGAAACCCTGAATCTGAATGCTCTCTACATACACGTGTACCCCGTGGAAGGTAAAATCCTTTATTTTGAAGAATTGTGGTTCTTATGTCAACATGAATTCGTTGAAGATTGGTGTTGGTGCAATCAGCAAAAATACATAACTGTGTATTAAGTGGTGCTCTGGAATATCCAGGAACTTCAATCGTTTGCGGTCTACTAACTTGCACTTGTTGGTCTCGCATATTTTCATTAATAATAAGATCTGATTCAGATTCCTCTGTATTGCCTCCTTGCGATGAATCATGCTCTAATACTTGATCATCTGCATGTTGTTCAAGTAGGTCTGGTGCAACTTCTGCTTGTTGATCTCTTGAGACATAGCGCTGAGCTCGAAAAAAGCATGGTCGCCATATCCGTTCATCGCCACCAAACTGTAAAATACAAAATATAGGCTTAATCAATATATTTGTATACGTATTAGCTCCATATATAGGTAAAAAATAATTAAAACACATCGTAGTACCTAGATAAATCTAACTGGGTAAATTGATTTAATTATTTATTTTTTAGTAAATATGAAATCATTTCCTCTTTTACTTGACTTACGAACATATAGCAAGTCTCAAACATATAGTAATCACTAAAAAAAGTGGCACGTACTGCATCTTATTGCATTTATGCCGGTTTGGGAGCAAGCGGAAGAAACACAAGTACTAATCTTCTTTGACACTCAAAAGATAATCAAGGTAAAGGGGAAAATATAACCAGTGGCCAGTTTTCAATAAGTTAGGAATGGCTTTGTGACGAGTGAGATCGCTTTAAGATATGTACTTCAAACAAAATATAATTGACACTGGGATATTGTACCTACATGAAATAATGTTTGACACAACAGTCCCTGAGTTTATCACGTTTTAACAAACCAACTGTTTTTTAATATTAGTGTAAATAAGAAAGTTAAACAATTAATAATTATATAAGAAATGTCATCACTTACCTCAAGAATGTTAATAACTTCAATGCAGTATGCCATTAAACATGGGTTTTGCTCCATCAGTTGAGCCGTTAACACCATAGATCTCCTGCGAGTGCCGCCAATGCGGTTCAAACTTCGATGGCAGCCAACACACGATGCTCTATCTGCATCCATATTGTTTTAAAGTCCAAATCACTACAGCAAACTCTTAGTCCAGTTAGTAATGCCAGGTCACAAAATAAGATAATAAAGAGAGAGTCCAAAAACAAAGCAAAGGTCGTGGTAATCAAAAGTATATAACGCACTTGCACACACTCAACACAAAGGTTAAACGGGAAGTGAATCCTGCCTGCGCCTGCACCTCTTTCCTTCACCCCTCCACTCCACCCTGCTGGATTTTCAAAGCCTAACCGAGTCAGGTAAATGAACCCTGCGCTGTGATTGGATGAACGCGACCGGTAGCGGGCCTTTCAACTTTCTAGGAACTTCCCATTGTTTGTTTACTTAACGCACTAAAAGTTATGAATCACATTCACCCTCGGTCTTTTGTTATAGAAAATTCTCTAATCCACATCTGACATATCAGTTACCTTCGAATGGCTTAAAAAATCTGTGTGTGAGACTTATCATGTCTTCCGTGTCATTTTATGCCATATGAAACAATTTTTTCGTAAAAATATATAAGTACACATGCATGAGTGCCTGAAGTAGGATATCATCAAATTCTGCGTAATAAAAATAATATATTAATGTTTGTTGTATTAATTATGAATGTCGCATACCCCACTGTAACTGTTTTTATTTTATATATAAATAATATAAATCATAGAATCAAGTAATATTTACACGAAAAAATAATAAAATAAAGATCCTGTTTTGTCTATCTAGACGACATTATTGTAATTTATTTTTTAATTATGAATGCCGATATCTCGGCTCCGATACACTGTAGACAGAAACGGCCATAGATGAAAATAAACATCTTAATATGATCTTTCGAATGAGTAAACTTTGAACGGTGGTCGCAAATTTTGAAAATCAGGCCACTTTTACCCAATGCCCTTTGGCATGCAGGTAGATCTTATGATGTAGGCATCCGCTAAGAAAGGATTTTGAACAATTCAACTTCTTAACGCGAGTGAAGCCTCGGACAAAAGCTAGTCGGAATATATGGCTTTTTAAAAATGATGTAATCTACCACTCTATTGTGAGCTATAAAAACATTATTCAGATGTAATGCTACATTTTATAACCAAAGCAAAGGCTTCTCTTTCTCTTCTTTCTCTTTTGTTCTGTCTCTCTGTGGGTATATTTAAAACTCCCAATCGCTTCCTCCACTGTGTTGCTTGCGAGCCCATGGTCCGATATTCTGACAGAATGTCAGACCACTTTTAACACATATAGCGCATGATTTTAGGACTATGTCTTCGCGTCCTTCCGTTTGCTAATTCCAGGCCAGACTATCTAATGCTAATCGAAACAAAAATCAATTAATATACTGTCGAGCTCCGTGGCGCAGTGGTCAACTCGCCAGCCTGCGACACGGGGGTCCCGGGTTCGATCCCCGTTCAGGTCATGATGGAAAACGAGTACGTATCCTGCGATACAAGTTCACAACTTAATGTGGGGCTGGCTCAATTTGTGTGATATGTCCCTATATATTTATAAATATTTATATTTATATATTACTTACTTTTTGATTAATTACGTCGCCGGTCTTTTGCTGTGTCTCTCTGTTGGTATATTTGAACGTTTTTCCAGTCGCATCCTTAGCTGTGTTGCTTGCTAGCCCAGGGTCCAACATTGTAACAGAATGTTAGACTACTTAACCTATATAGCGTCTGATTTTAAGAATTTATGTCTTTACGTCCTTCCGTTTGCTTATCCCATGCCAGACTAGCTTATACTAATCGAAATAAACGGCTTATTAAAATGGATATTATTTGAGCATACTCCACTGAGAGCTATCAAAACATTATTCAGAGTTTATGCTCAAAGCACCCGCCTAAGTTAGCAAGCTATTAGACTACGAGGTTTTTGCTCTCTCTATCACCATCATTACACGAGCTTATTTGTGGTTGCATCCTCAGCAGTAACGCTTCACAGCACGGGTCCGCTTCCTATCCAGGTGATTTGATGAGATTTCTAATTGAACTACTTAGATATTTTTCTTTAACACACAAACGTTCGCCGTGACACAGGAAATGGGCATGTTGACTAAAATTTTCATGTTGCTATGTAAAGACCTGCCAAAAATAAACACAATAGTGACAGAAATACATTTCTAAACAAAAAACTCTTTCAGTTATAAAAGTTTTAAAGACACATGTTTTTAGACGTAAATTTTTAGACTTGAAAACACGCTGCTGAAATGCCTACATATTTGTGACGTCACAAGCTTGTATTTTGTATGGGTGGCGTGAGAACTTTGTTTGGTAGCTATACGAAATATTTCGTTTATGGTAATGGTTTCATAATAAAAGTTGCTATAAATTTTGCAGACTAAAATACAGTATAATTGTAATTAAAGATTTTCATACTTTAAAAAATGGTCCTATTCACCCAACTTTAAAGTCTCACTTAAGTTAGATCACGAATCGATATCAAATTTAAAGTGTTCATTATAGTGTTTTTAGATAGAAATTAGTCTCATTAGAAACAAATTTTTTATAATCTTAACATTAGGCAACTACCGTATTGCAAAAAGTTAAGGCTTTAGATTTATCACTTTGTATCTCAGTAAAAAGTTTACAGCTCGCACACATTAACATCATGAAATCATAGATAAAACTAGCAATAAAAAGCAATTCAAAGTCAATGGCAGCTAAATTGATTCTCGCAGAAATATGCATCAAAAATATAATAAAATAATGAATCGGTGTAGTATTTTGTCTCAGTTGGTCTAATATTTGTTGGAATTTACATTTTTTGATCAAACCTAAAAGAAACAGCAGTAAAACGAAGGAGATGACCGCAAAAGAGAGACAAAAATCCATTAATAAACTCCTATTACGTCCTGATTAATTATGTCGCCAGCAAACTCGATATTGCGTTTTTGTATTTGGGACCGTGGAGGACTCGTGCTAGTATTTTCCTTGTGTTATTGGCAAATAAATCGTATTGCCCAATTCAATTACTGCTTCCTAACTTGTAATAATAGTAGGGAAATGTTTGATGTTGTCACAACTTATATATTCTTATCTATCCTGATTTGTGTACGTATAAAACTTCTTCTATGCAACCTCTACTGTAAAGTATATATTTTTTTTTGCATTGATACGATATTACCTATTGTTCTCTATGAATAAGTAATAAGTCATTGTTCTCAATAATCTATAATTTGGCATCTCAATAATAGAACCACTGACAAAACTGAAAAAAAATGCCAACAATACTTCAAACAACGAAAACTTTACTGCCAATAAAGACACGTTTCTTAAATGGGACCCACAATTTTTTTCTTCTTTAAATTTTTTTTGCGGCAAAAAATAAAGGTACACAATTAGTAAATAATTAAAGTGTATTACGGTTCAAATGATACAGCTCTTTGTCAAACGGATGGACAGTCTGACAGCGGAGGCTGTGTAATAGGAACTCTTGACAACCTTTGGGAACTTATAAACAAAGAAATATAAACTAGCTATTGACCTAGACTTAAATAAGTGACGTGCTGTAAAACCTGGTAAAGCTCAGCTATCTTAAAATTTTGCATTAAAAAATTTAAAAAATCGACTAAATGCGAGTCGGACTCGCGCATGAAGAGTTACGTACCATTATCTATACAACATTGCACTATAAAGCAAAAACGACAAATAATCATTTTGCTTTATGAGGGCTTAAATATTAAAATTTATTTTATTGCTTTTTATACTTAACAGAAATTCAACATCTGTAAAATTTCAATTTCAAATTTGTCTAGCTATCACGGTTTATGAGATACAGCCTGTTGACAGACAGACGGACATTGAAGCCTCGTGAGAAAGTTCCCGTTTTCACCCTTGGGTTACGGAACCCTTAAAAAGCACAAAAAATACCTAAGAGAATTATTTATTCCTAGGGATCAGCATTGCCACTAGCCGAGCCTTGAGCCTTAAATGAGTGTGAGACTAATAGTATATTATAAATGCGAAAGTGAGTTTGTTTGTTTGTTGCGCTTTCACGCCCTATCTACTGAACCAATCACTGGGCATCATCATCACACACTAGGCTACTGAGAAGGATATAGGCTATAATGTAACGGCTAATAAGGTAACAGCTAGTTGTATAATAATCTGCATGTAAATTGAGGAGCAATAAAGTATTGGGTATTAAGCCACGTGCGTGATCTTGTGCGTTTTGGATTAGATTACATTTTACTTAAAAGGTACATTGAACTTTACTATATCATTGCTAAAAGTACACTAGGTAATGAAAAACTAAAATTATTTCTCAAAAAAAAAATACATAGAATTAAAGATGTCTTAATCACGTGTTGATATGGGATATAATTTCCTGACAATACATTTAGCCATATTAGGGATATACCTACTCGGTTTATTATGATCTTGCTTAGTATCACACTGCATTATTAATGGAGCAATGCATATAACTTCATCGGTCAGAGCTAAACCCAGTTATGAAGGCTATTATTGGCCGATACAAGGCATAGTGCACATTCGTGTAACTATGAAAGTAGTAGCAGAAATAGCTTATTTTAAGGCAGATTTCGATTTGGTTTTGAAATTTCAATTTGAAGTTGCCGCAGCACATATTTATTTCAATCTCATACACGATTGCAATTATACAGGTGGATAAAACATTTGCGTAATTATTCAAACCACTGGCTATTTTTTATGCTGAACTGCAGTATCACATGATTTCACAGTTTTAAGTCACTCATAATAAAAAAACACACAATGTCACAAAATGTTTTTTTTTTAAATAAATTTGAGCAGTCAAGTCACAAAACGATCTATAAAATATCATGTGAACTTTTTTGATACTTTAATTTTATCTTTAATATAAAAGCACTTCCGTTCATTCAATATTGTAAGATAAAAGATAGATCAAGCTGTATTGATATTACGATAAAAATATTCATGTACCTATTCGTAGCTAATGCAACTCCAGTGTGCTCCGGCCTTAACATAGTAGCTACTGATATAGGTAATTGTCGAATCAGTCAAGAGGTAACCAGTAGTGTCATCTACTACGGATGCAGATCTCCTTTGTTATATGAGCGAGCGCTTGTATATTTCCTGATACACCTACTCGATTGTTTTCAAACTTTTCCTATGCTGGAAATTAAAAAAAAATACATTTTCATACAAATTGCTTGGCCGGCAGAAAGAAAACTTTAGTATGGAAATTAATTTTTTTCGAATGTTTAGCATTTGGTTATAGGAAAAGTTATTCATATTACCGGCCTGAGGTATTAAGGCGCTGTGAGTTCAGACGATACGACACACTAGCGCGACCCAGCAAAATCATTCTATAAGTCCTAAATCATACCAAATTTAAAAAAATTAAAACATTATTACCGCCAAAAGTGGCCACTTTTTCCGGTAATAATTTTTTATTTTTTTATAATTGGTTTTCTTGAACTTAGAGTATAATATCTATAAAAAGAAATAAAAAGAATACTACAAATAATTTACTAGGGCATTCAGCTATTAGATTTTTTAAATTTGATATGATTTAGGACTTATAGAAGTAATTGCTGGGTGGCGCTAGTGTGTGAACTCACTTCGCCTTAAAGTACTATGCAGGGTTTTTTTATATATAAAATTTTGTTTAACACCTTAAAGCATCTGACGAAAGATTTCACTTGGTATTGGCGGCGCTTTTAGCTATGTGACCAATATGGACCATTTCAAGAACATCCGAAATATCCGAATACGCATGAAGAAATAAGAAAATGGATTTGGCTCAATGGCCTTAGAATGGCATTCTTCGAAGCTATTCAGTTCCAATTAGATAACAATGAAAAGACGGACTATCCTATTCGGATACAAACCTAAATACCTACACAAAGACATTCAATTTATATGAGTTAATTCCTCTGTAGCTCCTAAATGCTTGAATAGATTGAGATGATATTTGCAATTTTCTGAAAAAGATGAATGCTGTTCATATTTTTCCCCGTCTTTTAGTAATACCTTCTTAAACGCATTTGGTTTTAATATGGCATTGTCAGTCAGTCTGCATTAAATTATTTCCATGATCTCTCTCTCACCTGAGCGTTGTCGCAGTTGCATTTTTTTTTTTTTTTTTTTTATGTCATAGGACGGCAAACGAGCAAGTGGGTCACCTGATGGGAAGTGATCACCGCTGCCCATGGACAACTGCAACACCAGAGGTGTCACAGGAGCGTTGCCGGCCTTTTATTTTTCCCTCCCCAGAGGGGAGAGGGAGCTGGGCCTCCGGCTCTCTCACTCACCGAACGAAGCATAGTAGCGGTAAAGCTACTACTCAAACGTCGATTTTCTGTGAGAGTGTGGTACTTCCCCGGACGAGCCGGCCCATTCATGCTACTAGCAAAAGTGATTTTCGCCAGTAGCGTGGCTCTACCACAGCTGGGGTGCTTCGGAGCCCGGGGTCCGCTTATTTCCATGATAGCCGGCAATAAATAAAAATCAATAAAGAGAAGGTGTAGGTAGAAATACAATAAAGAAGTCACTAATCGCTTCTGAGGTATTTATTATAAAGACAAAAAATATCCACATTTGCGAAAAATCTGGGCTAAGCTCTTACTTCCAATATTGTTTGTTAATTCCCACTAAATAATTAAGTGGAAAAACAAAATATCAGTCCCGATCTCGGTAGAGAAATAAAATCTGTGAACTGATTTTTTATTAAAACTGTAACAGAATGTGGAAATTACAGAGGCATTAAATTAACATCACACACTCTTAAAGTATGGGAACGTATACTTAACAGACGCATCCAAACCCTCTCGTCCATATCCCCAAATCAGTTTGGTTTCCGGCCCTCTAAGTCAACAACAGATGCAATACAAACCATCCGCGTGCTTACCGACAAATATAAATTGAACAAAGAAGACCTGCACTTCATATTCATAGACCTAGAGAAGGCGTTTGATCGAGTCCCGCGAAAGCTGGTATGGGAAGCACTGAGAGCACAATGCCTGCCCGAAGTCTATGTGCAACTGATACAGGACATGTATTGTAATGTCACCACAAAAGTGAAGAGTCCAGCGGGCCTTAGCGAGGCTTTTGAAGTCAAGGTTGGAGTGCACCAGGGGTCCGCACTTAGCCCGCTCCTGTTTAACGTCGTGATGGAGCTTATAACCCAGAACATCCAGGCACCGCTACCTTGGAACCTTTTGTATGCGGACGATATCGCACTTATAGCAAACACAGCTGAAGACTTGCAGACCACACTACACCAGTGGGTAAATGCGCCGGAAGAAGCAGGACTAAAAGTCAGCCGATCCAAAACAGAACACCTAGAATGCAGATTTGGCAATAATACCCTCTCGCCCACTATCTACTACCCAGACATGCAAGCAGTCCGAAAAGTTACACAATTTAAATATCTTGGGTCAGTCATCACAGAAAATGGCAGCGTGGAGGAAGATGTAGCGCACAGAGTTAACGTTGGCTGGCAGAAGTGGCGGTTGTTAACAGGAGTGCTATGCGATACTCGCATGCCTGTCCACACAAAAGGAAAGGTCTACAAGATGGCGGTGAGACCAGCGATCTTGTACGGAGCTGAGTGTTGGCCCGTTAAAGAAACGCATGTGCAAAAGCTTCACACCGCTGAGATGAAAATGCTAAGGTGGTCAGCAGGGGTCACGAGGCTGGATAAAGTGCGAAACGAGTACGTTCGGGGCAGTTTTAAAGTGGCCCCCATAGCCGAGAAGCTCAAAGCAAATCGTCTCAGATGGTACGGCCACGTAATGAGGAGAGATGATGCTTATGTCGTAAAGACGGCCTTAAACCTGCCAGAGAAAAAAAGAGGCAGAGGGCGCCCACCATACACGTGGTACACCAGTATGACTAGTCTCGCACAAAAAGAGGATCTACCCGACCCGACAACCCTAGACAGAATGTCATGGCGCAGAAAAATTAGGAGGGCCGACCCTACTTGACGTGGGAAAAGGCAAGGAAAAGAAGAAGAAGATTTTTTATTAATTGGATTTTTTATTAGAGTTTGAAAAATATAGAATAACAATGTTAATATTTTGGAGTCAACAAAATTAAGCAATTTAACATTTCACAAGTTCCTGATAGCCATTTTTTGGATATTAATCAACTGGTATTAAAGCTCGCGTTAATTATAACGAGAAAAGTTTGCGTTATAAATACAAAATGCTTTTAATGAGGTAACAGACTTAAAAGCCGCTAATATTAAGCCAGTCAGTGATTACGGTTTCGCTTCTGACTGAAATAGATGAAATTAAAAAAGTTTAAAATACTTGGCCTATTTAAATAAAGGTTTTATCACACACATATAAAAAAATAAAATAAGCTTTGTGGGATTTTGGCGTTTTTGTTTAACAAAATTGTATTAAATATGGTAATGGCACTTACTCTTGGCTGATTTTATAGTAACATTATTTCAAAAGAGATTTTTTAGAGTTACATAGAATAAACAAAAAAAAAATAGCCAATATGCATTTACTTATTACACTTATCTTTTGGAACTAAATATATAAATAATAAATATATAGAGACATATCACACAAATTGAGCTAGCCCCACAGTAAGTTGTGAACTTGTGTCGTGGGATACTAACTCAACGATACTATATTTTATAATATATACTTATATAGATAAACATCCAAGACCCAGGTCAATTTGAAAACGATCATTTTCCATCTTGACCTGACCGGGGATCGAACCCGGGACCTCCGTGTCGCAGGCTGGCGTGTTGACCACTGCGCCACGGAGCTCGTTACTATTATTATTTTATATATTTCTGTACATAATGTAAACATGCACTCGTTTTCTGCCTGTACCTACTGTACTGTCATGCCTGTTTTTATGTGTACGAAAAATGAAAATGGATTTAAAATAATCATTTGTGCTTTTTTATTTTACTTTCCACATGTCATTGATAACCATTTTTAGATAATAAATATAACTAACTGGTATTAAACCTGGCGTAAATTATTATGAGAGAAGTTTGCGTCATGAATACAATACGCTATCACAATGTCGGTAGCTATTTATAGCATAACGTTACAAAATTAAAAGCCGTGTAATATTAAATGGCAGACAGTGATTATGCTTTCGCCTCCAAATAGGATAGATGAAATTATAAAGTTAGAAATACTCGGCCGATTTTATTTTGAAATTGGTTAATTTTGATGTGATACTGACAATACTGACATAGATAGCTGCTATACATTATAAGGCCGCAGGGCAGCTTGCGGCAAGTTGTTAGTGAATAACGACACCACAGAAACAAATGCTCCAGGGAGTTCGTTAGAGCCCTTGCCCCCCTGACGTGTCTTCGTCGATCGAGGTCGAAACCCAAGAGGACTCGCAGGACTTTCGGCCCTGGTTTGTCTGAGTTGGCCGTCCAGAGCTTTTGCTCTAGGAAGGGAAGTGTTCTTCGGAGAAAGCGCGGCACATCTCTTGACACCCCTGATTCAACCACATCGGTGTTACCCTTTTTGCCGGTAGTAATCGACGACTAGTTTAAGGAGCTCGCTTTAGGGTGACCACATTCCAATTTTATTCAGTTATCATAATTCGACCCTTTTTAAGTAACCTAGAGCAAATCTGAAATCCAGACAATCATTTACGTCGCTGAGAAAAACAAAGCGGCCCTGACAGCAGGATCCAGCTAGGGGATCCAGGATCAAGAGTGAAGATCCAGCTAGGGTCTGGAAATTTTTCATGTCCCTTGGAGTTAGCAAAACCCAGTCACAGTGTCCGAAGTAGGTTGATATTGATGGTCTCGATAGTTTATCTTCTGCTTCTGTTATCAATTAAGTATCAACTTAAAAATATTATCGTCAAATCCAACTCCTGACGACTTTTATTTAGTTAAATTTTTGATAAATGAAATTTTTGGTAGATTGTGATGTTGAGACTGCAATTCTATCGATATCACTTATTGCTGCGGGAAACAATGGTGTTAGTCGTAATATAATCCTTCCTCTCATCCCACTATTACATACTATATGTTCTTTTTTCCTAACAGTTTGGAAAGATGTTCTTGTGACCACTTTAACTAAAAATAATAGTTCAATCTCATTTTCTGATCTTCGATCTATTTTAATTCTCCCAGTCAAGTAAAAATACTAGGACACTCCCTTACGACAGAATTTAGTTTTCATGCTTTGTCCAAAGCAAATGAAACCAGACTTAAAAGTTTCGTGTTACTTACTCGAAATGAGCATAATTTCCCACTGCATTACTGCCACTTCGGGGATGTCTTCTAATGCACTCACAACTTTTAACTATGCAGGTGGCGTTCTCAGGGGTATAAATTTAACAGCCTTGCAGCTCGTAAGCGACTCACATTGCAAACAAGGAACAATATAAAACCTGCTTACGGCACTCTGAAAAGGTATTTTCACTTAGCATCACACTATTCTATCGTAGGCAAGTTGTAAACTCGCTCGTAAAATATACTACTTTGTTTGGCCGTATAAAATAAATAACGAGGAATAAAGTTGGATTGCGAACGTGAGTTTCAGTGGTAGGGTTATTATGGTGTAAGAAGAAAATTCTAGACTCGTGTGGGAATATATATTACCTACGTTATATGTATTAAAGCTGTTTCTAGAAGCAGGTCGTTAATAAGTTAGCAAAAATTTTAAAATAGATAATAAAATTTTCCAAAAAGGGACTAATATGTGACTCGATAAAAAGTGTGAAAATAGTCTTCCTGTATATTTTTTTTCTACACGACTACCAAAAATGGAGTGTCACGGTTTTAAGGGTTTATATACAAAGTGTATTTACATCATCTCTAGGTCACAGGGTATAATTATTTAGGCAGGACCGATGGATCATTTTCAAAGATGTACGACAAATTGTTAAAAAATATTAAAGACATCAACCACAACAGATATTCCATTAACTAAATATAGATATTTTAATTTATTGATGAACATAACAAAAGCGAACACGGATGAACTAAAAAGAAAAAAAATACTAACAAATATATTCCACTGCAAATGTGCAGGCCTGCGCCCATTCAATTGGAGCAAGTAGATTATTTCATTAATGCGTTCTATTTCCATTAACCAATACAGCTGCTGCTTTGAAAAAGCTGCGCACGTGTGTTTCCACATTGAATGTAGGGTTCCGTAGACTAAACTGGTTACTCGCAAATGAAAATTGGTGCTAATTAAAACCTATATAATATGCCGTGTGGTTCCCGACAGACTAGAACAGGACCACTCCAGGTCTTACTATGGATGTCGTAAAAGACGAATTAGGAAAGACAAGCTAAACGAAGCTTATAAACATCTAAGAGACCTCTTCAATCCGCATAGCTAGCGTGGAAAGTGTAGGCCAAATCCTCTGACTGCTTTGGCTAATATATAGCTTTGGTAGTACAGAAAGCTTCGTGCTCCTGAAATGGAGACTAAAAGACACCTGATGATGATTATGACGATGAATACCATATTGAAATTCGGGAACTGGCTCTATGACTTGACTCACTTTGTGCCTGCACTGCGAGACTTTCGAGAGACGCAAACATAACATGGATAGCCCTTGATCAAGCCAGGTCCTTTGCATGCCCCGTGCGCCTCCCGCTGCCCACGCACACGTCCAGACACCCACATATAGCCGCCAGCGATTTTACGTGTACAATTGTACACATGCTTGTGTTTCTTTTTTCGTACTGATATATTTTTTGACACGGGCACTGCAATGGAGGCGAGACGTACGTGCGACGTACACTACAACATCGAAATTAGTGTATGAAGAAAACGAGACAATATGTATACAACTATGAACATAACCTTAACAGCCCAAAAAAAGTCCGCGATTGGTATAAAAGTCTATCCTAAATTGAAACTGGTTCTCTTACCTCATAAGGTTTTCTGAAATAACTACAGATCCCTTACAGCTAATTTCTACTTGGGGGAGCCAATAGTGCAACTATATGCATTTTTTTCCTTTATTGCAGCTTATTTTGTTTGTAGTAACTGCTGGAGCGCGGTCTAACTATTATTTGCCATCAGAATTGTTACAAAGTTCGATGTAAAACCACATTGTTAATTGAAAGTTTACAGTTTCGATTCGCACAGCTTTTAAAATGGAACGCTCTGTTTTATTAGACGAAGCAAATGTTCGTAGAGTTGTTGTTAACATTGTTTACTCAGTTTTTTTATCTTGTACATTTTATTTTTGGTAAAACATAAATCTAAGCTAGGCTGAAACTAAATTAGAAGTATAGTAGGTACTTATGTATTTATTTTTATTAAAACTAACGTGAGATAATAACAGTAAATGTAAAATTATATAATTATGTCTGTTCCATTGTCCACAACGTGTGAAGTGTCATTAGATTCGTGTTTCGGAGTGTCATAGGCTATGTAACGTCAGCAAGTTATCATAGTGGACGTTAACTGACAAAAAACCAGTAAATAGGTGTTTTATTTTTTTAAATAATGCTTACTTGTTAATATCAGAAGAAGAGACTTACAAATGGATGGGTTTGCGAGCAATAGCTAGTGAAACATCTTAGAACATTAAAATACATAATCTACCACCATTCCGTTGACTAGAAACCCAAGTCTAGGTGCGCACTCACTAGCAACATATTTGTTTGCGTCGCCTTGTGTTGACTGACTTTGAAATTTATCCTAAGGCGACACATGTTGACTCCTGACTTGTTTGCATATACCTTTGTCTGCTAGCTAAGCTTTTGATACTCGTAGGTAAACTTAATTTTGCAATTTTAACTTGCACGTAAAAGGATATTTTTTCGCATCCTCAATTAAATGCTATACCACGTTATTTTACTTTTTTCTTACCCAAGCGTGCCTCAGGCCTTGGGCTCCCCCTTGCTAGGATATTATCGAAGTAAAAACATGCATAAGGGATTAGAAAAACCATTGATCTCGCTACACCATTACTAAAAAACTGACACTTCTGTGTACGCTATACTAACACCAACCCTAATTGGGTAGCTCCAGAACCATGACATGTGAAAAATAAATTAAGCGATGAGAAAAACCATTGAACTATCTACACCATTACCAAAAAAACTGACACCTCTGTGTACGGAATCCTGATCCTGATACCAACCATAGATAGATAGACAGATAGAAACTCTTTATTGCACACATAATTAACAAAAAAATAATAACAATAAAACACCTTAACAATAGAAATTTGCGCAAAAGGCGGCCTTATCGCGAAATCAATTTCTTTCAGGCAACCTTTCGAGAAAGAACAAAATATAAAAAGCAAGTAGTGCGGGGTAGTAAAACATAACATAAACATACATATACCACATTAATATATAAACTTACATATACTATATAATATACAACCGTATTAGGGTAGCAGAACCATGAAATGTGAAAAATAAATTAAAAGTGAGATACTTAAGCAATCAGTTCCAATCCTTGACACTTGAAAGATACTGTAATTGTAAAATTCCATTTAGTCAACGAAGGGTTTGCCTTTAAACATATTTTAATAAAAGGTAATTTATTCAATAAAATCTCTTTGTCGGCATGCCATCATAACGAACGGAAAATGGAATATTGATGGCATCGAAATTGATTTTAATTTTCTCCTTTTAAAATATGCAATTCGGTTTTAGTGGCGTACATCATTTTACGATAGTGCTAATGAGGTTATGTGACGGGTGACGGGTTTTAAATAAGTTGCCGCTTGTGTTACACATGTGATGAAAAAAAATATAAGTACCGCTTTTTTCTGGTGATAAATTAAATTTTTGAGTAATAATTACTTCTCGTGTGGTTCCCGGCAAAGTAGAATAGGACCACTCCAAGTCTTCCCATGGATTTCTTAGAAAGCGACTTATGGAACACAAGCTAAATAAAGCTTATAAACCACAAAGAGACCTCTCTAGCCCGTCTGGCCACCGCGGAGAGTGTAGGCTAAATCATCTGAGTGTTCTGGCTAAAATATGGCTAATAGTGCAGAGAGGCTCCAGCAGTGGAGACTAAAAAGACCTGACGATGAATTACTTCTCATCACCGCAAGATGGAAGAAACGCACACAATCAATATAATTAAAAATCTTCCGTTGATTTGTTTGATTTTTGACTTGTAAATAAACTAGTCAGAACGTATCAGCTTCTTCTCCCGGACAGATTTTAGAAACCCATTGATAAAATGGGCGAAAATATGAGTAATCATGTAAGTATTTATGCGGCTATCTACTCATAATTAGGTTGATTTTTTTCTACCTATACGCTAAACGTAGCATTTAAGTCTAATGGCTCCAAGCTCTATTAAAGATTAAAGACGTCAAGATAATTAGTAAGTTTGTTAAATTCAGGCCGTAAACAATGTACTATATTAAAAAAAAAAAGATTCAGATATTATAGTTAGTAACTGACAGACCTTTAGATGAATTTAATTTACTTATGTGCTTAAAGTATTTCAAAATTCTACATATAAAAGATTGTTTGTTTTATTCCTAAAAAATTAGAAATACTTTTCCTACCATCCGTAACCTACATTAATCTACTATAAAGCCGCATAAAACCCCGGCCAGCGTCAGGTCGAAAAATTGTGAATAGGCTTCGAACGCAATTTCTTGTAGCAACTAGTGATGTTTTGCCTTTTCAGCTAAAGTGACGAAACATGTCGGCTGGGACTGTTTGTATTTGGCTCACGTAAGGCGCCGACCGAGCGATGCGGCGATATTCCGTAATATTATATAGGCTCGGGGGTATGTGAGATTTGCAATGTAATCTTAACAACCATGGTGCAGACTTTTCTTTATGATATTGAGACTAAATGTACTTGTATATCACTTGCATTCAAAGACAGAAAATGTTGCAAAACAAGTGTTTTTTTAATAAAAATAAATACTTGACTGCTCTGCGAAACAATTTAAAGCTTACATCACCTAAGATAAGCCAAAAGCACACACAAAAATATGTTCGGGCATTTAAAAGATATTGGAACAAATAAAATCTCATTCATACTTACACACATACATGAACTTTGAATAAACACTCCTTTTTTGGTCAGTAGGTAGTGAAAAAAAGTTGCATCCTAGTCGATCATACACGTGCAGGCAGGGAAAAACAAAAACGAAAAAAGAAAAGCAAAGAGGCAATTCCTTATAGCAAGCAACTAGTGATGTTCTGCCTTTTCAGCTAAAGTGACGAAACATGTTGGCTGGGACTGTTTACATTGCGCTCACGTAAGGCGCCGACCGACGCGGCGATATTCCGTAATATTATATAGGCTCAGGGATAGGTGCGATTTGCAAGCTAATCATAACAACCATGGTGAAGGTTCTATTTTGAAAAATATATTATATTTATTATACTTACTTTTAAGAAAGAAGTTGCGAGAAAACTTGCATCCAAGTGGATATTAAACTGACATAGCTAATGAAATCGAGAAGTCAAAGAACTTAGTAGGTGTAATAAATTAAGTCATTAGCATGTAGGATTATTAGTAAGATTCAAAGCATGCGACCAAAAAAATCACGATCAGAAAAAGAAACATTAACAGTATAAACTAACCTGTAATCATAACAGTAGACCAGGATCTCCGATGCACTGCTGAGGGTGAAACCGTAAATTCGCTCGAATGAAAAAGATACAAACCAGACCATCGTCCAAAATTAAAAGGAAGATTTATTTATTTACGGGGTTTAAGTATATACATATACTTATCACAAAGATTCTCAGCAAACACAAGCCACGAGAGAAAAAGCAGATGTAAATTTTATTCATATAAAGTGCGCTTCACCCCAACTCACTTAGGCATGTACCCCATATTTGCTAATGAATATTACCAAGGAAGACTTTGTAACAATTGCGTGAATAAGTACAGAGAATGAAATTAAAATTCCTGGAAGAATTCTTATAAAATTCCGAGATAATAATATCTTTGGTATATAATTTCCCCAAAATTACTTAATCTTGGTTTTAGGTTCTTTTAAATTAATAAAAAAAATCATCCATTTCTAAGATTTTAATAATTTGAAAATTTAAAATATTGTAATATATTCACCTTCTGATGACCAGGACATTCTCTGTCGATAGGTTTCACTATAGTAACAAAAATGCAAAAAACAAAACTGTGTGTGACTACAGAACAGGGTCACTATGGTTCAAATGAACATTATCAAACACATTATACAAATTGAAACGTAACTATAAGATTTAAAAAATACTCCGTAAATTAATCTTGAAATATGTCTCTGTATCGTAGAATTATCCATTTTGTTAATTGCAACGCCGGGGCGGTCACGCAAGAAGCCGATTTAGTGTGGCCTGTCTGATCCAGGATTTAGTGGGAGTAATCACGAACTGTAATGACGAATACTGATGGTCGGCCCGGGATTGATTCGAATAAACGTGTCAATGAAGATTGATAGTTCCGTCATGATTGGTTTGGCGAATAATTATTATGAATATTCTGCAAACGTCTGATAAAACTACTTGCTTTAGATATAACAGTTGTGAAAAAATTAAAACGCTACTGCTAAGTCTGTGGATTTATATTTGCTAATATATGTAAAAGATATTCTATCGGTTAAATCTTCAAATTTTAATATTTAAATCGTAAAACCGTTTACTGATTACAACTTTCAACCAAGTTCCAAATGTGTGGTTCTTATAGTTCCGAAATAAAGTGTCTGTAACATATGAACAGACAGATAGACAGTCAAATACGATGATTCTGACGGCGGGTTCAGCTTTTTGCCTTTTGGTTACGGAACTCTAAAGTTCTATCTACTGAATTTATTAGACCAATATTGGGAAAAATACATAAATAGGTACATTGATAAATTATTATAAAAGGAGAGAGGAATTTCGATTGCATTTTGCGAGCATTAATAATGTCAACTACACAAATTGCAGCCAAAATGATGTCTAATGAAGCCTGTTTACGATCGCCAAGTGGAAAATTTGTATTTTCCAGCTTGTCGAACCCAGTTAGGCAACATAACTTTAAGTAGAAAGCTTAGCTGGAATACACTTACGAATTATTTCTACAGTATTTTTCTAAAACAAATTTTCATATGACTCAGTAAACGATTTGGTAACTGTAAAATAAGTTCTAGTATTTTTCAAAGTATTTCAAGTACATTTCTCTTATTTATAACTTAAATCAAAGAAAAAATACTTCTTCCTTTTTAGGGTTTCATAGTAAACTAGGAACCCTTATAGTTTTGCCATGTCTGTCTGTCTGTCCGTCCGCAGTTTTACTCAGAGACTATAAGTACTAGAAAGCTGTAATTTGGTATGGTATGTATATTAATCACGCCAAAAAGTGGTAAAAAAAAATCTCGAAAAATTTTTTTTTAGTAACGTGGCGTAGTAATTTTTTTTCTCTACTTACCCATCGTGTGGGTATCGTTAAATAGGTCTTTGAAAAATATTGTGAGGTTGAGAACACCATTTTTAGATTTAAAGATCCGCTTCCGAAATATTTGGTTTTAAAGTGAAAATTTTTGTTAGAGGTAAGTGTCCCCCCTCTATCTGCTAAACGGTTACATATGGATACGTGAAAAAATTACAGATAAAAAAATTACAGCAGTAGTTTATATACTGAAGTTGAAAGGAAAACTATCAGAGCTGAGTACTAATTGCAAACTAAAAAGTTATAGGCAACTAACTTATAAAATCATACAATTTTCATTCGTCAGTCGTTTCAGTCGTTAAACTGTGAGGTGCGAGTGTAAACAGCAGTGTGAACTCAAAGTTGTCATTCGCAACTACGGAACCCTACACTGCGCGTGGCCCGACACGCACTTGGCCGGTTTTTAAGGTTCATATTTGACGACTATTTATAGAACTATATCCAATAGAGTTATATATGTAAGAGCAAAAGCAATTTGCTCTTGGTCATCTGTGAATCATAATAAATGAACGTGTGTATTCCCAGCACACAAAATAAGAAAGATTTAAGTAATTAAGAAAGCTCAAGGTCGCTCAAAGAGCTATGGAGAGGGCTATGCTCGGTGTTTCTTTGCGAGATCGAATCAGAAACGAGGAGATCCGTAGAAGAACGAAGGTCACCAACATAGGTCAGCGGATTAGGTCTTTGAAGTGGCAGTGGGCGGGGCCCATAGCGCGAAGAACTGATGGCCGATGGGGCAGAAGGCTTCTCGAATGGCGACCACGTACTGGCAAGCGCAGCGTCGGGCACCCACCGACTAGGTGGTTGGACGACCTGACCAAGGTCGCAGGGAAGCGCTGGATGCGGGCCGCTTTCACCGGTCATTTTGGAAATCCTTGAGAGAAGACTATGTCCAGCAGTGGACTTCTTACAGCTGAAATGATGAAGTAATTAAATAAACCCCACGCCACAACTATATACTGACCGCCTGCCATCTTTGGCAAGTGCATTTGATCCCGCCGATATTTTTTGCGGCACGCTCTCGGTTGAGCCTACGCGGTGCAAATTGGAAACAAATCAAATATGCATCGCGCACCCGACTGTGAGATGGAATACGCGCATTAGTGGCATCCCGCACATCCAATTTTCGGATACACGTACCGAATTTCACTTTTTCTACAATTCAATTTTGTTTTGTGCTTCTGTTCAGTGTGATTTATGACTTGTAAGTGACAGTTTTCAGACAGGTCTATTCGATTGTTGAATTTTTCCACTAGGTACTTACGCTTGATTATTGGATTTCTGACAATCTTAACTATGGAGAATTGTGAAAACTTTTTTAAATGAATAAACCATGTAGATTATGAAATGTAGAAACTAATGTCATTTGTTAAATTATTCAAAAATTTCTTGCTGGTTAGTTTTATAGTCTAAATCACATATTGTAAAATGCTACGGAAATACATTTTTTTTTACAAAATATAGTTCTTTCAAACTTTTAATGCAAGTTGAACCATGAAAAACGTTTACGTCTCGAAGAATGAATGAATGAAGCCAACACAGGATTCAAAATAAACCGTGGCCACAGAAAAACGATTTTCAAAAGAAAAATGCTGGCACATTTAGCGCAGGAAATTCCAGAGAAGACATCCAGAAATAACAGACTGCGTTCTTTGGGAGTGCACTTACCGTGATTGTATTTTATTTGCCGTTTCTTATATCTATTACATGGCTCTTCTGATCGAGAGATCCAACATTTGATTTTATTTATTTGAAAGCCGTTTCTGACATTGACAGTTCTGTTTTCATCTAAGGTTTACGTAGTAGAAAGCTTTAGCGATTTCGTCTGCATATACCAATAAAGCACAAGAATTTTTTTTAAATGCTCATGATTTAATTGCTTTTTCCAAAAACTTTTCAAAACAAATACAGAACAATTTAATGCAAAAGCTAATAATTTCGGGATATCATTTTTTTAAAACAGAAACCCCTATACTGTTTTTGGTTGGTTATTGCAATGAAAACCAAAAACGAAATCCTATGAACCAGATTTGAAGTTAATAAAGCTAAGTAGATTTTGCACTGAATTCGTACAGAAAACCAGACAAATAGACAAAAAAATTGGCGATTTTTCATCTATATCGATAATTAAGTCCATAATATTGGCAAAATCACAAAAATATTCAACTTATAAGTAGTTGGATAACGACAACCACCGATACCACCACGCAGTATACCCAGAAGAACAGAAGATGTTTGACGGAACTGCCAATTGTTTGTAAAAACAAATTACCAGCCCTCAGGTTACTTAATGGAAGTATTGGCGTTGCTTAAAATACTCGTTAAATACTATTTTATTTACCTCAGCATACTATTTTAGCTAAATGGGAAAGCGCTAGGTATAAAGACGAAGGTATACTCCACGGCTATGGTAATTCCGCCCAGCCTCTTGACATCCTGCCAGGCCAATTTGGTTTTATTAATAGAGTAAAAAAAAGAGATATGTTTATTTGATCACACAATTATCACGTTTTTGTTTTTATGCAGTATGTAACAAAATGACGAAATAAAATAAGGGTATGATCAGTCCATGATATTATGCATCGATCTTCTGGAGACAAACACTAATTGCTCTTATTGTATGAAAGGTCGATTTTTTTCCGTACCATGCTCATTAAATATTATTTCGCCAATTTGTTTCTTTTTTTTTCAAACAAATCTTCGAGTCCTGCCTATGAGCTCAATAAAAAACCTGAATATTAACTTTTATATAAAGCTGCAGCATCTTATAAAAGTCACACATCCAGAAAACTAACATATGATACGCGGGCAGTAGCTGTCGAAAGCATCTGGCCACACGCAATGCCGGCAAGGGACGATGAAAAGTGCCGTAGTCACATTGCAAATTAGTGCATTCGACCAGTCAGCCTGAAAGCTGGCTGGCCGCTGTCCGCCGCGCTATGCAATATCATTAAATAAACAACGACAGAAAGGACACTTCACTTTTTTTATTTTTTTTTATTTTATTAACATGGACCACAAACAAGTTCACAGTAGCGATACAATAAAGAAAAATTAAAACCTAATTGAGTATTACTATGGACTCAGCGATGATGGTCACAATTTGAGTTTAATGGTTATTTCAGGTTGTGGAAAGCAAGAATCCAGACAGAATACATACAAAATAAAATATAACTTTTAGACGTCACTCTTTACGATTTTGTTTATTTTTTAAGGTATGTACATTACACAACAGGTAACAATCATAACATACTTAGTATGAACTATAAATTAGCACGATAAACTAGACTTTAATTCAAAAATGTGCACACACAGCATAATACTTATTAATTGTAACTACAGTTATTGTTAAAATAATTAAAAAATGACAATAACAATGCTAAAGTATAGTTGAATAGAATCATAGTTACAGTTACATATTAGGCTACAGAAACAGTTCACATAAAAACTTGAAAAAATCCTTATTACTGCGTGAAAAGTGAGAAGCCGGTTTTGCGTTTCATTGTACTGACCCACTGCGCACTAACAGTTCGAAATTTCGAACCAACCCTATGTTCATTCATATGTTTATAACCAACAAATTTATTGGTTTTTAAAATTTTGCTATTTTATTGTACTTGTTGCCCTAGTTTTGTCAAAATTACGACTGAAGCGACTGCACTGCGAGCGAGACACACCTGTGATGATATCTGATTCTATCGTTTTATTCGTCGTAATCCCATACGCACATTTCTACCAGGTGTAAATTTATCTTCCAAATAGCTTTGAAAGGGTGTCTTTGTCAATCAATATGGACAACTTTTCCTATGGGACCTACACTTGTATCATAGGATAGAAACTCTTAAAAAATTTACGTACAAAAGTTTCAGCAGGCAACGCAATTTGTTAGTAAATTTCGAATTCCTTTTCAAGTTCCCATGGAAGAGGTTGTTCAAAATCCAGGCAACTTAGAGGATAAAATTACTTCTGGTGTATGTGTAAGTAGACAAGAGGAACTATATAATTAGTGACGATACTGTAAGCATATAATCTATGGCGCTTTCCAACAATACACCACATGCACAGGGCAGGCTAAATTCATTCATTAATCAGTCCGTAAACTGAAAACAAACTGATCGGTTATAAAGCCAGCAAATTTGGTATTGAATGTGCGACGGATTTAAATCTTAACGCTGGCCACACATCACACATGTTTTCCCTAAACGATTTATTTTGTGACCGCGTTAAATAAATAATCAGGTTGGGGTTAGGCTTTTTTGTTTACAAGTGATGGCAATTTATGGAAGAGTAAAAGGCAACATATTTGTTGAAAATTGAATCGTTTCCTTCGGTTATTCTATCTTGATATCACATTATGCTTTATGAAAGTAGATCAGTATCAGGTACTGAATCTGCTTTGAAGATTGGCTAATGTTTAAAAAATCACCTGGTTTATATATTTTTATGGATACGGACTAAGCAGGTATAGGATTTATTGTTTTTTTTTCTGTTTAAGCTATATTGTTTAGTGTATAGGTTATAGTGACTTACTAAAACACATTCAGTATTGACAAGACAGTCTCTGGGCAACGAGAGATTAATTTGCATTCACGACCGAAACGGATCGTGAGGCTATTTCGCCGGCATCTCCTCCATTTCCGGCTTATAGTCGACACGTATAGCGCCGGACGTGGCCGGCCGGACAGAAAGAGTACACTGCCACCCATTTCTAAATCACAAAGGACCGTAAGTCATATAAAGTTAATGTTCAGCGGAAGCAATGCTCAAAGATCAAATTTACCCATGTAAGTATGGCGATTACAAATAAAATATAATTTTTAAGTCAATAGAATAACTCTTTCTTTAGGTATCTTCTTAGGTCACTTAACATAAGAACCACAGATAAAACTATAGTTGTTACTTTCTTAAATTATTATATAAAACCATTTGTATTATTGGCTATGCTCCAAGGAATTATTTGAAATGCTGCATACGGTCACTTTCTGAAATCGCATCTCACGCCATCGAGAGGAAGTTCATCTTCACATTTTAAATCCTAAATGGTTGCGTACAGTCTGTTTTGAACGAAACTTTCTTCCACGTGCGCTAAAGTTGCTTTTCCTGAGAGACTACAACATAGGGTTCTTCAAAAAGGGCGGGAAAAGATTTCTTCAGGGTCACCTACGCGCAAGTGTGATCTCTGGTGTTGCAGGCGTTCATAAGCTATGGTAACTGCTTTTGATCAGGTGGGCCGTATGCCTGTTTGCCAACAACTAACTTTGTTGTATAAAAAAATCTCTAGATAATGAGAAAAAACCTTAAAATATTTTTTTTATAACAACATACACTCTTTTGACTATCGTTTCTATCCATAATCCAACCATATTACTATACTACATAGTAACTAGTATTGGAAAGGTGTAGTGTGCAGTGTACACCTAATCAACACAGGTCAGCCAGCTACATTCGTCTCGATGACGACCTCACGCAGACACTATCGAGCGCAAAGCTTGTCAACAGAGGTGTGAATGGTAACATCACTTGCCTAGCCTTATTGCTTCTGAAATTTATTTATTTAAACTTTATTGCACATATATAAAATACATAGTACAAAAGGCGGACTCAATGCCATAAGGCATTCTCTCCCAGTCAAACCTTTAGACCAAACAGAGAGTTAAAACGGGTGGTGCGATAAAGTGCCTAAAGGGTTCCAGATATTTTCAACCCAGGTATAAAAACTAACACAAAACTAAATGTATACTTAATAAAAAAATATCTGATATACATACATACATAAATAAATAAATTTTAGCATATATAAATAATATGAAAATATAATATTCAAATGTGTGGAAAGAAATGAAATCTTCGTAAACAATAAAAACGTACATGAAATGAAGCAGAAATTAAGTCAAGTGCAGGTCAATGAGTGTTTTTTAGGTACGTGGCGGCGGCACTAACGCGGTGGTTTGTTAAGCAGTCATTAGGCAATGAAAATATAGGACAATATGTCAGTTATTGCTACTTGTTTTGATTTAGAGCTGCCTTGGTGGTATCTAAGCATTTCAGGTTACCCTCAGGGTACTATACTAAAGCTTGGAAAGGTGGAATTTAGTATAAAAGCTATAATAAGCACGCTTCCTACCTTTGAAATAGGGGGATGAAAATTAATACTATTAGAGTAGATGAAATTTTGTTAATGTTCATAAAATAATGGTATTTAGAACAGTAATAGAACTTTTGTACTAAATGTAGTTGTAGTTAACTTTCTAATTTTTTTTCGCTTTGTCTCTCTACTTTAAATTTTGTGACACATATTTTATTATTATTTCAAAATTTATTTATAGTAATGCTTGCCAACCATGTAGTTCCCGGTAGAGTAGAATAGGATCACTCCAAATATTCCCGTGGATGTTGTAGAAGGCAACTTAAGGAAACACAAGCTACACAAATCTTATAAACATCAAAGAGATCTGTCCAACTTGTCTGGCCAGCGTGGAGAGTGTAGTCCAAATTATCTGACTGCTCTGGCTAATTTTTGGCTCTGGTTGTACAGAAAGGGTCGTGCTCCTGCAGTGGAGACTAAACAAAGACCTGATGACGATGAATAGTAAAGAAAAAACAAAAAAATAAATAACTTTTAGCACATTTCTTTAATAATAAATGAGCTGGAACATATATACATTATAACAAAAACATTTTCATGATAAGTAACGCCACAAAAAGTACAAATTGCTTGCACTGTACAAAAGTTGACAGATTTTATAGAGAGGCACGCTCCTAACTGAACACGTCCGAACCTAACACTCTATTACTCATATCATAGCGAATTGTGTTAAGCCAAGTCTTAAGTTCTCTACAAACCCTACCCTTAGTCAAAATGTGTGGCTTGGTCGTTTCGTGAGAGTGACGTGACCCAGCGTTTTACTGCCAATGTTCTAGTACAAGTAGGATGATAAACTTTTACACTCGTGTAAATCTGAACCCTTGCCATATTCTCGAAAGTATCTAAGCTGAACAACTTTCCCCGAAGAACATATCGAAATATGAAAAATAAATTGGTACTCCATATAAAAATACCAATCAGCTGATTGATTTAGTATGTGAACTCCAATTGTTTCAAAAGAATTGGAAGTTGTAAAAGTCAATACTCTTATTCAATATAAATTTTTAAGAACTTTTAAAGTAAAAAGATTGTTTTCATCAATAAAGAGTTATTGTGAAGAAATTCCGCCAAAACTGGATTCGAACTGTATCTTGATCTCTGTACGACAACTGCCTTTGTTATAGTGGATATAATTGATATTTTTAAATGCCTATGTTTTGACAGAAATATGAAAAAAAAATGGAATTCATTATATTTAATCGATTGATCGATTTAGTATGTGAAGTTCAATTTTATCCAAGAAAGTTGTTCAGTATGGGTACTTTCGAGATTATTACAGATTTACACGGCATTTAGACCTAAATCAATAAATCCTCAAAAACTCTACTCATGTGTTTTTTTATATGTTAAACGTTAAACCATTGGAAATAAACAGAAATGTCGTTGTTGGAAACGACTTTTAAATAAATAATATCACAGATATTTCGGTCAGAAGAGCCATGTAACAATGTAACAAATTTAAGAAATAGCAAATAAAATACAATCATGGTAAGTGCAGTCTCAAAGAACGCAGTCTGTTATTTCTAGATGTCTTCCCTGGAATTTCCTGTGCTAAATGTGCCAGCATTTTTCTTTTGAAAATCGTTTTTTAAAGACCACGGTTTATTTTGAATCCTATGTTGACCCCATTCATTCATTCTTCGAGACATGTCCGATTTTTATAGTTGAACATGCCTTTAAAGTTCCAAAGACTTATACTTAGTACAATTTTGCAGTTACTTGTGGCCTTTGAGTTAACATTTCAATGGTTTTATGCATTCAGTCGAGCTCCTGAAGTTTATCAGAAAACCAATATTCAACCGTAGCAAAGAAATTCCACAATCGAATAAACATATGTGTATATTTGAACACTGCCACTTACAAGTCATAAATCACACAGAACAGAATCACAGAACAAAATTGAATTGTAGAAAAAGTGAAATTGGGACGTGTATCCGAAAATTGGATGTGCGGGATGCCACTAATGCGCGTATTCCATCTCACAGTCGGGTGCGCGATGCATATATTTGATTTGTTTCCAATTTGCACCGCGTAGGCTCAACCGAGAGCGTGCTGCAAAAAATATCGGGGGGATCAAATGCACTTTGTAGCCAAAGATGGCAGGCGGTCATCTGATGTTGGGTTAATTTAATTTGGTGCATTCATTCTGATTCTATTTTAAAGAACTTATCATCATCATCATCATCATCAGGTCTTTCCAGTCTCCACTGCAGGAGCACGACCCTCTCTGTACTATTAGAGTCATATACTAGCCTGAGTATTCAGAGGATTTAGCCTACACTTTCCACTTAAATAAAGAAAAGAAAGAACTTATAATATTCATTATTTCAAGAATATATTTTTTCTCAAACATGCTCGGAAATGTAGGCATTACTGTAGTAAAAAGAAGACCGGAAGTTTGTAATTCTTGGCTCATTCATCGCATTGCCGGCCTAGGCCAGGAAATAAGTATGAAAATTACTTCCCGGCCGCTGCTCAAAACTTTTTAATTAATCTATGTAACGTAAATTATGTCACTTGTCATACAGCCAGTTTACTACCACTGCATTTTTAAAAAATGCATATAATACGTGAATATAACTACAATTTCATTAAAATATCGATATGTGATCATACGAAAATATGCTTAATTTTCGTTGCGAGAGAAGAAAACAATAATCTATGATCTATTAAATTTTTTGTGAAAAATATGACTGGGCTCTATGGGCATTGTTTCCTTTGCTGGAATTGACAACTGAAAATAAAAAAATTAAAAACTCGGGAGATCTGTTATTTTCACTATACCCGTAGTGATTAACGCCACTGCCGAAAAACTGCCTTTACGGATTTTAGGGCATAGAACACACGTCAATTGACTTTGAATTTATGGCCCCCCATAGAAACTCAAAAGAAATTGTATGGCATTTTTTTCATTTTCACCCTCACTCCATTATTTGTCTATGATCCTTATTGCCTAGAGAAAACATATGGCAGTCGGTCGTCTGATACTAGTAATAGTATCTTCTTCGTAGTTTGTGATTAACGCTTTGCAGTAATTGATTGACATTGATTGTTTTCGGTAAATATGTGCAAAGTTGGTTATTTATTCGAAATGAAACGGTTCAAAATGAGTTTTAGTGATGAAAGCAACACTGCAATGGATTTTAAGTACCTACTTCGCCTAATTTGAAACTTGAAAGTGGAAAAATTACTACCGGCAAATACCTAGTAAGGGGAAATATTTAAGGCATGTAAGTTTATGTGTAACTTTAAGTTAAATTTCCTCACATTTATTAAGAAAATCTCTATACTTTCCTCGGCGGGAAAGGGATTGCCGGACTCGTAACTATTGTCAAGGCCTCGCTGACGCTCGGCCTTGAAAACTATACTCGTCCGGCAATCCCTTACTTCCCGGCCTCTGCAGTAATGTACTATTAAAGTAATTTTAAATTGTGGCGAATTTTACACGACAAGCGTACAAAATTCTGCAGAATGCAATTGAAAAGAACTCCTTCAGTTACATTTGTTCATGTCAAAATCTGCAAAATATTTTTAACCGGTACGTAAAACATTGAAAAATAAAACAATCAATTTTGGGTTGGACTCGCGCACAATTGGTTCCGTACCATTAATCTTTACAATTAACATTAGACTATCGCGCAATAACGGCAAAAAGTAATGTTTGTTTAATGGGAACCTTAAAAATTTATTTTAATTCATTTACATATTCATTTTTAAAGTGAGATACAACTAAATATTCCTTAAATATTTTAGGAGGCTGCTTGTTGCCGTTATTAATACCGAGCAAAACAATTCACCTGCATTCACAACTGCAAACAAATCACGTTTGTTGTATGGGCCTGTCTTTTAATTTTTATTCTATAGCGGCAACAGAAATATATCATCTGTAAAAATTTCAACTGTCTATCTATCACGGTTTATGAGAAAAAGCCTGACAAACGGACAGACATACAGACGGACATCTAAGTCTCAGTAATAAAGTCCGTATTTACCCTTTGAGTAGGTACGAAACCCTAAAAATGCTTTCCGTTTTCCACTATTGTAACTTACCCCAATTGGATGGCTATATCGTAGGTTTGCAGAAAATTTATTACCTATATTCGCCAAACCAATCATCATGGAACTATCAATCTTCATTGACACGTTTATTCGAATCAATCCCGGGCCGACCATCAGTATTCGTCATTACAGTTCGTGATTACTCCCACTAAATCCTGGATCAGACAGGCCACACTAAATCGGCTTCTTGCGTGACCGCCCCGGCGTTGCAATTAACAAAATGGATAATTCTACGACACAGAGACATATTTCAAGATTAATTTACGGAGTGTTTCAATCTCAGTTACGTTTCAATTTGTATAATTTGTTTGATAATATATTTGAACCTTAGTGACCTGTTCTGTAGTCAAACATGGCTTTGTTTCTTTACATTTTTAAACTAATGAAACGTATCTACTGAAAATCACTACATAAGGGCACCGGAAAGCGTGCTATACTCGATATTTTATTCCAAAGGCGGGAGGCGTAAGCTGAGCTTTGCAATTGTGTGAGTAATCACTTAAAGTAGAGTCAGACAAAAAACTTTTAAAAATAAATGTTATTATGTATCGTGCATGTCTTTAAAATACCTATTTAAATTACATAATATTTTTTTTCATGGCTATTTTAAGGTTTTCGTATTCTTCATTTAATTGGGTTTGCAGCAATTTCACTAATAAGTTGAACACAAGATTAAATATTTAGAATTAAATACGTCAAGCTGCTATTAGTACAAGAGTAAAGTGTGACAGGAGCGCGGCGGAGATGCGGCGCGCTTTAGGCCGACGTCAAACCTACACTATCTATGTGCACTCAAAAAAAAATTAAAAGCTCAGCTTAGGCCTCGCGAACCTAAGTTCTAAGTGCTGGGCGAAAAAAATAATCTAAATGAATGTTGCAAAATTGCAAAAGAATCGAAAACCTCAGTGTGTAAGTCCAACTTGCACTTGGCTGGCTTTTTATTGTAACGAGCAGAAAGTTTGTTAAACAACAACTGAGCTATAAATGATTGACCTAGTAGACCTAAATGAGTACTACATTATACTCAAGACGCATTTGCATAAAATACTTTCTTCATAGTCACGAAAGCAGTTGATATATCTGTAAATAAAAATGATTAATTCACTACTTTTTATTGCCAAAAGGCATGGAAACCGGAAAGTTTTGTTTATTCTAAGTGATTTGGATGTGGAACAAATGTCTAATTATGACAAGTATATTTTCCCAAGATTTTCCTTATCAAAAATCAAAACGTTTATTCAGAAAATAGGTCTTTGCAGGCACTTTTTCACGTCATATCATATTTAAAATTACCGTTTTAGATAATATGTATTTATTAATTGTTCAAAAACTACAGACTACTAGCGCTTCGGAACCGACCACTGCAAAGAAGTAACGCCGAAAGAAACTCTTATCAACAGTTTTGGTCGCGTACTCGCCTGAAGGGCTTTATATGATTACGAATATTTATTCCTCATTGTCTTTTTCTTTCTTTTATTTTTTCTTTCTTTTTTTATGTTTTCATGTTACAATTTCAATATACATAGATTTATTATTTTTGGAACATGTTTATGTTAACGATCGAGTGTGCAAAGATAATAAACAACATATGATACTTAAAGTAGTACTTATGGCCGTGTGGCTCCCGGCAGAGTAGAATAAGACCACTCCAAGTTTTTCCGTGGATGTCGTACAAGGCGACTTAGGAAAACGAGCTAAACAAAGCTTATAAACATCAGAGAAACCTTGCCAACCCGTCTGGCCAGTGTGGAGAGTGACTGCTTTGGCTAATATATGGCTGTGGTAGTACAGAGAGGGTCGTGCTTCTGTAGTGAAGACTAAAAAACCGGCCAAGTGCGTGTCGGGCCACGCGCAGTGTAGGGTTCCGTAGTTGCGAATGACAACTTTGAGTTCACACTGGTACCCCCCTCACATTTTAACGACCAAAAACATGTAGCAATGAAAATGTATGATTTCATTTTCTAATACATTTTATAAGTTGGTTGCCTATAACTTTTTGTTTATACTTAGTACTCAACTCTGATAGCTTTCCTTTCAACTTCAGTATATATACTACTGCTGTAATTTTTTTCACGTATCCATATATAACCGTTTAGTAGATAGAGGGGGGAACACTTACCTCTAACAAAAATTTGCACCATATAACCAAATATTTCGGAAACGGATCCCTAAATCGAAAAATGGTGTAAACAACCTCACAATATTTTTTAAAGACCTATTTAACAATACCCAACACGATGGGTTTGTATAGAAAAAAAAAAAAATTACTCACTATCTTTACTTATGTGGGAGCTACGCTAAAAAAAAATTTTTTCACGATTTTCTTCTACCACTTTTTTGACATGATTAATATACATACCCGTACCAAATTTCAGCTTTCTAGTACTAATAGTCTCTGAGTAAAACCGCGGATGGACAGACAGACAGACATACATGGCGAAACTATAAGGGTTCCTAGTTTACTACGGAACCCTAAAAAGACCTGATGATGATATTTATCCTACTTTAACATGTGTGAGATTCCCATTGCTTAAGTTCTCAAGTGTAAGTCTTTCCTCACTTTAAGTACCTATAAAAGAGAAGCTTGACAGTGCAGTGAGCGTGGGCATTATTAGCAATTACGCATATTAATCCCTCCTGAGTGTGGTCCTTACTGGGATGGGAAGCTACAAGTGCGTACAAATATGTCCAGCTCCTCTGCGGTCTGGAAGCCATAAGTCATGGCTTTCAAAGTTAAATGGTATACTAAATGTCTGTAGGTACTTATCTTAAAATAGGTACGTCCGAGTTGACTACTTACAGACCAGAAAAGCAAAGGAGTTCCTTACTTGATTGAGCCAGTTAATAAACGTACGTTCGTGCAAATATAAAAAAGTAAAGTTAATATAAAAGCCTTTGTCCAACATTGGGACAGCAATGGCTAGTAATAATAATTATATAAAGGACGACACCTACTTACATTAAAAATTAAAATATTTGTACAAAGACAAATTTACGACGAACATTAGCAACGATGACATCTATACTAACTTGTTTAAAAATTGTGTCGCAGATGTCATTTGATGCCTAGATCCTGAGTCCTGAGTCCATGATATTGAATAATTTCTCCTAGAAATTATATATTTGATTTCGTTACATTACATTGACCGTTTAAGCACTGAAGTTTTTGGTGACTGATAAGCCATGAATTCGTATTAAGATATAACACAAAACTTTTGTTTACACAACGCCTAAGTACAAAACAACACACATCATTTGTACAGTTGGCAAATAAATCAAAGGTACAGAGCCAAATTTCAAAAGTTTGTGATTTATCATAATCCGGATTTCCATTTGGCGAGTGGGAGGTCCATTATTCTACGTCAGCGACACGGTAAGGGTGCGTGCTTCGGAAAAAAGGTCAGGAATTTATAAACATTGAAGAAGTGCTTTCGTTAACTTTTACACGCATCGTTACTGTGATAAATGAGTACCATAGTAACAACAGCCCATAAGCCAAAGCAAAGTCATAAAATTTATGACGACACAAGGGTAAATCACGTGGAGGAAATATTGTTTTCATTAACGAATTGAACTACCATTACTCTGAAATTTTTAGGAGTTACGAGTATATATAATATTAAATAACCCAATAACAATGATTTTGACATACCCTCGGACTCGGAGGGCCAGGTAGCCCCGCGCCGCCGCCCGCGGCTGCTGGAGCCGCCCAGCGCGCGCACCGAGCGCGGCCGACACGCGCCCACCAACCGCGTACTGACCACTATCGGGGACATACTTGCCCAGCACAATGGACTTGACTTATTTGCCGATGAATTAGGACATCTGTATAATGCATTTCGTATAATTTTAAATGACATATTGTAGCTGACTACTAAACTATTCAATAATATTACTGACATTTATGACATAATAATTCATTTATTGTAATTTTGTGTATTTATTCTGTTGTCCTGGATTGTAATTAATTATGTAATGTACTAATCTTGACATTGTTCTGCCAGTATAATTTGATGAATGTGTGTATTCCTTTTTCTCTGTTTTTTAAATTAACCTTGTAAGCATTTTGGATGTAACATCTGTTAGCTTGTAAGATGTAATGAATAAATGAAAAAATTAAAATTTGCAGGAAAAAATAAAATATGGGATAAATTAAAAGGAAAAGATCTTACCCAGCCAAGACAACAAGAATAGTTTAGTCGCGTCTTCACAAGCTTTAAGATCATTATTTTTCGAAACCGATTAAAATAACATCGAATGTTCCAGAGCATTATGGCGTCGTGGTTCTAGTATCAAAGGATGATCGATGAACCCCGGTGTTACAGTTATTAACCCGCCATATAAGCATCTGACATACGTCATACACCTTGGCCACGATCGACGGCTTAATATCCAAAGCATGGATTATCTGGGTTAGCGACAATCAGGTGATCAGCCTGCAATGTTCTAACTTAATTAGAACAACAACACGAAGTTTTATTCGCGGGAATCGAATCCGCGTCCTCCGCAGTGAGAGCCAAACGCTCTCACTACTACACCACAGAGGCAATAACCAGAGCCCTCCTCAAGAACAAAACACAGTATACGTATTGTTTCTCGTCTCTCGCAAACAGGTGCTTTACGACGTCTCCCCACGTCAGGAAGATTTCCCGACGGTAACGCATATTTTATGCTGGCTGTAATTTAAGTGGTTTCTTCCTATTGAGTGTGTCAGTGGCCGACACTGATGTAAGATTTTTACAACATAAGGTCAACTGGAACAGGTTAGCCAATAATAACAGTCCAAAGTCATCGATTAAAGTAAGGAAGCGTTACTTTTTGGTCACCAATCCCGAGTCTACGACATAAGTTGCTTAAGATAAGTACGCTCGTAATGTTTACGAATCCATCAAATTTCTTTTATCTCCATATAAAAAGAAAAAAAAGCAGCAAAGGTGGGGCACATGGCACATAGAACCGATGGCCAATGGGGCAGTACGGTTCTTGAATGGCAACAACGTACGATCGAGTGCATCGATGGAGCATCACCCCCTAGGTAGTCGGACAACCAGACCAAAGTCTCAGAGGGTGCTGTATGCAGACCACTTTCAAACAGTCGTATTGGAAATCCTTGGGGAGGCCTATGTCCAGCAGTAGACTTGACTTCATGCAAAGTTTCGTTGGTACGTATGTAAATCCTGTTCCAAATAACAAAATATATTTTTTTCCAAAATTTAACAATTACGAGTAGAATAGGTACTATGAATTGCAACATTAGGATTATAGGGAAACGGTGTTACGGGAAAAGCTGATTTTAATAAAATAAAAACCGGCCAAGTGCCTGTCGGGCCACGCGCAGTGTAGGGTTCCGTAGTTGTTCTCAACCTCAATATTTTTTGAAGACCTATTTAACAATACCCAACATGATGGGTTTGTATAGAAAAAAAAATCTTGTATGGGAACTACAATAAAAAATAAAAAATAAATTAAATTTTTTTCTACCATTGTTTTGGCATGATCAATATACATACCCATACCAAATTACCGCTTTCGAGTACTTATAGTCTCTGAGTAAAACCGCGGACGGACAGACAGACAGACATGGCGAAACTATAAGGATTCCTAGTTTACTACGGAACCCTGAAAAGGTTATTATGAAATCAAAAATTAATTTTATAGGTAACAATGCCACATAGAAACAAAAAGGTCACGTGCCTCAACTAACCATTTAGATATGCAAATTCAAAAAGCAGCTTAGGTGTTAAAATCTTTGTGGAAAATAAAGTATTGTGACATTATGAAGCCAGTAAATAATATTAAGTACCACTGAGAGTGGTAGGTTGGTCTCACGCAAATACCTAATAAAACCTAGAACAAACATCTGAATTACGCACGAATCTCGTGACAACCATATTTGGTGAATGGGCGCGTTTGTAGGGTTCTGTACTTCAATAAGAACCTAAGTGGGATCACTGCATCGCGAAACAAGCGAACCCATAGTCCACTGCTTTCCTGTATCATCGTCTTGAAGCATTATGCTATGCCGTGGGCTATCGAATATCGGTGGTGCACATAGCATCGCCTGTTTAAGTATCTTAGCCCTTCTACACTGGATGGAATATGAGGTGGTATCAAATATTCAAGTTTGCAATTCCTTGAAGTGTAAAAGAATCAACCTTGTAAAGTAACACAATCAAAAGATCGATAATTTTTCATTTCATTTCCACATTTGAAAGAAATTAAAAACTCATAAGAGTACTTCCCGTTTAAGAATAGTTTTGGTAAGAAGCACTGTATTATGTAAATAAAAAGAACAAAGACTGTAAATTCCATTTAAATCAATATAAAATTTTACTCAGCGTGAGCCACAAACAGGGACTTTACCGGTATCCGAATAGAATGTTAAACACTGTTTTTCATTTCTGTTTTAAAAGTAAAATAGATAGAAAATGTAACTTTCAATCTGTTTTCAAGAATACGTGTCCGTAAGTGTTAATAATTGTTACAGTCAACAAGGTTAACATAGGTTTAGCTATGCGAAAGCTCACGCATACGCGCACGCATTTATTATTTTATTTACTTAAAAAATCCGGCCAAGTGCGTGTCCGGCCACGCGCAGTGTAGGGTTCCATAGTTGCAAATGAGAACTTTGAGTTTACACTGTTTACACTCGCACCTCACAGTTTAACGACCAAAAACATGTAACAATGAAATGTATGAAATTTTACATTTTCGAGTACATTTTATAAGTTGGTTGCCGATAACTTTTTAGTTTGTACTTAGTACTCAGCTCTGATAGTTTTGAAAAGAAAAAAAAATCTTGTATGGGAACTACAATAAAAAATAAAAAATAAATTAAATTTTTTTCTACCATTGTTTAGGCATGATCAATATACATACCCATACCAAATTACCGCTTTCTAGTACTTATAGTCTCTGTGTAAAACCGCGGACGGACAGACAGACAGCCATGGTGAAACTATAAGTTTACTACGGAACCCTAAAAATGAACAAATGCCTACTATTATACGTATTTCGTTTACTGAATGAATTAAAATTGATATCAATGACAATTAAAGTCATCTTGTACCAAAGTGTATACCTGTACAGACGTTGTCCAGAAATAATGAAAAGGCGTGGCGTGAAAGGGAATGAACAATGCGATTTTTACTTACCAACCAGATTAGGATTTATATAAATATATTGATTTCTTTTTTATTCCCAGCATTTGTCACATCATCATCATCATCAACAGGTCTTTGTTAGTCTCCACTGCAGGAACACGACCCTCTCTGTACTAAAATATTTTGTCATTATTTATTTGTCTCATAATAAAAAAATATTTATTTAGACGCGCTGGTTTAAATGGTTTGCTGGAGAAGGTTGTTTTTCCTAATGAACTGTTTATATTTCTTCATATCTACTACACCAAAGGTAAATGAAGTCACACTAACCGAAGATATACATATAAATTAATTTATAACAAAGACTTAGCTTTAAAAGTTCTAGCACGTGTGTAACCCTCCAACACACTCGATTATAAGGAGATTAAAACTGTCTCCCACGGCAATTTAACGACGTGTAAAACGCGACAACTCCTAGGAGTTAATTTAATTAGTCAGTAATCCGTGGATCAGTGACGATGAGCATGTGTTTCTCTTCAGTACGCGAATTAGAATATTATTTTATTTTTGTTTGTAAATAGGTACCATGTTAATACCATCGAATGACTTCAGTGCCCATCGTTCGCTGTGTGGTTTTCGGCAGAGTAGAATAGGACCACTCCAAGTCTTCTTGTGGAGGTCGTAGAAGACGACTTAGGAAACACAAGCTAAACAAAGCTTGTGAACATCAAAGAGATCTCTTCAACCCGTCTGGCCAGCCTGGAGTGTGTAATCCAAATCCTCTGACTACTCTGGCTCATATAGGGCTCTGGCAGTACAGTACAGTCACGTTATTGCAGTAGAGACTAAAAAAAAACAACGGATTGTACTCCGGGAGTGCCAGCAGAAGTGAAAACTTAAATACTATCTATTATAATTTAATACCTTTACTAATAAGCAGTCACCAGCTGTAACATAAAATCACACGCACATTCGCGCAAGCGCCCTGCGCCGTCTTACGAATTTTCAACCTGTCGAATCTGTCGGTCACGTGACCTGTCGCGAGTTTAACATTTTTTCCCCATCACAAAAAGTGTACAGCGCCGTTTAAGAAGTTTTCACTACAAAAATTATGAAGAGATGAATGAGAAAAATGATGATGTATGTTGCATGCAAAATGCATGATGTAATTAGATTATTAAGTTTATTGTGATGTTACGAATATGGAAGGACCTAGTATCTAAGATACAGGCTCGGCTTAATTTAGGTACTAGTGTGTCGGACTAATATACATATAAGCGACATATGTAAGTAATAATAACCGCAAAGTGAAATTGTAAAATTCTATTTATGTTTAGGTACGTGCACTTTATTGTAAAGTAAAATTGTAAAGTAAAAAGTAAAAGTCTGAATTGTGAAAAAAAAAAAAAACAAAAAAAAAATGTTAATCCTTGATTCAGAAATTACTATTGTGATTTGCTGGTTGAATTATATTAAATGTGTAATATAGGTAATCCCATCCTAACGAAGCCCGACTAATGTTGGTTGTTTATTTACCCTTTCACGAGCTGATAAGGCTTTAGCACGGCTTTTCTGTCAGTGTTCGCGGTTGCATCCTCTACTTATATTACAATCGAGCTGTTTTCCTTGCATTTACCGCCTTGGTAACGGTTTTATTATGTACTTAGTTTATGCAGGCCCACGGGTTGATCTAGGACACTCAGAGCCAATGCTTTTCGAACAATCTCAGAAAAACTCAGATAATATGATTAATAGTTTTCGTAGCGCTCGCCCAATATTACGTTAGCTAAAAAAAACGGACTTTCATTCAAACTCGCATCCCCTATTTTTAAGAATGGTTGCCGTCATTAAAGTATTGCCAGGGAGTTTAGAAAACCCCTGTTTTTTTTATATATACAGACAAATCACACAGATTGAGCTAGCCCCAAAGTAAGTTCGAGACTTGTGTTATGGGATACTAACTCAACGATACTATACTTTATAATAGATACTTATATAGATAAACATCCAAGACCCAGGTCAATCTGAAAAAGATCATTTTCCATCTTGACCTGACCGGGGATATCGAACCCGGGACCATCCGTGTCGCAGGTGTTAGAATGGCAAAATATAGCAATGATATTCATATGTTAATTAATCACTGTAAAATCTTATTTGGATTTTATTTAATTATTGGTATATTTCTCACAACTATTTTTACACATGTTAACTTTCAAATCCGTTATTTTGTGATTCATTCCATAAGAAGTAAACAAAGGTCGTCTGTGATTGGTCGATGTCTGTGATTGGTCGAAAATTACTTCAGGGAGGGTATAAAAATAAATAGTATTTAATTTGAGTGGCATTCTAAATGTACTCGGCAGACTGGACAGACGTAAGTGTTACTTCTTATCAACTTGTTGCTTTGATAATTGTATTTTTGTACTTCTATTTAAAATTCAAGTGTATCGAGTTATTTTGTTAAATGTGATAATCATATTATTAAGGAATATGAAAGTACTAATTTAAAACAATATTTTGTTACAATATATTTAATATATATACCTTCTTGGATATATGTGACTATTTCATTTTTAATAATTTATAAACTAGTTGTACATATCAAATATGTCTATGACTGGATAATCCTTGTAAAAATAATGATTAAATAATGGTTAATCTTGACATTTCTTTATATTTACTCCTATGACTCATATTTCTATAAAGCTGCCATCATTAACACTAAGAATTAGAACTTTACAAATAGGTACATCTAACATCAGAAGTGGGATCCTCAGGCTCTGTTACTAATATATACTTGTACAAGTTTCAGGATGGATGCTGCAACTCTGACTGCACTTCTCCAGGCTATCCGTGACACGGTTACCACAACACATCAGAGAGGTAAAGACCTCGCGCTGCCTCTGTTTGACCCCGAGCGGCACGACTGCGGAGCTGGGAACTGTTGTAACAGCGTGGAAGCCTCGTTTTAGGAGCTGAAATGGTCCAGCATCAGAATAGCTGCTAAGGCAGGTAAGGCCCTTAAGGGCTCTGCGTTATCGTGTTTTGAATCCTTGGAATCCTCGACAACGAGATATAATAAATGCTTACAAAAAAAAAAAAGATTAACCTGTCTGAAAGACTTTCCAAGGCCGTTCTTTATATGTCGGATGCCATTGAGTCATATTGTGCATATTTGTAAAACTTAGGCTCTTACGCAACACGAAAAATATCCTTTTCACGACGAGCAACTAACTGCAGCACTTATCTGGCACAAGCCAAAAGTAGGAAGAGATTGTAAAATAAGTAGTAGTAATAAAGATGGTCGAGGTTCAGAACCTAGAGTGTCAGAAATGTTATCCTAGTGTTCAAACAAGCAATTTTAAAAGTTTTGTGGTTATTGTAAAAGAGTGGGTCACACTGAGAATATTTGTTTTCATAAACAATATGTTAAGTAAAAAAAAAAAAAGGTACGTAACGGTACCTTTGTTCAGAAGTTATTTAAAAAAAAAGAACTGTGACTAATACCAGTTTCTATTAACGGCTCGTTCATAAAATCTTTCGTAGATAAAGGAGCGAATTTAAGCTTAATAAATTATTATTAAGCGTAATAAATAATAAATATAGAATCATTATAATGGAATCTGGGTGTTGTTTAATTCCAATATCGTTGTACTGAAATGAAATTGAAAATGATAAGTACACGTGTTTGCATTGATTAGTTTTGGTACAGTCTGAGAGTTTTCGATGAGAACTCGATATATACGTGGTTCGACTCTTATTTTCGGTTTGACTTACTTACTGGTAGGAATGCCGTACAATATCCGGATGTAAAATAATCAGAAATAGTTGTCGTTTAGTCAGGAAACCTATCGAGAACAAAACAGTAGTAAATATTATTTCTCCGTTTTTGTTTAAGATAGGTACAAAAAAAAAACTGCTGAATTTTAACCCTACAGCTGAAAGGAAATGGGCATGTCTGTTACCATTACCGCCCTGATCGTTTGGTTCCGTTATTGTGGAACCACAGGTAGTTATAAGATGTACAATATTGAATAAGTATCACTGTGCCCTGCCTGAAGATTGTCAATTATATTTATATTTTTATAATATGATTTAATAATAATATATAATTTGACAATAATATGAAATAAAAAAAAAATGAAAAATAAAATGATATAAAAATTATATTAAATCTAAGTAATAGCATTTTTTGTCAATGATAATTTAATCTCCTTTTTGAAAGTCAGTCTCAATTCATTTTGTCAAGTAATTTATTAAAAACTAGCTGACCCGGCGAACTTCGTACCGCCTAACAGTCAATGATTAAGTATTCATTACACATATCGAGTTTTCATTGTTTTTAAGATGTATTCTGCTATTCGGGACGGAGACAAATCCAACGAATCAATAACCATGAAAATTGGTTCAGCAGATCTCGAGGTTATAAGTGTTGTAACAAACCCGTCTTTGTTTTATATATAGATAGATAAGATATATAGAAGAGATATAGATTACTGGTGCCATTCCTATTAAACTATTAGAAATTAGAGCCGTTTTGTGTGTACCAATTACCAGCCTCGATTTACATTGAGGTCTCATTCTTACAGCCCTCTTTCACGTGTCACACAATTTTACCAAAAAATGTGGGTAGATAATATTGCTAAAGAACTTAACACATTATTTGTGAGTAATTCTTTATTTGCAAATCCTGTCATGGACCCTGTTCCTTTAAATATTCCTGGAATATCTTCTAAACCTGCTTCAAAAGATTTTTTATCAATTCCAAATACTTGCAAACCTTTTATTCATATCATTAATTTTATTAATGACTCACTATCCTGGCTAGAAACTGTTCAGCAAAATAACGCTGAAAACCAAAATTTGATTAGTCAAGTTGCAATTGTGTCGGGCCGGAGTTCTTGATGACAATTGACATCTTTTTTTTACAAAACTTGTTATTTTCTAATGCAGAATCTGAGGAACCAAAACTGTATGTTCATGGTGGATCTAGATTCAGTCTGTAGCAGCCTTTTTCATGATAATAATTGCCATATAGGTTCCGAGAAAACGTTACATAAACTTAGTGAGCACTTTTGGTTCCCGAAAATGGCCGCGTTTACTAAAAAATATCTTAAACCATTGCTTAATTTGTACTGAAAGAAAAGGACACTTTGGTCCAAAGCAGGAATTACTGCAACCAATCGAGAAAATTCCTATTCCGTTCCACACAATTTACTTAGATTGTACAGGTCTATTTACACAAACAAATGAAGTTTGTAAATATATTTTATAGCTTATAGATGGTTTCACTAAGTTTTGTTCATTGAGCCTCATTAAACCTCTCAGCGCCGCAGAAACTAATCCCAATTATTCAAGATACTATCACTGTAATATTCAACACACTTTCAGTAGTTATTACTGACTTTAGTTCGTTTACTAACTTTAGTTCGTTTAGTTTGCGTTGAGATCATTATTTGATCAATTACAAATTGAACACCATATGGTTGTATTGGGTACCCCAAAAAGAAATGGTCAGTTAGAGCATTACGTAGCAACACTTATTAATATGTTAAATACTATGAACTTGCAACGGTTTGTCAGACTGGCCGAGCGGAGTTATGGAAGGTTCAACAGTCATTAATTCGACTGTTCAAAAGTCTACAGTTCTTACACTGATTCGCTTCCTTATAGGTTGTAATGCTAACATACCTTGTTTAAGCCCGTTTAAATCATGTTTAAATTTAGATGCAAGGGCAAAATTCAAATGTTTATTGCTCAGAACTATCGCTCAGAACACTTATTAATAAACGGGCCGACCACCACTTAGCAAATAGATGTTTACAGGCAGTCCAAAAAATTTTAAGCTCGCTTTGACATGGTAAAGCAAAATAACGTGTCTTTTGAGATAGACAATGAGGTCTATGTAAATCAAGACCACAGACGTGGTGATAAGCTAAGTCGTAGATATAATAGGCCATATAAAATTATTGCCATTCTTCCAAATGATAGATATTCCCTTTAAGGTCAAGGTTATTTACGAAATAATATTGTAGCTAAGGACAAATTAAGAAAGTGGCATGGAGAATGGGTAGATGAAGATGTCACGACTGAGGCATCCTAAGAGTCAATTATTATTATTTTTTAATTATATCTAGTTCTAATATTATAAAATCCTGCTAATGTGCTGTGTAAATGATGTTTGAATACTGTTAGCTTGTTCACCTAATGTGAAAGGTGGGACACTAACAGGAGGCACACTGTTTATTGTCCACCTAATGTGAAAGGTTGGGACATTTATTAAGTAATTTTGAACTTGAATTTTAATTTAATATAATGTTGTTTGATATGGGTCTACCTGACCTGAAACCTGAAATAAATGAATTTTAATTTTAATCAATTTAATTTAATTAACAGGAGGAAAACTGTTTTCTGTCTACCTAATGTGAGAGGTAGGGCAGAAACAGGAGGAATACTGTTTTCTGTCACCTAATGTGAGAGGTAGGGCAGTAACAGGAGGAATACTGTGTAGTGTTCACCTAATGTGAAAGGTAGAACACTAACAGGAGGTTGTTGTTAGCCTCTATAATTATGATTTGACATTTATTACTAATTCAATTTTAATTCATGACATGACAATGTAAGCTCTAGTCCACTTAAGTGATTTTAAATAGGTATGTCGTAGATTGTAAGTTGACGTCATTTGGAGAAAATGCGCTGTGCAGTTTGTTGCCGCTTCTTCTGCACTCCGCCTTGGAAGCGGTGTAAACTTAGCCGTAAGTAAATTATTGACGTCAACAATAATATATTTTTGTAAACTTATTGTAATTATGAAAAAAAAAATTGACGTTCACTAAATGATATTGAAATATCTTATGATGAATAAAATGATTGATTTTAACTTTGATTCACCTAATGTGAAAGGTAGAACGGTAGCAAGTGTTCACGCTAATCATTAAGTTATAATGTAATGAGATGCAATGCAATTTAATGTTACTGATTACTGTCAAAGTTATAAGTAAAAAAAATGTACTTCGAGAGCGAAGTACTGTCAGTCTGGCCGTGTTAGAATGGCAAAATATAGCAATGATATTCATATGTTAATTAATCACTGTAAAATCTTATTTGGATTTTATTTAATTATTGGTATATTTCTCACAACTATTTTTACACATGTTAACTTTCAAATCCGTTATTTTGTGATTCATTCCATAAGAAGTAAACAAAGGTCGTCTGTGATTGGTCGATGTCTGTGATTGGTCGAAAATTACTTCAGGGAGGGTATAAAAATAAATAGTATTTAATTTGAGTGGCATTCTAAATGTACTCGGCAGACTGGACAGACGTAAGTGTTACTTCTTATCAACTTGTTGCTTTGATAATTGTATTTTTGTACTTCTATTTAAAATTCAAGTGTATCGAGTTATTTTGTTAAATGTGATAATCATATTATTAAGGAATATGAAAGTACTAATTTAAAACAATATTTTGTTACAATATATTTAATATATATACCTTCTTGGATATATGTGACTATTTCATTTTTAATAATTTATAACCTAGTTGTACATATCAAATATGTCTATGACTGGATAATCCTTGTAAAAATAATGATTAAATAATGGTTAATCTTGACATTTCTTTATATTTACTCCTATGACTCATATTTCTATAAAGTTGCCATCATTAACACTAAGAATTAGAACTTTACAAATTAGGTACATCTAACACAGGCATGAATGTTTACGTGTCAATCATTGAATGGAATACATAAGCTACACCATGGCCTAATTTAACTTAATTCTTTTTATTAAATAAGATATTTGTATATTCTACGAGGTCAAGATTTGAATCTGAGTCTTAGTCTTTATACGACCCTTAGTCTTACTCTTTAAACCTACTTGTCTTCCCTTCCATGCTGGTCTGGGAGAAAAGAAAAAACGTAGAATGTACCGGCTGCTTCTCTTCCCGCGCAGATCGTAAAAGCCGATCGAGGGAAGCGCATTAGAAATCATGTCTGGTGATGAGTCTAGCAAATCATCACTATTTTGATTCAATTCTCACTTACAAGCCCACCAACATGCTAAACATGGCCTCAAGGTTTTACAGCCCTGGGCTCTGTTTACCTCGCAAGGAAAAAAGACGTGATAGTATGTTATCTTCCCCAAAACCCAGTGTAAGTACACCTACCTGAGAACGGAGTCATTGCAAAAAGATCGTATTGTGTCATCTTTGCCTGAATCCTCTCTTACCCCTAAAGCCCCTAAAATTCGCGACACGAATTTAAGACTAACTCAAAAGAGAAATTAATTATTTTATTTGGGCTATAATCCCTTGTTTATGTTTTCAGTTAAGAGTTTTAGCGGAAAGTTGGGCGATAAATTCCAGCAATAAACAGCTGGTGATATTATTCATGACGTTTGTTAAGTTTGTTTACCGGCACCACCTTTTATAATTAGTTGATTAAGGATTCTTTAACAGTGCGCAGGGGCGTGAAATATTTCTCGAAAGTTTCTTTTCAAGTTTTGCGGGAGATTTTAATGATAATTTTATTGTTTGCGTGTTTTAGGTAACGAAAGGCTGTTATAAATCATCCCAATGTATTTATTCCCGGTTGAATCCTCAACAATAACGCTACAGAGTCCAGAGTTTGCTTTCTATCCAAGGTTACTTTTTTATGTCATAGGACTGCAAACGAGCAAGCGTGTCACCTGATGGTAAGTGATCACCGCTGCCCATGGACTAATGTAACAGAGGTATGACAAGAGCGTTACCGGCCTTTTATTTTTCAGAGGGGACGGGACGGGTCTCCGGCGCTCTCACTCACCGAACGAAGCATAGAAGCTGTAAAGCTACTACTCAAACGTCGGTTTTCTGTGAGAGTGTGGTACTTCCCCGGACGAGCCGGCCCATTCATGCTACCAGCAAAAGTGATTTTTGCCGGTAGCGTGGCTCTAACTTGACTTGTTTTTTTTAACTTGTTTTTTTTTTACACAAAGGGCCCACCTGTTTCACCTATGCAACCCAAAAGGTAGACCAGAACGAGTTGTAAGCGGCCTGCAACCAGTATTTTAAGATCTTTCTAACGTAAAGATTTTAAGATTATGTTAGAAGAGAGACATAATCCGTAAGCTGACTATGTGACGTGTATAGATTGGTTTTTTTTCTGATATAGGGAGTGCAAGTAAAATTATAACCCTTTTTCAGATACAGTTGGTTAAGAGAAGGTATAAACAGACAATATGACGAACATAACGTACATACGTAATATGATGTACTGTACAAAAGTCATAATAAACTAGCCACTCAAATAACAACATGTATAATATATGCGTCAACGTCGGGAAATTTTCCTAACGTCGTAAAAGTAGCGAGCGAAGATGGCTTGTTTTATTTTCAAACAGAGATCTGCAGCTTTTTTTGTTTACTTTGGAAACTGACAATAACTGAGTTAGGTATTTTGCTTTCAAAAGATTTTATATGTGGTCATGCAATTAGGCGTTTTTAGGATTCCGTAGTCCGATGGCTAAAAACGGAACCCTTATAGATTCGTTATATCTGTTTGCCTGTTTGTCCGTATTTCACAGCTACTTTATTCCGAAACTTTTGAAAATGTGTCGCTGATGTATGGAATTATTAAACAACGTAAATTTGTAATACTTTTAATTATGTATATTTAATGCTTGTGTTGAAAATTTTCGTATTATTCTCGTAGTTTTATTCACCTTGCTCGCTTTGCTCGCTCGGTACTTAAAACGGCTCGTGTTTTGACGATCAACTGAGTTCGCATGAATCATAAAATACAAAATGAATTTGTATGTAAAATTAACCTTAAAAATATTATTACTTCAATCAGGCAAATACACTTACCGTGATATATCATAGAATACTTATATTTCTAAAATTATTTAATATTTTCTTGATTATGATTCGATATAATCGAGCAACATGAACATCATATCACATGGAATAGGTTTCATTTGCTTGAGGCCGCAATATCATTAACATCATCGCTATATTACGAATAGTGGGTGATATACTCATAGTTGCAGCGTACGTTTCGGATCAGTGAATATCAGTCATGTGCGTTGGAAATGCATGCGTAGGTATTTAAAGCAGAGCCCACTATTAAACATGGTTCTATCATCCATTAAAGCAAGTGTACCTTTTTGATAAGATATCTTTGCTATAAGGTGTAGACTAAATCAAATATGTATCATAATATTTTAGGTGGTTTTTATGTAGGTACCTATTCACACTGGTGTGTTGACCACTACACCACGGAAGTCGTTAATATATTTCTTTAAAGGATAGGCTCAACCAGGCAGTATTAATAACTTTTTCTATGACACCAAGAAACTCAAGAAACAGTATGACGCTCCCAAGTTTAAATAAAAATATAGATATGGCTAGAGTTTTTAGGGTTCCGTAGGTAGTTAGTAGGTAGGTTAAACTAGGAACCCTTATAGTTTCGCCATGTCTGTCTGTCCGTCCGCGGTTTCACTCAGAGACTATAAGTACTCGAAAGCTGTAATTTTGTATGGGTATGTATATTAATCATGGCAAAAAAGTGGTAGAAAAAAATCTTGAAAAAATCTTGAATTTTTTTTCGCGTAGCTCCCATGCAAGTAAATAGGGAGTGATATTTTTTTCTATACAAACCCATTGTGTTGGGTATTGTGAAATAGGTCTTTAAAGATATTGTTAGGTTGACACCACCATTTTTCGGTTTAGGGATCCGTTTCCGAAATATTTGGTTTTAAAGTGTAAATTTTTGTTAGAGGTAAGTATCCTGCCCCTCTATCTGTTAAACGGTTATATATGGATACGTGAAAAAAATTACAGCAGTAGTATATATACTGAAGTTGAAAGGAAAACTATCAGAGCTGAGTACTAAGTAAGTACAAACTAAAAATTATAGGCAACCAACTTAAAAAATGCACTCGATGATGTAAAATTTCATACAATTTTCATTGTTAGACGTTTTTGGTCGTTAAACTGTGGGGTGCGAGTGTGAACTCGAAGTTGTCATTCGCAACTACGGAACCCTACACTGCGCGTGACCCGACACGCACTAGGCGGGTTTTTTTATTTTAAATTTCTAGGCATATCTATATTCCTAGAGATATATAAACCCCGATTTGACAATTGTTACAGTCTAATAAAGTTGTATTTCCTTCATCAAAAAACATAGATAATGAAAGTAGAGAAAAGCATCCGCACTACGTATTAACAGTGGTAACTGTCATTTGTCAAACTGCTTTTATTACATCTCACTCCTCCATACCCTTAAAATTGTTAATTTTTGAATCGCAAATTTTTTCATATAGGAGTAAAAAGGGCTTGCCATAATGCTGTACTTCAGGTAAAAATGTATCTTATTATTCGATCGCTGCTTATAAGCTTAGGCCATTGGTTCATTCACAATCTCGATTCTTTATGAATTGAAGTAAATGATACATATGAAATTATTAGGATATCGTATATCGTCAAATAATACTCTGAATTAGTATAAATTTACCTTGACAAAACAAATAAACATCAACCCTCCGTAACGTTAACTCGTTTTAGCTTATAATATGAGTAAGTTATTTTATCTGTAGTAGATTCGTGTAGCATTTTTTTACAACTTGTTTTGTTATGTTTTGTCCTGGCCGCACATTGCAACAATTAATCTTAGATTATTTAATAAATTTACTGCACTGCTTACAGAATTATGTATGTTGTGATAAGTCAGAACTTATGTACAAAGATAAAATAATTATTTTCGAGTTTATTTGAATTTTGTTAGTTAGCATTAAGCACTATTTATAGTAGTAGCTTAGCTCCGGCAAAGTTCACTAAAGCTAGTAGCATAAATGGGCCAGCTCGTCCAGGGAAGTACCACACTCTCACAGAAAATAGACGTTTGAGTAGTAGCTTTACCGCTTCTGTGCTTTGTGCGGTGAATGAGATATCCCAAAACCCACTTCCCCTTCCCCTCTGGGGAAGGAATAAAAAGGCCGGCAACGCTCTTGTAACTTCTAATCACTTACCATAAGATGACGCGTTTGCACAACATTTGCCGTTCTATGTTATATAATAAAACAAGGAATAGTATTATACGTTTGTCACAAAAATGTGTTGTTTTAAATCATTTTCATTCAGATTTAAATAAAATTATTTTAATACGGTCGCGTTTATTACATTATTTATACACCTAACGTTTCGAACACTTCAGTGTTCGTGGTCGCAAGTAGACCGCTGAGTCTAGTGACTGGTGACGAGTCTACCTGCGACCACGAACACTGAAAAGTGTTCGAAACGTTGGTGTATAAATTAAATAAATATAAGTAGGTATTAAAATAATTTAATTTAAATGTTTTAAAAATCGCAAAAACATAAGAAAACATTATTTTCATTCAGTACAAAAAAATAACTTAGAAGGTTCTCTTGTACAACTCTTCTTACTTCAAACAAGAAATAAATATTATTCCAACACAATATGTAAATAGGGCTCATCTGTTTTATCGTACACGTCTTCTAAGAGAATATAAAAACTCGCAGGCGCCATGGAAAATGTCACATCATTTCACGTGTTAATCAGTCATCCAGGATTTATTATAGCCACGAAACTTGGCTGACTCTCTACCGTCAAGTGTCTACAAAATGGAATTTGTGATATTGTGTCACATATGGGACAATATGATATGACAATATTTAGGTATAATATATTTATAATGTAACCAAGTGACGATAGCAGAAACACGCGTATTGGTCCAAATAATATAATAAGTAAGTTTTTAATACCTACCTTGGGTAACATTGTTGCCATTTTCATACGGATCTCTATTTTAATTAAATATTAATTGCGGATAATAAAGCTATTCCAGTAATTAAAATAATTTTTAATATCGGTTTGTTAAGTCACGATTACAAATATATAATTAAGGCGATATGTCCGCCTATGTACCAATTTTTATGTTGTCTTTTGTTTATATTTTTGATGTTATTTTTGGTATGGTGCAGTAAAGAGTATTCATTCATTTATTCATTCAAACAAACAAACATAAAGTGACAACACATACAAAACATACACATACAAAATCTTTCCTTGTCACAATATAATTAGAGGGTATACATAAGGTAAAGATAATAACTAATGATCCTCAAATCAATAAATATTAACAGAGATTTATTCAAGTAAGAACTAGCCAGTATATATACGATTTAAACAAACAGCCTTCTCGTAGTACGAAAGTAAGTTCCAGAGCTGCAAAACTCAAACAGATTGGTGTGTATTGAAAGAAACCATTTTACGACTATCAACTTGAAGATTTTGTTTTACGAGTTGGGTTAATAAGAAAAAAGGTAACTCTCAGAGGAAGTTTGAAACTAATTTAGTTCGCGACTTACTTTGATAAAATAAAACCTAAAAATTTAACTTTTTTGAATAGTACTATTTTTATAAAACGATTTTTAATAGAACTTAATAGATATTTGATTTTTGAACTGGTATGCTTGTCTATCTGTGCGTGGAACCATAAAAAATTGCTAAGTCCTAAGTCTGTGGCTTAGTACCGAAAGAGCATAAATTGCAGCTTCCCGGGTTCAATCACGGCTAAAGTCATGATCGAAAATGATCTTTTTCAGATTGGCCTGGGTCTCGGATGTTTATTTATTAGGTACCGATACATAAAATATTATTGAGTTAGTATTGAACAAAACAAGGTCACAACTTACGGAGGAGCTGGCTCAAACTGTGTGATTTGTCCCTATATATTTATTTATAAAATCTAATAATGAGAAAAAAATTGAAAAATCGAAAATATAACCAGTGATCTGATATACTTAACCTAGGATATTAAACATAAAATTTACTCATATATAATATATATTATATATATATATATATATATTTTGTTTTCCTAGGTACAACATTAAATTAGATGCTTTATAATGTTTGAAGATTATGTAACATAGTTTTAACATAGAAATTTATCAGTTATTTAGAACCTTATTATTCAAAATCGAGTGCCTAATCGGATTAAAGATTTCTGAAGGCCAGTGTACAAAGCTCTCATGAATAAAACACCTGGCAGAATATTCAAATTTCCTAAATCACACTTAGCCGAAAATCTGTTTTGGGTATCAAACCTATTCGAATACTCTGTAAGTAGATCACCGACGTGTTTTCGCTGGATTTATTGCATGACATAGCTCCAACATATCGTTGCGGAAAAATTGCAAATTTGTTTATTTAGAGAAGGATGAAGTATTTGACTATTGACCATCATCACCGTCATCATCAGATCTTTTTTATTCTCCACTGCAGAAGCATGATCCTCTCTGGACTACCTGAGCCATAATAAGCCAGGGCAGTCAAGAGGTTTCGGCCTACACTCTCCACGCTGGCCAGACAGATTGGAGAGGTCTCTTTGATGTTTATAAGCTTTTGTTTAGCTTGTGTTTTCTAAGTCGCCTTCTACGACATCCACGGGAAGACTTGGAGTGATCCTATTCTACTCTGCCGGAAACCACGCGACTTTTCGACTGCTGAACTGACTTTTACGAAAAACCACTAAGAACACAATTGCTCAATGCTTATTTATATGTCTGATTTTCACTTATACGAACAAGTATCCGTGTAAAATTGACCCTCGACCTACCCTTGAAGAAGTAACGCCACCCTTTAATACGAACAACTTTTTCTATGGGATCAAAGCTGAGAAGTAAATAGAAATCAGCCATTTTCAAAAATATGTGTTATCTTAGAAGTTCATCCAAAAATATTCAATAGTAAAGTACTGAAAGTGAAAACAGAATATAATTTGGTTATAAAACCAACGAGATAAAATGGTTTTACGAAAATATGTCTATCTCACTCGCAAAAACACTATTTTATATGGCAAATTTTAATGTAATCATGATATAGACTTAGACGTCACTAGTCCATATCGGAGTTCTCTTTCTTTTTTAAACGGTAAAGTATCAGATCTTTGTTTTAAAAGTTCTTTCATATATTTTTTCTGTGAATATTAGGGATTATACAAATCAAATAAAAAAAATTACGTGCATATTCTCTATGAATATGGAGAATTAAAAAGAAAACGACGAGTTCCCAACATTGGTCCCATAGAAAAAGTTAATCATATGGACAGTGTCGAGCGTCAATACACACTCGGTATAGGTACTAATAGGGATATTTAAAGTAACAAAATCTCTCCTAGCCAAAAATCTGTTTGGGTATCAAACCTTTTCGAATACTCCCTAAGTGGATTACCGGCGACTCGCTGGCCTGAACTGCGTGAAACAGCCCCGTATCGTTGCGGAAAATCTTGATTTCGTTGAGTTTGAGAGAGATAGAGTATAGTCAGTTCCTTTTACAATAGTTTTATGTAATTTTATGTAAAACTACTAAGGACACAATTGCTCAATAAATTATTTCTATGCCTGTTTTGCACTTATACATACATGCATCTAGTTTTCAAATAAAGATAGGTATTGGAATATTTAAATTAACAAAATCACTCCTAGCTGAAAATCTGTTTGGGTATCAAACCTTTTCGAATACTCCCTAAGTGGATTACCGGCGACTCGCTGGACTGAACTGGGTGAAACAGCCCTATATCGTTGCGGAAAATCTTAAGTTCGTTGAATTGAGAGGAGTAACAGTGAACACAATTGCGCAGTAGCTTATTTCTATGCCTGATATATATTTGTACGTACACTCAACCAGTTTAAGAATTATAGGTACTTAGGATACTTGAATCAATAAAACTTTTCTTAGCCGAAAATTTGAAATTGGAAACCTTTTCGAATACTCCCTTAGTGGATTACCGGTGACTTGCTGAACTGAACTGCGTGACATAGCTCCCACATATCATTGCGGAAAATCTTAATTTCGTTAAATTTAAGAGAGATAGAGTATAGTCGGTTGCTTTTACAATAGTTTTATGTAATTTTGTGTAAAACTACTAAGAACACGATTGCATATTAAATTATTTCTATGTCTGATTTCCACTTATAAGATACATGCATCTAGTTTTCAAAAAAATAGATAGGTATTGGAATATTTAAATTAACAAAATCACTTCTAGCTGAAAATCTATTTGGGTATCAAGCCTTTTCGAATACTCCCTAAGTGGATTACCGGCGACTCGCTGGACTGAACTGTGCGTGACATAGCTCCCACATATAATTGCGGAAAATCTTAATTTCGTTAAATTTAAGAGAGATAGAGTATAGTCGTTTGCTTTTAACAATAGTTTTATGTAATTTTATGTAAAACTACAAAGAACACAATTGTTAAATAAATTATTTCTATGCCTGATTTGCACTTATAGATACATGCATTTAGCTTTCAAATATAGATAGGTATTGGAATATTTAAATTAACAAAATCACTCCATGCTGAAAATATGTTTGGGGTATCAAACCTTTTCGAATAAGTGGATTACTGGTGACGCTGGACTGAACTGGGAGAAACAGCCCCCACATATCGTTGCGGGAAATCTTCAATCACGGTTTGCGAAACGTTAGAGAGAGGGATAGAAAATCTTCTGTGGTAAAAGTAATAAATGGAACTTAAAAATAAAAACTGTTACCCAAATTGGTACATAATTATGTCATCATCCTCATCATCATAAAACAACAAATTTTCCCGCGACTTGTTCCCCCTAAAACGTTATCCCGTTTTTTGAAAAATACTCGAGGGTTGAATTTCTGAAAATCCTGTTTCATTGCTTACTAACATCATGAAAGAAACCACGGTTTTGAATTTGAAGTTTCTATGTACAGTCATTTTGGCTGTACGTTGATATATAAGTTGGTGAATCAGATTTGCCTTTTATCATATAGATATGCACAATTTATCACAGCTGATGCGGGCTAGCCTATGTACTACTTTTTTTCATTACAGCCCATATTTTGATACCATTATCTTAGGCGTTTACTGTACGCAACAATGAAAAGTAACCGATGCTTAATGTTTTCTTATGTTTTCGCGATTGTTATACATTTAAATAAAATTATTTTAATACGGTTTTTATCGCGTTTATTACATTATTTATACACCTAACGTTTCGAGCACTTTACAGTGTTCGTGGTCGCAGGTAGACTAAGTTGACATTTGTCTAGTATTTTATAAGAACTGCAAAATCTACCGCCTAAAATATTTATTGATAACGTTCCGGATGTACGCAGTATTGGCTCACGGTGTCTGAAGGTCTTGCAGTCTTCTGCTTAGCTTGAGATTTGATTAAATTGATGACTGGATCCCAAGCTGGTGGTAACTGCCAACCATCCTCTCTATTGAAATTAGGATGTTTTTTAATTTCAATAGCCTCACGAAGCATTCTTGGAATGTATCTGTTTTCTTTTGCAAGGACTTGAGGATTATCAAAACGCATATAGTGGTTGGGTTTGTCTAGGGCAACCGATGCTTGACAGAATTTTGCGTTTGTGTAACGTATATAATAACATCCCAATCGTCAATACAAAATTCCTACTCCACAACAATGCATCAATATTGCACAATTTCCTCGCAATATTCAGTTTGACGTCAAATTTAATTCGGATCCGAAGACGTCATTGATGTCTAGTAATAGTGTTCCTGCTCGTTAACGCTCCTTGCAACGGACTCCGTTGTAATCCGATTTCCTTGGCAGTTCAGACAAATTTGCGGTCTGTTGGACCGATGCCTCGAGCCAACAATACGCATAGTACAATTACTTGGTTGGACTATTGATGTTCAGGTTTTAAATGATTCAATTTCTTGTGTTTTACAATGTATTTGAATGTAGGAGCCTCGACTTTTGGTATAGTTGTATGATATAGTTGTGGCTTAAAATCTTACATAAAAAACTAGTTATTAATGTAATATACGAAACGAAAGAAAATAGGAAAACAATTACATTCAGGGTTAATCTAATCAATCTGGCAATATTTTAATACTAGTAGCAAATTTGAATAGGAATAAAATACGGAATAATATTTGGATTTCCCAAAGAATTTTGTTGAAGCTGATTGATGAATTTGTAGGGGTTCAATATTTTTCCATATTTTAGTTTTGTTCGTGGGTGAAACATGTGACTTAGCCTGTCAAAACGGACAGATTTAATACCGAAGTGAAATGCTGAAAACTCGAAAAACAATCGTTATTTCCATACAAAAATGATCGGCCGGCAAAAAATACCGAATACCAGCATTGTCCCCATAGGAAAAATTGTTTATTTTGACGGAATGAGCCACCCCTTTAAGGAAATATCGATGGTTAATTTAAACGCTATATAACCAAACCAATAACGACACTCCGTGTACGTGGAGTTCGGGCGGGTTGACAACGCGTAGGTAGTCACTCACTACTCACTTCGTGCCTGCGGTGTCAAACGTGCGAGACATGACAGAAAATAGACAGCCGTCGACCAAGCCAGTTCCGTGGCGGGTCTTTCACGCCCCGCGCGCTTCTTGCTGCTCCCACACACGTCCAGACACCCACACATAGCCGCAAGCGGTTTTACGGGCACACATGCTTAAGTGTCGTTTCTTTTAGCCTAGTGTATATTCTTTGATATAACTACTATGTAACTAAAATGTGGACTTACTTTAAGTACGAGAATATTAGTAATATACTCGTACTTATAGTAGGTCCACAACACTAAATTAAAGAAAGCTTTCCGCACAGCTAATAATCGCACCACAGCGATATTTTTACCATTCTATTTAAGATAAACATTCCTTCTACCGCAATGCTGCTGTCTAGACTTGAAAAGTTTTTTAATAGATGTCTTATTTTAATCAAGTCTGACCTCACAACTTAAGTGCCCAGTTTCAGAATTCAGGTGGAAATTTTATGTTCAAAAATAATTATATTATTATATTTTCAGCAATTATGAACAATGGCATAAATTTAACTACTAACAGGATATCAACATAAACTTGATCCATTGGTATAATTGGTTCTATCAAAATTCTAGTGATTTTGATCATCTTACAATAATACAAGTGAAAGCAAAATATCAATGTAAGCACATACGTTGCTTATTTTATTTCACTTTTTGAGTTTGAGTTATTGAACATAACATTTAACTTTGATACTCGTAGGTTAGCAGCTACGAGTATCACAGTTAAAAATATAAGTCATTTATATCAAACGAATAGAAAATATTCAAAAAAGGTTTCTACGTCTTCTCGATTTTAAAGCCAAAGTTAAATCTAAAGACTATGATGAGCGTTGCCAAAGGTTTCACATTTTGCCACTGCAGTTGCGACGTAAGATTAGTGATGCTTGCTATATCAGTAAGATTGCAAATGGATCTGTGTATTGTCCAGAACTATTGTCTAAGTTAAATCTTCGCATTAACTTACTAAGCCTTCGCAAACCTCCTATCTTATACTTGCCCTCAGCATCATCTAATTACAGAAAGAACTCATTCTTAACTCGGGGCTGTGGCACATTTAATGAGTATATCAGTGAGCACGACTTCGATCTCTTTAGCACCACTGTATTTAGCATTAAACGCACTGTAGCTAATTCTTATTTCATGCAGGCACTGCCTGCAGATGAGGCTTAGTGTAATTTTTTATTTTTAGTTTTAAATATGTTTTTTTTTTTATTTAATAGTTTTTAATTGGGTATTGTTATCTCGCATGCATTTATTTTGTTCAAATTATTTAGTTTTTTCTATCACTCAGTTTACTTTTGATTTATAAAAAATCTATTTTTTTTTCTCTCATCTTCTTGCTCTCAGACATATTCAAAATGTATTCTAAATAAGTATATATATATGGAGATTTATTATCGGCTTATTAGTGTATAAGACTTAGTAGATATGAAGTTGAATAGTGCTGTAAATCTTCTGAATAAAATAAAATAAATAAAAATAAATAAAATAACTTTTTAGTTGAACAATGTTCAAACAGTTTGATCCTCTTCATAACACGGAATAATACACCTCACACGTAATAATATACCTGGTACGTGCATGACATACTCATAAAGGAAACTGGATTCTAATTAAAAAAGTTTCCCGAAGGTGACGACAATCGTCCCTCCGTAAGCCTAAGATAATGACGTCACGTATAAGGGCCCTCAACCTTATCCTGATAACATAAAACAAATTGCAAGGATTACTTACTTACCCGAGAGTGGTAATAAAAACTTCATGTGATAAAGCTTTTGACGAAAAAATGCGCTCATAACGAAGTATGTAGGCAGTATGTTGTTCGAGTTCGTGCGGGACTCGCATGTTTCAAATATTTTTCACAATTGTAACAGTGAGCAGCCTTCGAAAGTTTTCTAAACAATTTTGCTTTTTATGCCTCGTATGGAATAGTAACATGTTTCAGGACCTCACGTTTGAAATGTTTTCGTGTATGGTATTTTATTTTTTATATATAGAACTATACCCCTGTATTGATAATGCCATTTTTGAGTAAAACTTTGTATAAATTTGTGATGTACTTCTCGACGCAATTATGAATATATGTCTTCGTCTTTATTATATGTACATAATTATAAAGCTTAGAAAATGACACATGTATTCTAATATAAATCTAAGTACCTAGGCGCTTGTAAAATTGGATGTATTAAACTAAATGGAAGATATTTTTAAAACCAAAAAGTACATTATGGGGCGTGTTATGTGGAGCTCCCACAAGTTTCAAATATTTTCACAATTTCAAAAAGTAGCCCTCGAAAGTTCGCAAAACAAGATTTTCTTCCATTCTTTTCATTGCTTCCATGTAAAGTAAAATAGTGTCATATTTCTCTTTGTCACGCTTGAAATGTTTTGTTTTAACTCACAGCTAAAATTATTGCACTTGCTGCAAATATATAAGTCGCAGTCATCTGGTTGAATCTGCTATTTCACTGAATGACCACGTTTAATGATGACAACTCGTCAAGTCGTTGAATGTAACGTTCAACATCTTGACTGAATGAACGTCATTTAGTGAAGTCGTTGAATCTTAGCCGACTTTGTAATATTTGGTGGTAGCATGATTTCCGAAGCTTTTTAAATCTCATATGTTTGCAATTTTTTCTTAGTTTTTAAAGTAGCCGGCAGCGGCGTAATAATAGGTAAATCCATGATGTCATACTATTTTATTACAAATAACGCACTTTTAAGTAAATTTAATAAAAAATAATATTAACACCGTGCCATCTGTGCGAGCTATTTGACGTCATATTTGTTTTGGTGACTACTAGCGCCGCAGTGGAAAAAAAATGAACAAAATTTGAATCATCTGACTGATTTTATGTCCGCTCTGTTCAAAGGGCCATCTTACAATCCGCTAACTAGTTGGACGTTGAGCGACGCTTATTCAATCAACGTTCGGCCTAGTCATTCAATTAAACGTGGTCATTCAATGAACGCGCCAGTCATTCAATGAAATAGCAGATTCAACCAGATGACTGCGACATACTTATATATACCACTTGTAATAAAAACTGTCTTATTATGTAATAAGCTCCGACTGAAGGAACATTAAATTGATGTTTATTAAGTCTGTTATATCCACAGACATGAAAAAATACCATTTATTTTTGCTTTATACAGACTCAACATAGCACATATTTATTTTCATAGAAAGTAAAAGTCTATAAGTCACATTGAAAATATCATCGTCTGTTATTGTTGCAATTTGCATTGATGCATATCCCGTAAGGATAAATATTTCGCTTATTTAGTTGACTACTATATTAATGGGTTTGTGTTTTAACAACCTTCCAATAATCACTTGTATTGCAAGTGTATTTTTTTTGTATTTAATTGTTCGGGATTTGACATGTCATAATGTTTACAATTTTGACATTTGGAATTTGGAGATTTTAGCATGCCATGCCTCTCATGTTGTATCTGCTTACATATCATATATCTGTGAAAATTCATTACAATTTGGAACATTGTGTTGAAATCCTCACACGTTGTATCTGCTTACTCATCATATATCTGTGGAAATACATTACAATTTGGAATATATCATATGGAAATACTGGCATGTTGGATTGTTCGAGGTCTCTCGGAACTCGCGCATGTTTGAAATATTTTTACAATTGTAACAATGAGGAGGCCTCAAAACTTCACGGAACAATTTTTGTTTTCATGCCTGTTTTGTGACATGTAACAAAACGTTATGTTTTTTTTATTATTATAAATTAATGGTATGTGACAATGTTGATAGTTCTTGAAGCTGTTCTTATTAACACCACCACCACACTTAAACGATTTTAAAAAATCTTTCAAATACGGTGCGAGTCGGACTCGCTTACGTATACACATACCATTGCACATACAATTATCTTTACAACATTAGATTATCGAGCAAAAAGGGCAAAGAAATGTTTGTTTTTTATTTTGATAAGTTTTTATTCTGAAGTTTATATTATACAATTAAATATTCTGTGACTATTTCAAAACGTCTTCCTGTTACCGTTATTAATAACGAGCAAAAAACGGCAAACAAATGACGTTTACTGTATGGAAGCCTACTTTAAATATTTATATTATTTTGTTTATAGTTCTTGTTGTTATAGCGGCAACACAAATACATAATCTGTAAAAATTTCAACTGTCTAGCTATCACGGTTTATGAGATACAGCTTGGTGACAGACAGACAGACGGACAACAAAGCATCGTGAATAGTGCCCGTTTTTACCCATAAGAAACCCTCTTCAACATCTATACTAACGATCAGTCTTGCTCACCAGCCACCACCTGTTATATTTATGCAGACGATCTTGCCCTAACATCACTGTGTAAGCATTAACTTGGAAACCCTAAAATAAAAAAAAACTTATCTAATTCCTGCTACCGTTTCCCATACATCCTTTTCGTCACATGACGCTCTGTGATTGGCTGCAGAAAGTCGAAAAAAATATGGCGCTCGGTGCGTAAGAAACCCGCGCTTGCTCCGATACATTTTCAAATAATACGACTTTCTAAGGACTTTACTGGCCAAAACAACCCTTAATCTTCACCTCGGGCGTGTGATAGTGCTGCATCAGTGTAGGCAGTGAAAACCAAACGTTATTTAAGCAAGAAGATCGTGAGCCGGTCGGCACGTGTCCCCGTCGTTGGCGTTTCCTTCCAAGCTCCTGTCCACCTGGATCCAGGTTAGTGTTTGCCTGTTTTTACTCTGCTGAGATGCTAGGGTTGATCGGAGAATGCAGTAATCCTTTCAAAAAGTCTAAACATTAAACATTTTTGGTGCCTCCTGTGAGGAATTTCTCACGTACATATTTCCAATTTACCCACATAAATTAAAATCTTTCCACTTATTTGTTCATAGATACGTAATTTTTCGTATACTTGCGTTAGATTCAAATAGCCTAGGTACCTACTTACCTAGTATTTATCTAATAACGTTTGACCAAACTTAAGTCATACCATAGCAAATACGAATTACGTATTTTGTTAGCAACTTTGTAATATTCCCATATTCGTTCTTTTCGTACTTGAGGTGGGTACCTCACCTACCTACGTACTCGAATACTCTCTCTGGGTGCTTTCCTAACTTATTATTACCTATTCACAACCAGTGATAAGTGTGTATTTATAATTTTAGAACGTACGAGTTTCGTGAAGATTCAGTCCGTTGATAGGTTTATCGTAGTTACCATACGTTTTCATTCAAACCTTTACTACCTACATACTTTTGGTGTATAAGTACCTACATAGTACCTAGGGACTTAGCGTAAATATGGCAGAGGAAGAATTGATGCCCGCCATTAAAAAACGGGAATATGAGTTTAAAAATATGCAGATACTTTACGATTTAGCGAAAATTGCTAAAGAAAATAAAACTAAAGTAGCATCCTTTCGAGCTCGGTATAAAAGGATCGAAAAAATTCGTGATAATTTCTTAGAAATAAATGATAGTGTAAACCAATTACAACTAAAACTTAACCCTAAGTTTGTTATCGATAATAATGCCTTGTTGTCATTTGACGAGTTATACTATTTAGTCGTGGAGTTTGCCGATTCTCTCGACGTAAACGCGGGCGCAGGCACGAGTTCTCGCTCGGAACTAGGTCAAGGTCACGCGCATTCCAGCTCTCAAGTGAAGTTACCTAAATTGCAAATTGCTAAGTTTGACGGTAATATAGAAAACTGGCAGATATTTCAAGATAGTTTTACGTCACTTGTGCATAATAATGTTTCGTTGTCCGACACAGAGAAATTTTACTATTTGCTTTCATGTTTATCCGGGTATGCTCTGACACTAGCTAAGGGTGTTCCTGTAACATCAGCCAATTACTCTGTTGTTTATGCAGCCTTATTGGACAGGTACGATAATAAACGCATTCTTGCCACAGCTTATTTAGAAAAAATAATTAAATTAAATCCAATACAAAAGCCATCATTATCAAACTTAACCGAATTAACAAACACTCTTTACGAATGCGTTAGTGCATTGCGCCGTTTAAATATTGATAATTTAAGCGAATTTCTTTTGTTTTACATAGCTTCTCGGCCTCTAGACTCAGAAACTAGAAAAAGATTTGAATTACAAAATACCGAAGAAATTCCAAAATTTAATAATTTGGTTGTTTATTTACAAAATTATATAAAGGTGTTAGAGGTTAGTCAACCGGTTAACATACCATCATTCACTTCCACAAATAAACAAATCCGCAATAATACAAAGAAAGATAATTTTTCTCGTCAGTCAAAATCTTCCTTCATTGCTTCCACTAACTCTAATCAAAATAAATCTAATTCGGTTGTTTGTGTGTATTGTCATGAGAATCATTCAATCTATCGCTGTGGTAAATTACATTCTATGAATATGGGACAGCGGCAACAGTTAGTTAAAGAGTTACAATTATGTCAAAACTGCTTAAGGCCGGGTCACACTAATCCGGACTGTAAGTCGAAGTCAACTTGTTTCATTTGTAACGCAAAACATAATACGTTGTTACACGAAGAACACAAGAGTTTATTATCTAATACTATTGAGCCGGAGTCATCTGAAAATTCCGATATGAACACTGCGCTGACTTGTATAACTCAGTCAAATATTTCAAAATTACCCGTTAGTACAAAAATTCTTGGTTCAGCAGTGGTTCGTTTGAGAAGAGTGGATGGTTCAATGCATTATGCTCGCGTAATCATTGACAGTGGGTCAATGGACAGTTTTATCACAAGCAGTTGTGCTCGTCAATTGGGTTTACATATAAAAAAGTGTAATTTAAATGTTACCGGTCTCGGTCAAAATAGTGTTTGTAACATCAAAGGTTTTACTTTCGGTTCGATTGTGCCTAGGTCAAATGACTCGCCCCAATTTGATATACCATTGGTAATTTTGCCTAAAATTACTTCAATGATTCCTTCGACTTCGTTACCAGCAGTCGTCAAGGAGAAGTTTAAACATCTGGATCTCGCCGACAGCGATTTTGATAAATCGGGTCCGATCGATCTGTTGTTAGGAGTAGATTGTTTTGATCAGATATATACTGGTTCACGTTACAACCCAGGTCCTGGTTTTCCATGTGCACTATCTAGTGTATTCGGCTGGGTGATAAGTGGTCAGTTTCTTCAAGACGTAGTGGCTCAAACTCCAGCCTCGCCCGTTACGTCACTCGTCGCGTCATCTAGTGCGCTCGACGAGATCGTTCAACGGTTTTGGGAATCCGAGGAACCGCCGAAATGTAAGATTTCCGGTCCCGAGGACGAAATATGTGAACAAAAATATAAAGAGGGTACATATCGCACCTCCGAAGGTCGTTATGTCGTACCAATCATGCTTAAAGATGATGCCCCAGCCTTAGGAGAAGCATCTCGTCAAGCTCTTAATCGTTTTCTCAACTTGGAAAAACGTCTCGCTAGTCAGACTGAGTTGAAAACAGAATATCAGGAATTTATGCAGCAGTATGAAGATCTAGGACATATGCAGCCTGCCGAATCCTCGTCTACTGACCGTTATATTATTCCTCACCACTGTGTAATACGGCCCGATAGTACTACAACACGTTTACGAGTGGTCTTCGACGCTAGTAGTCGGACTTCGAATAATCTGTCACTTAATAATATTGTTCATGTGGGGCCTAAGTTGCAAGTGGATATTATCGATTTAGTTACAAAATTTAGACTACACAAAATTGTTTTTACAGCTGACATCCGTCGTATGTATCGTCAGATATTGATAAGACCGGAGGAAAGACGTTTCCAACACGTTTTTTGGCGTAATGATCCAACTGAGATTCTTAATGAGTACGAACTCAATACGGTCACATACGGCGTTAGTAGTTCTCCTTACTTAGCCATTCGAACACTTCATCAACTTGCTGAAGATCACGGTTCTGAGTATTCAAGCCGCGCAGCTCAAGTTATCACGGAGGAGACGTTCATGGACGATATCACCACAGGAAGTTCTTCTCTTACAGAAGCAATTAAATTAAAGGCCGATATCACTTCCTTATTGTCGAAAGCACATTTTGAACTGCGTAAATGGACTACAAATGATCCTCGTCTTCTCACTGACATACCTTCAGAATTTTGTCAAACTTCCAAGTCCTTCGATGAATCGGGTAATGAGTTTGTTAAAATATTAGGAATACGATGGAATCCCACTAGTGACAACTTTTCATATGCGTTTTCTGACTCGTTCGAGGTTAAATTTACCAAAAGATCCATACTTTCGTTGGTAGCTCGCATCTTCGATCCGCTCGGTTGGATATGCCCAGTGGTTTTTGCAGCTAAATCGTTGCTGCAAGAAATCTGGCGTCTTAATTTGTCGTGGGATGAAACTATTCCCAAACACTTAACCAAACAATGGCATTTAATAGCAGCAAATTTGTCTGATTTACAAAATATATCTCTTCCACGACTAATCATACCTTCAAACCCTATTGAGGTACACTTGGTGGGCTTTTGTGATGGTTCTCTGAAGGGCTATGGTTGTTGTGTATATCTTTGTGTTGTAAATATCAAAATATTGATACTAGTAGCGCCACCTTGTGACAGATATTTGTACCACTCTGTATGTCATTGTGTTTTTGCCCAATAAAAGTTTAGTCGTTGGTTGATCACAGTCACTCGAGTTGTTTTATTACAGGTTATGGCCCAGTCACGTAAATTAGCTAGTTAGTGAGTTTATTGTTAGGATTATCCGTGTGATGAACAATAATCTTTGTTTCCTAACAGACTTGTGTTTAGTACACAGTGAGCTAAACCGGCATTTCATAAAAGTGAAAACGTGTCGTGCTTGAGTGACCGTAATGGCGTCCAGTTCGAACTATTTAATTAGCGTACCTAAGCTGAAGGGGCGCGAGAACTATAGTGAGTGGTGTTTCGCAGCAGAGAATTTTCTGGTATTAGAAGGAATGGTCGCGTGTATCAAACCCGAGACCGGTCAGGCGCCAGCAGCTGCAGATGATGCGAAAACGAAAGCCAAGCTGATTTTAACAATAGACCCGGCTCTTTACGTTCACATCAAAAACGTCAGAACTTCGAAAGAATTATGGGACAAAATAAAAATGCTGTTCGATGACTCGGGGTTTACTAGAAAAATTAGCCTCCTGAGAAATCTAATATCAATTCGATTGGAAAATTGCACATCAATGACGTCGTATGTAACGCAAATTGTTGAAGCTGGTCAGAAGCTACAAGGAACGGGATTTGGCATAAACGACGAGTGGATTGGTTCTATCATGTTGGCTGGTTTGTCTGAAAAATATATGCCTATGATAATGGCCATTGAACATTCTGGTATGGTGATAACAACCGACGCCATTAAAGGGAAGTTGATGGACATGGAACCGGAAGATAGTGATGTCAATAATGCATTTGCATGTTTCCGCAATCAATCTATGGTCAATAAAGATGGCGGGGCTGCACAAGTGTCAACATCTGTCAAAGTCAAAGGAAAACCAAACGTCAAATGTTATGGTTGTAAACAATATGGCCACTATCGCAACCAGTGTACAAATGCGAAAAAATTGTCAAAGAACATCCAATGTTCAGAAAATAAAACTAAAATGAGTAATGCTTTTAGTGCCGTGTTTTTTAATGGAACATTTGACAAGAGTGACTGGTACATCGATTCAGGTGCCAGTTCACATTTAACAAGTAATGAAAATTGGATGATTGATGTGTGCTACTCTGGATTTACCAAAGATATTATGGTTGCCGATCAGACTAAAGTCCCCGTGGTGTGTTGCGGAAATGTGAACATAAAAACATCAACTGAAGAGTGTGATTATAACATAACCGTTGAAAAAGTTTTATGTGTCCCTCAGTTATCTACTAATTTGTTGTCAGTGAGCCAACTGTTGAAACAAGGCAACAAAGTGCATTTTACAAGCAAAAGATGTGAAATATTTAATAAACAGGACACTCTGGTAGCTACTGCTTCACTTGTGAATGGAGTATACAGATTAAATACTTCTACTGTTATGGTGGCAGCAGTGGCTGAGTCTCCCGAAGTTTGGCACCGTAGATTGGGACATGTTAACAGTTATAACATGAATAGAATGCAGAATGCTGTGGAAGGAGTGCACCTCTCTGAGACGGCCAACATCAACAAGTCCAACTGCATTGTGTGCTGCGAAGGCAAGCAAAGTAGGTTACCTTTTGCCAGTGAAGGGAACAGGAGTACAGAGCTGCTGGGAGTAGTACACTGTGACGTTTGTGGACCGATGGAGAATACGTCTCTGGGAGGATCCAGGTATTTTGTGATTTTTGTTGATGATCATAGTAGAATGACATATGTTTATTTTTTGAAAAGTAAGGATGAGGCTTTACAGAACTTTATGGATTATAAAGCGAAAGTCGAGAATTCAACGTCAAAAAGAATTAAAATTTTGAGAAGTGATAACGGCAGAGAATTTTGCAATAGGAACTTTGATAGTTTTTTGAAGAAATCTGGTATCATTCATCAGAAAACAAATCCGTACACGCCGGAACAAAATGGACTTTGTGAACGAATGAACCGGAGTATCGTAGAAAAGGCTAGATGCCTCTTATTTGATGCTAAACTAGGGAAAGAGTTCTGGGCAGAAGCCGTTAACACTGCTGTTTTCTTACAGAACCGAATTGTGAAAACTGGATTGAACAACCGCACTCCATATGAAGTATGGACAGGATTAAAACCAAACCTCAGTCATTTAAGAATCTTTGGTAGTACAGTGATGAAACATATACCTAAAGAAAAGAGATGTAAATGGGATAAAAAATCTGAACAGTGCATATTTGTTGGCTATTCTGAGGAAGTGAAAGGATACAGAATATACAATCCTTCAACACAAGTCATCACAACTAGTCGAGATGTGATATTTATAGAAGAAAACAAATTGTGTGAAGTGAATGTGGTTGAAATCCAGAAGATAGGTGATAAACAAAAAGAAAGCAGTTCATCACAGTGTTCAGTGGGAGATCCATCAGATAGCAGTAGAGAGAATTCATTTGTTTCATTGGAAAGTAATGACATGGATGAAACCTATGTACCAGAAGAGTCCTTGAGTTCTGAAGAAGACATGATTGTGAGAGCATTGCCTAAGCGGCAGAGACAACAACCTGACAGATATGGACTTATGTGTACTGAAGAATATAGTAAATCGCTCAATGATGAGTTGACTTTGGAAGAGGCACTGCAGGGACCAGAAAAGGAGCATTGGGAACAAGCTATCAAAGAAGAGCTGAAAAGTTTTGAAGATAACAATGCTTGGGAAGAAGTTGATATTCCTTTTAGTGCAAATATAGTGAAGTGCAAGTGGGTCCTAAAAAAGAAGTGTGATTCTGAAAATAATGTACGTTATCGAGCCAGACTAGTGGCTAAGGGGTGTTCTCAAAGGTATGGTGTAGACTACAGTGAAACATTTTCCCCAGTAGTACGGCATACAACACTTAGATTATTATTTGCATTATCAGTGCAATTGAATCTAGATGTGACTCACCTTGATGTAAAGACGGCCTTCTTGAATGGGGATCTGTCTGAGACTATATATATGCAAAAACCTATAGGTTATGCTGGGATAGATGATAAAAGGGTTCTTAAATTAAACAAGGCTATATATGGTCTTAAACAGGCATCCAGAGCATGGCATAAGAAGGTAGATGCTTGTATGCTAGCTGATGGTTATATTAAGTCTAAAATAGAGCCATGTTTATATATAAAAAATGTTGGTAGTAGTAAAACCATTGTAACATTGTATGTCGATGACTTTTTTGTTTTTTCAAATGACAGTGCTGAAACTTCTCATCTTAAAAGCATGTTAAGTCAGAATTTTGAATTAAAAGACTTAGGGATTGTAAAAGAATGTCTAGGGATGTCAGTTAGTTTTGATAAGCAAAATTGTACTGTTACTTTAAGTCAAGAGAAATATGTTGATAAATTGCTGTCTAAGTTCAATATGATAGACTGTAAAACAGTTAATACTCCGATGGAAGAAAATTTAAAAAGTAAAAAAGAGAATAATTTTAAAAGTGTGAATCCTTATCAGCAGCTCATCGGCAGCCTAATGTACTTAGTTGTTCTTACTCGTCCTGATATTGCTTTTGCAGTGTCATATTTGAGCCAGTTTAATAATTGTAACACTGAAGAGCAGTGGCAGTATGCAAAAAGGGTATTAAGGTATTTAAAGAAAACAAAAGAGTTAGGTTTGAAATATTGTAAAGAAAAAAATATTAATATTGAAGGATATGTGGATTCAGACTGGTGCAACGATATTAATGATAGAAAATCATACTCAGGTTTCTGTTATATTTTGTCAGGTTCTGTTATATCTTGGAGCTGTAGCAAACAAAAATGTATTGCATTATCTAGCACAGAAGCTGAATATGTGTCAATTTCAGAGGCCTGCAAAGAGGCGGTGTACCTAAGAAACTTGCAATATGAAGTAACTCAGAAATTGTATAAGATAACTATATATAATGATAGCATGAGTGCACAGAAATTATTAGTAAATCCTGTGTTCCATAATAAAACTAAGCATATTGATGTCAGATATCACTATTGTAGAGATATGATAAATGAAAACATTGTTAGTGTTGATTATTTGTGTACATCAGAAATGCCTGCAGATCTGCTCACTAAGAGCTTAGGTTCTGTCAAACATTACAAACATTTGAGTACTTTAGGCATTGTTAAAGTTTAGTTATTTTTATAGTTCATTTTGGTAATCAATATTTTGAGTGGGAGTGTTGTAAATATCAAAATATTGATACTAGTAGCGCCACCTTGTGACAGATATTTGTACCACTCTGTATGTCATTGTGTTTTTGCCCAATAAAAGTTTAGTCGTTGGTTGATCACAGTCACTCGAGTTGTTTTATTACACTTTGTGTGGTTACTAAGGAAAACAAAAATTCAACAACGACTAGTTTATTGATAGGAAAATCTAGAGTCGCTCCTTTAAAACCAACCACTGTGAATAGGCTCGAGCTAAGCGCAGCGGTGCTTCTAGCAAAAGTTCTATCGCACATGTCCAATCTGCTTAAAGACAAAGTTTCTATTGAGTCCATTAGAGCTTACTCAGACAGCAGCACTACATTGTCATGGCTTAATACCGCTCCTCATTTGTTAAAAATGTATGTAGCCAATCGTGTCATTCAGGCAACGGATTTGATTAGCCCAGATCACTGGTATCATGTTTCAACTAAGGATAACTCGGCTGACTGTTGTAGTCGCGGCGTGTCTTGTCCAGAGCTTATAGACCATCCTCTGTGGTGGAAAGGTCCCTCTTGGCTACAGGAGTTGCCTAGCGAATGGCCTAGCAAACAGGTACTACTTCCGAGAGAGGAGTTACCAGAGCTCAAATCACTTGAAACTAAAAGCCTTCACGTGGCCGATGAGGAAAACTCACTTCTGAACTTAATTGACAGACATTCTACTTTTACAAAAATTCAGAGAACCGTAGCATGGTGTTTACGTTTTATTTCAAATGCAAAAGTTTCAAGGCAAAATCGTAATCTATCACCTCTCAGTAGTGCCGAACTTGAGAAGTCAACAAAAGTACTAGTTAAATTTTGTCAGGATCATTATATGTCTTCGGAAGTCAGTCGAGTGCAAAACATGGAACCATGTGTCAAGTCCATTCAAAAATTATCACCTTTCCTGGACGATGATGGGATCTTGCGAGTAGGGGGACGTATCGATGAGGCCAATTTGTCACCATCTGCGTTACACCCTTTTTTGTTACCGAAACAATGTTCACTATCAAAAATTATAATAGAACATTTTCATATAAAATACTTGCATTGTGGACCTCGTACTTTGCAATCCCTTATTCAAAGAAAATTTTGGATAATTGGGTTAAGGCTTCTTATACGTACTGTACTGTCGAAGTGTGTTAAATGTTTTAAAGTAAATCCAATTGCTTGTCAACCAATGATGAGTAAACTTCCTGCAGCCAGACTTCAACCTTCTCGTTGCTTCAGCACCACCGGAATCGATTTCGGAGGCCCATTTTCCATTAAAGAGAGTCGCCGTCGTGGTGCAAAAACTTATAAAGCTTATTTATGTCTATTTGTGTGCTTAAGTTCAAATGCTGTACACTTGGAAGCGGTAACTGAGTTGAGTTCGGAAGCTTTCCTTGCTGCTTTGGATCGTTTTGTCTCTCGACGTGGGATTTGTCACACGATAATTACTGACTGTGGGACCAATTTCGTGGGCGCGAATAGATATCTTAATGAGGTTTCTAACATACTACATGAGCAATATACTGAAATTTCAGATGGTTTAGCGAATCGTCACGTCATAGTCATCGAAAGTGGCATAAAATCCACCAAATATCACCTGAAACGTGTTGTCGGGGCTCAGGTTCTCACCCTTGAAGAATTCTTCACCATATTAGCTAAGATAGAAGCTTTATTAAATTCTCGTCCGCTCTGTACTTTGTCTACAGATCCGTCAGAGTCTGACGTTTTAACCCCGGGACATTTTTTAACGGGTGGCCCTTTAGTAAGCCTGCCCGAAGAACCAATAAGCGAGAATTCGTGTCCACGCTCTCGTTGGATGATGCTTAAAAAAATCACTCAGAGCTTTTGGCGCGTCTGGCAGCGTGATTATCTTCACACATTACAACAAAAAAATAAATGGTTCTTACATGAACCCAATATTAAGGTTAATGACTTAGTTATAGTTAACGAACCTAATCTTCCGCCTATGTTCTGGAAGCTGGCTCACGTTGTGCAAGTGCATGCAGGTTCAGATCGTGTAGTTAGAGTCGTCACTCTCCGCACTGCTAACGGAAAGACTTTTCGTAGGCCGGTAGTAAAGGTTTGTCCCTTACCAATTAATTAAGCTTTTATGTTAAATAACTAGAATATAAATACACACTATTCTTAGGTTAGTTAAAACATTTTTCATTTATATTTTCTTGATATTCTCAAATAATATAATTTGCAATAGTGCATAGTCTACTATTGCTTTTCGTTTCTTTTGATTTTTGCATTCTCTGTGAAACCCTAGTGGATTTCAGGCGGGGGGAAATGTGTAAGCATTAACTTGGAAACCCTAAAATAAAAAAAAACTTATCTAATTCCTGCTACCGTTTCCCATACATCCTTTTCGTCACATGACGCTCTGTGATTGGCTGCAGAAAGTCGAAAAAAATATGGCGCTCGGTGCGTAAGAAACCCGCGCTTGCTCCGATACATTTTCAAATAATACGACTTTCTAAGGACTTTACTGGCCAAAACAACCCTTAATCTTCACCTCGGGCGTGTGATAGTGCTGCATCAGTGTAGGCAGTGAAAACCAAACGTTATTTAAGCAAGAAGATCGTGAGCCGGTCGGCACGTGTCCCCGTCGTTGGCGATTCCTTCCAAGCTCCTGTCCACCTGGATCCAGGTTAGTGTTTGCCTGTTTTTACTCTGCTGAGATGCTAGGGTTGATCGGAGAATGCAGTAATCCTTTCAAAAAGTCTAAACATTAAACAATCACAAATACAAACAGAGTAGAGACAAGAAACACCCGCTCTATGGACAAATCGCTCCACCATTGCGCCTTAAGAGCTGAAACAGTTTTCTAAGGCAGTCCAGTATAAATCCTAAAGAATCCTCAAAAACCAGACTTACTCTTTGGAAAAACAAAATACCCACGCAGTCCGTTCGAAATTCCACCTGTTGAGTAACTTTTTAACCCGGTGTAGACCTTCCCTGGGCAACCTGGAAATCCCTAAACCGACTCCGAGCTGGAGTTGGGAGATGTCAAGAAAAAAAGTCAGATGGGGTTTTTCAACCAACAATTTGTGTGACTGCGGTGCCGATCAGACCATGCCTCACCTTTTATCATGCCCATTACTTGCACCGTACAGGACCTTAATGAGGCCAATGATAGGGCAATTAGCGTTGCCAAATACTGGTCAAAAGATATTTAATAGTATGCAACCATCTTGACTCGATAAGAAGAAGAACCCTGAAAAGAGTATCGTTAAATTTATTAGACATTGTCTAATCGATATTTATTGGCATAAAAGCGAAGTTTCCGAGTAAGCCGTGATTAGTGACAGCTTTGTCTCGAATAGGAAGTTAATCTCTGCGACGAAATTTGGATTTCGTTCAGTCGACGAGACACGATCGACTTTCGTTCGTCATTGTTTCGTTTAAGAAAGTTTCGGTACCTCTCATTAAAATGTTCATTGTAAAATCCGATAAGTAGATAAGTAAGTAAGAGGAAAAGAGCCGTCCAACTGAAATACTTTTAATTGATTAATTTCTACGACAATAAATGTGAAATGAATTATACAACACAATGGATGAAAGTTTCTCTATCCACTACGCCAGATAAATTTATATCTCATGACGAAGAATGATAGGAACTCCCCTGAAACTGAAATATTCATCATTATTATTTGCCCTACTTTATATCTAGGTACCTCAAAGTATCTTAGCCTCCACGGAATACTAAAAAAAGAATGGTAAAAAAAAAACAGGCAAATGCAAGTCGGTTCTGCATATAAAAGGTTCCCAGGCCCTACACGTTTATTTAAATTTTTACCCAGCTGACATATATGTATATCTGTCCCATTGGTGCCTCTTGTAGCTTAAACAGCATGATCAATTTTGACATATTAGATGTCATTAGATTTGTATTCTTCCCTGAAGTATCATATGCTATGTAGAGGTAGCCAAAAACCAATATGGCGGACGTAAACTGTGAATAACGGTAGATGTTTTTTTTAATAATTTAACTTGTTGTTGCACTTAGTTTTTTTTATGTAATAGGATGGCAAACCAACTCCTGGTTCACCTGTTGGTAAGTGATTATCGCTGCCCTTGGACAACTGCAACACCAAAGTAGTGACAAGAGCGTTGCCGGACTTTTATATTTCCCTCCCAAAGGGGAGAGGGGATGAGCCTCCGGCTGTCTCACTTACTGTCGATTTTCTGTGTTTTGTTATTAATGTTGATAGAAAAAACTTTTTGTGAAAATTGCAATTCTATTACAGTTCCAAAGACAAAACCTTGTTTTAACTGATGGACAGATGGATAGCGGAAGCTAAGTAACGGTGTGTTGTTTAGAACGAACCCTTAAATAATAAAGAATGGTCGCCATTTGAAACATTTTTACATAATCGGGCATCACCTATAAGCTTTCTTTATGTGTATTTTTTAATAGAAGTTTTATAGAAGCTTGGCTTTACTCACGTTTTATTTTCATCGGATTCGCCGACTAGTTTCGATCTGTTACGAAGACTATAATGAGGGCGAGAGTTAGGTCTGGCGAAACTATGGTTTTGATAACGTCGCGTGGTTATATAACGTGACTAAAGCCGGTTTTCTTTAATGAATTATTTCGCGTAAGCAAGTTTTAATATGATTTTCAGAAATACTTTTGCCCATGGCTATGTACGCGTTAATGAAAATTATTCGGGAACAGTCCCTTTTTTCAGGATGTAAGTTACCATATATCTTATACTGTGCCTAAACTGCCTCCATATATCATCCAAATAGGTTCAGTGGTAAAGCGTGAAGAGGTCACAGTTTTTAGTAATGTATAGTATAGATATAAAACAAGATTATAATTTTTATATTGGTCTGACATGACAGGGAAAGGGTTTTGGCAGATTTTGAATAATTTACAAATGGATGGCTATTTACGCACAGTTACGTGTTATTTGTACCTCCTCATAATAATGAAATATTGTAAACTAGCGGTCTGCCCCGGCTTTGCACGTGATACATATCTAGTCGTAATCCTAATCCTAACTTCCTAACTAATATTATAAATGCGAAAGTGAGTTTGTTTGTTTATTTGTTTGTTACACTTTCAAGCCCTATGTACTGAATTGATCATCTTGAAATTTTGTATACACATAGGTAAGGGGACTGAGAAGAACAAAGGCTATATATCACGCGGACAAAGCCGCGGGTAACAGCTAGTATCATATATTTGTCTCCTGGTTCTAAGTTATCTTCCCACCAATTTTCAGGCAAGCCGTTCTTGAGTTATAGGTAAATAGTGTTACTGACGCGACTGTCTTTTATACTTATAATATAAATATATTAAAGGCATTATGATTCATCACAGATAATATATCGGTATCAGCTATCACGAACATTTCCTGGAATAAAACATAAAGGTATAGTAGGTAATGCTGTTTATTCATCATCATCAACAGCCTTCTGCATCCCACTGCTGGGTATAGGCCTCTCTCAATGCATGCCATCCATTTCGATCTTGTGCCTTACGTAGCCAGTTATTAATGCTGTTTAATGTATCCTATCCTAATCCTAATTCTAATCCTACCTTCCTTACTAATATTATAAATGCGAAAGTAAGTTTGTTTGTTTGTTAAGCTTTCACACCGTGACTACTGGACCGATCGTCATGAAATTTTGCATATATATAGGTTAGGGTACTGAGAAAGACATAGGCTATAAATGACGCGGGCGAAGCCGCGGGTTAAAGCTAGTATAATATATTTTATAAAATAATATATATATTTTTTTAACTGTTAATACTAACAAACTTAAATAGATTTTTTTTTAAATTATTGTGTCGAAGGTTCTGTCCAAACTTACAATATCAGTGAAAATGTACCTCTATTTACAGAAAAAAAGATTTCACATATGATAATTACAAAATCGTAGACTTTAACTTGCCCGAAAAATTATGCCTATTAAAGGATATATGACACTTTATGACGTTACAACGTTCTATAAGTGCACAGCGAAATTTTGTTTAACAACAACCAACTAGCAAACAGAAAATAATAAGAACAAAATCACATCCGCACATTCTTTCTCAAATATCCTCGATTTCCAGGAAACCCAATAAATACGAATTACTACGACCATTTTCCAATAGGTATACACAATACGTCTGCAAGTGAATAGAGCTTCCGGCTATATTCCAGTCTATTTCCGTTTCCGCAATGTCCGGAAATGAATTCAAAACACCCTGTAGTTGCATCCGATCTTGGTTGTACTATGTAAATAGTCGTAGGCTTTCATGATATACGTATTGTATGACGAATGCATACCAATATTTATAAATATTCCATTGTTATCAATTGTACAAATAAATTTACTGATAATAAAGCAAATAATAAAAACAATTTAAAATTATCGCTATAACAGAGTGTAACTTGACCATTAAGGACTCTAACAAAAATTTGTGGTTAAAGTTTGCACTTTAAAACCAAATATTTCAGAAACGGATCTCTAAATCGAAAAATGGTGTTCTTAACCTCATAATACCTTTCAAAGATCTATTTAACAATACCCAACACGATGGGTTTGTATAGAAATAAATATAATACTCCCTCGTTAATTGTATGGGAGCAACATTAAAAAAAAATTTTTATCCCGATTTTTTTCTGCCTCTTATTTGGCATGATGAATATACATACCCATACCAAATTACAGCTTTCTAGTACTTATAGTCTCTGAGTAAAACCGTGGATGGACAACAGACAGACAGACAGACAGACAGACATGATGAAACTATAAGGGTTCCTAGTTTACTACGAAACCCTAAAAATGCTATACATGCATTATGGCAATTTTAAGATTTTTAGATTTTGGTGGTTTAATAATGGACTTTTTCACCCAATTTTAAGTAACAAAGTGTATCGATAAAAAATAAGATATAATGACAAATGTTACTGGTTTAGCTAAAAAACAATAACTGTAATTCTCCTATAAATATACTTGATATTGAAGAACAAAAACTGATATCTCCTTAATGTGCGTCTACCACTGCTTTTAATTTACCTTTACCGTCTTTTTAGGCTAGATCTATTCTCCATGTTAGTGTCCCATTTGTTCTGGTATAAAATCTTTAAAATATGCAATGATCTACAATTCTGAAATCGCATTAATATAATTCAAGGTAACAAAAATTTGTCTATAAACGTCATTATTGAGCGAACACTGCAAAAACTATTCATGTCAAGGTGTGTTCCTGATTACAAAACCCTGGGTCCGAGGGCAAGAGTTAAGCCCGGATAGACTCTGTGATAACACCGAAACCCACGCGGGCGAAGTCGTAAGCAACAACTAGTATCATACATACATACTATCACGTCTTTTTCCCTTGCGGGGTAGACAGAGCCCAGGTCTGTAAAATCTTGAGGCCACGTTTAGCATGTTGGTGGGCTTGTAGGTGAGATCGGAATCAAAATAGTGATGGGTTGCTAGCCGCGTCGCCTATGGACATGATTCCTGATGCCCATTCCCTCGATCGGCTTTACGATCTGCGCGGGAAGAGAAGCAGCTGGTACATTCTACGTTTTTTCTTTTCTCCCAGACCAGCATGGAACTCATCATCATCATTTCGTGTAGGTGACACGGTCAATCAACCTTGCACACCCTAGTGTCAGAGTTCCTCGGAACCGCCTCTCGGCCTCTGACGTGGTTCCTTTAACGACTACCAGATGGCAGCCGGGACCACCGGCTTTACGTGCCTTCCAAAGCACGGAATCATCTTTCTTATCAGACATTCAGGTGATTCATGCCTGCAATGTCCTAACCAAACTAGAAACAACTTAACAAAGTATGCTTCCCGTGGGAATCGAACCCACGACCCCCGGATCATCAAAGCAAACGCCTTAACCGCTGGACCACGGAGGCAGAAGGCATGGAACTAGTATCAAATAAACAAACAGCTACTCAGTTATAATGAATTAATCAACAAACAGTAATTCCCTATTATCATTCCATTGCGTAGCGTGTTAGCCCTCTATCTGCTCTAATAACAACTACAGTCTCTAACGAAAATAAATGTCTCTGCGAGGTGTTACATTTTATATTATTTTAACACGCAATCGCCTTCGATTTATTAGGGTTCCGCGAGTTTACGAGCGGTTAAGGGCGAATCTATGTATTGCAAGTATCTACGCTGTCACTACAGCTCGATAAATGTTGTCTTTACATAAAATAATTATACTCTTTTTAAATAAAGAAATAAGATGTGAGTAAAATTCCACGCAGGATTGAACCGGCATTTTTTACTCTTTGTACGAGTTTTCCTTACCAATTAGCCCACCGCGCTTCAATGTCCAACACGTCATTTCTCTACCATATCCTATTTCCCTTATAGGCATTATTGCTTCCGTCCCTTACACTAACATAACTTCTTCACTTTTACAATATCTATTTCTTTATTTTATTAATAGCCTACTAAAAATAGCATTAGCACTTATCAAAATAACATAGCAAGTATTTTATAAGTATTATAAAATACTTGAAATAATATTCTATTTATCGGCCAAGCGCAGGTATAGGAACAGCAAGGGAGGGGTCACATGTGACGTCACGTGATATGACGTTTTGGAAATGCTTTGCTATACACCCTACTGAAGTCACGGGTTATTTTATAAAATAATTGGATTATGAGATATATTCCAGTCCTACATAGTACAGAAGTATATACGCCCGGATAATTATATCGTAACCTGACCAAACATAAACACACCCCTCCCGTATCACTCCAGTACCTTTGAAAAAGATGCATTTTAGCGTTTACCTATAGCGACAAACAGCCAAATATTAACATATTTGTGGCAAGTATTGAAGTATCGTGCACGCAATAGCAAAGTAAAATTGTCTTCTTATGCATTTTTTCTATTATTATAAAGGCGTATTGATATTATTTTATAGCATTGTTTGCTAATTTGCACGAACAACTTCTAACCCAATCGAATAAAGGAAACACTTGCAAGATTTACACAGTAGATGCAAACGGCCAGAATATGTAAATTGAAGTTATTTTCAAAAACCTACTAAAGTACAAATTAACATTAAGGGTTATTTTATTAAAAAAATACTTTAATATAAATGTTTTATATAGAGTCAACAACAACACAGAAAGCGGACCACGGGCTCCAATGAACTCCAGCTGAGGTTATAATTTGAAACGCATTTAGATGAGAAGGAAAATTCTTACTGCAGTCGAATACTTTTTACAATAAAGGTATATTTTTAAATAGATGTAATTTATTTTCACAAATTTAACAAACTTTGTACTTACGTAAAATACCAATGTAATAGTTTCTTCTTAGACTTAAGACTTAAATATTTTGTAAAAAGTATTTCAATTTATTAAAATCATAAAATCTCATTCTAAACTTTATATTCATTAGTTGAAATTCAAACTTTTTAACCACGAAACTCGTGGCAAATGAAAAAACTTTTCTCATAATCCTTACTAGAAAAAAAAACTTGCTCTGTAACAAATATTCGCTATTAATGTACAAGTGAAAAAGCCTTAATAAAAAAACTTGCTTCTATCATCCCAACTCTGAAATGCGAAAGTGACTTTGATTGTTAGTTAACTACGTGTACTACGCTCTAACTCTATGTACTCTACCAATCATTTACGATTTAATTTCTATAGGTATTTTTATGCACTGGAAACAACTTAACAAAGTATGCTTCCCGTGGGAATCGAACTCACGACCCCCGGGTCAAAAAGGCAAACGCCTTAACCACTGGACCACGGAGGCAGTTCTATATGGTTAAACAATCATTTCATGACAGTTCGATCACTATTTTTATACAAAATAAATGGCGAAGCACATTATCTTTCTTCATAATTATGTTTGCTTGAACACGCTTACTGTTTCATACATCTACAAATATTTGTGTGGGTAGGTCTGTATTTGTGTAGCCAATATTGTGTTAAGAAAGGCGAGAGAATCCTCCGAGCTTTATGTGTGTTGTCGACCAATTTCTTATCTTTGGTTTGATTTATCAATCCTTATTATGTATTTATTGCTCGTATTATATGAACCTATAATTGCAAGCTTTGGTGTAGTCGACCAATATTATTTTTACTTCAAACCTCTTCAAAAATGAATTAATTTATTGCACTTTTATTGGACCTATAAATGTGTGCGTCTCACTGTCAAAGTACCAATATTATAATCTAAAATTAAAAAAAAAAACAAAAACCGTCTTCAACCACCCTATCGATTTGTTTTAATAAGCATCAAATGGAAATTAGCGTAGTCCGGACGGCAATCATGTAAACATTTTTTGGTTTTTGTGTATTTTTTCAAAAAGTGCTCGATACATTTCGATCAAAATTTAATTGAACCATCTGTAAAGTAAAACCTATGGAACAAAAAAAGAATTTCTTAAATCTGTCCAGGCGTCTTGAAGAAATCGGGGAACATACATAAAAAAAAAAGATTTCGACGAATTGAGAACCTCCTCCTTTTTTTTGAAGTCGGTTTGAAACGAGATGGTCTGATAACATAAGCTATGGAAGCAAAAGACAAAATACTAAGAATAAAGATCAATAAGGGAATGTATTTGCTCAGTAGTGTGACTAAGAATATAACTTTATATCTACATATGGTATGCTCCGGTATATACAAGCTCCGTGGCGCAGCGGTCAACATGCCTGTGACCGGATGGTCCCGGGTTCGATCCCCGGTCGGGTCAAGATGAAAAATGATCTTTTTCAGATTGACCTGGGTCTTGATGTTTATTGTTTATCTATATATGTATTCGTTTTAAAATATAGTATCGTTGAGTTAGTATCCCATAACATAGGTCTTACTTAAGAACTTACTTTGGAACTAGATTAATCTGTGTGATTTTTCCGTTTAAATTTATTTAGTTATTAATATTTACATGTGATTTTAATTACAATAAACAATACAATAAAAAATAGATAATATGCTTAAAGATGTGTATCAGTGTTTGTATATATTGAGGAGCCCGATGGCCTAGTGGACGTGAGCATTATTAGCGCTTTCGCATGTTAAGCAACCCCGGGCGCAGTCCCCACTTGGATGGGTGACCGCAAGTGGCATAAAAATATCTCGAGCTCCTCCGTGTTTCGGAAGGCACGTTAAGCCGTTGGTCCCGGCTGTCATTATTGATGACAGTCGTTAAGCTAAGTCAGATGCCTTAAGGCAGCTTGAAAAACTGACACCAGTGTTGGCCTCTTACACTCACGAAAAACAAACAAGTGTTTGTATATATTAAAATAAACAAACTTTAATGGATCACAATATAATTTAGACGAGCTCCGTGGCGCAGCGGTCATCACGCCTGCCTGCGACACGGATGGTCCCGGGTTCGATCCCCGGTCAGGTCAAAATGGAAAACGATCTTTTTCAGATTGACCTGGGTCTTGGATGTTTATCTATATATGTATTTGTTATAAAATATAGTATCGTTGAGTTAGTATCCCATAACACAAGTCTTTCATTAGAACTTACTTTGGGGCTAGCTCAAATCAAAAATCCGAAGTGGTGCCCCAAACCTCTTGCCTGGTCTTCTGCCCCACCAAGCGTAACTGCGAAAACGTCGCCTCTCTGTTATGCAAGCTTCAGAGACGGTGAGATATAACTTTTATCATCCTTTAGTCTTTTTTTACTGCAGTAGCACAACCCTCTCTGTACTACCAGAGCCATATATTAGCCAGAGTTTTATTATTAGCTCCGTGGCGCAGCGGTTACCACGCCAGCCTGCGACACGGGGGTCCCGGGTTCGATCCCCGGTCAGGTCATGATGGAAAACGATCTTTTTCAGATTGACCTGGGTCTTGGATGTTTATCTATATATGTATTTGTTATAAAATATAGTATCGTTGAGTTAGTATCCCATAACACAAGTCTTTCATTAGAACTTACTTTGGGGCTAGCTCAATCTGTGTGATTTGTCCGTATATATTTATATTTATTTATTTTTTTATATTTATATTTATAATATAGTCGATTACAAAATAAGGCGATATTCGTTTATATCTCAAGCACCCTTCAGTACTTTTGGTTTCCTAATTTGAACCTGTTTGTGATAGATACATAGGTACATTCACTTATTTTTGGACACACCGTTCGTATCGTTCGATAAACTAACAGGATGATTGCTACGTACACTTTTTAGAAATCTCAGTGGCAGTACGATTGGAAATGCAGGTTTTTCCTTCCACAGTAAGTAAGTAGGTACATATCCATTGTAATGTACATACGATTTGTTGACAGAAGAAAACTCATTACCGAAGCGACGCATCAGATTTACGACTGTTTGCTACTGGGGGATTGCTAGTGTAGGGGTGAGCATCGTTTTGGATATATTTTTCAAAATCATCCAAAACAATGAACGACAAAACCTATTGCTGTGATTGGAGCACTAAAGCATTTAATACCTGAGTTTATGTTCCCTGTTCTCTCTCCACACAAGTCATAACTAATTATTTATAACTTATTTGCAGCCAAATCATCAGAGATGCCCCAAGTTGGGTGCCAGATAGTATAGACGACGTCTATTAGACGTAGAGGTGCAGCAGGAATTACAAGACGAGACGAGCGAACTCCATAGTATCGTCATTTATTATGTCGTCACAGTTACATCGTGAACCCTCCGGGAAGGCCGGGAATCCGAGCACTGTCCCTTACATATTGAGCTGTGAAGAGGATAGTCCTAGTACTAAGTCCGGGAATCCGTTCTGTAGTACTAGGTGAAGAGAACTCAATCATCCGTAGTTCAACTGACTACTTATGTGAGGACGAAGAAACTTTCATAGCGCGTTCTAAGTTACGCTCAGCGCCATCTAGTTATGGGCTTTGTAAACTAGCGTGCTACAGAACTAATAAACTTATTAATAAGATATGTTATTATGAAAACCCAGCTTTACTCACATTTTATTTCGTTGAATCTGAAGACAAAATAAATAAATAAATATATACGGACAAATCACACAGATTGAGCTAGCCCCAAATTAAGTTCGAGACTTGTGTTATGAGATACTAAAATAAAACGTAAGAAAAGCCGGGCATACATTACAAGGGTGCTAAAAAAATAAAACTAACGCGAGATACATTCATTATGAAAACATTGAATTTACCTATCTCGCGATAGTTTTATTATTTAGTTATGATTTGAATCGTCGTGTTCCATGTAGAGTAGAATATGACCACTCTAAGTGTTCCCGTGGATGTGGTAGAAGGCGTCTTAGGAAACACAAGCTAAACAAAGCTTATAATTATTAAAGAGACGTCTCCAACCCGTCTGGCCAGTGTGGAGAGTGTAGGCCGAATCCTCTGACTGCTCTGGCTAATATAAGGCTCTGGTGGTGTACCACCAGAGCCTTATAGAGAGGCCCGTAGAGAGGGTCATACTCCTGCAGTGAAGAATATTAAGATTTATATTATTGGCTACCTGCTTGCTTCCTCTCTAGATCCTTATATATCTCTCAAGCTTGTTCTCGGTTACATCTAACGGTCATGGCCCTATAAGGTTGTTCTCTTGTAGTTCGTCTGCACGGACATGGAGGGTGCTGCGAATGCGGGAGTTTCTAATACGGTCTTTCCGTAAAACCCTGCACATCCACAACAGCATATTCATCTCCGGGACTCATAGCTCCCTGTTGTGCCGTTGGAGTACTGGCCACACTTCACTCTCATATCAAAAGACAGGTAATGACGGTTTAATAGACCTGTCCGTTCAATAAAACTGGTTTTTATCCAAGCACAAAAAAAAATCAAGATTACAATTTAATGAAAACAAATATTTTGAATCAAATGAGGTATTATGTGAAGAGATAATTTGAAGTCACGGTGGTGTATTTTGTATCATACTTGGGGCGCAGTTAGAACGACCCACGGGTCTTGGGTTAGAAACCTACCGGTGGTGAGATCTAGCTCTTATATTATTTTATTAATATACCGAGTATTTCTACTAATAAGACTAAAAATTTCAAGTTTAAAATAAAACAAATTAAACACTACATTTATGAATAAAAACAAAACTGAAGAAATTTAATGATTGTAATTTCCATAATAGTTGAAACAGACAGATTACGAGCTGCATGCTAAAGACAGGCGTGTGGACAACTTACATGACAAGCACGTACTGAAACATGCGGCCATTAATGTTTATGCCACAACACTTACGGTAATTATATTCGACAGCGTCTGTGGCGTTGTGGTTGACACTCTAGACACCGTCATGCCACGCAGTACATATATCTCCATGGTCATGCCTTTATTTCAATGATTAAAAAACTGGCTAGTTTTTCAATTCTTGTGTTCGTGACAGCTTTATGTTATCATACGCCTACTGTCAATTTATGCCCTCAAATCCGTCAAATTCGTAGCTGTGTGTGTGCGTGACAGACACTATTCTTTCTACGCTTGGGTAATAGAGTCTATCTAGTTGACACTCAAGTCTGTGTTCACAGCTATTTGTTTGTGGTTCTGGAGATCTTCAAGGAGGGTTGACGTAAGGCAGGCATGACATATCACAGCATGAATGCCAAATAATAGTTATATTATGAATATGCGTTCAGTGTGGTGAAAATAGGAGAGTTCACAGGAGATGCATGATATGATTCCCCCTGCACCATTTTACCATTGGACCACGCGCTCTGGATAGAGATTCCAACTTTATGTAGTTGCTATTCCTCAGCGTTCAGATTTACTTCTTTATTCATTATGCGAACCGCTAAAGAATGGAATTCCCTCCTCGCGTCACTTTTTCCCATCTCATACAATTTAGGGATTTTCAAGGCAAGAGTGAACAGGCATTATTTAAGTTTGCTTGTGACCCTAGACTTCATCGTTGTTTCCCATCAGGCAAGTCGAAATGCACTCAATTCACCCATAAGTCGAGCTCCGTGGCGCAATGGTCAACACGCCAGCCTGCGACACGGAGGTCCCGGGTTCGATCCCCAGCCAGGTCAAGATGGAAAACGATCTTTTTCAGATTGGCCTGGGTCTTGGATGTTTATCTATATAAGTATATATTATAAAATATAGTATCGTTGAGTTAGTATCCCACGACACAAGTTCACAACTTACCGTGGGGCTAGCTCAATTTGTGTGATATGTCCCTATATATTTATTTATTTATTTATAAAAATGGTTTACCTAAAAGTCACTGATATCGACGTCTTTCGATGTAAATCGTCTGCGTAGGAAGAGTTTTATATAAATTTCTTGAGAAATTACACATTGCCTATAGTAACTTCTACATCATTAAGGGCCAGAATATTTTTTTGAAATCGGTTTATATTGACGGAGTTATGAGGTAACACTAAAAAAAAAACAACTGAGTTGAATAAGGAGGCTCTATCATTTTCATAATAAAAAACAATACAGAGCCGGATGTAACCGAAAACATGCTCTAACGAGTGATACAGGTAACGGAACAGAATTTCATAGAAAATGAGACAACATTTTCACGTACGTGTAGGGAACCTAAGAATACAGGAACATTAATTTCAATTAAGCATTATATTCATACCCAGCTCTAAGCCTAACCGTTACTTGTTTTTCCTTTATTATGTGATTTCAGCTTTTTAATTAAGGATTGGTGTCGTGTTTTATGTACTCAGGGGAGTCGTAACACTCGGAACACTTCATTTGAGTCTTTCACGAGTTTTTTGTAGATTTATAATGTGGACAGTGCGAAGTGTGCGCGTAATTAGCGATTTTATTCGTGTAAACTTTTGCTAAGATTTTACGCAAATCTAAAAAAAGTTTATGCAACATACGTGCTAATTATTTTTTATTCTGCTTTTGTCCAAGGGGGATTTGATTCTTAAATCAAAGAAATAACATTGATCGTACTAAACTCTGTTATCAGTAAGCTATTTTATAAAAAATGTAGAGTAAATGAATTTCGTATTTTTTGTGTTGCTAAATTGTGAATTAAAAAGTCGATTTCAATAGGTATTCGTTTTACGAAACCCTATTCAGATATTTTAATTCATAAATATTTTTATTTTACTAGCACTGAAGGAAATATAAGAAAAATAAGACATAGAATGTGTTTGACACAATTTAGCGTTATTGTTACTGATATAGTATCTACCTCCAGTATGTAACGGCATAACTTAGGTTGCGTTTTTACCACAGCCGCGAGGGAGAAAACCGGTGTGCAAGCAAGAAAAAAATATTATGGTATATTGTTTTCCTACCTTCACTTAGTACGGCTCTGGTGAAATTATTCTAGCAGGAAATATATTTTTATCTTTATGACATTATGTACTGAAAAGTATATTTTGATATGCTTAGCATTGGTTTATGTATTTATTAAGTGTGCAACGATAAGGTCTAGGGTTGTATATGCAAACTTAAATAATCCCATGCACTATTACCTTAAATAAACCTTTACTTATACGAATCAGGTAACAAAAATATTATATTATATAATAACTAAGAACATCTGGCTACGATCTGCCCTGGCGCGTTTGGAGATCGCTAAACCGCCTAAGAGTGGGAGTTGGACGATGTCAGGAGCTCAGAAAGAGGTGGGGCTTTTCCAATGATGAGACATGTTCTTATAGAAATGTCCAGTGTATGGAACACCTGCTCTCGTGCCCCGCGTCTACAGCGTCCTGCTCTAAAAACGACCTGTTTGAGGCTTACCAAAAAGCCATTGATGTGGCCACTTACTGGGCACACCACATTTAATTTGTTTGCCATTGACACGAGAGAAGAAGAAGAAGACTAAGAACAGACATAAGGTCCGGAGTGTCATCCTCAACTGCCTATCCGGTGGTTGCAGGTATGACAATGGGTACGCGCCCGCGGCTTCCCGAGCCGCTACTTACTTATTCTCAATCTAATCTAGCAAGTAGCATCCCAAATATCTTTATCCCCCAGTCCAAAAAATTCTTACCCTTCCCTAGCTTAAAAACTAATTTTGAAAGGCAGCAGCGTTGGAACCGAGATAAGCCAAACAAACTGCGCTCACCAACCCGTCTGCCAAGCGTGGTGAGAGTGACAAAACCTTAATTGAAATCCTTGGGGGAAGCCCATGTCCGGCTGTGGATTGTTTGCGACTGAGACAGTAGTCAAACTTTATGGCACCGCTTACACACTTCTGCTTCTTCTTGTCGAGTCGAAATGGTTACATACTATAAAAATATCTTTTGACCAGCTTACACACTATTAGCGCTAGCTTTACTATTCATCCTGATACCATCTCCGCTACCGCTTATGTGTAGAAACACAGCCTTATAACAAGATATAACGTGGCTACCTGGACCAGGTTAGTTTGTTCCGTCTATTACGAATGATCCTGCAATTTGGTACAATAAGAGCCAGAATTTTGATATTTTGAAGAACAACACCCTCTGTTTCTGGCATAAAAAATCTTGTCATCTTCGTATGTTTTTGCATTAATCGGGCACATGAAAATATATTCGAATAGTGCCCTTCACTTGCAGTCATCCTGTAACATAAAGTAAATAAGAAAGATGTCCTATATCATAAAAAAAAATGTTTATTTTTGACACGGATCTTTATATTTAGTGTCATATATTGTCACAAAGCAGTATGTTCACCGACAATGAGAAGTACATGTGCTGAAAACAATCATCCTACATAATAATATTTATTGAGGAACTACGTATATTTCTGTAATTTTCGTTAGTTGTTTGAAATATATATTTTGTGAAATAAAGCGCTATCCTGTGCCTATTATCTTAAAAACATCCCTGCGCCGGTCATTTGTACCGAAACCATTTTCTTATTCCTTCATGCGTATCCCTTTAGATGTCTCAGCAAATTTGCTACAAAGCCCTCGGATATAACAATGGAGATCTACGGTAGTGGATGACGGTCGTCTATACCTCTTGACTGATTCGACAATTATATCAATAATCTACGGCGTTAAGGCTAGGACACATTTGCAGTAGATATTGATTGATCTGAACATGAAAAAAAAAATTAGGAAGCAGAAAACCAGAATTTAAGTGTTGTTCTATTATATTGTTATAGGTAATAAGTAGATTAATAGATAGAGACAAATCCCTTGTCGAGCTCCGTGGCGCAGCGGTCAACACGCTAGCCTGCGACACGGGGGTCTCGGGTTCAATCCCCGGTCAGGTCAAGATGGAAAAAGATCTTTTTCATATTGACCTGGGTCTTGGATGTTTATCTATATAAGTATATATTAAAAAATATAGTATCGTTGAGTTAGTATCCTGCGACACAAGTTCTCAACTTACTGTGGGGCTAGCTCAATTTGTGTGATATGTCCCTATATATTTATTTATTTATAGATTTTGCCCCACAGTTGTGAACTTGTGTCTCTTGTGTGTGTTGATACTAACTCAGCAATACTACATTTTTAAGAGATACTTATAAAAATAAACATTCAAGACACAAATAAATGTTAATTTATATATATTTATAGTATCTATTATATTAAAGTATGTTTATTGTAGGTTACACGAGGTTGTATTTTCTACGCCGCACTATCATTTTCTTCTATCATTGTTTCTTTTTTGCAAAGGTTGCCTCGAACAAATTGCATTGCGATAAGGCCGCCTTTTGTACATTTTGAAATTGTAAAACGACATTTATGTAAACTGTTTCTTTATGTAGTACAATATAGTGTACCTATTGTATTGTATTGTATACATGATAGAATCGAGCTGAAAAAGTACATTTCCCATCATGACTATTCAGGGGTCAAACCCGGGACCCGATTTAAATGTATTAGTGGTACCAATGACCCACATAGGCTGTCAAACGTACTGTGAGTATTCATTAACAGATATATCTACAGGATATTCACACACGGGGTAGGCAGAACCTGGGATCATAAACACAAAGGACACGATTTTCATAGTGGTGTGCATTCCATTATCCACATAGGTAAAATAGAATCAAAAGAAAATACAATCAATAAATTACTATTTATTTCGACATAATATTCGAATTATAATCCATTTGAAAGCGCAGATCATCTTTTTTTCCATTTTGATACAACAGCTATAAAATACATAAAATACGGTAATTCTGTCCTAACTCTGTGGCTACATGGATATGCACTATGCCTTGCACTGCCAATAATAGCCTTCATAACTAGGTTTAGCTCTGACCGCACGTAGCTATGTGCGTCGCTCCATTAAAACTGCCGTGGTGGCTAACTGTATTATTAAGGCGAGGTATGATGAAATATTTTATAGTAACTGTAATTTTTCATCAACTTGTTTACCTGATCAGAGTTTGATTACGTAGTAGAAAAAAAAATACGTGATAAAAGAACACAATCCATTATAACTGCGGCAAAGGAAAATAATCATTCAAGTTACTATTTAATTTGGCTTCATATTCAAATTACTATCCATTTTAAAGCATAGATCATCTTTCTTTTCCATTTTGATACGGTAGCTGAAAAAACATGGTAATTCTGTCCTAACTCAGTGGCTACATGAATATGCACTATACCTTGCACTGCCAATAATAGCCTTCATAACTAGGTTTAGCTCTGACCGCACGTAGCTATATGCATCGCTCCATTAATACTGCCGTGGTGGCTAACTGTATTATTAAGGCGAGTTATGATCAAATATTTAGATACTAACTGTCATTTTTCATCAATTTGTTTATCTGATCAGATTTTGATTGCGTAGTAGAGAAAAAAACATGATATTTGTACAGTATTCCTTAAAAGGTTTTACCGTTAATTTGTTTTTATAAATATATCGTACTAGCTGTTACCCGCAGCTTCGCCCGCGTGATAAATAGTCTATGTCCTTCTCAGTACCCTAACCTATGTGTATGCAAAATTTCACGATGATCGGTTCAGTAGATACGGCGTGAAAGCGTAACAAACAAATTAACAAAACCACTTTCGCGTATATAATATTAGTTGGGATTGTTCTGAGTTCTAAATTAATCGTAAATCCTCCCCTAAAAGAAACCTTAAAACACTTAAACCTCAAAATTTTCAGCTACATGTTATGGTTTTTTCAGGAAAATATTCAGTCAATAAATTGCTTATTGAGTTTTGACGGAACACATTTAATTTTCGTGTTATTAAAATTGAAATGTTTATTAGCCTCCCCGAGAAATTTTTGTCAAATTGATATATGGTACTGACTGGCAGCATTGGTTGATTATCGGATGACGATTCACTCCTACTGCCAATCAGCTGTTTTTATATTCCATGCAAACTAGTATCAAAAGCCATCGCGACATTCCACTTCTAAGTTCTTGACGAGCTCCGTGGCGCAGCGGTCAACACACCGGCCTGCTACACGGATAGTCCCGAGTTCGATCCCCGGTCAGGTCAAAATGGAAAAAGATTTTTTCAGATTGACCTGGGTCTTGGAAGTTTTATCTATATATGTATTTGTAATAAAATATAGTATCGTTGAGTTAGTATCCTATAACACAAGTCTCGAACTTACTTTGGGGCTAGCTCAACCTGTGTGATTTGTCCGTATATATTTATATAAGTTACCTATAAATAAACTGTACCTCAGAATTTTCCCTTTGACTAAATACTTTTTAGTGTCCTTCATACTTTCATTTTAATGATAAAAAAACTAGACAATTTTTCAATGCTTGTGTGCGTCACAGCACATGTGTCATATAAAATTTGCCATCAAATCGGTTGCTATGTATTTTTATCATAGTTATTGAATGGACGCAAATTTTTCTACGCTTTACGGCTTATAAAGTCTATCTAGACTTCATTATTATCTAAGCTTTTTACTACCTCATCGTAAAAGTGAAGAAAAAGAAAGTTCCCAATCTATGGTTAGTGTGAAAAAATGTCGTTCGTGTTCTACCTATCTCTTAGAAGGTGATCGATGAGCGATGGTCACGCAGAACTAGCACGCAATGGGCTAGCCACCTGTCCTTCCCGTTTTGTAACTTTAGGTCCGCCTTATAACTAAACTTGATTGATATTGCTCTGTTTACCCCGTAAAATACGATAAAGATGTGATATAATCCCAACTAATATTATAAATGCAAAAGTGAGTTTCTTGTGAGAAACTGCCTTTCAGCACTCAATTTACTAACAAAAGACGGCAGGATATTGTTTGCAAACATTTACAAATAAAACATGCCTTCTCCTCTCGGTTCTTTCTTTTTCTAGGTCCACTGCTTTACAATAGACTTAATAAAAAAATAGGTTTTTACCCCTTTAATTATAGAGCTGCTAAAAAAGTTCTATGAGAAGCCCTTCTAAATATGTCATACGATGAAACAGAGGAATTACTAATAGATTTAAAATAATGTGTGTTTCTATTTAAATGTAATTTAAATTCCAAGTGTAATTGTTTATTTTTTATTGTTTTCCAGTTTTAAGTACAAATAAGTATTGTAACGCCTGAAATACAGGATGTTTATCATCCTAGCTCAGGCACCTATTCGTTCATATTTTCTTTTATTTATTAACAATGTATTGTAAAATGTTTAGCTCTTAATTATTTGAATAAAGATTTATCATTATTTGTTTGTTGCGCTTTCACGCCATATCTACTGAACCGATAATCATAAAATTTTGCATTCACGTTGTCTGGAGTACGGATAAAGACAGAGTAACTTTCAACATTAACGCGAGCAAAGCCGCGCGCAAAAGCTAGATATGTTTGTAAACGGGTCTTACGAGTAGCATGAAACTTTAATTTTGCCGATGTCCATTGTTGTCGCAACAGGGACTAGAGTACTGCATCTCGTTGCGACACAATGGATAGAACTTTATTGATAAGTCAATACAAAAACTATAATAATTAAGAATAATTATTGAGACCGTGATTGATTGATACACAATTTAAGTCTTTATCTCAAATAGAAAGCAAAATCAATATCACTAATATGAAAGCGGTACCCGGGGATGCGATGCATTACAGATCATCATTATCATCATCATTAGGAGCTAATGCAATCGGAAAATCCGGGAATACGGTCAGACGGTCAGATGAGAGAAAGTAATTACATCATCATCATCATTTCGAGTAGGTGACATGGTCAGTCGATCATGCACACCCTGGTGTCAGAGTTCTTCGTAACGGCTTAACGTGCCTCTAGTAAAAGAGATACAATTATCCAATTTTGAATAAAAATCTTTGACTTTGACTTTGACTTTCCGAAGCACGGAATCATCTTTCTTATCAGACAATCAGGTGATTCATGCCTGCAATGTCCTAACCAAACTGGAAACAACGTGACAACAAATGCTTCCCGTGGGAATCGAACCCACGACCCCTGGGTCAGTAAAGCAAACGCCTTAACCACTGGACCACAGAGGTTGTTACATAATATTATGGACGTAAATATATTTTTCTTCAATAACTTAATGTGATAAAATTTATAACAACCAGGACTATAAAGAAAAAACTACTTAAAGACCAGATTGGTTTTGTTCATGCAAATAATTTTTTACTAGATACATTTATAATGTTCTTATCACAAGAGTCATAATAAGAAAGTAAGTGCCAACCTAATCCTACTTACTTCACTATTTTTCCTCATACACTAAGAACGTCGCAGCTAAGATAATTTCGTCAACTCAGCAAATCCCGCAAAATGGGATCACGTGATCATTAAGATCTCCTGTCAACGCTTACTCCGGACTCCGAGGCTCTTTTGTGATCCCCATAATTAATAGGCTTAATATTTCATACACTTCCTGAGGATTTTCGCTAATTTTCTCCGCGATGCGTAGGTATTCAGAGATTAATTTGTGCTTAGCTGCTTGGAGACCGTAAACTTAAATAAAACCAGCTAAGTGTGAGTCGGATTCATACAAAATAGTTCCGTACCAGTTTTAACTACAATATGTGGTAAACTGCGAGTCGCACTCACCCACGAAGGGTTCTGGTAGGAGCAAGCGTATAGATTAGGTTATCTGCTTAAGACGACGCTTAAACGCGCGCATTACCATACAAATGGAAAAATTGAATTGTGGCAACATTTGATAACTTTGTATAAAATAAGGCATTTAATCAATAAATCTCAGTATAATCTACGTACGTTTTTTTTAATATAATAATAATAAAATCTTTATTTAAATTCTTAGGTGGTATAAAGTAATAAACCTATGTTTGTACCTTTTTAATGTATGTCTACATTACTTAGGTAATATAAACATACATAAAAAGGTACAAACATAGGTTTGTCTGAGCTAAGGTGAGAAGCACCCTGTGTTTCAGACTTAAATTGCTAGACATAAACATACAAAATAAACAATTACAAATAGAAAAATAAAATTAATAAAATTGTGTACAAATTAAAAATATTTAAAGAAAAATGGTAATAATTCATATGATAAAACTGTTAATAAATCCTCTGTTTGTTCATACGACATATTGAGAAGGGCTTCTTGTAATATTCTTTTCGTCATACCGTAAGAATAAGGATAGAAACCAAGTTTTTTATTAAGCCTATTGTAAAGAAGGGGACCAAGGAATAAGAAAAATCTAGAAGAGAAAGTATGTATTGTATTTATATTATTATAGCAAACAATATCTTTTCGTATTTTATTAGTAGTTTCAGTGCTGTATAGCAGCGCGGCGTGTTGTTTTAGAACTGTGTTTAATATAAGTTTCTAAGCACCTTGGTAAAATTATCAATGGTTTGAGATTCAAGATTCAAGATTCAAGATTCAATCGTTTATTTAATATAGGTTTCTTTGAACACTTATTAATTGTCATATTTGTGTTTACAATTTTTACAACAAAAAAATTTTGTTGACGTCAATAATTACTTATGGCTAAGTTTAGGCCGCTTCCAAAGCGGAGTGCAGAAGAAGCGGCAACAAACTGCACAGCGCATTTTCTCCAAGCGACGTCAACTCACAATTCTAGCTAGACCTTATAAACTACTTATATATATGTGGACTGAGTGTGCATTGTTTTAATTAAATGTCTTGATAAAAATTGAATTGGAAAAAAATTATGTCATCATTGGATTATGTCATGAGAATTATACGCCTCTTATACAAATGTTGAGAGGCTTGTAAGTCTCAAACCATTGAAAACTTACACACCCGAAAAACGAATTATCAGGAGACTATTAGTCAGGATTAAGATATCCAAGTTGTAGAAGCGGCACCTCGTTTAAGACATTAAGATGGTGGCTTCGTTAACATAAAAGTCATGTAAATGTTAACTTCGCTTTATTTAAGACCACAAATGAGGAACTAATTGCTTAATTCGTACCCGCAAAGCAATTTATGGTGTAATGCGCAATTAGGGATAGATTACATAGAAAATATTGTGTGATTAACCTCAATTGTTTCGAGGATAAATGCTATAGTTTAAAGTAAATAAATAAGATGTTTCGTCAACTGTAGCGTAAATTGGGGTTACGGAAGTTTCTTTGAAATCCCGTTTTTCAATAATGATCATAAAATGTTTTCCACCTACTTTTCCTTCATAAGTACTTTATATCCTCCTGGATGGCGAATGGACGGGGTGCCTTTAGTACCTACTTTTTAAGTTGCTAGGTACAAACGTACCTTGATTCCAAAATTTGTATTCTGCCTTTCGATATGTATTTACCTACATTACTTACAATACATTGTAATTTTTGTGCTGTTTGATGTTTTAGGCAAAAAAAATAAAGATTATTTATTGATGTATCGGTATGACCTCGACAGCTTTTGGAATGGTTGGCTACAGGTTGAACCAGATAGGGATGATTAGAAAAAGTGAAAGGGAGGCCTTTGCCCAGCTGTGGGACACAAATTAGGCTACAGAAATTAATAAGTTTATAAATATCATATGTATTTGTGTAAATTACTAAAAATGTCACGATATCCGAAGCCGCAATAGGTCCACAGCTAGACAAAGGCCTCCTCAAGTGTTTGCATCATTGAAGGTTTTGCCATACCACGTTTGGCGGACGGGTGGGTGAGCATAGTTTGTTTGGCTTATATTGGTTGTGATGCTGATGCTGTTGTCCATCGAAACTGATTTTTAAGCGCGGAAAAGGGTACTTAGGAGTTTGTTGGTTTGAGGGAATAGGATATAGGTATTTTTGCGACGTGCTTGGATGGGTTAGGAATGAGAAAGTTCGGGAGGCAGTACAATCACTGGACAGGCAGTTGAGACTGACACCCCTGACCTTATAAACGGACGAGCTCCGTACCTGCGACACGGATGGTCCTAGGTTCGATCCCCGGTCAGGTCAAGATGAAAAATGATCTTTTTCAGATTGACCTGGGTCTTGGATATTTATATATATAAGTATCTATTATAAAATATAGTATCGTTGAGTTAGTATCCCATAACACAAGTCTCAAACTTACTTTGGGGCTAGTTCAATCTGTGTGATTTGTCTGTATATATTTATTTATTTATTTATTTATAACAGCCCTAACCTGCTTGTTTAATCCTTTTGTTTAAATATTTCATACGACACCACCCAACAAATTTGAAGTGTATTGTATTATCTTATCATGTTCCCTCAAATCGCCATCGTCGCGTGTCGCCTGGATTTGATACGGTCAACTGTTTTATAGCACCCCAGATAAATTTATCGTGGGGTAGATAAAGTGCTTCTGAATCCGGAAACGTTTAGTTGTTTGTTTTGTTCGTTTGTTTAGTTGAATTTGGCCGAACACCACGTACGTAAAACGTTAGGCAAGAAGAGAAAACAAAAATATATGCTAACTTTATTTTTGTGAAGTTTATTTCTTTTGATGTTTTCTTTTATTACTTCTGTTTCATTCTTTATTATTTACATTTGTTTACTTCTCTATTATCTCATTTATAAGTATCTCGCAACTTCGTCCGTGTAGGTTTTAATTTATGACGCAGTCTGATTTTACCTATTGGTATTTTTCAAAATAAACTTATGATATTTATATAAGGGTTTTTTTTTAAATTCAAGCTCCAAAGCATCTCATGCAAACTTAGGATACAATTCAACTGAGATTACCTATGCTCAGCTAATAGACAGATTATATATGATTAACGTTTTAGCTCAGGCAAAATTCTTTATCATGTACATCTGTATCGCCATCCATATGTTTTCGTCTACAGGCCACATTTCTCATCCAATCGTGATATTTTGTGAGCAAATCCGATAATTACATACAATTTTTTGTTGCCTTAGTTATAGATCTGTTTTTTTTTGTCTGAAACCGGTAACTATTAAGAATCTCAACGCCTGGGGACTATAGTGCAGTGCTTTAGGATGCTGTGAATTCACGAGAATATGTATATTTTTTAACTGTGAATTCAAAGCGATCAGATTCATGAGGTCTACAGTTTACAAAGCCACCAGAAATATTAGTAAAGATAAAATAGTCTGTTTGATTTTGAAAGCCCAACTTAATAGAGGCTCATTCTCATCTATGAAAATATGCTTCACTTACAATTTTCCGCAACCATCTGGGCAAAGTTTTACGCGGACTTTGTCCGGGTAAAACTAAGTACACCTCTTTTTCACCCCCTAGTGGTTGAATTTATAAAAATCCTATCTTATTGCTCTCTTACATAATGAACGAAACGTCTGTACCAAATTTCAAGTTTCTAGGATTGTTATGCTTAAGCCAGTTGATGCTGATAAGCCCGTTGATGTTTAAGCCAGTGAGTGAGACTTGCCTATTATATATGAATCGATATAGATGAAACAACCTTGCAAAGCCAGGGCAAGCCGCTGGTGTACAATAAAATAAGATATCGAGTTCGTATTCCACAACTATTCAAGCAGGCTTCTTTTCTAGCCCCTCATATATTATTGAGCATCAGCAAGGCACGTATTTTTCGAGTAGCTCCAGTCCGCTTTTGCTTATGAATAAATGAAGAAGAAAATGCCCGTAGCAATTGTGAGGGAGTTCGCACAAGAATAAATTTCTTTAAATTTTATGACAATGTATGTGGAAGGGGAATGATGGATTGCTAGACATTTAATACACTTTGTTTCAGTAACTGATATGTGTATAAATATATTTCAGAATATTAATATTTCCGATGTTAATTAATGTGAGATACTACATATTAGTATCTCACATAATTTATAACTAATATGTGAAATACGGCTTGGAAAAGTCTATTTTGATGTATAAGCTTTGTTTAGCTTGTGTTTCCTAAGTCAGCTTCTACGACATCCACGTGAAGATTTAAAGTAGCCCTATTCTACTCTGCCGGGAATCACACGTCGAGGAGAGTGTAGGCCCGACGCTGACTGCTCCGGCTAATTTATGACTGCAGTACCTAGTACAGAGGGGGTCGTGCTCCTGCAGTGAAGACTAAAAAAGACCTAATGATAATGATGATGTGAAAAACAGATCACTCGCATTTATATGTCAGCTACAGGCTGACATGTTTTTACATTATTGAAGGGACAAGATGCAATTTGAACAAAAATCTTATGAAAACACTTAAAAACAAAGTTCAGAGGCATCACCAGTCATTTATTTGGCTCTACGAAAAACTGAACCCATAAATAATCCCCTCCCTTCCTTATGTAAATCGTCATGACACCTGAGGTGGTAATAAATTATTTAGATATCGTCCGAGATTGTACACTCGGCTTCATTAATATACAGCGAGAAAAAGTGTCCCACTCAAGACTCGCCCATGCTAGCTGTAATTTATTCGGTTTAAAACCAAACACAAGTTGTTCTTCAATTTTGAGAACAAAGTTCTTAATGTCCTAAGAAAGCATCATAGTTAGAGAGCCAGTATATTTCATATTTTGACGAAAGCCACAAATTTTCTCAGTTATTCTTTTGCACCTTCTTAGGGTACCTACCGTACTACCGTACATGACTTATAGGTTAGTTAAGCCTGAGTCATGACAGTCCTAGACGCAGCATCCAAGTATATGCGTCCTGGCAAATCGCTCTAACTGATTTTTATGGCAAACTCCTCGTGAGACTTATATACTGGAAGTTGACAGCTGAAATTTCTTGTATATGTGCATTTGTAATTTGGGTCCAATTCATTTGGCACTTTTTTAAATATATAAATATAAATAAATATATACGGAAAAATCACACAGATTGAGCTAGCCCCAAAGTAAGTTCTTAAGTAAGACTTGTGTTATGGGATACTAACTCAACGATACTATATTTTATAACAAATACATATATAGATAAACATCCAAGACCCAGGTCAATCTGAAAAAGATCATTTTTCATCTTGACCTGACCGGGGATCGAACCCGGGACCATCCGTGTCACAGGCCGGCGTGTTGACCGCTGCGCCACGGAGCTCGTCAATAATAAAGCAATACAGCATTAGAGTACATTTCAAACAATCTAATTCACGCATTTGGTGAGCTTTTGTTTAATAACTACCTGTATAGTTATTAAACAAAAAGTGACAACATGACCCTCGACATATCCTTAAAGGAGTGAGCCAGCTCTTCAATATGAACAACTTTTGATATGTGATCAATGCTGGGAACTCAAAAAAAAATCGTCAATCGCATACAAAAAAAATTTGCCGCCCGGGTAAAATGTATGGGTAAGCAAAAATTTTTTTCGAGTTCCCAGCTTTGACCCCATAGGTAAAGTTGTTCATATTGACGGTGTCACTCACCCCTTTAAGGATATGTCGAGCGTCATGTTACTAATTTAGTTTATTAGTTCGTGACATTAAAAAAAATAATAATTAAAGGATTTAATTAGGAATGCGATTCGGAGTTAAAGAAAATACGTCGAGACTTCGTTCTACCACTTCACGGGAAAAGATGTATTGGAGGTTTTCATGTTAACAATGCTTTGCCTATCGTTCGAGTGCGAGTTAATAAAGCAATACAGCATTTGAGTACATTTCAAACAATCTTGTTCACGTATTTGGTGAACTTCAGCTGTAAGAGATATCTTCCAGCCTTAATCAAAGTGCAGTCCATGAACAAAGAGCTGGGGACGACATATGTCACAATAGATAGCTTAAGACGGAGCCTTCAGACTCGAGTTTATTGCGACTTTGTTTGCCTCACATGCAATAGTCTGCCTCAGTCGCTTCCGATAGGTATTACACTGCCCAGTATAAGAATGGTTGATGTACATTCTTGTACCGTTGGCTCTTGGATTAAACTTACCATTTTATAAAAGAGTCAAGTTTCTTATCTCTTCACGATTTTTTTCTTATAAAACTTCCTTAAATTGATAGGTAGGTACGTTAGTCACGAATCTTCATTAAGGTCTTGAAAACAACACATGCATATGTTTTATCACGCCTCTTTTCCATACAGGTAGGCCAAACAATACGTCTCATAAAATTAATTATTCAGAATCTGGCAACCTGTTCAAATAGGCAAGGTAACTCATATCAAAATAATAAAGCTTTTATATAGAATTTCTAGTATATAAATAATAAAAGTGATTAATTCTGTATATAAACGGCAACCGTCACTGACTGTGCGGATTTTCCAAAAAAGTCAACGAGAGCAAAGCTGTAGAAAAAAACTAATATTGTTTTATTCTAAACACAAATTCGCAACAAATCTGACTTCTATTATAACAGTTTAAATTCTGATAGTTCATTAATTAATCTGGATATCTTATATTGCACTATTATATTTTTGTTTAATTAATACTGCTGTTACCATTTTACTTATGATAACAGCAAACAAAGGTTAAAATGTCAATCTCAAATGTTTACTACAAAACTGTTTTCACTTTCCCGCGCTCAAACACTGTTACTCGCATAAACAAAACAATTAACAGATTGTATCATATTGAATATGATTAACTATCCAGGGCCATAAATTATTTAGTGTGTAATGGGCGACAGTGTTTTCGGGTCGCATGTTTAAAATAGTGCTCTCGGGGGAGGATGGCTCAGTTAAAATATAGCTGTGTCAACGATACATTTGGTTTACGGTTGTTTTTGTTAGAAAATATTTAAGTCGTTAGTTTTTGTTCGGAATTAGGCAAGTATGCTCCACTTCATAGATAACTAGCTGTTATCCGCGGCTTCGCCCGCGTTATTTATAGCCTATGTCCTTCTCGGTACCCTAAACTACCTATGTGTATGCAAAATTTCATGATGATCGGTTCAGTAGATACGGCGTGAAAGCGTAACAAACAAACAAACTCACTTTCGCATTTATAATATTAGTTGGGAGTTGGGATTGAGATTGGCAAGATTTAGACTAGGCTTTTGAAATTCCCTCCGTACTGTCAGGGTATGGTGATATCATATTTGAAGTTTGCACGATAATTCTTAGTCGGCCCTTGAGGCTATTCGTGCAAATCGCGGCCCATCAGGCAGAAGAGATTTCCGACTCTTCTTATCTTGCCTTGCGTACTTCGCCAAAACCAGGGGTCCATACCTCCTGGTGATTTTCACCCTAGAAGTTGATGACACTCAGCCCTTATTTCATTAGTCCGGTGAGGTAGCAAAGGCTCATTTGGAGATAGCTACACTACACTGTCCTTTAAAAAAAAACGTTTCGAATAAGCTATTGTTGCGTTTCAACTATGCACAGAGGGGGTAACGAGGATTTTTTGGAACTGAGCTTGCTATCTATCCCTGAAGAATATATTATATACTCCCTAATATTATGAACTAGCTGCCCTTCCCCGCTACGCCCGGGCATGTATTATACCTTTAAACCCTTCTCATGGATCATTCTATCTATTAGCAAAAACCACATGCAAATCAAGCATGCAAGTGCAAGAACTTTTATAATATGTAGTGTTTATGGGAGCCCAGGTTATACGGGTATTGCGACAGTTGGTGCAATTATATAATTTTGCGCAATATATAACATTCCAAGAAATTTGCTATTCCTTAAAATAACACGGAAGGGGAGAACACCTTTTAATAATAAAATATAATTAAATACTTCCGAGACGAAAGGCAAGTTTCTTCTTGATTTAATTAACTCCTAACCGACATCGCTATTCCAGGGTTGCGAACTGCCTTTGACTTATCTTTTATCAAATATTTTTGATCTTTTAATTTACTGAGTCGCCGAACTTTGCCGACTTGGCGATGTCGATTTACACCATAATTTCCTGAGGTATTCAGTTTGACTTTCATCATTTATAGAGATTCCGTACGCCAAGGGTAAAAACGGAACCCTACCGATTTCTGTCTGTCAATGTGATGTATGTATTGAATCGTAATAAGTACCTACTTCAAATTGTTACATAGAATATTTTATTCTCTACAATAAAACAAAATAAAAATTTTAATAAAAGGGGTCCTTGAAACTTTTTTGGTGTTGTTTTTCGATTCTGCCAAGGTTTTATAATACTGATACGTCAAACTGCAGATAATTTGGAACAATTAATATCTATTCAAGAAAAAGTTTTGGTTTTCCTTCATGAGAACTTGCAACAGATTTTTGTAATTAAATATTAAAGGGGCTGGTAATTTTTATGTAGGTTTATTATATTCCGGCTCAGACAGACAAGAATTCTAATGGGAGCGCTGACTGGACATTTCGTAAATAACAATCACCTTTTCAAATTGACAATTGTCGGAAGCCCTATGTGTAAGGAAGGTATGTGAAGAATCGGAGGAGACAATGAGACACATTTTGTGTAACTGTGACTCGTTGGCTGGTAACCGTTTAGTCCTCTTCGGATCGGCGTATCCAGATCTAGAGGACTACAGGCACTACGCACCTGGTGATATCCTGAAGAAGGACTGCTTTAGCTTCAGAATATCACCTGGTGCGTAGTGCCTGTAGTCCTCTTAATCATAGTAAGTCAAAATAACCCAAAGGTTAGACGTGCTTCCGAACTTAAATCGGCCCCATTAAAAGATAAGATAAGATATGTCGGTTATAATATCTCAATCTATTCAATTACCTATATGAAATTATATAACAATATCACAGTTGTTTTTCAAAACTATTTTTTTAGGTAAATCGTTGATTTTTGATGTAGCATCACCGCTGAGAACCCAAACGGGATAATATCTCTGGTGAAATTATTACATATTAATTAAAAAATTGCATGAAATAAAAGTTATGTTCATTCAGTAAGTATTTTTTTTACTCTATCCTATCTCCTAGATCTTTAAGACCATCATATCTAGTAAAAGGATGTGTTATTTTACTTACATTACAAAATTAAAACATAAATAATTAGAATAAGAATGTTTAATTAGCATTGGCGTGAAGTCTAATAAAACTTTAATAATTGACAGGAGTTTGTGGTGGGAAGTCAAGGGGTGCAGTTGGGGTCTACCTTGGACGATTTTGCAAATTGATTTTGGTGGACTTTATAATATGAAACTGGTGTAGTTTGGTGTTATAAATGCTCGTGCTCATGGAACAATTTGTGATATAGTTAAAGTGGACTGTTATATGAACTCGTATAGACTTGTCGCCATAAGCTCCCGACCACGAGGCTTCAAAGAACATACGCCATCTTTGATGCTATCTACTTGTTACAACTTTACCGTACAACACCGATACTTAGTATCTCAATTTACTGGACATTGGCAGAATCACTGAAATCTCGGTGGAAGCCATTTTATAAAACAGAAGAAGAAGAAGAATAATTGACAGCTTTTAGAATATATAAGGACACAGGCTATGCCATAATTTTTTTTTACGTCATAGGATGGCAAACGAGCAAGCGGGTCACCTGATGGGAAGTGATCACCGCTTCCCATGGACAACTGCAACACCAGAGGTGTCACAGGAGCGTTGCTGGCCTTTTATTTTTCCCTCCCAAGAAGGGAGAGGGAGATGGGCCTCCAGCTCTCTCACTCACCGAACGAAGCATAGTAGCGGTAAAGCTACTACTCAAACGTCGATTTTCTGTGAGAGTGTGGTACTTCCCCGGACGAGCCGGTCCATTCATGCTACTAGCAAAAGTAATTTTCGCCAGTAGCGAGGCTCTACCAGACGAAGGTAAATATAAATTAGTTGTATTTGAATAATATGCAATATTTTGTTTCACTATAATAGTTTCAGATTTCAACGTATCCATGTCCCGATCTCTATGAATTACCGTACCTTATATCGCATATATTTTCATGATAGAATAATTAAATACCCTCACGGGTGAAACCACGTACACAAGTTAATTCTGCCATAAATTTCCAGCGATATTACAAATTAAGGCCCCCATGCACTACAAGGTCGTATAGCATAACGGAATGATTACTTGGAGGATTTATATGCGAGTCTTTTAGTGCCGGGAACCGAAAACAATTTGTTATGAAAACGAATTACTCGTAATCTTATATGTAATGGACGCAGATTTATGTTTTGATGAATCATTGTTAATTATAGCCTTGTATTTTGATAAGATTACAGGCTTTTATCAAGTTTTACATCCCCTACAATGAGTGCTTCTACCATCATCATCAGGTCTTTGGTAGTTTCCAATGCAGGATCGCGAACCTTTCTTTACTACCAGAGCCATATATTAGCCAGAACAGTCGTAGGATTTGGCCTACTCTCTCCACGCTTTGTTTTGCTTATATATGGAATATTCAATTTTTATAAGAGAACACTTACAGAAAATACAGGACAGACGGACCAATGGAGGTACGTACTAAGACAAACGACGGATCAGTACTACGCTAGACACGGTATTGGTTTCTGAGTCTTTTGTGGCATCATGGACACACCAAGCACGAGCAATTTACACTACATACAACTAAGGAATAGAATTTCCAAAAAAAAAAATTAACAAGAGACAGAATAAAAGACTACATCTACCGTCACGTAAACAGATTTCTTAATACAATTGGTTCAAAAATCCGGACGTGTGCGATGGGCTTTATTTATAGTAAACTAGCTGTTACCCGCGGCTTTGCCCGCGTAACATATAGCCTATGTCCTTCTCAGTACCTTAACCTATGTATATGCAAAATTTAATGATGATCGGTCCAGTAGATACGGCGTGAAAGCGTAACAAACAAACAAACAAACAAACTCACTTTCGCATTTATAATATTAGTTAGGATTAGGATTGTTGTTTTCTTTTTCGTATGTGTAAGTAGTCAACACTGGTGTCAGATTTATCAAGTAAATAAAAAAATGGTTTTATGCTGAGAACTCAAACAAAAAAGAATTGATATTTACATACAAAAGAGTTGAGCCGCTCAGACAAATTGTATGTAAAAGTCAAACACTTTTTCGAATTCTTTGCACTGGTTTCAAAGGAAAAGTTGTTCAAATTGACAGAATAAGTCACCGCCTTAAAGGTATGTCGAGGATCAATGTACACGCTGTATAATGAAAACTCTCTCCACATAAATAAAATCTTGGTAATAAATAATTTGAAGGACTTGCCTATTACTATGAACCGATGGTTCCCGTTAACCATATCTATTGTTCGCACTACGATATCCGGCTAGTGCGGCGAAGTTCGAATTTCGACACAGGGTTGACTCTGCATAAACTGCGTGGCCGCATAGATGCGAAAGTAACTTTATTTGTTTGAACGCCCTATCTACTGACCTGATCATCATTAAATTTTGAATACACGTTGTCTGGAGTACGGAAAAAGACATAGGCTATATTTGACCCGAGAGAAAAATATTGTTCCTGAGGGATCGACACTAATGCGAGCGGAGCCGCATTAGTGAGCGCGGAAAGCTACTCTACCAATACATAAAATGACCTATTATTATTTAATGACAGTTATCATTAACCACATTACTTCATATATATGTCGTTGCACTACGATATCCCAATTCCCGTGCTGGGATAGTTCAACGCAGGGTTGGCTCTGAATAAACTGCTACAATAGGGTTGCAGAGGGCGCGGCCGCATCCGCAGGGAAATTATCCTGTCTTTGTATAGAATGCGTCAGTCTGGACGCGGCCTTTTGTTACAGGAACTACAAGAGTACAACCTGTTTTTCACAACGACTTTCGTTTGTAAGATTATATATTAAAAAATCGGACAAGTGCGAGGCGGCCTCGCACAAAAAGGGTTCCGTACCATTATCTATACAACATTAGATTATCGATCCAGAACGACAAAAAATGATGTTTGTTGAATGGGAGACCCCACAAATATTAATTTTATTTTGATTTATTTCCATCTAATTTTGAAGTAAATAAACAACTAAAATGTTCTGTAAATATTTCAAGAGCCTAATCTGTTGCAGTTATAAAAATCACGCAAAACAGTTTTAGGATGGTTCAATGGTTACAGCTCTTTATCAGACGGACGGATAGAGGAAGGTAAGTAAAAAGTCAAAGATTAAGATTTAATTAGCTGATCGTTTTCTTTCACCAAATAGATTTTAGTAAGATATAAGCAGCATTATACGATCAGCCGTGGGTGTGAATGGGAATTCGGTTGTGGGAGTCCAATAAGCAGTGGTTGTTTTACAAGGTAAATAATATAAACTAAAAAATAATAAGGGAATTTGGGTTATGACGGTTCACAGCTAAGAATGAAACCGAAAACACGCAAGAAACAACAAAAAACAGTAGTCTTTTTCATAATTTTTTATATTAGGTCTTTTTTATTTCCTAGAAATTAATACATTAAATTTCTTACCTTCATTCATTTGGGTACATCCCAAGTTTTACAGTATGATTCTTGCTGGTCCCATTACGGAATAGTTGGTTGACGTAGGGCTGCCCCTAAATAAATGGCTACAATAGGTTGCAGTGGCTGCGGACAGACTCCCTGGGAAATTATCCTGTCGCTCGATGGCAAGCTGTCACTCTGGAAGCGATTGTTTGATGCCGTGTGATAAACTGTTGGTTTTTTTCTTAATTAAGGGACTAAGTGGCTTATATTTAAGACTTTTCCACGTTCTTAAAAGCATACACCTGCCCAGCAAAACTTCGAAACACCATGTAGATGTTTATTCATATCTCATTCAATTCAATGTTTTATGTCACCCTATTCCTGTCTGTCACTTGATCAAGTATCAAGCGTTTGTTACATTACTAAAATAGTACAAGAAGTCATACTTTACGACAAATAGTGTAAGTTGATTTATTATTATCATATGACTTACACTAGTCACAATATCAAGTTGTTTAGTGGCATTTGACATAAATAAACAACCATTGAAACCATTGCCTTGAAGCTAGCGATATTTAACATCAGTCATTTTCTTCCCTTTCTTAGTACCATGTGATATCAATGCTATGTGATAAGATACTCCCGTCCCATAGCGGGATAGTTCGACGTAAGGTTGTCTACTTGTCTCTAAATAAACGTCTACAATAGGTTGCGGGGGCCGTGGTTCCCGCTGGGAAATTATCCTGTCACGGGATAGTAAGTATCAAGCGTTTGTTACACATGCTAAAATAGTGCAAGAAGTCTTACTTTACGACAATTTAATAATGTTAGTCGATTTATTTTCATCATTTGACTTACACTAAGTCACAATATCAAGTTGCTTAGTGGCATTTGACATAAATAAACAACCATTGAAACCATTGCCTTGAAGCTAGAGATATTATACATCAGTAATTTTTCCCTTTCTTAGTATCATGAGATATCAATGATAAGTGATAAGATATTCCCGTCCCATTGCGGAATAGTTCAACGTAGGGTTGTCTATAAATAAACGGACGGCTGCAATAGGTTGCGGGGGCCATGGTTCCCGCTGGGAAATTATCCTGTCGCTGGATGGCAAACTGTCAGTCTGGACGCAGCCGTTTGTTACAAGATCTAACACAACTCACAAGACAATTTTCACAACAATTTCACTCTATAATGTTGTATAAAATAGTTGGGTAAAAATGCAGATTTATTTTCCTTCATTTAAATTATATAAACAGGTTTCTTGTTTAATTTGTGAATACATCGATAGACATTTCAAATATGTTTTTCATGTCACTAAGGAAAGACTTTCTACACATAAACACAATAGCAAAAACAGTATATTTCTAAACCGAAAAACTGGATTTTGATATTTTTAAAGCAGTTTTTCATGCATTTGTCTAAATTTAATAAGAGTTTATTGTTATTATATGTATGCTTTTCTGATAGGTAAATAGTACATTACTGCAGAGGCCGGGAAGTAAGGGATTGCCGGACGAGTATAGTTTTCAAGGCCGAGCGTCAGCGAGGCCTTGACAATAGTTACGAGTCCGGCAATCCCTTTCCCGCCGAGGAAAGTATAGAGATTTTCTCAATAAATGTGAGGAAATTTAACTTAAAGTTACACATAAACTTACATGCCTTAAATATTTCCCCTTACTAGGTATTTGCCGGTAGTAATTTTTCCACTTTCAAGTTTCAAATTAGGCGAAGTAGGTACTTAAAATCCATTGCAGTGTTGCTTTCATCACTAAAACTCATTTTGAACCGTTTCATTTCAAATAAATAACCAACTTTGCTCATATTTACCGAAAACAATCAATGTCAATCAATTACTGCAAAGCGTTAATCACAAACTACGAAGAAGATACTATTACTAGTATCAGACGACCGACTGCCATATGTTTTCTCTAGGCAATAAGGATCATAGACAAATAATGGAGTGAGGGTGAAAATGAAAAAAATGCCATACAATTCCTTTTGAGTTTCTATGGGGGGCCATAAATTCAAAGTCAATTGACGTGTGTTCTATGCCCTAAAATCCGTAAAGGCAGTTTTTCGGCAGTGGCGTTAATCACTACGGGTATAGTGAAAATAACAGATCTCCCGAGTTTTTAATTTTTTTATTTTCAGTTGTCAATTCCAGCAAAGGAAACAATGCCCATAGAGCCCAGTCATATTTTTCACAAAAAATTTAATAGATCATAGATTATTGTTTTCTTCTCTCGCAACGAAAATTAAGCATATTTTCGTATGATCACATATCGATATTTTAATGAAATTGTAGTTATATTTACGTATTATATGCATTTTTTAAAAATGCAGTGGTAGTAAACTGGCTGTATGACAAGTGACATAATTTACGTTACATAGATTAATTAAAAAGTTTTGAGCAGCGGCCGGGAAGTAATTTTCATACTTATTTCCTGGCCTAGGCCGGCAATGCGATGAATGAGCCAAGAATTACAAACTTCCGGTCTTCTTTTTACTACAGTAATGCCTACATTTCCGAGCATGTTTGAGAAAACTCTTATTAATTTAAAATATAAGATTGGGGAAAAATTCTACCCGCGTAAATTTTTTTCTAATATATTATTTCTTGAATTAATAAGAGCAGATTTTGAAACTTTGACTTACAGGTCTCTCAAATCTCATTCACTTCACTCAATATTGAATACAGTCACGAAACAAAGTTTTAAGCCAAAAATCGAATTTAGTAGTTGGGAGGCCTAAAACATTTTTTCTTACATTTTTGTGTACTATTAGAGCTGATTACGCCTTAATATAAAAACTATTTACCGATAATCAATATTTTCATTCTCTTATTATATAAAAAAATAAGTCATTAAGAGTACCCATATCAGAATAGCATTGTAAATTCATAAAAAATATCTATAACAAACACTCTTTTTACTATTGATAAATGAGTTTTAATTACATAGGAAACAGTCTGAGGGCATCACAATTACAAGCTATGAAATGTACACAATTCATAGTGAATGATTAATAATTAACGTTGTTCAATATAAATTGTATTATATTCTGTCATTCAACTTTAATAATATTTTAAGATGACACTTGAACCTTTTTTAAAAAAAAAAGAGAATTTTCTTTCATTTGAACTAATTACGTGCAAAAAATGTAGGATGATTTGATACTATTATACTAACAAAATAAACAAAGTGAAAGGTTTTTAGTCTCCACTGCAGGAGCCGGACCCTCTCTGTACTGCCAGAGCCATACCATTTATTAGTCAGAGCAGTCAGAGGATTTATTCTACACTCTCTACGCTGGTCAGATGGGTTGGAGATTGGAGAGGTCTCATTGATGTTTATAATCTTGTGTTCCACAGGAAGATCTGAAGTAGTCCTATTCTACTCTGTCAGGAAACACATGGTTTACTTCAGTTAATCAATAATGTGTTAATCGGAATGATCACTCCTTATTTTAATACATTTTGAAAAAAAAATTGCAATTGAGATAAATCCCAACTAATTATTAGTATTATAAATACGAAAGTGAGTTTGTTTGTTTGTTACGCTTTCACGCCGTATCGACTGAACCGATCATCATGAAATTTTGCAAATACATAGGTTAGGGCACCGAAAAGGACATAGGCTATATATTACGTGGGTGAAGCCACGGGTAACAGCTAGTTGATTATATAATGGACAAGTCAATATAACACCTCTTTATTTTGGCCAGAGGCTAATTAAAAGGTAAGCTAATATAAATGATTTTTTTACTTCAGCTTGCCTTCTTTTGACAACGACAACCTGAATTGTTTACCTTCCCGTTATTTTGTCGCGTAAACACATGTTTAAAGTGCAAATTAAACGCTTTTAAAGCACGGTAAGCCTCTGTCAACGTGACCCTGGCAAGCTGCTTCACGGAATTATATACAATTCAATTAAGCTCTAGAAGGGACGCCTCTAAATCAGTTTAGTATTTCAAAACTTCACGCTAATTGTTGATTGAACCGTGATAAAATAAGATTTTTTTTGTTTGTTTGCATTAAATAGGCACTAAAACTGATTTAAAAATTATTTCACCTATAGAAAGCTAACATATCTGCATGTGACATAGGCTATAATTCACGCGGATAATGTAACGGGAAGCAATATTCCCGTTGCTTTATCACCCAAAATCTTATATAACACGTGATTTTTTCGGGTCAACGACTGCATAAAAACTTAACTAGCAGTTGGTCTTCGTTTTATATTGCAACCTTACATTAACTCACATAGCATAATTATTATTTACCTTGCCATGTTGTCACGTAAACCCATAATTTTAGCGTAAAATAAACACTTTCCTAACGCTTAAGATTTCACAGCACCTAGCCTCTGTCAACGCAACCCTTGCAACCTGCCTCGCAGAATTATACACAATTTAATTAACCTCTAGAAGGGACGGCTCTAAACCCGGTTAGTGTTTCAAAACGTCACGCAAATTGTTGATTGAACCGTGATAAAACTTTGCCCAGATTATTACTTTGGCCATTCAATGAACTGTCAGTCCCATAATTAACCTCATGTTGTATTTACTAGTCTAATATAACATGCAAATTACTTATTTACATGTAAAAAACTAGTACTTAGTTTGTCTGCATTAAATATTGCAACCTTCTAACGCACACATAACCATAATGATGACTCATCAATGTAAACACATATTTAGAAAGTAAACTTAACACTTTCCTTAAGCTTAAGATTTCACAGCACCTACCTAGAGCCGCTGTCAACGCAACCCTTGCAGCCTGCCTCGCGGAATTATACACAATTTAATTAACCTCTAGAAGGGACGGCTCTAAACCCGGTTAATGTTTCAAAACGTCACGCAAATTGTTGATTGAACCGTGACAAAACTTTGCCCAGATTATTCTTTGGCTATTGCAATTAACTTGTCATATTGGCTTGTCTATTAAAAATGTTTTATTTTTACACTGCAAAAACTTAACTAGTAGTTTGTCTTCGCTCATATTACAACCTTTCATCACATACATGACCATAAAGATTACTCAACAATGTAAACATGTAACGGTGCCGCATGATAACTTCATGTTTCTTTTTGCTTTTCACCCCATTTCTCAAACAACATCATCCTGTCTACTTTTATTTCGAAACTTAATTACTTTAAATTCCTAATTTAATTTTTACATCTTCTTCTCAGTCCTTCCTCATCAGTCAGTTATTCCATTTCATTCATAATTTTGGTCATGATCACTCGACCCTTGCTTATAGGTATCGCCTCCCACATTTTTTATTAATTGTATTTTAAATCCAATAAATAAAACTTTGCCCAGATTATTACTTTGGCCACTCAATGAACTGTCCGTCCCGTAATTAACCTCATGTTATATTTGCTAGTCTAATATAACATGCGAATTATTTACATGCAAAAAACTAGTAGTTTGTCTTCGTTTAATATTGCAACTTTCCAAGGTACACATGACTATAATGATTAGGCATCAATGTAAACTCATATTATCAGTGTTCAGGTTAGTGTTTCAAAACGTCACGCAAATTGTTGATTGAACCGTGATAAAACTTTGCCCGAATTATTACGTCAGCCCATTCAATGAACTGTCAGTCGCGCAATTAACCTAATATTATATTTACTAGTCTAAAATTACATTTTCTTACACTGCATAAAACTAGCAGTTGGTCTGCGATAATATTGCATCCTTCCAACGCACACATGACCTTAATGATTACTCATCAATGTAAACTCATATTTAGAGAGTTAACACTTTTCTCACGCTTACGATTTCGCATCACCTACCTAGAGCTTCTGTCAACGCAACCCTTGCAACCTGCCTCGCGGAATTATACACAATTTAATTAACCTCTAGAAGGGACGGCTCAAAACCCGGTTAGTGTTTCAAAACGTCACGCAAATTGTTGATTGAACCGTGATAAAACTTTGCCGGGATTATTACGTCGGCCCATTCAATTGAGTTAGTTCCCAAATGGATTTCCGCTCGCGAACGAGCCCTATAAATCTTGGAATAAAAGCCACTCACGGTAATTACCTAATTTCTTCATTAATGGGACTGTTTTTTGTGTTAAGAATTATATGCAAAGAAATTTATATATTTTTGAATTGATATGTTTAAAGACTGGGATTTTTAAAATTTTGTTGTTACTACGATTGTTTTGTGGTATACAGGCTATGAATTAATATTAGTCGTGGTCTTCGTTAAAAGCATATTTCATACTCTGGCAATGTTGCGAATGTTGCGATCTTAGGATCTATCAATTTCTTACAGGAAAATAAAATCGTATTAAGTATGTATCGAGAAAAAGGTAAAAATTGATTGCAATTTTGGTACAAAAATAAACTAAAATTTATATTATTGTTTATTTAGTTTTCCATTTTTAAATACTTGTACTAGTTAATAAATTAAAAGTACATAATTTTAAATGATTAAAAAAATATTAGGAAGAAGAGAAAACGGTATCATAGAAGTAGTAGGCTAATCGTTTTTATATTATCTCACAACAAAAGATCCACCGCTGCCAAGTTTTGCTGTACATTTTGTTATCTTCAAAGATTCAACGAACATGGATGCTTGTTCCACTTTCCTTGTTATCTTCCGTTGATTCAGTCTTATTGTTATTGTATCATGAATGTCACAATGAACAACTATTATTTTCAGTATTTTACTGAGTTGCAATAATGCAATGTCTGTTTTTTATTCAATTTTATATCGATACCTGGGCTTTAGAGCTTCATTCCTTCGAAACAAGTTACCGGACCTATTGGTATGACCAATACTGGACTGAGTTTCTATCGGCATATTCTTCCTAGTAGTGGCCGTTTTTGCAAAACGATTTTGCAAATAATTAATAAACTGGCATAGTGCGAGTTGAGATTGCACCTTACAAAAAAAAGTATTTGATAATAAAACGGCAAACTGACATTATGATTATAAACATTCTATGAAAATTGTAAGTCTCTTCCTTTATTTTTTTTGCTGTTCCTTTGACGGCAAACGTGCAGTCCAGTCACCTGATGGAAAGTGGTCACCATCGCCCATGGAAATCTGCAACATCAGAGGAGGTGCTGATGCGTTGCCGACTCTTAAGATACATGTAAAAAAGCCTTTAAAAGGACCCCAAATATAAGCACGCCTGGAAAACCTCGGGATGAGCCCAGTCCACAATCTTCCTGTACAAGGGTAATAAATACAAAATTTGATTCATCTACAGCCCTGTCACAGACAACCGAACGGAGAAGTGAAAAGTAATAGTCGCGTTTTTACCCTTTTGGGTACCGAATCTAAAATAAATAAAATATGACGTTCAAAAATAAATATTTAATATCGAAATTCAATTGTTTCTCGTCTTATACATAACATGAAAAAATCTTTAAAGTTAAGTAACAAATACAAGACACTTCAGCCATATTCTAAGTTTACTTTAATTATACTCCACTCGTGCTCAACGAAGGAGACCCGAAGTGACACTTTTCTCACCTCAATCGAGGAAACGTTATGACACAAGGGAATCGCTTATAGAACTGAAGAAACTGATTTGAAGATTTGAATAACTGAGGCTAAGGTTAAGGTAAGCATAGAGAAAACTAATCAAAATCAATTACTTTAAATGCGTTTAAGGTAATGTAATTAAATCCAGCAAATAAAGTCTAAAACACTATTATTATCTATCAAGGGGTTAGTATTAGCGTGAGACTTTAATGTAAATACCACGCGTTTTCTGAGAATACCTGTTCACATTATAACGAGGCTTGAGTATTTATAGTTTCTTCGTAATTAGTGTTAATTGTGTATGCATCGAAGTTACTAATATTTAGAGTATTTAATGTATTACCTAGACCACGGAGCAAATACAAATTGCTCCATGAACTAGATCTATCGTCCCACAAAATATATTTTGTATGATACGAGGAGACTTAATAAAAACTAGCTATAAAAATTTTAATAGCATATACTTTGCAATTTAAACCATAACCTGAAACTTACAAAAATCAAGTTAAGGCCATGCATTAACTATTGGATTCTAGTATTTATTACAAGTGCTACGTAACTATACTACCTCAGTCGTTTTGCCTTAAAATTACGGATATTTTAGTGCAAGAGGTAAGCACTGAACGCTAATATGTTTGCGGACTATCATCGCGTCAAGAGTGAGGCAATGTTTGCTCGCTGCCGTGGGTGCAGGCATTTATGTGACGCCTTTACTACATCCACCTTTGTATTCGTGTTGTAAGTCTTTGAACCTTTGTTGAATGGAAAATTTGCGAGCGTAATTATACGATCATACCTCACGTATTTATACCGTAAGGGATTTTCTTAACAAATGTGTTGAATGGATGAAATAATGAAATATATTGCGTTCAATGTGGTAGAAGTGATAGAATAAATAGGATAAAAGGTTTCACACATTAGTCAGCTCTGACTTGTGCGACAGACGATAACCTTAATGTCAATTAAACATTAGAATAAAGTTAGGTGCTCACATAAATACAAATCATACATGTCATTTAGTTTAGTATACTATCATAATTTAAATTATCACTAAAGTTATAAGGTAATTAATGACGTCACTTTGTTAGGTAATCGTATCATTATAAAAACACTTATTTACTTACTAGTTAAAGATTTTTTTTTTAAATAATTTTGAATTTGATATTGTCATCATGTTACAAGTAAAGTTTTACAAATGTAACACGATGGGAAAACAGTTTGCAAGATACAAGGAATCTTCCTTTTTAGCTGATTGAACCATTTAATCTTGTATCATCTTTAGCATCTTTTGTTTTTGTAGGGGTAGTCTAGGAGTAAAATCTACTCATATTAACTTTTAAGTTTTACAAAACAAATAAAGTTACAGCATAATGTCCTCAGTCCAGAAAATAGAGTTTTAGAAACTCAAGTCTTTTAAGTTTAAACAAGTGAAGTTTAAGTAGGTACTAACAACTACTTGTCTTGAGATGATATTTAAAGCCTGAGTCTGACCTAATGACCGAGTTTTTTGAGTTTTGAATAGTTTTTTGAAGCAAATCGTAGTCACTATTTCTGGTTGCTTTCTCAGCCGTGATACTTTGGACCCGGGGTCCGCTATTTTGATTTATCATTATCTGGTCTGTTAGTCCCTTTTATTTATCTCTCTACATTAGTCTCCACTGCACTAGCACGACCCTGTCTGTATGTTAATGCAGAGAGGGTCGTGGCTCTGGTAAGATATTAGCCAGAGCAAACGAATTGGAGAAGTGTCTTTGCTTGTTCGTCTCTCGTTAGAGAACCTGTCTGCCTGTTGCCAACCCAACATCTATCTCCAGATCCGCGGACTCCACAACTAAAAACCTGGGAATTGATCCGGGTTCCCTTCGTGTCGCAACCTTAGTGTTATCCACTGTGCCACGGAAGTCGTCTTATATTTCTGATAAATCGTAAGTACCTATAGTACATACCACAATTAAGTTTTATATTAGAACCTATTAACTTTGCGCACAACCAAGTATGCAAAATTTAAGGATTTTTGTTAGATATAAGTAATAAAATGTTATAAAACAGCGTGAATTTGGCTAAAATAACAAAAATTGTAGATATTGGATAAGAAGAATTGTTGTTCTTCGAATAAGAGGTTATTATTACATACTCCAACCGCTTTTAATTAAGTACTATAATTAACGCTTATTACGAAGAAACTATAAATACTCAGAAGGTATTCTCAGAAAACACTCTTGGTATTCACATAAAGGTCTTACGATATTAATGAAGCAGTCCCGAGAACATGGCGTTTAAGAAAGCTCCTATATCGACCCACTCATAATTTATTTTTGTTGTGGTGCTCTTAAATCCAGCATGCTTTATTTGCTGTCAAGATATCTTTGCTACCCCACTCATCTTAATGCCAAACAATATGACAATATTTCCATAGTCAACAACCTGTTAGACGCCAACTGTTTTGGAGTATTCTTATGCTTAATAAGTTAGTGATATTATATGCTTATTTTTTTTATTACACAACTAAGTTGGCAAACAGACTCATGAACATGTGACCTTCAATCGCTTCATAGGATATTCGCATACAAAAGCTGTGTGGTTCTAAACCAGACCTTCAGGACACATTTAAATTCCACTTTAGTAATAACTAGCAGCCCTACCCGGCTGCGGCCGGGCATGTATTATACCTTAAAACCTTCCTCGTGAATCACTCTATCTATTGGTGAAAACCGTATGAAAATCTATGGAGTAGTTTTTGAGTTTGTCGCGAACAGACAGACAGACAGACGCGGCGGAGGACTTTGTTTTATAATATGTAGTGATATAAGGCATAGTTAACGCTCATTACGAAGAAACTATGAATACCTTGCGCCTTGTTAATGTAAACAGGTATTCTAAGAAAACACTTGGTATTCTCATTAAAGTGTCACGAGATAAACGAAGTAGTCCCCGAGAAAATGGCGTTTAAGGAATGAGGCTTTCTTCTTCCTCACATAAGAGAGTTTTTCTTAGATTGTTAGCTGTGACCTGGGTGTACTGGAAGCTGTCATGGTGAGGTCAATTTTTTTTTTTGGCATCTTTATTTTTGAGTCAAAATGGCACCAAAATAAAGTTTATTGTAATAATCTGGAACAAAGTTAGTTAGTTTTCCATCTGGAGGTGTTTCTAAGCAGATGGAAGAAAAATAGGTGCTCGGGGTCAGAGGCGTTTCGACTTCTCTACTCTTTTGGTATCTAAAAATGACAGGCGGTATCAACGGTTTAACATGCCATATAAAGCTAATTTTTTTTTGTTTTTTTTTTTATATGTTAGTAAGATACTAGTAATATAGCCGCGACGTAAACCACTGTAAGCTTAACTAATTTGAACACATCTTTCGTTAGTCTCCATAAGAAAGACTTATTAATATAGATAGAAGAGAAATTTCAATACAGATACGAGATATATAAGAAATAAATTAGGATTAAAGACGGATAAACTTATAAATACTAACGTACCCAGATAAAGTAATAGCTAGCCATCGTCCCTAGATTACTCAGGGATACTAGGTATATTTTTGATGGGCCGGTGAAATTCAATAATTAACTTGTTCATTTTTAATTCAAAATATTCGTAATGGAATATATCTATAAATGAAATTAATAGTTCTTACAGTAGGTCATTAAATATAATGCATTATAGTAATAACGCTGTGTTAGTGGCAGATTTTTGGTCCATACAAATATGATACGCCCGAGTCGATACGTAACGAAGAAGTTAATAAAAATATGAGTTAAGATATGTGCCCCAAACAAGAAACGCATAGCTTTTGGTGTGATATAAAATCTTTGTGTCTAGTTAATTGACTCTTTATGTTCATATCTTGTTTCTTTTTAAAACCATCATGCATTATCAAGTTGAAATGAAATGTACTTGTATCTCCCTATAACCCAGACCGTCCCTATTTTGACGTCACTATGTGATTGACGTCACCAAATCACAGCATGCCTCAATCAATATTACTCCCATTCACTGACCTCAGTAGTATTATTCTCCAATTTCACATATCAGTTCAATTCCCTACAGTGTCTAATACCCTATCTGCGCTATAATGTAAATTTACGAGGGTAACAGATAAGGTGTCTAAAATTACTCTATCTGATGTATTTTTACATAATATGTTATTTATTATAATACTATTGTATCGGTATGTAATTAGTACACCGAAATTCATACTAAACTAGCAGCCATCCTCGGATAAAACTTGGATTGTATTATACTTTTAAACTTTTCCTATCACATTATCAATTAGGTACTCTATCTGTTGCTAAAAATTGCATTAAAATCCGTTGAGTAGTTTAAATATCTAAACAGACAGCGAAAGCAACTTTATTTTATACTATGCAGGGATAAATACATTTTTGTTGTTAACTTACTCTACCAGCTTAGTTAGTATTCATTCCTTACGTACATAATTACATACGAAAAACACTTTTACATAGTCGGCAGCAGACATGTATTCTAAAATCCATGTCAGTTGTCTACAAAAGATATATTCTTCCATTTTAATCAGAAGTTCTTTATTTGAATGGATTACAGAAGGTATGTATTTTCATATTAAATTCAGTGTTTCTTTTCAAAAATATTGCTTTTAATTTACACAGAAGAAAATGAGTTTCGAAAACAATATGGTGATGCAAATTACGTTTCTTTATACACTATATGTATACATATCTATTAGTATACATATCTGATATAGCTCAAAAGCTGATGTACATTATCCAGCAGTGGACTTCCTTCCTATGGCTGAGATGATGATTGTATACATTAATACTTCGGCTTCCTTACTAACTTACTAAGTATTAGCTTAGTATGTTTTGAAGTCATATCCCTAAAAATGTGCTTGTTATATTATGTGCGTACACATACTATTCTTCTTCCTAATATTTTTTTACCCAATTCTTACAAGGTAAGGTAATGCAGATCTTATTAACCTTTCCTTTCTATTTCTTTCCTTTCCTTTTTACAGCAATTTTCACATATTAATTATCAATCACTTTTCAAATCAACATATTTAACCCGGGCACTCCAGTAAAAGCCGTGTGGTTCCCGGCAGGGTAGAAAAGGACTATTCCAAGTCTTCCCGTGGATTTTGTAGAAGGCAACTTAGGACACTCAAACTACACAAAGCTTATAAACACCAAACAGACCTCTCCAATCTGTCTGGCTTGTATGGAGAGTGTAAGTCAAATCCCCTGACTGCTCTGGCTAATATATGGTTCTGGTAGTACAGAGACGGTAGTGCTCCTGCATTGGAGTCTAGAAAACGACCCGATGACGTGACTCCAGTAAACGAGCGCGGCGCATGATATAAATCAAGTGTAAATCTCATAGTATCCTTCTGTAACGTCCATCAATTTATATCTATAATTACGGCCACGCTTTGATTGTATGACACAAGCAACAAAATGACAATGGTAATCACTCACATGGCGTCCCCAGTTAATACCGCTGGAACATAGTAATTACAGCGGGATCTAGCTGTTGCCTGCCGACTGTGTATTTATTGTCCATATTGTAAGGCTTTAATATTATAAGTGTGGGCAAAACAAAAAGCCATACCATAAAAATTAAAAATTGGCGCCAAATCTAGTGGTATGTAATTTGGGTAGTTTATAGTGGGATGGGTAGATTTTGAAAAACATTTAAGAAAGATTCTACTTGCATATAAATGCAATAAAAATGTTAATGTAACCCGTGACACAAAAATCCCTTCATCTTATTAACGGTTGTACCTATTTTAACAAAATTATATAAAAAACCGGCCAAGTGCGCGTCGGGCCACGCGCAGTGTAGGGTTCCGTAGTTGCGAATGACAACTTTGAGTTCACACTATTCACACTCGCACCTTACAGTTTAACGACCAAAAACATTTAACAATGAAAATAGTATGAAATTTTACAGTTTATAAGTTGGTTGCCTATAACTTTTTAGTTTGTACTTAGTACTCAGCTTGGATAGTTTTCCTTTCAACTTCAGTATATATACTACTGCTGTAATTTTTTTCATGATCTATATATAACCGTTTAGCAGATAGAGGGGAGGGACACTTACCTCTAACAAAAATTCGCACTTTAAAACCAAATATTTCGGAAACGGATCCCTAAATCGAAAAATGGTGTTCTCAACTTCACAATATTTTTGAAAGACCTATTTAACGATACCCCACACGATGGGTAAATAGAGAAAAAAAAATTACTCCCCCACTTTACTTGTATGGGAGCTACACTAAAAAAAAATTTTTTTCAAGATTTTATTCTACCACTTTTTTGCCATGATTAATATACATACCCATACCAAATTACAGCTTTCTAGTACTTATAGTCTTTGCGGACGGACAGACAGACAGACATGGCGAAACTATAAGGGTTCCTTGTTTACTACGGAACCCTAAAAAACACTAAAATAAATGCCTTCAAATAAAAAAAAAATACTACATCCAAGTCGATATTAGTTTCACCGTTGTAAAAAAAAACAATATGCATTTACTCCAGCTTTTTATTTGTATATATAACATGTCATTAACAAAACCTGTGTAATGTAAAAAAACTAGATAAAGTTATTGTTAGAAACAGAACTCATTAAACTAGTGGCTTTGCAACCTCGCGATTTCGGCTTTGCATAGCTTCAAACTGAATATTGTATTACCTACTTGTACTTATTTTAAATAGTGTAAAATAATAATATAGGTACTCTCTTTGTGATTTATCGATATCTCGTAATTTTCCTGGCGCAAATTCGAAAATTGTGGATATTAGTACAACGATTAGGTCGGTTGTACTAATATCTAAAAATTTTTAATAAAAATTTAGGTGCCTATGTAATTATCGAACACGCTCACAAAATTCCATGAGAATCGATCGAGGTTTGATTTACGTACAATTTATTTTTATTTTTTTACCTTTAATCATGTCAAACCTATTATTTTATTTATAAATGTAATGAAATTTACCGTGACACATTAACAGAAATTATTCTAAATTAAATTGCACCCCCTTTTTTGATCTACCATTTTTAGGGTTCCGTAGTAAACTAGGAACCCTTATAGTTTCGCCATGTCTGTCTGTCTGTCTGTCTGTCCGTCCGCGGTTTTACTCAGAGACTATAAGTACTAGAAAGCTGTAATTTGGTATGAGTATGTATATTAATCATGGCAAAAAAGTCGTGGAAAAAAATCTTGAAATAAATTTTTTTTTGGGTAGCTCCCATACAAGTAAAGTGGGGGAGTAATTTTTTTTTCTCTACTTACCTATCGTGTGGGGTATCGTTATAAAGGTCTATGAAAAATATTGTGAGGTTGAGAACACCATTTTTCGATTTAGGGATCCGTTTCCGAAATATTTGGTTTTAAAGTTGCAAATTTTTGTTAGAGGTACGTGTCCCCCCACTCTATCTGCTAAACGGTTATATATGGATACGTGAAAAAAATTACAGCAGTAGTATATATACTGAAGTTGAAAGGAAAACTATCAGAGCTAGGTATTAAGTGCAAACTAAAAAGTTATAGGCAACCAACTTATAAAATGTACTGGAAAATGTAAAATTTCATACAATCTTTATTGTTAGATGTTTTTGGTCGTTTAACTGTGAGGTGTGAGTGTAAACAGTGTGAACTCAAAGTTGTCATTCGCAACTACGGAACCCTATACTGCGCGTGGCCCGACACGCACTTGGCCGGTTTTTTTAATGTGAATAGTTATATTACTATAGTTTAATTTATTAACATTATCTTTACAAAATCAACTTGTAAGCGCTTATTTTATTCAAACTCAAACTTTGTACAATCAAAACAGATATGAAAAATCCATCTGAATAATGAATAAAATTCGGAGCATCAAAGCAACTTCGTATCCTTTGTTAAGGTTAAATGTAAAGCCAAAGAAAACACTAACAACGGGCTATTCCCGTACCAAATCTGTGGAAGTTACTAAGATCAAACAATTACCTGTGATAGTCTTCTATCGGTCATCCCATCTTAATTGAGGGCGGGATGGTATCTTGGTTCTAAGAGGCAAAATAATTACAAGATTTCGGAACATTACCGTGTTACTCAAAGAATGCTATCCATATTGTTTAATCACTATGGCAATATATTATTTATTAAAATATATTATTTATCTAATTTATTAAAATTATCTTTACAAAATCAACTTGTAAATACGTGCTTATTTTACCCAAACCTGAATTTATTCAATCAAAACAAAAACGCAAAATTCATCTGAATAATTAATAAAATTCGGAGCATCAAAGTTACTGTGTATCCTTTGTAAAGGTTAAATGTAAAGCCAAAGAAAATACTCACTAACAACGGGCTATTCCCGTACCAAATCTGTGGAAGTTACTAAGATCAAACAATTACCTGTGGTTGTCTTCTATCGGTCATCCCATCTTAATTGAGGGCGGGATGGTATCTTGGTTCTAAGAGGCAAAATAATTACAAGATTTCGAAACAATACCGTGTTGCTCAAAGGATGTCACCTATATTGTTTGATCACTATATCAATGTATTATATATTAAAATAAATTATTTATTAAAATTATCTTTACAAAATCAACTTGTAAGTGCTAATTTTATCCAAACCTGAACATTGTACAATCAAAACAGAAACGAAAAATTCATCTGAATAATGAATAAAATTCGGAACATCAAAGTAACTTCGTATCCTTAGTAAAGGTTAAATGTAAAGCCAAAGAAAACACTAACAACGGGCTATTCCCGTACCAAATCTGTGGAAATTACTAAGATCAAACAATTACCTGTGTGAATCTTCTATTGGTCATCCCATCTTAATTGAGGGCGGGATGGTATCTTGGTTCTAAGAATAATTACAAGATTTCGGAACATTACCGTGTTACTCAAAGGATGTTATCTATATTATTTGATCAGTCAATAATAGACTTCTTGGAAGGCCTTTTGTTTAATCATTATCATCAGGTCCTGCTTAGTCTCCACTGCAGGAGCCCGACCCTCTCTGTACTACCACAGCCATATATTAGTCAGCGCAGTCAGAGGACTTGGCCTTCACTCTCCACGCTGGCCAGACGGGTTGGAGAGGTCTCTTTGATGTTAAAAAGCTTTGTTTAGTTTGTGTTTCCTAAGTCGCCTTCTACAACATCCACGGGAAGATTTGGAGTGGTCCTATTCTACTCTGCCGGGAACCACACGGCGCAATTATTATATTTTGTTTCATATATGTAACGATGGACGCAAAATTCGTTGCGATGCATAAAACAACGATACGAAAATATTTCGTAGCAAGCGGCTACGATATCAAACAATGTCGTAGCCTATGCTACGATATTTCTACGACAGGGTATCTGAATGCAACATTATCATCTATCAGTGCATTATATGTGTTTTACAATTTTCTGCAACTAGACCTAGCGTTAAATATCTCATAAACTATTGATCGGTTATCATAAATTATTGGTATGGTACCCAAACACGGCAGCATAGTAAGGCGTTAGTCGTACAAAGACTAAAGACTCACTTAATCCAATCCGCGTAGAGTTTTTGCTCATCTCTTATTTCTTTATTTAGTAAGAGAATATCAAAATTATGAATGCATATAAATAAAATTTATTACATAAATATTAGCTGATATCCACAGCTTCATCAAGTCCTTCTCTATAGCATTATAAACGTGTAGGTAAAGTGTGAAGAGGTAAAAAACAATCAAATATACAAACCCACTTTATAATATTAGAATTATGTACCTATGTGCTCCTGCAGTGGAGACTGAAAAGGACCTGATGATGATGATGATGTACCTATAAAAATAAACTAACGTGTTACACATACATAAAATGTTAATCTAAACAGTTGAGTAAATTTATTCATACCAAACAGAATAAAATATGCAGTATTAAAAAGAAACAGAAAATTCGATAAAGACGATTAACACGTACAAATTAAGTAAGTACCTTATCTACAAAGAAACTCTGCCCGTTCGCGCAGTTTTAAAGCATTTACATAATTTACACGCTTTTTAACGATTCTCTGCAGAATTTTTATACTGAAAGAATATCCCTGTAGTACTTGCTGAGCGGGTTTGGCTGGAAAAGTTGTAACTTCTAATTAAAACTAATTCAAGTTAGAATGTTCGGTATTATTCAGAGAGAAAGACTTAACTTTCACATTTGTTCCTTAATTTGCAGGTTAAGGATAAAAATCCTCACGGACTTTTCTTTCAAGTAAATTGTGTTTAGACTGTTGAAAGATTGACATAATAATTAGTTGTATATTCATTTAAAAAAAAATAATCTACTTAAATAAGTGAATTTAAATACAGCAAATATGTTTCTTTTTGCTGTTTTTTTTTTCGATGTTCTAATTTTGTATAGATAATGGCGAGCCTGAGTCGGACTTGGCCGATTTTTATTTCAAAATAGGCTTATTATAAAGTTCCTACGCCAAAACACAAGATAAGTTAAGTACCTTCTCTCTCTGGTGAAGCAAGAGCTGTCTAAAATGTTTATTACAAATAAATCGATATCATCAAAGATAATCAGAAATTTTTGAAAACCCGATACTGTCTCTAATCATCGTCATCAGGTCTTTGTAAGTCTCCACTGCAGGAGCACCACCCTCTCTGTACCACCAGAGCCATACATTAGCCAGAGCAGTCAGAGGATTTGGCCTGTACTCTCCACGTTGGCCAGACGGGTTCGGAGAGGTCTTTTTGATGTTTAAAAGCTTATGTTTCCTTAGTCGTCTTCTACGACATCCACGGGAAGACTTGGAGTGGTCCTATTCTAATCTGCCCGGAATCACACGGCACATTGTCTATATTCAATTTATTAATATAAATTGATAAACCTGTTACAAAGAAATTATAGCGGCTATTACAATGATAATTGTTCCCAGACGGCCTTTTGTTTGGTTGTTGTCATCAACAAAGCACACTTGTCACTGAGTCAGACGCAGAGTTAGATATTTGGTTTTGAATTACACGCTTTGTCGTATACAATACTGCGACATTGTCAGTATCTGTGAATATCAATTTGGCGAGTAATGTTTTATCAGCCTAACTTAAAATATACATACCTATATAGCGTGTAACTTGACTCTTCACAGAACATTTAGTTGTATATTCACTTAAAATTAAATGGTTAAATCAAAATCAAATAAATTTGAATTCCCATAAAACAAAATTATGATTTTTGCCGTTTTTGCTCGGTAGTCGTAAGTTGTCAATGTTGTACAGAAGTCATATAATACAATGGTAAAGAACCCTTCGTGCGCGAGTCTGACTCGCATCTGACTTTATTATTTATATTATATTATACTTATTATGAACATACCTAATAAAAAAAAATGGTACACCCTAAAAACTAATTTCGTGAGGTATTTTTTTTTCTTTAGTAGCTTTTTTTTTAGTTTTATTTGTTTTAGTTTTCGAACCTATCGTAAGATATATTTTAGATGCAACTCGTATGTATCCTAAATGTTGATATCCGAGGGGGAGGGCCTAGCTACCTGTAGTACAGGTTCATATGAACCTATTTCAGGAACTAGCCTCCCCACAAAGATTATTAATCATTTAAGGTCTTATACTAGTTTTTAAGCTAATCTGTACCCAAATCTTTGTAAAGAGGAAAATAAACGATATTATTATTACATATTATTTCAAAATTTTTTATGCCAATAAGAAGGTAAGTTAAGGTTAGGTACTTAACTTAGGAGTAGACTCTTTATGTAAAGCCAGGGTTGTCTTATTTTTTTTTGTTACAAATTAACCGATATTGGCAAAGATTTTTAAGGGATGCCACGTGCGTGGATACTGTGGCTCCATCCCACTTACAAGCGACCGCTCGAAGAGCAGGAGAAGCTGCTGCAGCGGCGGAGGTTATTAAGAGACGCAAATATGCATCGTTAGGGGAACCTTACATGTTTGTGCCTTTTGCCGTGGAGACTGGTGACCTAAGGGCTGGTGCGCATTTTGGCCAAAGATTGAGTTTGGCCATTCAGCGTGAAAATGCCACCAGCCTTCTTGGCACCCTACCTGCTGATTGCAGCGATCTGAGCTCAATATTTTATATAATTTAGTCATTATTTTTTTTATTAGTATCTATTTTCTAGGTTACTATAGTTTTAGTTTAGTTTATAGTCTTTATCATATGTAATTTTTTTAGTTTTGTATAGTTATAGTTAATAAATTATTTGTCTACTAAATTATGTAAATAACATAATTATTTATTTATATATAAATTGATAAACCTGTTACAAAGAAATTACAGTGGCTATTACAACGAAGTCAATTTAATTGTTTCCGAACGGCCTTTTGTTTGGTTGTTGTCATCAACAAAGCACACTTGTCTCGGAGTCAGACGCAGAGTTAGATATTTGGTTTGAATTACACGCTTTGTCATACACAATACTATCTCATTGTCAGTATCTGTGGATATCAATTTGGCGAGTAATGTTTTATTTCGGAAGGTGTATTTTCGCGGCCTAACATAAAATATAATATATAGCATGTAACTTGACTCTTCACAGACCATATATTTGAATCTAAAAAAAATTAAAATAAATTTGAATACCCATGTAACAAAAATGTTTTTTTTTTGTCATTTTTGCTCGGTAGTCTAAAGTTGTCAAAGTTGTAAAGACACTGGTACGAAGCCCTTCATGGGCGTGTCTGACTCACACCTGGCAGATTTTTATTTCAAAATAGGCTAGTTTAAAAGTTTCTCTGCCAAAAAGGAGGTAATTTAAGTACCTACTCTCTCTGTTGGAGCAAGGTTTGTCTAAATGTTTCTTACAAGTTAATCAATATTAGCAAAGATAGGCAGAAGTTGTTAAAAACCTTATACTTTATTTAATACAAAATTGACCTGTTATAAATAAATTACAGTGGTTATTTACAATGAAGTCAATATATTTTTTTCCGAACGGCCTTTTGTTTGGTTGTTGTCATCAACAAAGCACACTTGTCGCGGAGTCAGATGCAGAGTTAGATATTTGAATTACACAATACTGTCTAATTGTCAGTATTTGTGAATACCAATTTGGTAAGTTATATATTTTTTATTTCTAAAGGGAACAATTTTTACTAGTTGTAATTTTGAAATGAAGTTTATATCAGCAAATCTCTCGTGTTACTGAAAATTGAGGCACACAATCGAAACAACAATTAAATTAATCCAAAAACAAATGAGTTTAATTATTTGATTGACCATATTTTTTTTAAATAATATATATAAAACCACGATTGATTCGGCAAAAAACGTTACAGGCTAGTTTGAGTAAGTGTTGTGATTAAACCTTAGTTTACTAACTATACTTACTATAAAAAGCACAAACATAATGTTGAATTAGAAGTATTATTGCCTAATTTCATTTAATTTTCATCCGTTCTTATTGAGACTGGCATTTGAATGCTTTAACATATTTAATTAAAATATTTTTACCTGTCGAGTACACAAATAGTCTCAAACATTCACCTAATAATAATTATTTTTAACAAAAAAGTAAAACCGACTTCAGCCTATATACCTATAATTGTACAAACTGGAACTAAAAATTAGGTTGTAGGGGGTGGTAGTAGTTCAATCAAAATAGAAGAACAACGCCGTCATCAACTTGTCTTGATTCGCGAAAGAATAAAACAGAAATAAAATTTAACGAAATGGCATACTTGTACAATTTCTTTTGGTTTTTGTTGTTTTTTTTTTTTATAAGCACTAGATACATTTCGATAACAAAATTAAAGGACCACCTTTGAAGTTTAATCAAAACAGCGGAGTTACATTCTCATAAATTTGTATTGATTCGCATAAGAATAAAATTTTAATACAAAATAAATTTAAACCGAACGGCATTCTTTAACAATTATTTGGGTTTTTGTTTACCTTTTAAAAAAGTGTTCAATACATTGCGACAAAAATTTTATGGGACCATCTCTGGAGCATTACCTATCGAACAAAAAAAGAATCACTAAAATCGATCCATAACTGACTGAGTAATCGCGTAACAAACATAAAAAAAAACATGCCGCCGAATTGAGAACCTCCTCCTTTTTTGAAGTCGGTTAAAAATAGGGGAGTATTACGACAATGACACTTATTAAATGTTGCAGGAACAATACATGCTCAAGGCTCGCGTTCTCAAGACATGCTCGGCGCTGAGTGCCGACTTAATTACTTTTCATCCCGGTGACGTTTTTCTCGCGAGTGCAGGAAGTATTTACAGTTGTTGAGGTATTTCTGGCTGGTAATTGCTCTTGATATACAGCGAATAAGATATGACCATGCATTAAAAAAAGGGAGTATTATGACAATGACACTTATTAAATGTTACAGGAACAATATTAGCGCTTCCGCATGTAAAGCAAACCCCGTCTTCGCACAGTCTCCGCTTGGATGGGTGACCGAAAGTGGCATAAAAATATATTGGGCTCCTCTGTGGTTCGGAAGGCACGTTAAGATGTTGGTCCTAGCTGTTATCATCGATGACAGTCGTTAAGCTTGTCAGATACTTTTAGGCAGCTTTAAAAATTTTACACCAGTGTTGGCCACTCACACACACGAGAAACAAATAAATAAGAACAATACATGCTCGAAGCCAGCGTTCTCAAGACATGCTCGGTGCTGAGTGCCGACTTAATTACTTTTCATCCCGGTGACGTTTTTTCCGCAAGTGCAGGAAATATTTACAGTTGTTGAGGTGTTTCTGGCTGCTAATTGCTCTAGATACGGAGTAACGTATAACCATGCGCCAAACATAGGGGAGTATTACGACAATGACACTTATTAAACGTTGCAGGAACAAAACATGCTTGAGGCTCGCGTCCACAAGACTAATTTTTGCTGTACGATTTTGCCAAATGTTAGTAAATTAATATCTAAGGTAAAAACTAGAGACTTTTAAGGTGAGTGGCTCTGTGAACGTCTTTAACTAAAAAAGCGTAGAAAGATTGTCTATCTAGACTTTATATGCCTAATCTTGGTGGGTGAATGCATCTTAAACGCTTTCAAATAGGAAGTTTAATTTTTTTTAATTAAAACCTATCTGCCTCATTTGAGCGATTTCCCTGTTGAGAATGCAACTGGTAAAAAAATTGACACCAAAGATTACTTTTCCATGTTGGGATGGGAGAAAAGAATAAATTGAAGAATGTACCAGCTACTTTTTTTTCGTGCGGATCGTAAAAACATCATTTTATTGATTCAGTTTTTCACCTACACGCACGACCAACTAGCTAAACTTGGCCAGGTCTTCTAGACCTTAGTTCTGTAGCTCTACAAGGGGGCTACACATGTCAATATGTATGTATGTATGCCTAAGATTAAAGAGACAAGTCAAACGACTCTAAATTATGTTATAATACATACGAAATAACATCCCGTTCGATTTTGTTTTATGAATAGTGCCCTAAGGGCAAAGGAACAATACTCCAAGTGAACCGACAAAACACATGGAATTTTAAATAAGTATCCCGAACTTGGTCGGTTTCTCCGAGATAACAAAGAGTACCAAAGTTTGCCTGGAGGTTGCTGCAATGCCTACTGATTTATTTGAAAAGTTATCTGTTAAAAGTACCGCGAAGGAAGAAACCATATTCGGACAGGCGCAAAATGTGCGATTTAGAGTGAGTGCAAAAGTTATGAGATTTTTGAACGGAAGAGTTGAGATGAAGGAGTTTTGAGGTTTGATCATTTGTTTGTTTTAAATAGCATATACTGACAATTAACGACATCTCTTTCATCATCATCATCAAATTTAAGAGCTGGGCTCTTGTCGGTGGAGCTTCTTCCATTCCTCTCTTTCTTCCGACATCTCTTTCACACATCTAAAATAAATAAGTTTATCCTGGAGTCTAGCTATCAAATATCAGAAATGAATCTCTGTATTGAATAAAGGATATACTTCTGTATTGAAGAACATTTTGAATCAACCTCTCAAAAAAATATTAATAAAACTTTATTTAAAGATGTACATGACATACTGTTCTTATCTCTCAAAACTTTGATACGTTTTATAGTATGTATAATTGTTTATAAATCGCCAAAATAATTGGATTTATTTTTTATAAGGCTTGTTGCGAACTGATAAGTAGGACATGCGCTTGTTCAGCATTGAATTTTATGGTATTTGTGTAAAAAAATATATAATGGGCTGGAGCAACCCTGAAATTAAATTTGAATTTTAACGCTACGTATATACCCCCAGCCCTGTAAATAAAATGCGTATAATTTTGTTTAATTATCACGTCACCACATCATTTTAAGTCATCATCATCATCATCCCAGCCGCAAAATGTTCACTGCAAGGATTTCCAATACGAACAGTTGGAAGCGGCTTGCATCCGGCGCCTTCCTGCGACCTCGGTCGTCCAACTACCTGGTCGGTGGATGTCCAACGCTGCGCTTACCGGTACGTCGTCGGAATTAAACCCAGTTCAAGTAGCTTTTTACTTCATTGGCAATCGGTTCTACGTGCTATGTACCCCGCCCACTGCCACTTCAAAGAGCTTATCCCTAGACATACGTCAGTGGCCTTTGTACTTCTACAGATAGCCTCGTTTAAGATTCGATTTCATAGAGAAACACTGAACATAGCCCTCTCCATAACTCTTTGAGTGACCTTGTCCTATCTTATGAGGGATAAGGGACAAAGTTTGTGACCTGTAAATTATCACTGGTAACACACATTGAATAAAGACTTTCGTCTTATTATACAATCTACATTGGTTAATCCTAATCTGCTGCATTGGAGCACGGATTTCGCTGTTGTGACATTACGAAAATAATATTTTATTCAAATTGTTGCCTGCCTAGCTTCTAATCTTCCTTTACTAACTTCAGAACCAGAATAATGAATCATCAAAGTCCTTAGAGGTTAATAACTAAAATTGTCCCTTCTACCTGTGTCATCAATAAACCATTTTGCTAGGTAAGTTTAGCCGAGCTAAGCCAGATCCTAAGTTAATATGGAAATATTGATTTTATAAACACCGTTCGAGCACTTTGCGGACGTTTAGTTCATTGCTTACCTACATAGATCATGCAAATGAGCAGAATTTTAATTAGCTCTAGTTATGATAGATTTTATCCAAGCGCCTTGTGATTTTATAGTCCTAATTATATAAGTACACACAAACATATTATATAAGTATATTACTAATCAAGATTTTATTTCTTTATGGGGAAGACATATTAGGTATGTTATAATGTTACAAGACCCAAAAAAGTGTGTATACAGGGTTATTTTAAAAACATCAGTAACCTCTTAGTTTCATAATCAGAATCCCTAACAGAATACAGGCCCTCAAATAAAATTGCGAATATTGGAGAAAAAAACTGGACCTCCCATACAAACTATCCAATACGTTCGAATTTCTATGGTAAGTCTAAATCTTTTTTCTTCGATTTTCACCTTTTTTCTTGCCTGTACTGATAGGGACTCTGATTCGGAAACTAAGAGGTCATTGATGTTTTTGTTAATAACCCTCTATAGGCAAAACCAAACCAATGAGTGTTTGCTTGCCGCATTATTGACATGATTCCTTAGATTCACGTCTATTCTCGAGCAGATCGTTGAAACCAATCAAGGATTGAATTCAATAACTTCGAGTATAGAAATAGCTGGGTGCATTCTACATTTTTCATTTACATCTAGACTAGCATGAATAAACATGGCGGTGGGATTGATATTAATCTAATCAAGATTATTTAATCGAGACACACACTTTGAAATCTGTGCATTTAAGTAATAATTTAGTAGAGTAACTTCCGTTTTCAGCTGATAAACCTTTCGAACGAATCTACCTATTACAGGTGTTGCGATTACGGAAGGAATGTGTTCTGTTTTGCCTTAATTTTGGAAAATAATTTGTTGGTTTCAAATGTCACGCCCAAAATAATAAAACACCCAAGCTCCTGTCACGAGATCAGCTTCAAATACTTGCAGTTTTTTAAGGGTAGAACTCGGCTTAATGGTGATTTTAAGGGCAAGCCCCGAGTTATTTGTAAAAAATCGATGCACAAAAGGGAACTGGTTAATATTTTTTTGTGAATTTATATTTGAAGTAAAATCTTTTTTTATCGGCACTGTGCACTTTTTGTGATGGGGAAAAAATGTTAAACTCGTAACAGGTCACGTGACCTACAAATTCGTCGGATTGAAAATTCGTGAGACGGACACGTGATCTGATCGTAAAACAACGTTAATTATTAAAGTTTTCATTTGTAGTGGCACTCTCGGAGTGCTACCCGTTGTTTTTTTTTTTAATTCAATATCTAAATATATAGATTATTATTTTTTAATTAAACTCATATACTATACTATGTCTTATGCCGTATGGTTCCCGGTAGAGTAGAATAAGACCACCCCAAGTCTTCCCGTGGATGTCGTAGAAGGCGACTTAGGAAACCCAAGCTAAACAAAGCTTATAAACATCAAAGAGCCTCTCCAACCCGCCTGGCCAACGTGGAAAGCCAAGTCCTCTGACTGCTCTGGCTAACATATAGTCCTGGTAGTGTAGAGAGGGTCGTGCTCCTGCAGTAGAGACTAAAAAAAAAGACCTGATGATGATGACTATGTCTAGAAAATATTTATTTTCTCTGGGGTCAATTTAGTTCTTGGTTAAATTATTAAAAATTACCCCAGTTAGAAAGTCAATTTATACTAAAATATACTTCCGTTAACCCATCGTTTGCTCCGTTTTAATAAAATGTGAAAATGTCATTGTCGAATAAAATATTGTAATTTTCGAGCAAACCCGACAGTTGCTATTACATTCAACGGGATTCCAGCGATTCAATACAGAATAAGGGGACGGAGTTGGCAGCTTTTATTGAATAAATTAACTTTTATTAAAATCCTGTTTGTGACTCTGGAGCCAGCCCACTATCTGCGAAGCCGATGCAAATCATAATCGCAAATATTGGACGAAGGCAAAATTATTTTCAGACCAATTAGAAGAAGGCGTGAATTTTGCAATTTAATGCATTGACCTAAGAATAATATGGACCGGGCGTTGGGGACATCACAAGTGACGCCAACTTTTTACGCTACATGTACTTTTTACTATTTTGTGAACTTCCGTTTACTGGTCAAAGTGTAAACGTCAAGCTTTACTTAACATTTCCACCAAAAGTGACCGTTTTTAACAAAAGCTCTACAAGCTTCATATTGTTACTTTCAATTGTAAAAAGTAAAAAATTGTTTAATGCGTTATTATGGTGGATTTTCGGGGGCCGTGGGTTCGAATCCGACGGGAAGAATACTTTGTTTTCAGTTTGGATAGGACATTGCAGGCATTAATCACCTGATTGTCTGATAAGAAAGATGATTCCGTGCTTCGGAAGGTAGGTTAAGCCGTTGGTCGCGGCTGCCATCTGGTAGTCGTTAAAGGAACCACGCCAGCAGCCGAGAGGCAGTTCCAAAGAACTCTGACACCAGGGTGTGCCTGGTCGACTGACCGTGTCAGCACTTACGCGAAATGATGATGATAATGGTGGATTTTGCAAATAAAAACTTGAAATGATATGTCCGTTTTCTTTCAAATTATTTATTTCAAAGGGGGACAGCACTAGACCTAGAAAAAGTCATGTTTCCCCATAACGACGAAGCTCCGTTGTTGTGGATTTTAAACTAGATTATAGAAACTGGTTTGTATAATCCAGACAGCCTAAAATCCAATTTCTACTGATATTGCAGTGCAGTGCCCAAGCCCCGAAGCACGTCAGATTAATTTGTTAGCGATGTTGACAGCCGCAAATATCTCAGCCGGAGATATCACTCCGATTGCTATTTATACGGATTAGTATTAAATGGTCGCAAACGCAAGTACTCAACGACAGCACCTCGTCTGAAACATAACTCTAACCTAATTTCAAGGTCAGTCAACCTTTCACATATAAATTCTAAGTAGGTATGTCGTAGATTGTAAGTTAAGGTCATTTGGAGAAAATGCGCTTTGTAGATTCTTGCCGCTTCTTCTGCCCTCCGCTTTGGAAGCGAAGCGCCTAAACTGAGCTAGATATAAGTAAATTAATTATATATAAAATGTAAATTATATTGCAAATAAAAAAATTAAGTTCCCCAAATGTTATTTAAAATATTATACGCTGAATAAAAATTTTTGAGTTTTAACTTGACTAGGTTGCAAGTAGTCTGACTGAAATGTTTTTTGTCTATGGTTGATGCCGGTAGTCCAATATGAAATTAAATCTATTGATGCACTTGGTCTAAATATCAGTTTGTTACATGGCTCTGAAGAAGATCATTCGATTGTGTATCTTTTATAATATTATTTAGATTTCTACTCGGAAAAGATGAAAACTATATTATTTAAGTACTTATGTAGTGTACAATATGTTAATAAAACCTGTACAATTTTTAAATACTCAGATCATCAATAAAAACAACTTATGGAATAAGGGAAAAATGCTGTAAATTTGGTAAAAGAATGACATTTCCATACAAATGTGTTCAGTTAGACTGAATTTTTTTATAAATATCTTTTTTGAATTTCTAGCATAAACCCAGGAAATGTTGTTCTATTGACGGGCTGAGTCGCCTCTGGACAAGAGCCGGCCAGAGTTTTTTTCAACATAATTATATGTATATAAGTATTTTTTTTTCAACATAATTATATGTATATTTGATTCTGCAAATCCGAAAGGGAAAAATAAATGTATAACTGGGATAAAACCATGGCCGACCTATAAAAATAATTTATTCCAGAATTCGACTACTTGCCACCGCAGGGGATATAAGCAAAACTTACTTAATATTACGAACTCACCTTTTATACTGAATTCACCAAAAATTGTTTCATTTTATAAAATTCTTTAACTAAATCTTAACTTGTGGCAACCTAATAAACAATTTCAACGATTGATATTTCATAACAGTGCAGTATCCAAGCTCCGTGGTCCAGGTTAATTTGTTCGCGATATTGACAGCCGCTCTGACTACTCAGGCTATTATATGGCTCTGGTAGTACCTACAGAGAGGGTCGTGCTCCTGCAGTGAAGACTAGAAAGACCTGATAATGATGATAATGATGATTTACAGCTGCAAATATCTCGAGCAGAGACATTTCTCGGATTGTCAGTTACATTATCTATGATGATGAGGCTTTTGAATTTTTTTATAAAAGTTGAGCAATTTTATAATATAAAAAAAAATATTTATACAAGGTGTACATCTGTTACCTTGTCATGTTCTCGAACCTACCTGTACTGAATCAGTTTCCCCAAGGATCATAGATCTAAATATATATATTTAAAAAAGTCTTTTTCATACCAAATCGATCAGCTGATTAGCAGTTTTAAATGCTGAACCCAGTTTTTTTCATATTTCGACCTATCTTTCTTAGAAAATGTTGTTAAGTAATGTCAGTATAGGCATGTTCGAGGCATGGCAAGGCATGTATTGTACAGAAAATACAAGGTATCGCTAGTTGGAATGTTACTGATAATATAGATTAAAAGATTTATATTGCTTATTATTTTTTTAAATTCTACAAAAAACACGGAATGAATTAAAGGCTTCTTATTAATTTTATACACTACACTTTACAAAATCAATACAAGTAGCTTAAAACCCAATCTCAACTACAGATATTGAATTGCAATGCAGTTCCCAAGCTTCGTTCCGTTCCGTTCCAAGCACGTAAGATTAATTTGTTTGCGATGTTGACAGCCGCAAATATCTAGGGCGGAGATGTCACTCCGATTGCTAGTGCTATAAGCTGTGACGTCATCATCAATATACACCGTGTAAATCTGAAACTTTATCTTATTATCGAATGTACTTTTACTGCTATAAAATTTTACTATAGATGACGTCGATGTGTGGATACTTACTTGTTATTGTAAAGCTCGTTTAGTAATGTAACCTTGCCATATTCTCGAACGTACCTATTCAGAACAACTTTCCCCAAGGAACGCGGGTTTTTTTGTTTTTAGTGAGTGTCAACGGCCAACACCGGTGTCAGAGGCATCTGACATAGCTTAACGACTGTCATCAATGATGACACCCGGGACCAACGGCTTAACGTGCCTTCTGAAGCATGGAAGAGCTCGAGATATTTTTATACCACTTGCGTTCACCCATCCAAGAGGGGACTGCACCCGGGGTTGCTTAACATGCGGAACGGCTTATAATGCCCACTAGGCCATCGGGCTCCTCAAAAAAAGGTTAAGCTACTCTTACATTGAAAAAACTTCACCTTATAACCTTAACTGCACAAAATCCAATCTTATCCCCTGATATTGGACTTCAGTGCAGTTGCCAAGCCTCTGGAGCACGTCAGATTAATTTGTTCGCGATGTTGACAGCCGCAAATATCACGAGCAGTGACGTCACTCGGATTGCTAGTTCTATTAGCTCTGACGTCGAATTAAGTGACATTTTGATGTTCCTACTGTAATATATATATGAGCTATGTGGGTGCTGAATATTTATTTTCTACATCATCCGGTTTGTAACATCACATGAAAAATGTAAAAGAAACTAAAGGGGAAATACTTTTTTAAATTGATTTTCTAAGGCTTATTTCTTCCTGGCTAAAGTACTTCGTATCCACGTTATTTATATGTCTTCATAAATTTTTATGTAAACGTTTTTGCCTTAACGTACCTATTTACTAATACTAAATACACGTATTTACTAATGCTACTCAAATACGCTATAAATATTACCATCTTGCTCAGACTAATGAGTAATTTTTTGATTGTAGTGTTTAAAAATGTGTCCATCGGCACTTTTCTTGCTGTCCTGATTAACTCATTCGCTGCCACTCGACGCATATGCACGTCGTAACAATCTACTCGGCAGCGAATGCGTTAGATAACGCACTCTGTTCATGTATTTAGTTTGCTATCAATGAAAAAAAAAATAACGTTAAAAGTTCTATAATAAACACAGACACTACTGACAATAAGCCATCTACTATTACTAAACGAATAAACAACCTTATTAACTTGTTCAAAGGAGGTCTGCCAAAACTATCAAACTAGCTTAGTTATGTTATCTCAGCCCTTCCAAATGACTTGATGGTTCCCTTCGCGGGACGTTTATAGCTTGCTCATAATTTTAGATGCCAATTCAAATTTCATGTTTATTCATAATATTTCATAATGTTGATTTGAATGTTACCTATTATTGCAAATTTTACTTATTATTGCAATAAGTTTAATATTAGTCATGTTTGATACACGCAATGACTATCTAATTGCTTAAAAACTATTTCGCTTTAGGAAGATATATTAATTAACATCGAGCAGGATAGTCTATGATTAACGCACATAAAGTCACGGAAGAAGAAAGTCACGGAAAAAGCTAGTACTTCATACATACTCGAATTCACGAAATCTGCAGTTGCAAACAAATTAACAATGCTTTTATATAATCTTCTGTTACATAATAAAATAATAATAACAAAAATATAGGTAGTTTATTTTGACACTTAGTACAAAATATGTTCCCTTATGATTAAGCACTTACAAAGTTTATAAAATATATTTTAGGTTATTATACAAATTTCCAAACTAGACCACATAGTCTGTGCTTCGGGGTACCAGTAGGTACAAGTTTTAGTATTTCTAAAGTAAAGTAAAGGTACTTAATCAGTGTAGCGTTGAACTCCACACTAGGATTCTCTGTATCGTGGAGTGCAGCGTTTTCCTCGAAATAAGTGTAAACATAGAAAAAATGAAAAGAAAATAACGTTAAAAGTTCTATAATAAACACAGACACTACTGACAATAAGCCATCTACTATTACTAAACGAATAAACAACCTTATTAACTTGTTCAAAAGTACCTAAGTCTGCCAAAACTATCAAACTAGCTTAGTTATGTTATCTCAGCCCTTCCAAATGACTTGATGGTTCCCTTCGCGGGACGTTTATGGCTTGCTCATAATTTTAGATGCCAATTCAAATTTCATGTTTATTCATAATATTTCGTATTGTTGATAAGAATGTTACCTATTATTGCAAACTTTACTTATTATTGCAATAAGTTTAATATTAGGCATGTTTGATACACGCAATGACTACTTAATCGCTTAAAAACTCTTTCGCTTTAGGAAGATATATTAAATTAACATCGAGCAGGATAGTCTATGATTAACGCACATAAAGTCACGGAAAAAGCTAGTACTTCATACATACTCGAATTCACGAAAACTGCAGTTGCAAACAAATTAACAGTGCTTTTATATAATCTTCTGTTACATAATAAAATAATAATAATAAAAATAGTTTATTTTGACACTTAGTACAAATGTTCCCTTATGATTAAGCACTTACAAAGTTTATAAAATATATTTTAGGTTATTATACAAATTTCCCAAACTAGACCACATAGTCTGTGCTTCGGGGTACCAGTAGGTACAAGTTTTAGTATTTCTAAAGTAAAGTAAAGGTACTTAATCAGTGTAGCGTTGAACTCCACACTAGGATTCTCTGTATCGTGGAGTGCAGCGTCTTCCTCGAAATAAGTGTAAACATAGAAAAAACATGAAATTAAGAGAAAAAAAAAACAATGAATAACCAACAGTTATTATTTACTTATAAAACTAAGTCTTAAGGATATATTATATCCAGCCCTTCCAAATGACTTGATGGTGACCAATGCACTCCGCAAGACACGCTTCATCGTAATTGTAAGTAAAAACTATGATTTCATGTTCATTCATATTCTGTAATGTTTATTTGGGTGTAAACACAAATGTTAATTAAATTATAACAAAGAAATCTTTTACTGTGTATTTGTTATAATTTATACACAAAAAACTACTTAAACGGAAAGTAACATTATCAGCGAGGAATGAAGCCCCGAGACAAAAGTTACAAAAAGAAGCATTTCTTTAAAAAAAAATTACAACAACTACAGTTGATAACACAGACATCACTGTTTATGATATCTACCGTTACTAAATAAATAAGCAACTACTAAATTAATGAATGAATACAAAAAAAGGGGTTGCTCTCCGGAAGTGCCAGCAGAAGAGAAAACTTAAATACTATTACTTACTATTTAATACCTTTCCTAACAGCAGTCACCATCCATGGATGTGCGTAGCACGCTGTAACACAAACACACAACCACATTTTCGCAAGTGCCCTGCGCCATCTTACTACTTTTCTACATGACGAATCTGTCGGTCACGTGATCTGTCGCGAGTTTATCATTTTTTCCCATCACAAAAAGTTTTCACTTCAAAAATAACATCAATTATTAACTTGTTCAAAAGTTATTCTAAACTATCAAGTAGCGATGTTATCTCCAGCCCTTTCAAATGACTTGATGGCGACCCACGCACTCCGCGGGACATTTATGGCTTACTCATAATTGTAAGTGACAACCCTGATTTCATGTTTATTCATATTCTGTAATGTTATGTTGGTGTAAAATTGAATTGAATTGTAACATGGAAAGATTTGCCTGTGTATTTGTTTGTAATTTATACATACGAAAACTACTAAACGGAAAAGTTATATTATCGGCGAAGAACGTACCTAGTCTATTTTGTTTTTTTTTCGTGTGTGCAAGTGGCCAATACTGGTTTCATATTCACTCGAACAAAGTCACAAAAAGCTTTTATTTTTACAAAAACTACAGTAGATGTTGTAATTTAATAAAATAGCAAGATGAAAATTTACGTGTTTTATTTGAGAGAAACCACCACAGACAAAATGCCTCCACAAGCCTAGTGTTGTAACTAATATTTAGTGATGTGCCAATCGAAAAAGAAAGGGCTTAAATTTATTATTCCAACACTCTCACCAAATTGCAGCCCTTCTTACAAAACAAGAAATAATTGAGACTAAAAGCAATACAATAGTAGGCACAACACATTATGTTAACTTGCATAGCGCGTAAATTACAAAATAAGTACCTACTCTTACCTAACAGTAACTTTACCAACATAAAATTCTTTAAACATAAACAAAGTTAAAATAAATAATTCAGTTTCAGTACTCCTATCTTCCATCTTAGATACTGAAATCTATCTCGTGGTAAGGCTTTTGTAAATATGTCAGCATATTGCTCTTTTGTACAAACATATTCTAAATCTATTTGTCTATCGGCATACTTCTCTTTTATAAAGTTATATTTTACATCAATATGTTTGCACCGCTTATGATAGTCTACATTTTTAATCAAGCAAATTGCACTTTGATTATCTATATGTAAAGTTACGAAGTCTTGATGAAACGCATTTATGTCCATTAATAATTGTTTTATCCACATAGCCTCTTTAGTGGTAGCGCATGCCGCCATAAACTCAGCTTCTGTAGTGGATAAAGCAACACTCTGCTGATGTTGTGTTGCCCAAGTTATCGCACCTTTATTTTTCATAAACACATATCCGGTTAAAGACCGCCGTGTGCAATTATCTTTAGCATAATCAGCATCACTATATGCTAGTACTATATTATTGTCTGATGATGTATAACATATTCCATAATCTTTTGTTTCTTTTAGGTATTTCATAATTTTCTTGACAACATTCCAGTGGGTGTGATCGTAACTATTGAGATATCTACTCACCAAACTGACGCCATACATAATATCTGGTCTGCTTACAATAGCCAAATGCATCAAAGACCCAACAGCTTCTCTGTATTGAATATTCTTATCTGGTGTAGATGAGCTCTTCTCCAGAGTAGTATGAGGATCAACTGGAATGACGTTAGAATTAGCATTCTGCATATCAAATTTACACAGCAGTTTTTCAATATAGTTTGCTTGGTGTATAAAAATACGCCCTTTGGACTTCTCAATCTGTAGTCCAACAAAATTCTTTGGTTCACATTGTTTTATTTCAAAATTTCGTTTCAATTCATACATGACAATATCTAAAGACTCTCTTGAGCTTGACAGTAGGAGCCCGTCATCAACATATAGTAGCAGATATACTGCATTATTATTTACACTACTCATATACACACATTTATCAGCATGACTGTTTTTGAAACCAAATTTCTTAAGCAAACTATCAAATTTGTGATTCCAGCACCGAGGTGCTTGCTTAAGACCATAGAGTGAACGATTGAGTTTACATACCAGATTTGACGGCGCTTCCAAACCTTCCGGTGGTACCATGTAGATGTCTTCCTTTATATCTCCATATAAGAAAGCAGTTTTCACATCGAACTGGACCATCTCTAGGTTATGTTGAGCAGCTTCTGAAAGTAAAACTCTAACGGAATCGTACCTCACTGTTGGCGAAAAAGTTTCAGTATAATCTACTCCTTGTTTCTGTGAGCAGCCCTTGGCACACAATCTCGACTTAAATAGCGGGCCAGATGGCAAGTCTTTTATTCTGAAGACCCATTTACAGCCAATTATCCGCACTCCTGGTGGTTTTTCCACTAGTTGCCATGTCTTATTTTGTTCATGTGACAACAACTCATCTTTGATTGATAGCCTCCACTTTGCTGCATTTACATTATCTGTAGATACTGCTTCACTATATGTCTGAGGGATATCCTGCTGTTCTGAAATTTCATCTGAGCATGTGTAACTATTACCTTCTTTATTCTTTCTACTTTGTGATCTAGTCGTTACATTTGACTTACATTCTTTTAAATCTATTTCCTTCTCAGGCTCATATAAAGATCCTTCATCGGAATGAAATGACTCATCACTGCTCTCATTCTGTTCAGATGATTCTGAAGTAGATTCAGTAGTCATAGTTTCATTTTGTTGTGTCACAGCTTCTGAGGTAGTCTTTAATAGTGGTAACTTAGCATAATTTCTTATAACTGAACTTTCCAAGAATACCACATCTCTGCTAATCAACACCTTCTTAGTTTTAGGATCCAAAACCCTGTAACCTTTGGTCTGTTCACTGTAACCTACAAATATCATTTTGACCGCCTTTGGGTCCCATTTCTTGGCTTTTTCTTTTGGTACGTGAACCATTGCCTCACAACCAAAGATTTTTAAGTGATTTATATTTGGCTTTTTACCTGTCCAAATCTCTTCTGGTGTTAAAAATGCTAGCACTCTAGTTGGGCAGCGGTTGGTGATGTAAGCTGCTGTTGAAACTGCTTCTGCCCAATACTGCTTCTGTAATTTAGCATTTATTAGCATACATCTGTGTGATTTGTCCGTATATATTTATTTATTTATTTTATACAACGAGCTCTTTCTAGCAACGTACGATTCATTCTCTCTGACAAACCGTTTTGCTCGGGCGTGTAGCATGTACTAGTTTGATGCATTATGCCACTTTTAGTTAAAAAGGCTTTAAACTCGTTACTGAGATACTCTCTACCATTATCCGTCCGAAGAATCTTTATTTTTAAATTAATTTGTTTTTCTACCATGGCCTTGAATTCTTTAAACTTGTCGAAAACATCTGACTTGTTTTTAATTAAATAAACAAATACCTTCCTGGAGAAGTCGTCGATGAATGTGACAAAATAATGTGCACCTCCCAATGACGGAACTTCCATGGGGCCGCAGACATCGGAGTGTATAAGTTCTAGCAGAGCTTCTGCTCTGGAACCTTCTGAAGGAAAAGAATTTCTTGCCTGCTTTCCTTCCAGACACGATATGCATACAACTTTATCTTTCTTTTCTATTTTCACCCCTGTACTCTCAGATAGTTTGTCCAAATCTTCAAAGTTTAAATGTGCCATTCGTTGATGCCATAGGTAAGAATCTTTTTCATTAATCGTAGATATGTATGCTGGAACACTCTGTGTATTCAGCCGGTACATATTATTTATTAATTTCGCTTCTGCCACTTCTTGATTATTTTTGTTAAAAATTCGACAACCTTCTTTGTCAAATTGCACTTGACAGCCATTCTTTATAATTTGACTTACGGAAAGAAGGTTTGTGGCAAGTTCAGGGACATAGAGCACATTCTGTACTACAACCTTTTCAGATATCCCATTTTTATTCATGACATTTAAATTCACTCTTCCACAGGCTGTCACTGTCAGTTTCTTGTCATCAGCTACTTTAATAGTATTAACCGGAGGTGGTATTTCATCATAGAGCCAGTCACGGTGCATTGTCAGATGCATTGATGCTCCCGAATCTACATACCATCCATTGTCACTTCTTGATTCATTGATGCAGAAAATACAGCTACATAGCCAGAATCATCATTTGACTTCTGCTCCTTCTTCTTATATCTACAAAATTTGCTAATATGGCCAAATTTATTGCAAACATAACATCTCGGACCTTTGTAAGGTTTGTTTGCTTTATCTGAAGCTTGTTTGACAACCTGCGAGTTAACTCTACTTTTGTTAACATACAGCGCAGCACTCTCTGATTTTCTCACATCTTGCAATAACTTAGTTTTGACTGAATCAGCTGTTATTGGCAAACCTGAGCTTTCTAGAGCCATAATCATTGGTTGATACATATCTGGTAATCCGGCCAATAGTAGGGTGCCCAACCATTCGTCGTTTACTATGAATCCAATGTTTCTTAGCTTGTGAGCAGTAGTCATAATTTTATTGACGTATTCCTCCATATTCTGGCAGCCATCCAGGGTTGTGGTGATCAGTTCTCTCAATAGGCCGACTCGACGGGTCAGTCCTTTGTCGTCGAAAGCTTTAGCTAAATTATCCCAGACCTCTTTTGCCGATTTAGCCTCTTGAATGTGAACATAGTTGATAGGATCGACTAGCAAAATAATTTTGGACTTAGCTTTTGTATCCTTCTTCTTGTCAACTACATCATCTGACGTCGGTTCGACGCAGTCCCACAATTCTTCGTGTTCGAGGTAAGTTTGCACGGCAAATTTCCAGGTTGGATAGTTACTTCTTCCGGTCAGCTTTTCCATTATTGCTAATGTATTTGAAGACATTTTTGCTGATGAAGATGCTTGTACGACACGACACGCACGGATTTTCACTTGTTTTTTATTTTTATCAAATTTTTGTGGAATTATTTCATATTTTACTTCTTCCGACTCCCAACTATTAAATATTAAACAATCAGGCGCGACTGGGCCTCATAACCTGTTGTAATTTAATAAAATAGCAAGATGAAAATTTACGTGTTTTATTTGAGAGAAACCACCACAGACAAAATGCCTCCACAAGCCTAGTGTTGTAACTAATATTTAGTGATGTGCCAATCGAAAAAGAAAGGGCTTAAATTTATTATTCCAACAGTAGATAACACAGACATTACTGTTATTTTATCTACCGACTTTAAAAACCACTCCATTACTTAATGAATAAATAAATAAAAACAACAATTATTAACTTGTTCAAAAGTAATTTCATACTATCAAACTAGTGTAGTTATGTTATCTCCGGCCCTTCCAAATGACTTGACAGGGACCCACGCACTTTATGGCTTACTCATAATTGTAGGTGCCAACCCTGATTTCATGTTTATTCATGTACCGTATTGTTGATTTGGGTATGATAGCATTAAATATAACTATATGCTTACCTGTATTTACTTGTGTAACGTAATGCGAGTGGAAATTTAATTTACATATAGAGGAAGCCACTGTTAATGCGTTCATAAACTTAACTTGTAAAACAGACCTTCCGTTTGGTTCGTGAGAGCCAAGTTTCCAGAACGGTAGTGTAATAAACTAGTAATATAGTCTACTGAATTATCTGTTTGATTTTGTTTAGTAGAAAGAAGTCCCGTATAATTTTCAAACTATTACAAACGACATTCAACGTAAAAACCTCACTGCCAAAGACTTTTTTATCAAAATAAATGTTTTCTTACGTATTTTGTAAATGTATTTTTTTTTTCAAATAACGAAAACCGCTTTAAATTAAAAAAACCGGCCAAGTGTGAGGCAAACTCGCGCAATGAGGGTTCCGTACAATATGCTTCGTGTACACACACAATTTGCAAAAATGTTTTATTCAATTGACTAGCGCTATCTAGTGGTGTTTTAGTGAACTATTTCCCTAGATGAACTTATTATTGTGACTTTACCACTTTATATTCAAGTGATAGAATTCTTATTATTTTTCCTGTAATCTTCAAGGAATGAACTACATTTAGTAATTTTTTCAAAATTTTCGGCCCAGTAGTTTCGATGATCAGGGGGGGGGGGGGGGGGGAATGGTCAATTTTTGCCTTCTTTCGTGAATAAAATCAAAAGTATTGATTTTACCCGAACAAAAAAAAAAATATTTTTAAGATCCTCATAATAAGCCCTTTCATTTGATATTATGACACAGTAAGGTTTGCATAACTTTTTTTTTAAAAAAAAGTTATGCCCCTGAAAATGACCCTTATTTAAAAAAAATCTTTATTTACTTTGCACATCCGTGTTTGGGTCATAGGAATACACCATCTTACCAAATTTCACCTTATTTGGTTCAGTAGACTCGGAGAAAATCGGCTGTGACAGACGGACGGACGGACAGACAGACGCACGAGTGATCCTATAAGGGTTCCGTTTTTCAATTTTGTACGGAACCCTAAAAAGCCAGCCAAGTGCGTGTCGAGCCACGCGCAGTGTAGGGTTCCGTAGTTGCGGATGACAACTTTGAGTTCACACTGTTTACACTCGCACCTCACAGTTTAACGACCAAAAACATCTAACAATGAAAATTGTATGAAATTTTACATTTTCCAGTACATTTTATAAGTTGGTTGCCTATAACTTTTTAGTTTGCACTTAGTGCCTACTCAGCTCTGATAGTTTTCCTTTCAACTTCAGTATATATACTACTACTGTAATTTTTTTCACGTATCCATATTTATCCGTTTAGCAGATAGAGGGGGGGGAGGACACTTATCTCTAACAAAAAATTTCACTTTAAAACCAAATATTTCTGAAACGGATCCCTAAATCGAAAAATGGTGTTGTCAACCTCACAATATTTTTCAAAGACCTTTTTAACGATACCCCACACGATGGGTAAGTAGAGAAAAAAAATTACTCCCCCACTTGTATGGGAGCTACCCAAAAAAAATTTTTTTCAAGATTTTTCTACCACTTTTTTGCCATGATTGATATACATACCCATACCAAATTACAGCTTTCTAGTACTTATAGTCTCTAAGTAAAACCGCGGACGGACAGACAGACAAATATAGCGAAACTATAAGGGTTCCTAGTTTACTACGGAACCCTAAAAACTGCTTAATTTTTTAGCTTAAGGGTGCGCTAGTCAGGTGCTTCGCCATACAAATTCTGTAGGGTGATGACTCCGTTGTTCGGTATCGTCTGTTTAAAGTTTTTAATTCTATCGATTTGCTTTGTCGTTATCTATGCTTGTATGGAATCATAATTGTAAAATTATAAGTACTTTAAAAGTTATGAGTCTCAAAACATTCCGTTTTAACTCGTAATTTTAACGCAACTCTGGGCACTATTAAATACCGGAAGGAGTATAAAATCTCTTAAACAAAATTCATACAAGCATAGTTTGGTTATTAAAAAATATAAATTATTTTACTTTTAATAAAAACATTCAGCTGTTTTATCACAAGAACACTTCTCCCAAACTCATACTCGCGAATTTTTTGACGACGAAGATTTAGATTTTCAACAATATTTGTGTTTGCACACACTAGACTGTTGTTCCGATGTGCTTATACATCAGTGTAAATAGTTCCGCATTGTTCAAAACCGAGTCTATCCTTTTCTCAGCGAAATAGCACGCATTTTAGCCACGTGCGCTGACGAGTTCGAGTTCCCGACTAGCGCATCCTTAAGGTTAGCTCAGAGCCTTATAATCTAAGGCTCAGAGGTAGACCAAACATAGTTTTAATTAGATAAAATGGCTTTTGATATTATTTTAAAAGATAAAAATCCTTTTAACTTTGCTAGATTAATTGACTCGTCTCAAATCACACTTACATAGTTTATATTTATAACTATTTTGAATAATCAAGAACAGGAAATTTATAGCTAAAATTAGTAATAAAATAGAGTCAAATTTTGAACAGATAAACATTTATTCAATAAATCAAGTAAATTATTACGTTTATTACATTCGCAAGCCTGAATCAAAATGGAGGGATGAAATGAATAAGTCTTAGTGAGCTGAAAGACGTATGATTTATTGTAAACCACTAATACACCGTTCCTTTCCCTGGGAGAAATTACTTAACAGACTATTACTTCACTACACTTCTATTGCCTTCAGTAACTTTTATTAATTCGACACAATAAGGACGTTCAATAAAACCTTATTGAGGGGATCTGACAAATGTTTGGAGTTTGCGGGGTGGATGTTGCCGGGCGGGACCTATTCAATGTGTTGCTAAAAGCAATATTTTTAGTCCACAAAGTATATTAAGTAAGTATAATTTGTACAGTAAGCTATGTTAAGAGAAGGACATTGGAGTTGTAAATATATGGATCCAGAAGCCGTGTAAGACCTTAAAAGTGATGGATAGACTGTATAAGGAAAGGTTTATGAAAATGGCCTCTGTCAGGGGAAACGGAAGAAACTAACATTATCATCTTACTTCTGTGGGATCGGCCCACAGAAGTAAGTAAGATGAAAAGGTGTAGATGAAAAAGAAAGGGACAGTTATCAATGTGCATAGGTACAATTTGTGAGTCAAAATTCATTTCGACTAGTCTTTTTTAAAAAGAAGTAAATTAAATTTCGCTATGCGTTGGATGTATCCATTGATGCATCCAACAACCGCATCAATGGGTGCATCCAACGCATAATGAAATATGTATAAAAGAGAGTGAGTTTGCATATAAAAACTTCAAGAATTTCATACTCAATGAATATATTCGTCAAACTTTTCCGTTTAAAATTGTAGAACTATCGCGCTTTTCCTTCCGTTCAACAAAATCCCGCAAATACCTGTGTTCCGCGGCTAAGTCCTAAGTGTTCGTAAAAGCCGGGATTGAAATTTCTTTGCAGATTGTTTTACCAAAGAGCTTGTTTGTAACAGAAGTTCATATTTTCGTTGCAACTTTCTACACTGCAACAACAAATAGAGATATATTACTAGCTAATATCGCGTTTCTAAATATCTTTTATTACAATATTTATTTTTCTCAAATCTGTCACAATGATTTATAGTGTAAACTCATATCAGGTATTTCAAACTTACTATAAAATTTTAAATACTCATAACTACATTGCTTAGATTTAACGCTATAACAGTTGAAATCTGAGTATTGGAAAGCATGTCAAGCTGTTGACATGTATTACACCTAGTTATGCGTTATCATACACTCGTTTGGTTGATTACATTTTTAAGTAAACACTGCTATGGTGCTTATTAAAGCACTTTTGACTTATAACCGCTATTTTAAAAAGAAATGCCTTTCAAAGCGTGGAATAGGACTAACATAAAAAAACCAATAAAAATAAAAAGATATTTATCAACATCTGATGATGATTCATCATCAGGTCTTTTTTAGTCTCCACTGTAGAAGCACGATCTTCTCTGTACTACCCACAGAACAACAAACACGTACTACCGGAGCCATATATAAGCCAGAGCAGTCAAGGGATGGCCTATATATATACCAGCTCCGTGGCGCAGCGGTCAACACGCCGGCCTGTGACACGGATGGTCCCGGGTTCGATCCCCGGTCAGGTCAAGATGAAAAATGATCTTTTTCAGATTGACCTGGGTCTTGGATGTTTATCTGAATGAATGGTTCAAAAGTTATCTTACAGATCGGAGGCAGTGTCTGAGGGTTGGTGATGTTGTGAGTTCTCCAAATAACATAAGCTTCGGTGTACCACAGGGGAGCATACTGGGACCCACTTTGTTCATTTTATACATGAATGATATTCATAGTCTCTCCATGAAAAATGCAGAAATAATATGCTATGCAGATGATACAGCTATTTTGTTTCATGGAAAGAATTGGCATGAGGCTATGTACTATGCTAAAACTGGTATGGAATAGGTGTCTGTGTGGTTACAGCAAAATCTTCTAAGCTTAAATACACAGAAAACTAAAATGCTATGCTTTCATAAAACATCAGCCACTGCACCTAAAAACATTACTCCGTTTAAAATACATACATGTAAACAAGAACAAGCAGTGTGTAACTGTAATGTCATAACTAGAACTAACATTATTAAATATCTTGGCCTACTTGTTGATGAAAATCTTAACTTTAAGGCATACATTGAACAATTATTATCCGGAAGAATTAGAAAGATCACATGTATTATGAAACAGCTTCGTGATGTTGCATATCCTACTGTCTTAAAACAAGTTTATTTTGCTTTATGTCACTCACTTATTGGTTATTGTTTGGGTTGCTGGGGTGGAATATTAAAAACAACTATGATAAATGTTGAAAGAGCCCAGATAGCTGTCATTAAAACAATGCTTAAAAGACCTCGTAGATATAGAACTGTAGATGTATACAAGGAAAGTGGTTTTCTCAACGTTCGGCAATGTTTTATACTAAATATATCAATAGCTGCCCACAGAGAAGTTTTAAACTCAAGTAATTATGAAAAACTGTTAAATAGAAGGCTTTTCAAGGTAAATGTTCCTGTAGTAAATACATCCTTTGCACGGCGTTTTTGTCCATTTGTTAAATACTATATTTATAATAAAGTTGTCAAAGCATGTGATATTAAATTCAGTACAATAAGAGAAGCTAAGTCTAAAATTTTTAAATGGTTGAGTGCCCTCACATATGATGAGACTGAAGAATTGTTTGTAATTCGTAAGTAATAAAAGAGTTTATGTGTGTGTGTACGTATAGTCATATATACGCACACATGTTTTGTATGTATGTATGTATGTATTATATATATATATATATATATATATAAATAAATAAATAACTACCGATGTTACAAATATCTATTATTAGGTATATATTATAAGTATAAAATTATAATTTTTAAGATAGTCCTAACAGGATTATTTATTTTTTCCTAACTAGCGATGCAAACTTTAGATTTTTTTGTAATTCCATTTATGTAGCCATAATACAGGCTCTGCCTAGTATGGATACGCAAGAAATTGTGTTACGGATTATATAATAATTATGTTAACATGTGTTTTAAAAAACAGCTGTATCAAAATTTTTTGGAAATAAATATATTTTCATTTTTTATTTCATTTCATTTTCATTTCATCTATATATGTATTTGTTATAAAATATAGTATCGTTGAGTTAGTATCCCACAACACAAGTCTTATTTAAGAACTTACTTTGGGGCTAGCTCAATCTGTGTGATTTGTCCGTATATATTTATTATTTATTATATTTATACTCTCCACGCTGGCCAGACGGGTTAGAGAGCTGTCTTTGCATTTTATAAGCTTTGTTTAGCTTGTGTTTCCTCTAAGTCCCCTTCTACGACATCCAAGACAAGACTTGGAGTGGTCCTAATCTACTTTGCCGGAAACCACACGGCTACTAGCCCGCTAGCTAGAACGTAGTTTTGTCTTTTTATGACATTATGTACGGTGCCGGACTTGGTGTTAGGCCCAACACCATACATGAAGAGATGTTGCTGCTTGCTGGGTTGAAGGTGGTGGTATGGAGATACAAGATCACGTCACGGAGATAGTAGTTTATTGCTCTTGCTGGTTACATGGTGATGGCTTGGTGTGACGGATCCTTTCTCGATGGCAGTATCCACGATAGTCTCTCAGAGAGCCATCAACAGTATCTCGGAGAACCATCAATAGTATCTCAATTAGAATGTTAAATAATCAAGTTATTTATATTATAAAACGAGCTGACACGCGCCCTACATGATGAAGGCCGCGAGTCGCTAAATGTGCGAGGTAAGCTCGTACATGCTCCCAACTCCGGGAGATGAAAGCTCAATCGAGAAAGGATCACCACTTCAAGATAAAGTTACATAAGAAACGAAGATAAGAATTGAATTAATATAAAAGAAGATAATGTGTATGTAAAAAGGTAAATGTTTCTTCGTCTGCTAGGGAACTCTTGTAGGGCTCTGGCTGTTGTCCGTTGATTGCTGCTGCGCTTCCTCTCGACTCGATTCACATGATATCCGCTGCTGTCTTCTTCTTTACGATGTAGGTAGTAGGATGAAGTGTGACTAGGTAAGATGCTGACCGATCTTCAAGGTTAGTTTTTAATTCGTAGCTTGTTAAACATGTGATTAAGGCGCAATTAAAATATTGTATTTATTTTGCTTGACCTACATTATACGTAGGTAAGCATTCGCTGTGGCGTCTGTTGAAATGTGCCAGCTTGCAGTTTGTTGTAGCACAATGACAAAGTGCAATGTTGATGTCGGTGAACTGCCGAGGTCGCACCATAGCAGGTGTTTGTTTGCTCTAGATTTGCTATTTTATAATTATATTCCGTTTCGCCCGCGACTTTGTCCGCGTGGAGTTCGGTTATTTGTTACTCGATAAAATATCCCTTCTTGAGTTTGAATACGAGTTGTTTTTAGTACTCATTCTGAGTATGTATCTTGTTCGATGTTTTGTACAGAAGCCTTGATTATTATATTTCGGAATTCATCGTCGTAGTTTTGATAAGATACTGTTGTAGTTATTCTCATGCTCATGTCTCGCTAGATGACGAAGAATCGGCCCTATCGTCGGGGCGAACTTCATTGATTGCTACGCAATGCTGCTGTTTTTTCGCTATAAAGCAAAGATTCCACCTTCTTGCTTGACAAGGACTCCACTGCCTTCTTGCAGTGACCTCCAAATATAGATATAGCTGTGTCCAGTCGGACGAAGACCACGCTGACTCCTTGCAGCGAGCTCCAAAAATATAGATATTGCTGTGTCCAGTTGGACGAAGATTCCACTGCCTTCTTGCAGTAAACTCCAAATATATAGATATAAGCTGTGTCCAGTTGGACGAAGACTCCACTGCCTTCTTGCAGCGAGCTCCAAATATAAAAATAAAGCTGTGTCCAGTTGGACGTAGACCCCGCTGACTCCTTGCAGCGAGCTCCAAGTAATAAATATATACGCTGTGTCCAGTAGGACGAAGACTCCACTGCGTCCTTGCAGCGAGTTTGAAGTTATACGTTTAGTTTTGCTTAGTACAGCTCAGTTTAGCTTAGTTTCGCTCAGTTTTGCTCAGATTAGCTCAGTTTTGCTTAATGTTGCTCAGTTTCGCTCAGTTCGCTCAGTTCAGCTCAGTTTCGCTCAGTTGTGCAGTCTAGATTCTGCGTTACCGAGCCTAGTTGCTTCTATGTGCACCGCGGCGAGGCTGCTTGGTGCAAAATCTAGCGAGACGTTGAATTTATCTACTTTAAATCTTGATTTACGACGTGTTGGTTGATAGTTGTTGCTCTTGACTTGAATCCCGACGTATTGGACTATCTAATTGATCTTGATAGCTTCAGTTGTAGTTGTTGTATGGCTTCCTGTACATCCAGTAGATCGCTAATTCGCTCAGTGTGTCCGCATCCTTACGATATATGCGCCTTCTCAATTCGACTGGTGAGACCCGCTTGTGGGCCAGTGAACCGATTCGCTATCGCAAAAAGGACATGCGGACAGTATCACAGATCCTGTTCAGGATCTGATCCGGCTCGAAGGACCATTATGTACGGTGCCGAACTTGGTGTTAGGCCCAACACCATACATGAAGAGATGTTGCTGCTTGCTGGGTTGAAGGTGGTGGTGTGGAGATACAAGATCACGTCACGGAGATAGTAGTTTATTGCTCTTGCTGGTTACATGGTGATGGCTTGGTGTGACGGATCCTTTCTCGATGGCAGTATCCACGATAGTCTCTCAGAGAGCCATCAACAGTATCTCGGAGAACCATCAATAGTATCTCAATTAGAATGTTAAATAATCAAGTTATTTATATTATAAAACGAGCTGACACGCGCCCTACATGATGAAGGCCGCGAGTCGCTAAATGTGCGAGGTAAGCTCGTACAACCTTATTTTACTTATAGAGCGCAATTAAAAGCTAAAATTACATCCCCACAAAATTATTTCAATAATAAGTAGACGATAATTGAAATAACACTCATTTAACAATGATTATGTTACTTACATAACATGTTTACAGATTAGACTCTAAATACTGTTAATGATCAGAAAATAGAATTTAATTAGTTTAGTATGCACACCAGCAATTATGGGGCCTGAAAGCCACTGCAAATTGCAATATGAGCGGAGTTGGAAGCAGATAAAATTTAATTGAACACGTGCGCTGGTTCCCAGCCGTTTTCGTCGGTTCATACCGCTTCAAACCGGATCGTGGCAGTTCTGCGGCGCTCAGATTAGGCGACGTGATCGCTAGTTACTCGCCAGTTTAGGTTACTTTTAGATAAGTAAATTAATTCTTATTAAAGTGGCACGGAGGATCTTCATTTTCAAAAATAATAAAACTACCTTATTTATTATCATCATCATTTCGTGTAGGTGACACGGTCAATCGATCAAGCACACCCTGGTGTCAGAGTTCTTCGGAACCGCTTCTCGGACTATGACGTGGTTCCTTTAACGATTACCAGATAGCAGCCGGGACCAATGGCTTAACGTGCCTTCCGAAGTACAGAATCATCTTTCTTATCAGACAATCAAGTGATTCATGCCTGCAATGTCCTAACCAAACTAGAAACATTTAACAAAGTATACTTCCCGTGGGAATCGAACCCACAACCCCCGGGTCAACAAGGCAAACGCTTAACCACTGGACCACGGAGGCAGTATTGTACTACTTTAATAATTTTTTGGCACAGAATACATCGTTTATGCCTTGGGTTCCTACGTTGCGGCGCTGCACTTTCCGTCCGTTTAGGACAGACAAAGAGAAAAATACATAAAAGAGAAAGCCTGTCATCTTTCCCGTTTAAGTATAGAGATCTGTCCTACTCGGACGGACGTCCAGGCGGCATCGCAACTGATGATTGACGTCCGTCGTGGCCACGTCCACAGTAGGCAAACTGTTAGCGGCCGACTGAGTTTGCGGCGTATCGATTTAGTACGCCCTTCAATATTTTTGAAATGGAGTGTCCGCAGTTTGCTGGTTTTGCGCTCACTGTACGCAGTTTGTAGCGTTACGCGCACCGACTATCTCAGTGAGCGACCGACTCCCAGCAAAACCGGTTCCAGTTGGCGGCGGCGATATGGTTGTTCGCCGGGCGTAGTGAGTCAGTTTGCCGCAAACTGTACAAACACAACCACTCCCTCGTACAACAATAGTAAAGTGATGATTCAGTCGGTCGACCTAAATAAGCGGCTAACTCATAACAGTTTGCTTGCGACGCACAAATATTGATCTGAGTTTGCAGCTTACTCAAATTTCAGTTAGCCACAAATTTGCGGCTCACTCAGTCGGCCGCTAACAGTTTGCCTACTGTGGACGTGGCCAGATTTTATTTAAAAGTATACCTAAGTAATAACTTTATAAACTTGTTTGTTTTGTTTGTTACGCTTTCACGTCTTAACTAGTGAACTGATCGTCATGAAATTTTGCATACACGTTGTCTGGAGTACTGAAAAGAATATAAGCTACCTTTCATCCTGGAGAAAACTACTGTTCCCAAGGGATCGACACTAAGTCAAGTGGAGCCACGGGCGAAAACTAGTCATATAATAAAATATCAATAAAAATATACTTTTTCGCCTATGCATGTATTTCTCGTAGAAGTCTTTTAGAGTCCAAGCACAGATTACTAAATAGTTAAGGTCCAAGGCCAGCCAGTGCATTACATCAATGCATCTGATTGTAGGTGGTATCATCTTTCATCGGCAGGACTTGGAAGCTGCTTACACACCGCTAATTTATTGAATTGAACTTGACCTTACATTGACATCGTATCAACTGACGTGATCAGATCAACTTCATACTATTGTATTATCATCATCATCAGGTCTTTTTTTAGTCTCCACTGCTGGAGCACGAGCCTCTTCGTAGGTCTTTTTTTAGTCTCCACTGCTGGAGCACGAGCCTCTTCGTACTACCAGAGCCAAATATTAGCCAAAGCAGTCTGAAGATTTAGCCTACACTCTCCACGCTGGCCAGTTGTGTTGGAGAGGTCTCTTTAATGTTTATAAGCTTTGTTTAGCTTGCTCTTCCTAACTTGCCTTTTAAGATATCCACGGGAAGACTTGGAGTGGTCTTTGTCTTCTCTACCGGGAACCACACGGCATTATAATTAAACCAATTATTGTTATATAAAACTTTAACGTCATCATCAGCAGAAAATGATTTTAATTTAGCTTTCTATTGACCCACATGAAACAGGTCAAGTAAAATTAAAACTTAATAAAGAAAGTTTAGCACTTAGCTTAAAAATAGTAATTTAGATGAAAGTTCCTTAAAGCTAACGTCTGAAAACATGTGTCCACGAAGCAAGTAACTCTCGAAGAAGCTACTCACAAACTTTTCCTTGACGTGGAATCCGAACGAATGTCGCTAGAGAGTCGTTTGAATAAAGTTAGCCGCTGATTTATGTTGTTACTTTTAGTTGTGCGGCCGCGGATATGTGGACTGTGTTGTTATTTCTGTGTTGCTAATTCCCTGTGGTGCGGCCGTCGGCTGATAGTAAATAATGTGGAAAGCTCTATTGGTGGTGAGCATTTGATTTGTTACTGAAAAGGAAAATAATAGTATTAAGATTACAAAAAGGCAATTTAAATTGGTAATACTATATTATACAACCTTACCTATTATTATAGATAGATGTTTTGTAAAACTTAATATTCTAACTACACTTAAGTACTATTTAAGCAGTAATGATAGATTGATTTGCCATTGCCATCTCTATTTTACGTATACATGAATAATTCACTAGTGTACTGGTTTTAAGCGATGTTTTTCCCTCGTCGGAAACAAGAAGCAGTCAATGATAATGGCTGTTTATAAGGAGATATGGAAACATCTGTCTATGCACATTCTCAAAGAAGCTACTAACCAACTTTTCTATGATGTGGAATCCGAACGAATGTCGCTAGAGAGTCGTTTGAATAAAGTTAGCCGCTGATTTATGTTGTTAGTTTTAGTTGTGCGGCCGCGGATATGTGGACTGTGTTGTTATTTCTGTGTTGCTAATTCCCTGTGGTGCGGCCGTCGGCTGATAGTAAATAATGTGGAAAGCTCTATTGGTGGTGAGCATTTGATTTGTTACTGAAAAGGAAAATAATAGTATTAAGATTACAAAAAGGCAATTTAAATTGGTAATACTATATTATACAACCTTACCTATTATTATAGATAGATGTTTTGTAAAACTTAATATTCTAACTACACTTAAGTACTATTTAAGCAGTAATGATAGATTGATTTGCCATTGCCATCTCTATTTTACGTATACATGAATAATTCACTAGTGTACTGGTTTTAAGCGATGTTTTTCCCTCGTCGGAAACAAGAAGCAGTCAATGATAATGGCTGTTTATAAGGAGATATGGAAACATCTGTCTATGCACATTCTCAAAGAAGCTACTAACCAACTTTTCTATGATGTGGAATCCGAACGAATGTCGCTAGAGAGTCGTTTGAATAAAGTTAGCCGCTGATTTATGTTGTTAGTTTTAGTTGTGCGGCCGCGGATATGTGGACTGTGTTGTTATTTCTGTGTTGCTAATTCCCTGTGGTGCGGCCGTCGGCTGATAGTAAATAATGTGGAAAGCTCTATTGGTGGTGAGCATTTGATTTGTTACTGAAAAGGAAAATAATAGTACTGAGTAGAATAATACACCGAAATCCTTTTAAAACAGGAGATACTTAATATAAACCTATTACTATTTATAGTATTTGGTAAGACTTAAGATTCTTACAATGTATAAGTATTATTTAAGCAGGAATGATGAAATGGTTTGCCATTGCCTCTCCTTTTTCACATATAAGTAAATAATTTACTAGAGTACAGGTTCTAAGCGATGTTTTCCCTCATCGGAAACAAGAAGCAGTTGATGATAATGGCTGTTCATAAGGAGATATAGAAACATCTATGTATGCATAAGTGAGTCAAATAATTTCTCGAAGAAGCTACTTACAAACCTATACTTGACGTGGAACTCGAACGAATGTCGCTAGAAAGTCGTTTGAATAAAGTTAGCCGTAGAATTCCGTTTACTGTGTGTGTTGCTAATTCCCTGTGATGTGGCCTTCAGCGGACAGTAAAAATCAAGGAGTAGCTTAACAACTGTGTAAACGTGAAAGTTTCTTTTAATATTTAAAATTTATGCATTGAGAGATAAAATTGTAGAGAACTATAACATTCCTATCATACAGGCTTATTTGGAAACTATGAGCTTTATTAAGATCTCAGAATCAGAATTCCTAATGGAATACAGAATTGTAAGAAAAAAAGGTGAAAAACAAAAATAAAATCCGATTTCCGATAGAAATTCGCCCAGCCGATCGGTGACTTTGTATGGGAGGTCTAATTTATTTTCGATTTGTTCCTTTTTGTCTTGCAATTCTGTATTCTATTTAAGATACTGATTTCAAGATTTCAATATAGCTCATAGGTTCAAATACAGTCTTTTTTTTCGTGTGTGTAAGTGGCCAACACTGGTGTCAGATTTTTCAAGCTGCCTTAAGGCATCTGACATAGCTTAACGACTGCCATCAACGATGACAGCCGGGACCAACGGCTTAACGTGCCTTCCGAAGCACAGAGGAGCTTGAGATATTTTTATGCCACTTGCGGTCACCCATCCAAGTAGGGACTGCACCAGGGGTTGCTTAACATACGTAAGCGCTCACAGAGCTCACACCCACTGGACCACCGGGCTCCTAATACAGTCTGTACACCATAAATAAAAATTATTTGTCAAGCGTCAAAAATATAAAACACAACTTTTGTATATTACTGGCCGCGACTTATATAATATTACTAGCTGTGTCTGCGACTTCACCCGCGTGGAATAGTGCAACATGCAAACCTTTGGAGGCGCATGTCTAGCTGTGGACTCCTTACGCCTGAGATGATGATGATGATGAATTAATAAATGAATAACATCCACACACTCACGGGCACAAGTAAAAGTTGGCACTAATCAGTGGCTAACTTTATTCAAATGATTCTCTGACAACATTCGTTCAAATTCCACGTTAAGTAAAAGTTTGTACCGAGTAGCTTTTTTGAGAGACTCTGAGTTGCTCTTTTATAGATTTTTGTTGATAGACTAATTTTACTTACTACGGCTGCATAAAATTGGCCATGTGCAAGTCGGACTTGCGCCTGAAGGGTTTTGTGCCATTATCACATTTGTTGTATTTACCCCTTAAATATTTATTTTATTTTTATTTAATTATTTATTTTTAAATGGTACTTATATACCACTGAATAACCTGTAAATATTTTAAGCGTCTACCAGTTGCCGTTATTAATATCGAGCAATGAAAAAAAAATGTTTTTCGTATAGGAGCGCCCTTACATATTTATTTAAATCTATTTTTAGTATTTGTTGTAATAGCAGCAACAGAAATTTATCATCTGTGAAAATTTGAGGCGTACGTGATGACGTACGCCTTAGTGATGACTGATAACGCCTGAATTAATTCTTTATATTCTTATAAAGGAACACAGGAGGTATACTCAAGTACGGGTAGGCGTTAGGCAGGTAACTAGTCGTAAAAACTTGTGCCGAATTATAGTTCATTACGAAGCGGACTCCGGACTGCGACGCAACGCAGCTGAGGACGCAACCAGGAAAAATGCACCGATGACATAGTGATACTAACTCCACAATATTGTCCACCATTTTTATGTACTATGTTATGTTGTACATATTTGTTTAACAAATAAAAATAAATTGAATTGAAATTGATGATGACGATTTTTATAACAAAATTAAATGTAAACTTTAAATTGCAATATTTATACTTTTATAAAATAGTTTTTTTTTATAATTATTTTATATCGTTTATGTAGCAACGTTATCCTATGTTTGTAAGTAAGCACTATTGTTTAATAGTTTCCTTCCTTTAAAGCTGAGGCCACTGAATTTAAAATACTCAGAGCAAGTTCAGTCAAAAATATAAGCTAAATTTCAACATGTTCCGCTGAGTTTCAAGTGCCCATATTTCCAGAAGAACTTAAGTTTCAGTTGGGATGAAACCTTATAATTTAACTAGGCGCTACGGGTGGCATCGCTCGTGTACGTTCCTATCTAAGTTTCCAAAACTTTCACTACTTTTTCGCTTCTAGATAGAACTTGTAATAGCTGACTTGGAATTTCTCTCTCGACAAGGCTTTAATCTGGACTGCGTATATCTAGTTATGTTAGTTTAAAAAATCGATACCGTATCGGTACGGTACCATTATCTATACAACTTTAGACTATCGAGTAAAAACAGCAAAAAAAATAACGTTTGTTGTATGGGATCCCCCTTAAATATTTATTTTATTCTGTATTTAGAATTTATTGTTATAGCAGGAACATACCACGGTTTTAGAGATTCAGCCTGGTGACAACCAGGCGGTCAGACGGACCTCGAAGTCTCGTGAATAGGGCCCTGTTTTTACCCTTTGAGTACGGAACCTTAAAAAAACTTTACATTAAGAAAACGTTACAACTAGACTACTTCAAGAACGTACAAAGTAGCCGGTACAATAAGTTCCTGTAACTGACTCGGTTGCCACTTTGAGCGGTTGCGACGGTGCTGCAGTGCACTTTTCCACCTGTCACTAAGTGGCGTAATTCTGCGTTTTCCTAAACTTACTAAAACTGGAAAATAATATATAAATATATACTCAAAATATAAATGGTAACAAATAAAATAATTCAAATTGATTAAAACTATCTTGAGATAAAGATATTAAAATACGTAAAAACGGGTTACTCACGTAAATAGACAGCTACTGGCTAACATGTTTCGACCTCATTCGCTCGTCTTCCGCAGGGCGAATGTGAATCGAGATCGGCGTACGATGTCGTGGATGAGGTAAAAACATGTCGGCCAGTAATAGTATTAATAATTCAAATTAGTTTGGGCTTTGAGTAATCATGAAACATATAAAAATGATTCCAACGAATTGAAAACCCCTTGTAATATTTGTGACCCCCTATAGAATGTAACTAAAGCACAAAAAACAGAGTGAACCAAACTTAGATTAAATTTGTCACAGAAAATCTTTAATTTAAATAAATACATTATCCACACAAAATGACAGAATAATTTCAAAGTTAAAGCACAATTTCTTAACAGTTACAGAGATAAGAGACTGTCGAGAGATGAGTAAGGCACTGCGCATAGACAAACGGTACCCTTGGGACTTGAACGGAGGCCAAAATGGGCTTAGGTCTGCCGTTCTAGGTCAGATGTTGCGAACTCAAATCGGGTTAGGTTGCATTAGTGAGTCAACGGAGATTTTCAAGAGCTGAATACATTAATGTTGAAATGTTTAAGCCGTAACTTGTTTCAAATTATTCTTGCGAATTTCGACAAAGTGTTGAATCAATATTAATGAAGAAGACTAAAATTTTCTTAAGGAAAGCTATATTTTATTTTAATTGATTATTACACAAATTAACATTGCGTCTTTCTTTCATGTACAATTCGCATACGATGAAAATAAACATTTTATAATTGAAGAGAAGAACTAGCCCTTACAGTGCAAACAAATAATTGTTTTAATAACAAGAATACACCGGAACGAAAAGCATTTAAATATATAAAAAGATACTCCGCATAACACGTAAACCTTTCTGGATCCACAAAATTCGGTATGTCAGGATAACCTCAATATTGTTCGTATGAAATTGTCCACTATCAAAGGCATTTTATCTGGAACCTTTACCTCAAGAGCATTCACGCGTAGCCAAATAAGAAATACGGTCAGTGCCACTCACGGCGAAATCCACAAAAGCTCTCAAAACATCTCGGATAAGGGTAACTTGCCATATTCTAGCTACAACGAAGGTAAATGGCCGTAGAATTGTAAATATATAAGATACAGAATGTGCCAAGACTTTTGTGTGACCGAAACTGTCGAAAGTAGCTAACATTAATAATATACATATAGTAGTAGTAACAGGATAGAAGTGGTAACATTATTATTAGCACTGCGGGATTTATCATGAAAACAAACAGTTTAAGTTGACAACAATAGAACCCTATAGTTAGCAACACTGGAGTCATCAGAGCCTATAGTTAGCAGCAAGTAAGTGACTCAGAGAGAGTGGAGAGGAATCACAATAATGGTCATTTTGAGGTGTATCAATCATCATTGAGTAAATGTTTAAAGTGATTGACGTATTAAATCGCAAACGTTTAGATTCTTTAAAAGTTTTATAAAACTGTGAAAAATCTAATCATAATATTTGCTGACGCAGCAGCCCCGCCTCGATGCACCTGGCCACCGCCCGATCTTCGGAAACGTTTTCGTCACTTTTGTATCTCACATCGATCAATTGTCACGTCTAATAAATTATAAGATAATATAATAATTTTATTCAGTAATTAAATTAATTTTCAAGATCTTATATTTTTTTGCGCCCTCCGGTTTCAACCCTCGTAATTGGCATGCAATATTTAAATATGGTATAAGCAAGCAAAATGGTTAAATAACACAAATTTCTAAATGATAATATCTTGAATATCCTTGTTTACCCAAATTCAATGGTCTTATTTACAAATTGCCACAATATGTGTTCTCCGAATCGAAATAAACAAGGCATCATCGGATTCGCATTCTGTCCTTTACATTTGATTTATCTTTACAGCGGGATCAACTTGAGTGGTAATTTATAGCTGGCGGCCTGGCGCCGTTAATTCTGCCCACCAGATAACACCCTCGGCACCTCTATTTAGACGATACCAGTGTACACTTCACTATTTGCTACTGAATTATTGTTTAATCTTGGTTTGGATTTTACTAACTCTTTAGATAAAAAACCTGACAGGTAGAATGCGCGTTCTAAAAATAAATATAAAAATGATTATTAAAATAAATGTGAATGCTGAATTTGGTATCGGACAAATTGCAGTTAATGCATTATTAATGAAACAATCCTGCTCTTTGATATTTTTAGTATTTGATGTGATGTTTTGGCAAAAAAATATTTAAGCGGCATTTGATTGACGAATGTATACGTCGTATGAGTCCCATTAAGAACAAAAATATTTTTGCGTCAACAACTATCAAATGTGTGCTTTATACCAACATAATAATTCATTAAATATTCATACAGTGACTATTGCGTCAAGTATAACTATAAATTAATGTGGTCATGAAGTAAATACTGAATATTTTTTTAATTTGTACATACATACATATTATTGTCATGTCTTTCTCCGTTGTGAGAAGAGCTAGTCCATTTTAGGTTTTTTCTTTTCTTCCAGCCCAGCGTGGAAGACATAATAAATTGTAACTATATATACAAGTCAAGTACTACTTTCACTATATCTAACAGGTATGCCAGTACTTTTTACCTCAAATTCTTCAGACTTCATTGAATACTTCCGCTTAGTATGAAGGCTGAAGAATTTGAGCTAAATTAAGTACTAAGGTATATTACAAACACAAAGAAACCTTATTCACAAAGCTTCTTCAGAAAATTATCTTTCGGGATCGATCGCACTTCAAAGGAAAATGGGCTAATTTTCACAGACGTATTAGGCAACTGATTTCACCACTGTTCCGGGAATAATTTATCAGCCCGGACGCCGGGGTTTATAAATTGTACGTCGAGTTTGAGAATCAACGAATTCAAGAAATCAATTCCAACATCTATGGTTGACTAGATAACAGATTGTTTTGTTTATTTATATTCAACTGGAGCTGCAAGAGATTGGAGATTATTTTTATAATTGAGTATTAATACACCTGTATTTTGAAAGCTACACAGTTTGTCAAAAGGAAATTTATAACGTTTATGCTCTTTAAATGCGAGCAAGTGTTATACACAAATACTTAGATATATCTATAACATAAGCTAGCCGCATGGTTTTCACTAATGCAAAATAGTTTTCTGCTTAGATATGATTAAGTTTACCACTCTTTCCTGTGGGTATGGGAAGAGGACTAAAACAAGAAGTCTCAATCATTTGGTGTAAAAACATTCTCAAATAGGGTCGGTTTTTGACAAGACGCCCGCTGTTAAAACTGTTGAAGCTTGCAGCAACTTTATATACAAGTACTACTTTTACTTTATCTAATGTGCAAGTACTTTTAATCTCAAATTTTTCAAACTTCATTTAGAGGCTGAGGTAAATTACAAGCACGAGGAAACCTTATTCACAAAGCTTTTTTAGAAAATTATCTTTCGGAACTCGATCTCGACTAGAACTCGCTTCAAAGGAAAATGGGCTAATATTCGCAGACGTATTAGGCAACTGATTTCACCACTGTCCCGGGAATAATTTATCAGGCCGGATGCCGGGGTTCATAAATTGTACGTCGAGTTTGAGAATCAACAAATTCGAGAAATCAATTCCAACATCTACGAGTATGGTAGACTAGATAAGGGATTGCTTTGTTTATTTATTTTTTACTGAAGTTGCAAGAGTTTGGAGGTATATAATAATTTTAAAGCTTTGCTGTTTGTAAAATGATATACAGAGTTTAACATGACCCTCGACACACCCTTAGAGGGGTAACTCAGTCCGTCAATAAAAACAAATTTTATCTTAATACTGGGAACTTAAATAAAAACATGATCAACAATAAATGACAAACAAATCGACATGTTCATACAAAAGTGTTCAGCCGCCCGGGCAAAATTTATGAGAAAAAAATCGAGTTCCCAGCATTGATCCCATAGAAAAAGTTGTTCATATCGACGGGCTGAGCTGGCCCTTAAAGGGTGTGTTGATGTTCATGTTAGAATCTGTATAAGTTAAACGTGTAGTTTGCACCATTTAAAAGTAGTTTTCTGCTACTCTTTCCTGTGGGTATAGGAAAGGGAAAAGTAAAATCTCAATCATTTCGTGCAAAACCATTCTAAAAGAGGGTCGGTGTTAAAACTCTGTTAAATAACTTTACATCGTTAATACCTACGTACCCATTATAATGTGAAATGATGTTAGCACACTACCTCGCCTACAAAGCATCACAGCATGGATACAATATAGACAACGTTTGTCGTTAAGCCCTATCCAGTAAAATATACGAGTTTGGCCTTAATAAAGATAGATATATCCGGTGGGCTATCGTATTGGGTTTTTCCCAAATGCTACATAAGTGCGTAGTTTTTGTCAGGCGCCAGAGGTTTGATTAAAGCAATAAATCGGCCGGTTATCAGCTCTGGCGGAATTATACCGGAGACAGGAGCACGGATTTGCCTGAAAATGGCGGATATATAGTGTTTGCTTCATCATCACATCTTTTGGGATAAATTGTTTTAAGTCTACAGATGTTGTTAAAACCAACATCTGATTCTGTAGACTTAAAACAATTTATCCCTTTTTAGCCAAGCCCAGTGTCACACTTAGAGACAAAAAGTCGTGGATATCTATTGACCATCTCAGGTATAACCACACTGTAACGCCAACAACAGCTGAATAAATAAACAAAATATCAAGAATATACAGCGAAGACAATATACGAGTACATAAAAATTTGGCCCAATAAAGATAGATATGTCTGTCGGGCACCGTCGTATTGAGTTTTTCCCAAATGCCACATAAGTGCGTAGTTTTTGTAGGTGCCGGAGGTTTGATTAAAGCAATAAATCGGCCTGTTATCAACTCTGACGGAATTAAACCAGCGACAGGGGCATGGATTTACCCGTAAATTGTAGCTACATGGATCTTTGCTACATCTTTAAGGGGAAATGTGTAGTTTTATTTCTTATGTACGTAATGAGTTCGCATTATTATTTGTTTAAAATTATCTCTTTCATGCTGGTTTGCGAGAAAAAGAAAAAACATAGAATCTACCAGTTTCTTTTCTTCCCGCGTAGATCGTAAATGCTGGTCAATGGATTGAGTGAAAATCTAAGGAATTGAGATGGTCCATAACATTGTCACCGATCTCGCATACCAATAAATACAATCTTTTAAGTTTGGATTCTCGGTGGTCCTAAAATTTGACAATGGCTGCACATGTTTTACAAGGTTACTAGGAAAAGGGCAAATTATAAAAAAAAGGGATTACTAATAAATTTGAGTTTAAAGATAAATGGCTGACACGCTTTCTAAAAATTATGTTGGACTGTCACGACGGGGTTGACACTAGAGCCATAAAAATAAATTAATTGTGTAATATTTCGAAGGAGTGGTAGGCAAATGTGGTCCACAGATGCGAGAAAGTACCTACAGCTCGGGTCCGTGGAGTTCTAAGAAAAAGGAGGACGGACCAAGCATTCGACGAGATCAGCGAATCAAGGAGTCGGATTCGCGGTACGCCTGAAGAGTGGGGATCCCTGGAGGCTTTGCTTGAAGGGGCAGTGAGGGAGGGGATTCGCTTCGTCCGGTGCCAAGGGTGGACATCAAGTTTAGCTAGAGAGTCAGTTCTTGTAGTTCCTACCTATTATGTTGTTAGTTTAGTTTAATATTTCTATATATATTAATCGTAAATTTTAATTAGCTAGGAGTGAAAGTGTAAGACAAGGGGTCCTGATTGTTGGGTAATGTACACTGTTCCAATCACTTGTTTAGTATTAACGATACAGCTACAACCTCTAAAATTGAAATTACTTTGATCTCGTAAATTGTAAAAAGGAAGAGAAGACAAAAATATTGAAAAGGAAATTATAATTAACATCTCCATTTGAAAGGGTTAATAATTACAAGCATAAAATACTGTATAGTAATATCTGTTTATGTTGATATGATTTAGTTGTTATAGGAGAGGGTCAATCATGACCAGTGAATTGGTATGAAACCTGACTGATCTATTTGAGATGAGACACAGATAATTTAAGGTTGTAGATTTATCGAAGTTAACTTAGAATGGATATTTAGACTACTGACTGCTGGGAGTGCATTACTAGCAGAGTTAATATATTTTAACCTTACCTTGATGTTGAGAAACATTGCCTATTCTCACAAACCCCACTATCACTTAGATATGAAACTGTATTTTTCCTAAACGTTACCATGAACGATCCATTCTTAGTTAAGACTTGTTGTTAATGAATATAATCAGAACCTGTAAACTATGTATTAGATTGCCAAAAGGGTTTTTTCATTTGGGCTTTCGTTTTTCCCTTTATTAGTATTGGCAGTAAGTTAGAACGGAAGGCTCGGTCGTCATTATATAGCAACCTATAAAGTGATGGTCTAAATCATTAACCAGTTTCGTTTTTGCTCTTGTGGAAATATTTAAAGGTATATCTTTGGTAGATAAATAAATTAATGAGATCTACTAAACTTCATGTTTCATTACATTATGATTAAGTTTTCCTATCCCAGGGATGGTATAATGATGAGGTGTTATCAAACAACAGGTAGGGTATATACATTCTATGTAATACCCCAAGTTCAGAATACTAACAGACACCCACTAGTTTGATATAGCCTAGTATTATACTCTCCAGTGCGTGCAACCGAGCCATGATTTCTATGCCTTCAGTCTTGCAAAATAAATAACATTGCCAAATAGATAAATTTGGAGTTCTTAGAGTTTAGTAAAAGTCAAATCATCCAAATGAGGCTCGGATTTAAGAATCACACAAACACATCATGTTGTAATTTATGATAGCTTATGGTTTCTTCCAAACCAAGCTAAGCAGACCCTTCAGGCCTGAATTTCAAGAAGATTGAGCTAAGGTCTTTGCTTCTCATTGACCTAGGAGACTAGGATTCATTTCCAGAGTTTAAATTAAGTAACTTCAACATTTGAACACTATTTGATGAACAGAGGAGTCTATAAAGCTAGAATAAGGTTGGAGCTGAGCTACGAAGGATCGCAGAGCGACGTACCAGAGTAGGTATAGATTATGCAACTAAATTGCATGACCACCTCTTAGGTTATCACATGTTTGTTGGAGACATCTCGGTACCAAAGCATTAGAGCAGACTAATGATAGAGGAACTATAAGCCAAGTTTCAGTAATAGGTTTACAGGCAGGACGGCGGCGATTCTGGGCACCCCATACACGCCATGTCTTTACAGCTGACCTCCGACCTTGATTTGGCCAAATCAAACTTGACATATATGATATAAAATAAAAATCCATGGATAAAGGGGGAGGGAGCCTCAGGCCCCAGATAAAAGGTCCACGTCCTTGGATGTGTAGACGTAAACGCTTCGCAGCGAAAGGAGGTCAGGTCTGTCCCCCAATAACATGATTACATGACCGGATACCGGTGTAGGGATTCCCTGTGTCAGAGTGAAATCGGTCGTATCTCGGTAACCACTACAGTCTTTCACACCAGTCGATCACTTGCTTCAGGTATCCCAGATATAAAAGAAATATATCCAAAATAGCTAACTTATTCTGTGTAGCTATGATACAAACTTACTCTATAAATCTCATTTACTGATCTGGGACACCGAACTCATAAGCAAGCCGACGGATGTCAGATTGTTTGTTTACAATCCTCAACCTAACACTGAAACATAACCGACCATAATAACCTCACAAACCAAGATCACAGCTAAGTATCTGAGATCTCTCCAACATTCTAATTCCTGTAAATAGATTCATAACACTCGAATCACTAAACAATAGACGATCACATGCAGTAGTAGGCCGTACCACTACAGAAACATGACAATAGGCGATGTGGCTAGCCACTATCGCTATTTTGTTACCATTTTCCACCTTAATACCCACAGCACACAGCACAGCGGTAAAGCTACTACCTACTCAAACGTCGTTCCATGACAGTGTGGTACTACCCCGGACGAGACGCCCCATTCATGCTACTAGCAAAAGTGAATTTTGCGTGGCTCTACCCCAACTAAATTGTATTTAAATTAATTATCCTTGTAAAGGAAGATACTTAATCTATACAAATGAAATTATTAGCTGCAACGTCATAAACCAACTCTTAAATAATTGAGTGTTTAGCCCAACGAAATTGTCGGTATTAGTCTAAAACTGACCTAAACCCAAAGTCAATAATATCGATAGACAAAGCGGATGAAATTCGGTGGTTGAAAATAAATGGACGAATGTTACTGAATTTGTTTCACGATTCATTTCAGAAATCTAAAATTAAGTTTATCGCAGCCATTATAAGTGTATGTATTATTAATGTCTTAAAATAAATATTCACACTGTTTTAGTAATTTTATGAATACGAATATTACTGTGCAATTCTGTCTACTTTAAACCTTGAACCCGTTAAATCGATTTATATGAAGTAAGTTGAAACTCTAAAGGACGTAGAATAGCTATAATCCCAGAAATCATCTTTCATAATTAAGTGCAATAGAGTGTGGATATTTATGTTTGGAGAATAGCGCAAATGTCCTCAAAGAATTTATTATACGCAAGCGTCACTGATCAAACTGATGATTTCCTAATTTATAATAACTGTGTACTTATGCCTGTTTAGTGACTGTAAACAAACATTAAATACGTATTATATATGGCGTTTTAAATAACTGAAATTCTATTTAAACATTAAATAATTAGCTTCACAATTACACTCAACGACACTAAAGATGTAGCATAAATTCCTTCTTACGTTTGCCAATGTAGCCATAACAAATACTCGATTGCCTTATCTAAATCGAATCGAATCAATTGTGCATATATCGCGTTTTCAGTAACGTTTGAACAATCACTCGCCATTTATTGTCAGCTACCGAGCTGAGCTCGCATCAAATATTCAAATTGTTTACGTATATTCGCTTTTGGTTAAAACCATCTATATGAATGTATTTTATCTGCATATTCTGTTGTTCCCGCTATTAGATTGTGTTCAGTTTTAGACTTTACTGTTGGATAAACTGGTATATTGCATTGGTATTACATAAAATAACTAGGTACACAATTACACTCAGGGCATTAAATACCTAACATAAATCTTTCTTACATCTTATTCAAATTGTTTACGTATATAGATTTTGGTTAAAACCACCCACGTGTAGGTATTTTATCTGCATATTCGATTGTTCCCGCCATTAGATTGTGATCAGTTTTATACTTTACTGTATGATAAATTGGTATATTGCATTAGTATAATATAAAATAACTAGGTACAGAATAACACTTAACGGCACTAAAGATCTAACATAAATTCCTTTTAAATTAAATTATTTTAATACGGTTTTTATCGCGTTTATTACATTATTTATACACCTAACGTTTCGAGCACTTTACACTGTTTGTGGTCGCAGGTAGACTAAGTTGACATTTGTCTAGTATATCTATAATCCCAGAAATCATCTTTCATAATTAAGTGCAATAGAGTGTTGACATTTATGTTTCGAGAATAGCACGAATGTACTCAAAGAATTTATTATACGCAAGCGTCATTGATTAAACTGATGATTTCCTTATTTATAATAACTGTGTACTTATGCCTGTTTAGTAACTGTAAACAAACGTTAAATACGTATTATATATAGTTGTGCATATATCGCGTTTTAAGTAACGTTTGAAGAACACACGCCATTTATTGCCAGCTACCGAGCTGAGCTCGCATCAAATACTCAAATTGTTTACGTATATTCGCTTTTGATTAAAACCATCTATGTGTAGGTACTTTATCTGCATATTCCGTTGTTCCCGCTATTAGATTATGTCCAGTTTTAGACTTTACTGTTAGATAAACTGGTATATTGCATCGGTATTACATAAAATAACTAGGTACACAATTACGCTTAACGACACTAAAGATCTAGCATAAATTGCATCATCTGTTTGCAAATGTAACCATATTAAATACTCGATCGTATCTAAATTGAATCAAATCAATTGTGCATATATCGCGTTTTAGTAACGTTTGAACAATCGTTGGCCATTTATTGTCAGCTACAGAGCTGAGCTTGCATCAAATATTCAAATTGTTTACGTATTTTCGCTTTTGGTTAAAACCATCTATGTGTAGGAATTTTATCTGCATATTTGGTTGTTTCCACTATTAGATTGGGTTTGATATTTCATTAATATTGTTAAAGTATGCTACATAAATTTAAGAAGTGTCTTGTTGAATTCATCTAGGCAAGCATTTTAAATAAAAATTAAAAAAATTACTATTTTGCATCATAAAATGAAATATTATATCCAGTGTTACTTGTGGTAATTAAAGGATTATAAAGATACCTCTAAATTAGATTAGATATTATAAGTTCAGGTGGAATTAAGAGTTGTAATTATCACTTAATCTAACATCTTATGCAATCTATATTAATTTTTGATTTTTAAATCGAATCATTCGTGCATAAATCGTGTTTTCAGTAGAGTTTGCCACCAAGCTAAGCTCGCATCAAATATTTAAATTGTTTGCATAAATTTGCTTTTAGTTAAAATCATCTATGATAAATTATTTTATCTGCTCATTAGGCTTAAACTTAAGGCCTGGGTGGAGATCGAACGCGATTCAAAGGCACACTAGTGGTACCACACCAACTAGAGGTTGACTCTGGACAATTCTGAATTTTTCAGCCAAATTATATTTTTTTATCATAAAACAGGTTGAAATATAACATCGATTTTACAGTTATCTTTCAAATGTTTGTACTTTTCGTCATATATTTATTTATTTAAAAAAGAAAACTCTTAGATAAACTACTAGTACAGTCCCAAGTAGTGTAGAAATTTACTTTGCACAGATATTTATTTCTATAAGTAAACATCTATTCAAAGTTAAGTAGGTATTTAATTAGTCACTGACGATGAATAAGTTATGGTTAGATCTGGATTTGCATGCTGGAATTAATTTGCTTATTCGAGGCATAGCGAGCTAGCAATGAATGGTCTAATGCGGAATTTGATTAGTTCATAGCACACAGGTACCATTAATACATTATAGTCGGAAAGGGAATATCCAACTGAAATGTCCGTGTGGTTCACGGCAAAGTAGAATAAGACCACTCCAGTTTTCCCGTGGTTGTCATCAAAAGCGACTTAGGAAACACTAGCTAAACAAAGCTTAAGTATAAACAACAAAAATACCTCTCCAACCCGTCTGTCCAGCGTTGAGCGTGAGGTCAAATCCTTTGACTGCTCTGGCTGATATATGTCTCTGGAAGTACAGAGAGGGTCGTGCTCCTACAGTGGAGACTTAAAAAGACCCGAAGATGATGATGATTAGATACAAGGGACATCCAACCCTATATTAAGTAGTAGAAAGGAAATTAATTCATTCGCATCGCACAAATCCACGGCTTTTCATAATGTATTCATCATTAATCGCTGCCTAAATAAAGAGGTTACTTCATGAAATATCGTTTCATTAGACTCCGAAAATACGACGCGAACTAAATTCGACGGAGTTTCATGCAGATGCGATGACTTTGCATGTGTCTGCATTTAATGGGGTTTAAATCTCTCACTTTAGCAGTTTTTATTACCATAGATAGTGGTTTTACCTTTAATTTAGTTGCATTATCTTTTTCAGATTGGCCTGGGTCTTGGTTATTTATCTATGTATGTATTTATTATAAAATATAGTATCGTTGAGTTAGTAACCCATAACACAAGTTTCGAACTTGCTTCGGGGCTAGCTCAATCTGTGTGATTTGTCCGTATAATATATTTATTTATTATTATTTTATTATGAAACGTATGACCTATATGTCATTGATATTTCTTTTTTCATGTTTTTAGATCAACCTATGTGTATTGCACTATAGTATTGTAACAACACCATGCATAGTATCAAACTCCTACAAGGCTGAGGCACGTTAAACCGGTGATTATTGCTGACATCATTATAGTTAACTTTTTAAGCTATTTTTAAGCTATTATAAGGTGAATTTTAGCAATTTGAATCGGACCCTTCTTCATGTTAATAATCACTTTGCTTTTACCCATCTAAGTAACACGTCCTAAAATTTTTATCACGTTCGCATGTGACGATAATTGTTTATATTGTTTACACAAAAACAACTGGATGAATTTTGATTAACTTAACAATCTCTTTGGTGATCTGAATAACCCGTCTTATTAATTTTATAAGAAAAGGAGTGAGGTTATTTTTTGGGAAAACCTCAAAAACCTACCTAAAATTCATTATTAGCAGGTAAAATGGTTAATTTTTGCGCACGAAGACGCGGAAAAAAGCTAAGTGACTTCAAATTACGCAAACGAGTCGCAAAAAACTAGTTTTGTATGTTTGAATACGATTTGTACAATACAAACAAACTGGAGCTTTGTTCGAAAACCTACATTGAACGCGAACAGTTCATTACCGGCATTCAGCCGGCAACCACCGACGCGGCGATTCCTTTACATTTCACCTAAATTCTACTATATGTGTACTCATTGTATTTAAACTTTAGCAGCGCTATTATTTAAACTAGTCGGCTATAAAGTTGGCTTTGGAATTAGTCTGTCTTTGTCAAAAACTACCAAACATATTATAAAAGTTCTTTCACCTTAAGAGTCCCACGTAAAGGCGCAATCCCATACAAACGTAGTTTCGTTTTAGTTTTACAACAGTTAAGCCAATCTCAACCAAATTACAATACAAAATTACAGCGAGTTGAAGTTTCGCGAAACTTCAACTCGCTGTAATTTTGTATAGGTATTGTTTTTAAAATTGAAATCTGATTATAAACATCAATATGCCTTATCCGGTCGTATGTACGAAATTTGGTTGAGATTGGCTTAACTGCTGTAAAACTAAAACGAAACTACGTTTCTATGGGATTGCGCCTTTACGTGGGACTCTTAAGAAATTAATTATCTTCAGGTAACATGGTTATTAATTGTGCATGAAATTGCAGGAAAAAGCTAGAAGACTTTAAATTATGCGAACGAGTCGCGAGGAAAAACTAGTTTTGTATATTTGAATACGATTTGTACCATACAAACAGTATACTGCAGGCTTCGTTGAAAAACTTACATTGAACGCGAACAGTTCATTACCGGCATTCAGCCGGCAACCGCCGACGCGGCGATTCCTTTACATTTCACCTTAATTCTACTAGCTATGTTCTCACTGTATTTTAACCATTAGTAGCGCCTTTAAACTAGTAGCTATGTGAGCTGTAATGTTGACCTCGGGAGTCTGTCTTGTCTAATATGGAATTTATTGTTCTGTTCAGTATCAAAAGTTATAAACCTTTCTTTTCTCGTTCATAAAAAGTAAACTTACTAAAAATACACCTAAACTAAGCACCGTCTGCCAAAACCCAACTGAACTTTATGCACTTCAAATTATATGTATAATAAGAGCTAATGTACACCAAATGAAGCAATAAATACTATGACTATAACTTCAAAAACCCTTCCCTGATATTAGCTATCTCTACATACATACATACTATCACGCCTCTTTCCCATGGGGGTAGGCAGAGACAAAGGACCGCCACTTGCTACGATCCTTACAAAACTCTTTCGCTTCATCTACATCCATCACTCTTTTCATACATGCTCGCCGGTTTCGGGTACTCCTGACTTGCCCCTTGACAAGAATGTCCGCAATCTGGTCATGGTATGTGCGTCTAGGCCAGCCCTGACTTACTCTTCTAATACGTCTATCTATACGTTTAATCTATAAGCAATCTGTGTTTTTCTTTACTTATTGGTAGCTTATCGTTCATTGCAAAATCCTAATGCGCTTCTTTCAAGCATTTCCGTCTACACATTTTAGTCTCACAAACCACAGACTAAAGTAGACTATAATACTTTTACGCAAGCTTCATACCTAAATATAATATGCAGCATGCAAGCAGTAAACTAAAGCTGAGTTGAAAAACCTTCATTGAACGTGAACAGTTCATTACCGGTATTCAGCCGGCAACCGCCGACCCGGTGATTCCTTTACATTTCACCTAAATTCTACTAGCTATGTTCTCATTGCATTTTAACTTTAAGCGCATTTTTTTAAGTAGTAACTTTGTGAGCTGTAGTGTTAACCTCGTCAGTAATGTTTAAAAATTATAAAGAAACCTCTCTTTTCTCGGTCATAAAAAGAAAACTTACTAAAAATACTCAAAACCTAACTAAACTTCAAGAAACCCTTCCCTGATATTCGCTTTTTTATACGTTTAAGGACCTCAGCAATCTGCGCTTTTCTTCTATATTTATTGGCAGCTATCGTTCATTGCAAAATCCAAATGCGCTTCTTTCAAGCATTTCTGTCTATACATTTTAGCCTCACAAATCACAGACTAAAGTAGACTAATGCTTTTTCCCAAGCTTCATATCTAAAATCAATATGAAGCATGCAAGCAGTAAACTGAAGCTGAGCTGAAAAACCTCCATTCAGCGCCGGCAGTTCATTACCGGCATTCAGCTGGCAACCGCCGACGCAGCGATTGCTTTACATTTCACCTAAATTTTACTAGCTTGGCACTCATTGTACTCGTATTTTAACACTAGTAGCACTTGTATTTAAAATAATGGGTCTGGCACTGTAGTTTAAATCTCACGAATCTGTCTTGTCTAATATGGAATCTTTCTCAGTTATAAAGAAAACTTAAAAAAGAAACCTGAAACGTGTCTATTCTTGGTCATAAAAATAAACATAATATTTTTAGAAATGCGACCTGTAGTTTTTTCGCATCTAAGAAAAAATTCTGACCTCACGAAGTACAAACTACAGCAGAGTTTAGATCTGTCATATTATTATCTAAATATGATATGCAGCATGCAAGCAGTAAACTGAAGCTGAGTTGAAAAACCTCCGTTCAGCGCAGGCAGTTCATTACCGGCATTCAGCTGGCAACCGCCGACGCAGCGATTGCTTTACATTTCACCTAAATTTTACTAGCTTAGCACTCATTGTATTTTAACTTTAGTAGCCTTGTATTTAAAATAATGGGTCTGAGACTGTAGTTTAAGTCTCACAAATTTGTCTTGTCTAATATGAAATCATTCTAGCGAAAACTTACAAAAGAAACCTAATCAAAAAATCTCTTCTCTATCATACAAAGAAAGAAGAAATGCGACCTGTGGTCTTTTCCACATCTAAGAAAAAAATCTGACCTCACGAAGAACAATAATAGCAGAATTTAGATCTGTCATACCTAAATATGATATACAGCATGGAAGCAGTAAACTAAAGCTGATTTGAGAAACTTCCATTCAGTGTGAGCAATTCATTACCGGCATTCAGTGGCGTAACATGGCGATTCCTTTTCATTTCATCTAAATTCCACCAGCAATGCACTCGTTGTCTGTAAAATTTAGAATTGTCATTATTTACTTAAGTACGGAACTTGGTTAAAGGAAATATTGAAGTTAGGAGTGGAAAAGGAAGGCCAAGGTAGGAGGCCAAAACATATCAAATCCGCTGCAATTCGTTAGACTCAACTTGTCTTTAAGAGGATCGACTACCTGTAAATTTTCATACAAAAAGCACCCCTCTAAACCTTTACGAAATAAGGAAATTTTCGTGTCATTCGATTAAGCATGCCGTAATCTAGAGCTAACTCTCTTTCTTTTTTATTGATTCGGTTTAGATTAATTTAAGTAAATTAAAATGCCCCGCGTATTTTTAGGGTTCCGTAGTAAACTAGGAACCCTTATAGTTTCGCCATGTCTGTCTGTCTGTCTGTCTGTCTGTCTGTCTGTCTGTCTGTCCGTCCGCGGTTTTACTCAGAGACTATAAGTACTAGAAAGCTGTAATTTGGTATGAGTATGTATATTAATCATGGCAAAAAAGTCGTAGAAAAAAATCTTGAAAAAAATTTTTATTTTGGGTAGCTCCCATACAAGTAAAGCGGGGGAGTAATTTTTTTTTCTCTATTTACCCATCGTGTGGGGTATCGTTAAATAGGTCTTTAAAAATATTGTGAGGTTGAGAACACCACTTTTCGATTTACTGATCCGTTTCCGAAATATTTGGTTTTAAAGTGCAAATTTTTGTTAGAGGTACGTGTCCCCCCCCCCCCTCTATCTGCTAAACGGTTATATATGGATACGTGAAAAAAATTACAGCAGAAGAATATATACTGAAGTTGAAAGGAAAACTATCAGAGCTGGGTATTAAGTGCAAACTAAAAAGTTATAGGCAACCAACTTATAAAATGTACTGGAAAATGTAAAATTTCATACAATCTTTATTGTTAGATGTTTTTGGTTGTTAAACTGTGAGGTGCGAGTGTAAACAGTGTGAACTCAAAGTTGTCATTCGCAACTACGGAACCCTATACTGCGCGTGGCCCGACACGCACTTGGCCGGTTTTTAATTTTAAGTAAAAGATATGGATATTTAATGAGTCGCTCATAACTATTGTTGTAAGCAATATATCTTAAATATGAAAACGTACTGCCCTACTTCTCCAATTTATCAATAATGTGTAAAAAAATAAAGAAATTGGACTATGTTCAAGGGGTGGGAAGCGTTTCGCTTTTTGTATGAAAATTTACAGGTATTCTATCTTCTTAAGAGCTCACAGTTAAATACAATGAAAAAAGTTTAAGTTTTTAAATACATATGAAGAAACTTATTTTAATGATTGTATTGTCATTATTTATTCAGAAAACCCTCGCTTTGTTTAAATTTTAACTTGAGCTTAATATCAACCGTTATAAGTTCGTATAGTTACTGATTGATTAATACAGACTAAAATTAATGGAAAGTTGGGAATTCGTTTAAGATTTTTTGAGAACCACGGTTTTTACTCACGTTTATTCTGTTGGTATCGCCGACTAGTTTCAGTCTGTTATGAAGATAATGAATTTATCTTATGTAAGTTTTGATAGTATAATTTCTGTGCTCACATTAAATGAAATCAAAGTTTTAAAGTATTAATAAAATCTATAATCCCCCGCGCAGTTTCTTCTTTCTCCAAAATCCGGGACGTCCCCAACCGTCATTTGTCCGTCAAAATCGATGTAAAACACCAATAAAAGAAAGTCTCTATTTGGCCTGAGATCCGTTTTGATCCATCCGATACGTGATCTAATCAAGAAAGGGTCCCTTGAATGTAGTTAATTAGGTAAATACAAAGTTTTAGACCGGCTCTCCAGTCTCCGGTTCGCCCCAAATTTGTTTGTTTAGAACATTGTAAAGCTATTGTTTGAATCATGCTGGAAAACCATTCAACCTGACTCCCTTGGGCATCAAAATAATTATTTTTAACTAATAATTAGTAGTGTTCATAAAAAGGCTAAGGAAAATTTTGTGGTGTAAGAGAAAATGTATGAGATAAAATAATAAAAACTTTTTATTTGTGACCAAAAGTTGTTCACATTGACGGAGTCAAAGAAAACTTGAAATTTTGTTTTTAAATTTGTATTTACACCCGGTAAGCTTTTAAACATGACATCGGCTCTATATAATGGTTGTAGTATCAAAACTTTCGCATTTATATTGTTAATTTTCGATACGTAATAATATTTTCACAAACTACGAGTAAAAATAATTGTCTATTACAGAAATTTTGTATTAATCTCCTAGGTACAATTTGTTCTTTAAATATTTAACTTATATAAGAATATCTCTTACAAAAGCTCAAAGAGACTCGTATCAGTAAAGTTCCTTTAAAATAACTTGTTCGCCTTACATCTAAGAATAATTTCGTTCAAAGGAGCTATAAAGCGTTTATAAATTTTCTAATACCGTGTACTAAAGACGAAATTTTAATTAAGCGTTCCCCGATATATTAAATTACATACTTAATTAATTAGCGAAAATCCGCTTCGTTAATTAACACAAAGAACACAATTACCTGGCCGATGTCTTAAGCTTATAAGAAGGGTATATGATTATAAACAACTGCCTACTTATTAAAAATGAAAAACACTTTGAGTGCTATTTCTGAACAGTCGAATTATTTCTATAAGTTTATAGGAATATTCGAGGCCGCACACTAGGCACAGTAGCGACGCCAATCATTTTATTCCTAATACTTTACAAATAGAAAGAAATTCAAGAATGTAAATCATATAAGCACTAGTGAATAACCTCTAGTATTTCTGGAATCATGTTTAATATTATCAAAATCAGTGAGAATTACGAGAATCACATTTTCTCTGAATGACTAATCCTTTGAAGCCCATAAAACTTCACAACAAGTTTGTCTTAATGCAAAAATATATATATAATAACATGAATTTAAGTTCTACAATACAAATAGCTTTCTAAGACATCAATCATCATGCTTCTTATCTATTCAATATATTATCTCTGATTATTCGTTTCTTTGTGCAAGTTGACATATTTATCGCAAGAATTATATATTATATTTATTGAAGCTCTATGGACGCTTGCTTCGTTATAAATACTCGTAAGGCCGTGTGTTCACGTTTTAAAAATCCACGAATAGTAAATATTAAGTATATTATTGTATTTGCATCGCAGCGCTGGATCTAGAGCACAATATCCCACATCTGAACGTTATTTCTGTTTTCAACTTTTAGCTTCTTCTTTTCGAGTCGTTATTATGGTCATATTTTATAACCATTACCAAATGAGAGGATCAGGCAATCCGTCCGCGTCGACTAGACTCTCCTAGGAGACTTTTGCCCAGGGTGCGCCGGACGGATAAAGGGCGAATACGTCAACATGGGGAGGCTCCTTTCATGCACCCTAAAACCTTGTTGCTTTTGTTAATATGTGTCCGCTATTATAACAGCATTTATGCCGTAATCTGATTTGGTAAAATATTAACGGCCAACTGCCTGCCAATTACCAGTATTTTTAGGTAGGTAGTTCCAAAACCCTAGATAAATCATACAAGAATTTGCTCATGCCGGGAATTGAACTCGGCTCTAGTTTATAAGTGTCTTTATGCATTCACAATGCTATATTTATTATATTAAAAAAATTGGAATGGAATTATTTATTTCCTATATCTTATTTCTTTATTTTAATAAGAATATGAACTCTGTACTATTTACGTGGCAGGCTGACGTGTTAACTACTGCACCATGGAGGTCTATAAAAAACGATTAATTTTATTTCTTCATTTTCCTAGCCCTGCATAACATTGATTTTGTAGAAGATAAAAACAAACTTTTACTAATTCGCTGAACTGATTGTGATGAAATTTAAATGGAAATAATTCATTACATCACTACATAATTATAAATATAACAAAGAATTTTAAGGTAGAATTATGAGGTAACAAATGTTTAAAAAATAATACCGTTTCGAACCTTTCCTTTTTATATGTGGTTGGAAAAATCCCGTAACGCATTTTCTGTTCACAGCTTTGCTATACATTTTCGCACTCTTCGGCTATAGGAGAATCATTCACAGCTCTGTATAGCAGCTACCACCGCTCCGCTACATCGTACCGTAACGGTGGAAGCGCAGCCTATTTTTTGTTCACAGCTTTGCTATATATTTTCGCACCCTTCGGCTATAGGAGAAACATTCACAGCTTAGTATAGCAGCTACCACCGCACCGCTACATCGTACCGTAACGGTGGACGCGCAGCCTACTAAAGGACATGAAAAAGCTCACTAGATAAAGTTGAAAAATGGCACCTGCATGCTAATATTTCGCCTTTACGGCATTTTCTTTTAGAGGCCGTTTGAACGAGGCATTGAAGAACAATATACTCAATGAAATATGAACTCTTTCCAGTTTATTTCTAAATATACTTTTTCTTTTTCGTATGTGTTTTAAGGCTAAATCTGATGTCAGATATTTTACTGCCTTGAGCATACACAGCATTTTTAGCTGGAAACTCAAATTCCATAAATTTTTAGATAATTGGGTTCCGGGGTTTTATTACCAACCAGGGTCTCAATTTTTAAAACACTAGAAGAATTTTAGCTGGAAAGTCAAATACCATTTCTTTTTTTGGATTAGGGTTCAAGGTTTTATTACCAACCAGAGTCAAATCAAATCAAATCAAATTAAAATCACTTTATTGTAGAACACAGGTAAGGAATAAGTTGTTACAATATACATATAGGCCGCCATGTTCTGCCCATATTGGACGTACAATAGTTTATAACAATAGAAGAAAATCAATCGCTTCCCGTGACGTCAGCTCTTGTCACACATTCATTACATTATTATTCAAACGATCACGTTTTTATCTATTCAATCAACACTCAAATGATTCATTCGTATGATATCGCAAACTGTGTTGATTTTAAAACAATCACAACCCTAATCCTAATCTATTGACGCTGAGCAAGTTGTTAAAGTCCAAAATTAATGATAAAAAAATCCGGGAATGAATCGTAGGAAATGACAGAAAATCGCACTTGTCAATCGTCATCAACATAACGTTTTCCTTTTTCAATGCTATCATCATTATCGTTATTAAGTCTTTTTTGAGGAGCCCGATGGCCTAGTGGGCGTGGGCGTTATGAGCGCTTCCGCATGTTAAGCAACTCTGGACGCAGTCCTCACTTGGATGGGTGACCGCAAGTGGCATAAAAATATCTCGAGATCCTTCGTGCTTCGGAAGGCACGTTAAGCCATTGGTCCCGGCTGTCATCATTGATGGCAGTCTTTAAGCTACGTCAGATGCAACAATTAAAAATAAAATTGAAATGTTTTGCTTTTCCTAATAAACAACTGAGCAACTAATGAGGAACGCTTGAAAAATGTATACCCATTATGTACATTGACTTAAAAATCACGTAGAGGCGGCAGTGGGATTAATATGTTGCGTTTTTGTCGTCCTTTACTTGTGTATCAAACTTTTCATCACTCGCCAGTCAATAGCTTTTTGCACTTCCAAATTACCACATGTATTATGTATTAGTAAGGGTTTATAGTTGACTATACTAAAATTACCATTTTGACTTGTATGTTTTGCAAAATACCTAAAACTTCAACCATCTACATACATTGACATAAGAATCACGTAGAAGCGGCAGTAGAATTGAAACGTTGCGTCCCCGCCGCCGTTCATAAAAACCGTGCCTCTTTTGTTGTGCAAAGGAGGAAAAAACAAAACTTCACCGGTAATTTGCAGGGGTAAATTTGTAAAATTTGTTGACGTAAAAATAGCTGGAATAATTTGTTTGCCAAATTAATTGATATACTAAAACCATGTAATGTAGTAAGATTTAATTACAGTTTCCATCTTAATCGAAGTATTTTCTCGATTGCACTCACATTCTGTGGTTTATTGTGTTAATAAACAATTTTAGAAATTCATACTTTAATATTGAATAAGTGTTCATATATGAGTGGTTGGCAAACTACCTCTCTTGATAGGGATGTCTGGAGACAAAAAGGGGAGGCCTTTGCCCAGCAGTGGGACAGTCAAATAGGCTAATGAAAAAAAAATAGAATAATAATCCTCCTCTTACGAAGCAAGGAGGAGGACTTTTGAGCAAATGCTCCAATAGAACAATTTTTCCACGGTGGAAATAAAAACCGGAAACTGTTGTTTATCAGACTAACGTATTAATCACTGAGTTGTTGAGACCAATAATATGACAAAAAAGTATTTTAAATATCTCATAATCACAATTGTAATAGGAATAACATGCGGGTGCCGAGTACAAACCGTTCGTCATATGGTTATGGAGTGCCCCAACACCAAATTTAGTGGCACTCTACAGAATCTTAAAGAACTGAGTGGAGCAGCTATTGACTATTTCAAAAATAATAATATTGACTATTCAAAATAATAATAATAATTAGTTTTTGGCAGCAATTATATTATATTATCAAGGCGAGGAAAAACTTTGCGGCAACTTGCAGAGGAAAATCAGAGGACTTGTGAAATATGTTGGCCACAATTTAATGGCTTTATATGCAAGGAAAAAACTATGCGGCAACTTGCAGAGTAAAATCAGCGGACTTGTGGAATTTGTTGGCCTCAATTTAATGGCTTTATATATTTTTTTGTATAATTTAATAACCAGTACTTTCATAAAATAAAATCACGAAAACAGACAAATATTGACAAAAAAATATTTAAAAATACAACCACTATTGTTACAGGAGGTGGCCAAGAGATTGCCAAGAGGTGGCACTGGGATTAAGACATTGCGTCCTTGCCGCCACTCACAAAAACCGCGCTTCCTGTTTTGTGCAAAGAAGGCAAGGAAAAAAACTATGCGGCAACTTGCAGAGGAAAATTAGCGGACTTGTGAAATTGTTGACGTCAATTAAATGGGTTAATATAAATTTTTGTATGATGTAATAAACAGTAATACAGAAAATAAAATAAAATAACTAAAACAGACAAATCCAACCAACGTGGGGTAGAACGTTGGTTCAAAAACTTTACTATATATATTTGATTAATTTTATGAAACGTTACTGTTATTAATTTAAGATGTTTGTGCAATAAGCAGTAAAGAAAACAAGAAAAATATTTAATATATAGGTAGTAATACATAGGTTACGATAAGGAATATAATAAAATTTCAATCCTATCAACCCCAAAAAACAGACAATGTGTGTGCAAAATTATATGATGCCAGTAAACTTAGTTACTTAACCAATAATCATGAAATTTTAAAAGTGCAAAAATGCAAATAAATATCCTTTTAGATTTATTACTCATTCAGGTATAAAACTGACTTGAAACTAGCTGATAATAAGTAATACAGCAAAAACATAAGAAAAACCATCCAACTACATACATTTTTATGTGAATGTGAATCACGTAGAGGCGGCAGCGGGATTAAAACGGTGCGTCCTCCCCGCCGCTTACAAAACCCGCGCCTCCTTTGTTGTGCAAAGGAGGCAAAGGAAAAACGTCGCGGCAACTTGCAAGGAAAAATCAGTGGAATTGTGCGATTTTTCGTCGTGAATTATAAGGTGTGGTACAAATTCTTGTCCGAATCGGTTAGTTGTATCTAAATAGAGCTTACTTATATTTTGAAAAAAAAAAACTTTTTACAAAACATCAGTTTACTTGTCATTGTAGTTTCTGCTATGCGTTGATATGTCAATAAAGATAAATAAAATTTTATGTCAACTTAGCTTGCGTCCACTGGCATTAATGTCAATACCCCAGAGCAATAATTTACTACGGGATGAAAGGTATCTTATATTCTTTTCCGACAAATAAAAACACTTTTAGATTTATACGATTAGTAAAGATACTAATTAATGTAAAAAAGTGACTTTAAACTAGAAAGTTTATATATAAATAGCAAAAACGTAAGAAAATACCATCCAACTAAATACATTTTTATACGAATGAGATGAGAATCACGTAGAGGCGGCAGTTGGGATTAAAACGGTGCGTCCTCCCCGCCGCTTACAAAACCCGCGCCTCCTTTGTTGTGCAAAGGAGGCAAAGGAAAAACGTCGCGGCAACTTGCAAGGAAAAATCAGCGGAATTGTACGATTTGTCGTCGTGAATTATAAGGTGTGGTACAAATTCTTGTCCGAATCGATGGTAGTACCTACTGGTATAAATGGAGTAACCTATTTGTAATAACAAAGAATTTATTCAAGCATTATTAGATTTTGGCAGTATATTATCAAAATTAATGATAACTTACACGGAATAACCCACCGGTTCAAATAATTATTTTGTTAAATAAAGCTGTAAAACCTAACCTTACCTAAGAACTCGTAACTAGCTTTGTAAAAATATACAAAAACTAGTAAAATACTTTGTACTGTAATACTTACTTTCTTTATATGTATTTACGAGGATAGGCTAAATAAATGAAAGCTCGAAGTCGTTGTTAATAAATCTAAAATTTTTATACACAATTTCTTATAAAATAAATAAACATCGTTATAAGGACAAGCCACACAGATTGAGCTTATGTTTTTTAATATATTATAAAGATAAATAAGCTGCTGCCGGGGTTCGAACTTCGAAGTTTTCCTTTACGTTTACTGTGATTCCTTCTTGCGGGTCAATCAAAGCCAAAAACATAACACGGAATTTTATCTACCTACTTAAATGAGCAATGAGCTAGGCACTTTCAAATTTCCGTTTGACAACTCTATACTAACCAGCCATGTAGACGTGGCCGTTGGTGTAATAAATTACGTATTATTGTTTTCTAAATTTAGTAAATAAATTAAAAATAATAATATGTATGTATCTTTATATACATAATCAACTAATACTCGTATTATTAAAATAAAGACTAGATATTTAATTTAAACTAACATAATCATTTTACTTTTGGTATGTATTGCCCATAAATGAGCTGATAATTTTATTAATTCTCGTTCCAGCATTAATATCTCCCGTGTTTAATCGGCCGTGAAAAATATATAACGAAGTAATTTCCCAATCGTTAATCCCGTATTCCTGTTATAATTTGCAGGACTGCAATCATACCGCGTCCGAAACATTATGAATTCTTTATGAGCTTCAGAATATCTGGTGCTAGAGTCAAATCACGTTACTATGGCTATTTCCTGCTATATACACTATATATCTTACAATTTTTGTCTGTTGATGTATCCTAAATGTGGCAATGCTAAAAAATAACACTCCTAAAAAAACTCTGCAAGTAATTTTTTTTGCGTTTTAGCTTTGTCAACTAACTGTACTACGTCTGACAGACGTCGAAACCGATATAAGCCAAACCAACTTCGCCCACCAAGCTGTTGGCCAAGTGTGCTGAATATGACAAAAACCTACCTTGTTGTAAATCCTTGAATAATGACGTCTGACCTTCAAGCAACACGCCTTCCTTCGAGCAACACGCCTTCCGTACCGAAGCCGTGTTGCTCGAAGCGTCTGACAGACGTTAAAGCAAATTTGAAAATATATGTAAATGGTCAAAAAATAATTTACGAGGAAGGCTATAACCACGAAGCTCTAGACATAGATCTATAAAATCCAATCTTATCTTTCAAATACTATTGTGACTTTTAAAAAGTTGCAATCCTTGCCTTTTACAATCCTAAAAAATTAAAGTGCGTTAATTTGACATCTATTTTATTATACATACATGTTAATATGTCCACATATCATGCACTGAGCAGAAGTCAGAGCAACCCATGTTACGATGGTCAATCTTCACCGTTGCATGCAATTTCGGCGCGTGTCAGAATATCTTGCACATTTGTTGTATATTGTGTGAGTGTTGTGGGGACCACACATAATTCGTCACGTCGCTCCGGTGTTACGAGGCCCGTAGCCTCCGATATTACGCCAGGAGAATCGCTTAGCTGGAAACGACATGAATGCACACTCGCCTATAATGGTTTTGTTTGTTTCCTTGAGAAAATTTGTCACTCTTGATGTTTGAGCCTCTGTGTTATGATTTGGTGACATGCTAGAATTGGCATGTCGAATATATTTTTTTCTTGCAAGGATCTTCCAAAAATAATCACAATAGTGAAAAGTATACATTTCTCACCATGCTTAAGTAATCGCTGTTTCACAACTAGGTATTTTGTACGGGTGGCGTGAGAACTTTGTTTGGTAGTAATGGTTGCTGGTAATGGTTTCATGAGGGTCATGCTCCTGCACTGGAGACTAAAAGACCTGATGATGACGATGAATGGTTTCATAATAAAAATTGCTATAAATTAAGCGAACTACATTACTGTATAATTATATTTAGAGATTTTTCATACTTTTGAAAATGTTCATTCACCCAACTAAAGCTTTACGATCACTTAACGAATCGATATCAAATTAAAGTGTCTTTAACAACATTTTAGATTAAAAAATTGTGACAAATTTTATATAATTTTAACATTAGTCGTCTACCGTATTTTTGTTCGTTGTTCTTGTTCCTGGAGATCCGTTGAAACTGTTAAATAAAAACCGGCCAAGTGCGTGTCGGGCCACGCGCAGTGTAGGGTTCCGTAGTTGCGAATGACAAGTTTGAGTTCACACTATTCACACTCGCACCTTACAGTTTAACGACCAAAAACATCTAACAATGAAAATAGTATGAAATTTTACGGTTTATAAGTTGGTTGCCTATAACTTTTTAGTTTGTACTTAGTACTCAGCTCTGATAGTTTTCCTTTCAACTTCACTATATATACTACTGCTGTAATTTTTTTACCGTTTAGCAGATAGAGGGGGGGACACTTACCTCTAACAAAAATTCGCACTTTTAAACCAAATATTTCGGAAACTAATCCCTAAATCGAAAAATGGTGTTATCAACCTCACAATATTTTTTTAAAGACCTATTTAACGATACCTCACACGATGGGTAAATAGAGAAAAAGAAATTACTCCTCCACTTTACTTGTATGGGAGCTACACTAAAAAAAAATTTTTTTCAAGATTTTATTCTACCACTTTTTTGCCATGATTAATATACATACCCATACCAAATTACAGCTTTCTAGTTCTTATAGTCTCTGTGTAAAACCGCGGACGGACAGACAGACAGACAGACAGGCATGGCGAAACTATAAGGGTTCCTTGTTTACTACGGAACCCTAAAAATGAAAGCCACGTGAAAGACTTGCCGGTAACAGTCAGTATTTAATATTTTAAAGTCAATTCATAACGGATCTCCACTGATGCATGCGATTTCATTGCGTGTAGGTATATTGTGTGAATCACATAATTCGTCACGTCATCCCGGTGTTACGAGGCCCGCAGCCTCAAATATTACGCCAGGAGAATCGCTAAGTTGGAAATGATATGAATGCAAAATTACCTGCAACGATTTTGTTTATTTCTCTGAAAAGACTTTCCTCATTCACTATGTTTGATCAGCAAATTTTTATCACAAGCCACACTCACTTGAGAGATGTGCTATGTTTCTAGCTTCTGCTCAAAATATATAAGTTCTATAAATTGCTGTCTAAAAATTTGATAAAGAATTATTGTAGAGACTGATGGCACAGAGGTTGTCAGGGGTTCGCTCTATCAGAATTAAAGGGTAAGGCCTAATAGGTACTAACTATGTTATTTAGATTATTAAGAAAACATTAATTTACCTATTTCTCTCATAGGTACCTACTCACAAAGTTTTTGTGGTTATATCATTTTAAGGTGTAGTTGGTATCACACTTAGGGCATACACATAAGGAATAGTGGTTCGAATCCTACCTGCGGCGAGTTTTTTTTCATGAGCTATTTCAATAATATACCATGCATTGTCATGTTATGCTATTTTGAAATAATTTTATTGTGTAAAAGCTTTCTTCAATTAATCAACCTTCTTTTCATCTGACACAAATTAAGTAGAATACCGCACTTCTAAATAGTCAGTAATATTAAAAAAGTACACACGCATGCTTCGAATGCGTCGTATACCCTAAGGGATAATAATATGTGATGAGAGAATTCGACGCGGTGATTCGAAGTCATATTGGTGTAATAAAAACAAAACGTTTCGAGAAAATCCTGCTAAATGTAAGCTTCAATATTATAAGAAAATATTCTATTCTTCATCTTGCTATTAAGCAGTATAATAAGCCTATATTTTTATTTCTATAACCATAAAATGTTTAAACTACTGTTGTTAAGAGCTAGGTGAGATGTAATTTGTATTAAGTCAGCACCTTTTGTCGCTTTATTTCCATGGCTGCGGTGTACTAGTAGGTCTATTCTAAAACATTTCGCATACCATGCCTATCCGATTTTCATCTCACTTTTTTCACATGTGGTTTAAATACTAGTTTCGTATGTTGTCCTTGATCCAGAAAAATGAACCGCCTCTGTAAAAATACCCTACCCATTTTTTTTTTACTTTTGTGTATGTATAATCACGTCCTAATATATGTAAATGAAAACTAATTATTGTACTTTCATTTTAAATTGTTTAAAAGACATTGACAGGTATTAGGGTGGACACAGTTATAATTATCATGGACTGATAAAAAATTAACTAGCGTCTGAAAATATCTACAGGTTGATTTTGAATGTCCAATCAGAAAAAAAATCCCATCTACTCGGTGAATTTGTATCGGAGATCGAATTTTTTTTTATTCCATACAAATGGAAATGAAACAAAAAAATCAATCATTTAAGTTCCAACTTGTCTATAGACAGACAGGCCTTTAAAAATGACATTGAAGTTTCTAAAACCATTATTTTAAAAAGATAGGCATTTCCCAAGAAGTAAAATGTATGCCCCACCTCCATGTCCGTATATATTTATTTATATTTATTCGTTAGGATGATATACAGTCAGCAGTTTTTGAGATAAGGCATATTTTCATAAACCGCAAATTTTACTTTGTCATTTCTATTTACAAACACTAAAAAACACAGCTAGTAAATTTTGCTGGCGAAAAAATTACTGGTATTTTCGTTAATCTATGCTTGCTACTACAGAAATCTTAATTGAGCCCGGCTCGCACCTTGCCACTGTTTTATATTCTATCAACGATATATAATACTTATTTCGGGATTTAAACAGTGCTTAGCCTGGGTGTTTGCCTGGGTGTTTTAGATCCACCTGTACAGGATTCCTGAAATAGAATTTGTGTTTCAGAATCGCACTCCAGACAGTCGTCGTTGGCACGTGCCGTTGCTTGAATGTTTATTGCATTGAGATTGCGGCATAACTCGTAGGCTTATAATAAGGGCGAGTTTGAACGTCTTCAGAGATTTACCAAACGGAGGTACGCATATTAGCAGGTCTTTTGATTGGCCTGTAATTTTGTTACCAAATGTCATTTTTGTAAGCGAAGGCATAATTTGAAGATTTATAATAAGGACGAGTTTGAACGTCTTCAGAGATTTACCAGGCGGAGGTACATATATTAGCAGGCCTTTTGATTGGCTTATAATTTTGTTACCAAATGTCATTTTTGTAAGCGAAGGCATAATTTGAAGACTAATAATAAGAACGAGTTTGAACGTCTTCAGAGATTTACCAGGCGGAGGTACATATTAGCAGGCCTTTTCACTGTTCTCGCTCACATTTTATTACCGAATGTATCTTTTGTAAACAACAGCATAATTTGTAGGCGTATAATAAGGGCGAGTTTGAATGTCTTCAGAGATTTACCAGGCTAAGCTACATATATTAGTAGTCTTTTTGATTTTCTTGTCATTTTATTACCGAATGGCATTTTTGTGAACAACGGCATAACTTAAAGGCTTATAATAGGGTCGAGTTTGTACATCTTGAGAGATTTACTAGGTAGAGGTACATATATTAGCAGTCTTTTTGATTGCCTTGTCATTTTATTACCAAATGTAATTTTTATGACCGATGGTATAATTTGTAGGCTTATAATAAGGGGGAGTTTGAACGTCTTTAGAGATTTACCAGGCGGAGGTACATATTAGTAGGCCTATTGATTGTCTTCTCATTTTATTACCGAATGTCAGTTTTATGAACAACGGAATAACTCGTAGGCGATTCTGAACATCTTTAGAGATTTACAAGGGCGGTTTTACGCCGAAACAGATCTACAGTATTGCCGCAGAGGCAACGATGCGGGACATTCGCTTTGGTCCCTAAACGCAGGCATGTCGACATATGGCATGTGTGATCATCCAGAAAGGTACCCGTGGAAAAAGACGGCAAGGCTTGTTATCGTAGTCCAGATTCTCACTCCGCAACGGCAAGTAGACGAGCATACTCTGCAGATTTGTAGACTTCTAGAAGATTGAAGTAAATTTCTCTATACAGTCTGTAAGGCGGCTCGTCCCATCGCCTTTGAGAAGTAGTAGCGTGTAGGAATTCAGAATTTGGACACAGCTTTGACCATGCGTTTTTGGACCATATGTGATGTTTCGCTAGAACAAATGGCAGGGGATCGAACACGGGACTCCTCGTGTCGCAGGCTGGCGCGTTAACCACTGCGCCAAGGAGGCTGCCAAAATAAAAAGTAGCCTTAGAATGTACATTTTGAATTTTTTAAGATGAGTGGTATTTTCATAAAACTCAGGTTCAGCAAGTTTGATGAGAACCATCTCTAATGAGGCTCTGCGGCAACTATTTAAAAGTGAGATGAAAAGCATTCGTTATTTGAAACTTAGCGTCCGCTAACGATGTTGATTCAACTCGCGGGAAAATTGCTACCTATCACTCGACAGGAATTTGTTAGGTAGGTTTGTTTGATATTTCTTTTAGTGACGTTTAACTTAAAAGCTAAGAAGTGTTATTACTTGTTATTGAAATGACAAGAATACAAATGTACCTAACCATTTAAATATAAATAATGTTAATATGGTTTTATCGCGTTTACGTAATAAACGCGTTAAAACGTATTAACATTAATTTTATTTAAATGTGTTAGAATCGCGAACACATTAGAGAATGCGTACTAGTTTTCAATCCTTCGAAATTTTTGTACAAAAGACTCTTTGTATATTTGTTATGCTTTTCTGCATCAAAAGAGTTAATCTACTACAAATAAACACACATATCTTTTCTCTTTATAATATTAGTTCATAAAGACAAAAAAAAAGATGAACACTCTCTTTTTTACTGTATAAAGAGCTTAAATTTTTTATAGGTATCTTGTATTACAAACACTACAAGTTATTTTCTTGTAGTCTACACATTTTATATTCTATCTGGAGTGAATGCGTGTAAATGTGTTCACAGCTATATGGAATTGTATAAGAAGATTTTAGGTATTATTACCAGCGGCTTTGAGCTCTCTCTACTCTAATTTAGCCTACCCTCATATAAAAAGAAAGTTAGTAGCGCAGTCTAAATCCTTTTATTACATTATGAAGATATTCTTTGCAAAGCTAAGAAATGAACGTTCTTAGTTATACTTCAGTACTTTTTTTCATACTAGCTTTAACCGACGACTTTATACGCAAGAATTTGTATTGAATTGGAGATGCGAAGATTCTCGGTGAAGCTGATTTTATTTTAATGAAAATGAATAGATCATTATGTGTGTACGTATTAATTAAAAACTAAAGAAGACTGATTTATATTGTAGTATTTTTGCCAGGAGGCGTTTAGTTCCTTTATCAATGTGGAGAGTGTAGGCCAAATCCTCTGACTGCTCAGGCTAGTATATAGCTCTGGTAGTACAGAGAGGGTCGTGCTCCTGCAGTGGAGACTAGAAAGACCTGATGATGATGATGATCAATGTATTACCCTGTACAAATCCTCCATACAGCGTGAGCAGTAAATTCGTTAGTATAACATTGTGTATGGTTTTGTGAATGTGCAAATCAAAGCTGTAAACCAGTATGCTTATTCCCACTTAACATGCGTAGATAAAGAAGAATAGTGCGTAGTTATTTTTTTTTTAATTAACAAGTGTATACGGTATGGACCAAGTGATTATAGGGTACTGTAAAATGCCCGAGCTGTTTCAAATTATGATAGTTCAATATGATAACGACTATTTTAATTAATATTATAAGGCATTATTATAATAGTTAAAAAGAAGAGTTTAATTTTTACCATATATAGCTGTTTCTAAAGAAGAGTCAATATTTCAAGACTTAATTAACATTTTTATTGTATAGATGTACTGCTCAGATGACCTATCATAATGTAAATTAAATAAACTGGACTTCAGTTAAAGCCAAATTAAGCCGTTCAATTCGGAAACTAAAATATAATCTTCCATATTTTTTTTTATTAAATGTGATAAAGTTACATTTCTCAAGTATTTAAAGCAGTTGATACCGTGATCGTGATGGTATGCATTCTCGAGGGTTATGACCCAGAATAATGGGTCGATATTGGTGCACTGCTATCTGAGCCTACTATCAAAAATGTGGCGGTTCTTAAGCTTTAAATACATTTTTTACTCGATGAAAACGGTCACTTTTTTGTACTAAAGTAGGTTAATATGTAACTTAGAATAAATTAAGTACTATAAATAAAAAAAAAAATGTGTTAAAGTATGATCATGCTAGTTTGATGAGATGCTGATAGAGAGTAACTATACAAGTTTTTTGAAAAATAAGTAGTTATGAATTATTAAGATTCACTTTTTAAATAAATACATAAATTGAAAACGTATGTTTTTGGCTTCCAAATAATGTAAAATAGGTTGTTAAGTTATTAAAACTTACGAGTTGAACTTACATCGCCTATACTAATATTATAAAGAGAGATGTAAGTCAGATCTTTTTTGTGACTCACTATTAGTGAAGAGTTTTAACCATTATCCTACAGTTTGAGCCATCACTCATTGCGAATTGCGAAGCTTCAGCCAGAGAAACTAAAGTTAGGAAATTGCTTTAGCTATGGTTCTAGAAATATATTTAAATGAAAAAAGGAAACTCATTGAAATTTTTCATTCTCAAATGAGTTATCTAAGTTCTCTTCCATACTTAAATGCTGTGTCATGGAAGAAAGTAAACACAGAAAAAAAGAAGTCGTACAACTAACTTAATTACGCTAAAATTCTAAAAATAACCAGCGAGTTACTCCACGCCGCGCTCTACACGAGTTTTAATCGATTATCCGGTTTCGAGATTAGTTCTCGCAAATACATTTAGTCCAAAAACAAGCCAGACTTTTTCTTAAACGCCTCTGACCTACAGTCGTCTTGGCTGCGAGCCAGCGAACGTACATCCTGTTGGAAATCAGGGCTATGGAAGAACTCATTACGGTATAAAAAGATAATTTATCTGCGGTAGACATAGGGAACGAAACTCTAAGCGGATAAAGTCGCGGATAAATTGATAAATAACTAGCATTTTTTCTGCGACTTCGACCATATAATAAAAATGTAAGTGAGAGTGGTTTTTGTGCCTTATTATTAATGAACAGGTTTAACCATTATCCTACAACTAAAACCATTATTCCTTGTAAATTGCAAAGCTTCAGCCGGAGAAAGTTAAGTTAGGAAATTGCTCTAGCTATACATTCATACATACATATTATCACGCCTCTTTCCCATAGGGGTAGGCAGAAACTATGGATTTCCACTCTAGCTATGGTTCGAGAAATATACTTAAATAAAAGTAGGAAATTAATTTACTTTTTTCATTCTCAAACTGAGTTTTCTTAGTTCTTAACTATAGTTAAATGCATACATAGAAGTAAAAAATCACAGAAAAAGTGAACAAAGAAATCATACAACTAACTTAATTACACTAAAATTCTAAAAATAGCCAGTTAGTTACTCCATGCCACGCTCTACACGAGTTTAAATCGATTATCCGGTTCCGAGATTAGTTCTCGCAAATACATTTAGTCCAAGAACAAGCCAAATCTTTTCTAAAACGCCTCTGACCTACAGCCGTCTTGACTGCGAGCCGACAAACGTGCATCTTGTTGGAAATCAGGGCTATGGAAGAACTCATTACGGATATAAGTGAGGTATCAGAAACGATGATTAGTGTTCACTATATTATTAAATTCAAACGCTCTCTAGTATTCTGCTTTACGTACAATGATAAAAATAATATTATTATCGCAGAAATTTAAGAAGTAATTATAACTCTATCACCTGCTTTTCTTGTTATCAGCAACGAATCACACAAATTGAGATAGTCCCATGGTAAGCTGTGAACTTGTGTCGTAAGATACAAACGCAGCGATACTATAAAATGTTATAATATATAATTGTATGAATAAACATCCAAGAACAAGGCCAATCTGAAAAAGATAATTTCCCTTCATGACCGGGCTGGTAATCGAACTTCTATCTTCTATGGCTGGTATCGTAAAATTCTAAAAACAGCCAGCTAGTTACTCCGTGCCGCGCTCTACACGAGTTTAAATCGATTATCCGGTTCCGAGATTAGTTCTCGCAAATACATTTAGTCCAAAAACAAGCCAGACTTTTTTCTAAAACGCCTCTGACCTACAGCCGCCTTGGCTGCGAGCCAGCGAACGTGCATCCTGTTGGTAATCAGGGATAGGGTAGAACTCATTACGGATATCAGTTAGGTATCAAAAACGATGATTAGTGTTCATTTAATTATTGATAAATAAATAAAATGCTTTGTATATTATCCTGCTGAAATGAAAATGCTATAAGAACAATGTTTTCAACGGTTCTTCTTGCGATAAATTGGCTTATACATGTAAAAAGTAATTGAATCTCTATTACCATTTTTTGGTTCCCAGCAAATAAATATATACCTAGGGTCAAATCACATAAATTGAGCTAGCCCCTTGGTAGGTTTTCACCTTGTGTCGTAAGATACAAACTCAACGATACTACAAATTATAATAGATACTTATATAAATAAATATTCAAGACCCGGGTAATTTGAAAAATATTGTTTTTCGCCTTGGCCTGGCTGGGGATCGAACCCGAGACCCTTTGTGTCACAGGCGTGATAACAACAACAACAACAACAACAACTGCACCACAAAAGCCATCAGGAAAATTTCAGAAGTTTCTTTGATACTTTCTCTCAACTGAGAGTTTTCCCGGTTGCATCCTCGGCTATGGCGTCTTAGCATCCATGGTCCATTATTATGACAGCATTCATGTGGTAATAGATTTTACGGTTGTTTTGTGTTTAAACTTGTGAAAATGCAGTACAAGTATTTTCCCGCGCCGGGAATCAGGAATGTAACGTGTTAACCACTGCGCTACGGAGACCAGCTAAGGCGTTTCATACGCCTTTGTAAATGCTTCACTTAGTTAATTTATACTATACGTAGGGCATTTTCATCTACCAATCTAAATTTACAAAGGTACATGACGAAAAGCAAATAAAGCTTTTATGAGAAAGTTACATAAAATATTATCTTCCACGCTGCTCTAAGAGAAAAGAAAAAACGTAGAATGTACCAGCTGCTTCTCTTCCCGCGCAAAAGCCGATCGAGGTAATGGGCGTCAGGAATCATGTCAATAGGCGATGCGGCTAGCAACCCATCACTATTTTGATTCCGTTCTCACCTACAAGTCCACCAACATGCTAAACGTGGGCTTAAGGTTTTACAAACTTAGGCCATGTCTACCCCGCAAGGGAAAAGGCGTAATAGTATGTATGTATGCGACATAAAATTATAAATTTCCCGCAGCAAGGAACTCTACGCCACGTTGTATACAACGTATCGATTTAAGCTCGTGTGTACACGCGCTGGAATCGGTTACCCAGTTCGGTTACAAGCCCGATTTTTCACAAAATGCCTCTCAACTAGTCTACTTGGCTGTGATGTGAACCGGTAGTGTGTACTGAATCAGGGCTATGAGACACAGCCGCTGATAATCACTGAGAATGAACTTACCGACATCAGCAAGGTATCAAACGTGATTACGTTATCAAGTTCCTGCTATAAAAATATTGTGCCCTACTCGTACAACATTTATTATTTCTATTATGTATTTATAATAAAAACGAAGTCCCACCGCAACAAAATGAACTAACTTTGCTTTACACGATTTAATTCAATTATCTGGATGCCGAGATTAGTTCTCGTAGAGACATTTAGTTCAAACACAAGCCAGGCTTTTTCTAAAACGTTTCTGACCTACAGCTGTCTTGGCTGTGAGCCAGAACAGTGCATCCTGTTTGAGATCGGTTTATGGAATAACTTATTATAGACATTATTGAGATGTTGATCATTGTACTGCGATGCTATACACTTAATATGCATTATAATATTCAAAATATATTGAATTTTGCTCTGAAATATCCTGTACTATTGCTTGAACATAATTTTCTCTTTCTTTTTCTTTCTTCGGATTTCACTTCCCCACTAAAACTGGCCTAAGGCCGCCTTGTAGTGCTTCTATTTCACTCGAATCCGAACAAAGTTGCATCAATGTTCCAAATTCAAATCATTAATTCTCTATCCCTCTCATACTTTTCTGTTCCATATTTTCTTTTCCATTTAGTCTAGAACAATCTAGCAACTTCTTTTAACTTCCAAAAAAGAATATTTGGCTAAAATTTGAACTCGGGGTACTCTCGATTCACGGTAGAGAAACACAAACATGAGCACTATAAACATCGTCTACTCTATGGGCAAATCTTTCCACCCTCAAGACTCAAGAGTCTTAATAGTTTCTTGAGGCAACCTAATACAAGCGTCAAAGAAGCCTCTAAGGCCAGAGTGGAACTACGGCCAAATAAAGCCAGCCATTACCAAAGCAGATACCGCCTGTTGAGAAACTACCACCGGGGAGCAGCCTGCCCTGATGGCCAGTCTGAAAGTCTTTAAAGAGATTGCGAGCTGATGTTGGCAGATGCAACGAAAATAGAGTAAAATGGGGTTTCTCCAGCAATACTGAGTGCGATTGCGGTGCTATCCAGTATATGGCTCACCTTTTGGTGTGCCCAGAAAACCAAACTTTTTGCACTATGCAGGATCTCAATGATGCAAACGAACGGGCAATCATAGTTGCAAAACGCTGGTTAAACATATCCCAATCCCAACTAATATTATAAATGCGAAAGTGAGTTTGTTTGTTTGTTTGTTACGCTTTCACGCCGTATCTACTGAACCGATCATCATGAAATTTTGCATACACATAGGTTAGGGTACCGAGAAGGACATAAGCTATAAATTAAGCGGGCGAAGCCACGGGTAACAGCTAGTTTAATATATACAAATATTGCCATTCTACGACTCGATAGAAGAGGAAGATTCACAGCCAAATGCTTAGTACAACTCTATAACGGATTACAATGACTCATGTTATCAAAATGTTAAAAAATATTACATTAATCACGGTAACCAAGTAACGGTAACACGCTATTTTTTTGAACTTTTAGTGCAATTATCAATTATGGTACCATTGCAAAACGTATATATGCGCTTTTTCAGATTAATTTTTATGTAGGATGAACAACAAACTTCTGAAAAAACTTAGTTGCAGCAAGTTAATACCATCCCGCGCTCTACTCTAGTTTAAATCAATTATTGAGATTCGAGATGAGTTCGCGTAAAGATATTTAGTGCAAACACAAGCTCAGTTTTTTCTAGATTGTCTGTGACCCACTGCTATCTTGACTGATAATCAGAAAAGTGTATGCATGTTAGAAATCAGGACATCAGATACAATCACCGAGAATCGCTGTCATAGTACCCTTAAGAGAAGCACGTAAACTGCCATTTATGATTTTCCGAAAGTTGATCAATTAACTCTTTACGGTTCTTGTTATTTTCCGGCGACATATAAAGTCCGCTCCTCTTTTGTCTTTTAGTCGCTTTTAGTAGCTAGTACCTCGCTAGTAGTTTTTGCCGTGTGGTTCCCGGCAGAGTAGAATAGGACCACTCCAAGTCCTCCCGTGGATGTCGTAAAAGACGACTAAGGGAACACAAGCTAAACAAAGCTTTAAAACATCAAATAAACCTCTCCAACCCATCTGGCCAGCGTGGAAAGTGTAAGCTAAATCCCCTGACTGCTCTGGCTAATATATACCTCTGGTAGTCAGAGAGGGTCGTGCTCCTGCAGTGGAGACTAAACAAGACCTGATAATGCTTTTAGTTCTTCCACACCTAGAACCTGCAGGATACCTAGTAGGTATAGGCGGTAGATAATACAAACTTTTCATAGCTACTACCATCTACGACTATAAATAATATGACTGCTGTAAAAATTCAAACTTTTTTCGAAACGTTTCGGAGTAACAGCCGTCTTGGCCGTAGCCAGTCGCTGAGATAAAACTCATTACGGATCTGAAACCTCACTCAGCATCAGTGAGGTATCAATAATTATGGTTAAGGTTCAGAGGAGGTTAAGTTATGGGTCTCGTCGGTTTATAATTCTGGTTAAAAAAATGTTCTTATTAGGTACTTCATCATCATCATAAGGTCTTTTTTATTCTCCACTGCAGGAGCAGTACTTACGATCTCGAGATAACTGTGCATGCGAAATTTTATCAAGATCACTTCAGTACTTAAAATATTACAAATACACATCTCACGTTTGCTTTTTTAACATTCCTGATGATAGATACGATCCACGAGTACAATTATCATGACTACAGTAAAAAGCCAAACTTTTTTAGAAACATTTTGATCACAACCGTCTTGGCTGCGTGCCAGCATTGTGCTGGAAACGGAGACTATGAGACTCAGTCGTCGAGATAAAACTCATTACGGATCTGATACCTCACTCAGCATCAATGAGGTATAAGTCATTATGGTTAAGGTTTAGAGAAGGTTAAGTTATGGGTCTCGATGGTTTATAATTCTGGTTAAAAAAATGCTAGGTACTTTCGATCTCTAGATACTGTTCACGCGAAATTTTATCAAGATCAGTTTAGTATTTAAAGCGTTATAAATAAACAAATACCCATCTCACTTTTGTTTTTCAATATGCCTATGGATAGCTACGATCTACGAGTACAAATAACATGACAACAGTATTTTTTCAAAACGTTTCTGAGTAACAGCCGTAACAGCCGTCTTGGCTGCCTGCCAACGTTGTGTTGGGAATTGAGACTATGAGACTCAGTCGTCGAGATAAAACTCATTACGGATCTGATACCTCACAGCATCAGTGAGGTATCGGTCATGATTACAGTGTTAATTTCACATTACGACGGATAAAAAGATAACTATACAGTCCCTCAATGACGATGAATGAATAACGACCACGATGGATGTTGAACTCCATTGAAACGTCAGCGAAAACAAATAAATAGAAAGTTCGTGCTGAGTCCTGTTTATATACATAAGTAAGTGTTTAAGGCGCGAAAGTTTTAAAAATAGCATATACATCCCTTGTATGAACATACAAGTACAATACAATTGCATTTGATTTTACATTTCATCACATCCACTTATGAACTAATGTGTTGGGTGGTGACAGTTGTATGTGAACAATTATTTTTTTAATTCTTATGATTTAATTATGTGAATAAATAAATAGTCTAGGTAACCTTTTTACCTGACTGATCCACCTAGAAGGAAGATTATGTTTTTCACGCGTATGTTATGAATGTTACATACATTCATAACATACGCGCGATGTATGTATGTACAGCTTCCGTAGTCCAGTGGTTAAGGCGTTTGCCTTGTTGACCAGGGGGTCGTGGGTTCAATTCTCACGGGAAGCATACTTTGTTAAGTTGTTTCCAGTATGGTTAGGACATTGCAGGTATGAATCACCTGACTATCTGATAAAAAAGATGATTCCGCGCTTCAGAAGGCACGTTAAGCCGTTGGTCCCGGCTGCCATCTGGTAGTCGTTAAAGGAACCACGTTAGGGGCCGAGAGGTGGTTCAGAAGAACTCTGACATCAGGGTGTGCATGGTCGACTGACCGTGTCACCTACATGAAATGATGATGATGATGTACGTATAATGTATGTACGTAAGTATGTCTGTTCCATTATTGTCTTCTGTAGCTGATTTTTAAGTGTGAGCTCTCATAAGATTCGAATTGTTTTCCGGATTGTCATATAAAACTTCATCAAAAAATCAATATGGTGGACGTAATCTGCCTAAAAATGGCTCTTGAGTTTATTCCGGTTTTGTTACTATTAAAATAATAAAAATTGTCTCCTTGATTTATAAATATAATATAAGCATAAGCAAATCATGTAAATTCGCACAGAATAAAGTTTTACGGAAAATTCTCAAAACCAATTACCAAAAGAGCCGTTGAACACAAATTCAAATGAAATTCTATCGAACACATATTTCATTTGGGGCATAATGTAACTTTTTGCAAAAAACAGCTCATAGTGGCGTTTTTTCCCGGCGAACGTTCTAGAAGGGCGACGGGAGTGTTTTCGTTTAATTTCCCAGTAAAACGGTTTGCGCTCCTCAACATAATTACCAGCGACTAATTCAATGTATCGTTTCATCACCGTCTCCTTTTCACTCTGTATTTTTGCATTTAAAAAGGCTCACTCAATTTCCCTGGTCTGCGTTGTAATTGAAAATTATATCAGTGGATTGAACGGTCGTCGCTTCTCTATGAAATCTTCAGGAAAGGTAAGTGGAAATTTATGAATTAAAATTATAGTTTTCGTAAGTAAAAATATCCAAAACTGGATTCAAAGACAGTGTACATTAAAATGTTACCATAAAAAATTGATTTTGAACTCTTAGGCAAAATATTTTAATCTCAGCTTCAGGGTCAGTTTTTAAACTAGCGATTTTTTCTATACAGTACAAGTTCTTTTGTGTGCATCAATTTAGTTTAATCAATTAAATTCGTTCTTCCAGGAATCAAAATGCATTTTATCGGAAAATATAATATTGACGTACAATTATAAAATAACAGACAAAAACAAACGTAAAACAATGAAAAACAAATATGCCAATAGTAAATTAAAATCAATAGTGTCAAGTTAAAAGCCTTAAGTGACAAGATAAAGCTTTCTTCACGCCATTATAAAATACACTTCTTTGTATTTAATGAATATTTTGGCAGGTCTTTATGGCCTGTAAAAACTTTTATAAATATAAAATAATAAGAATTTATTATTTAATAAAATGGACGTTCATGATTACAAAATATGAAATTATTGCGATCACCCGTCTAATCCTTGTTTATTAATGTTTGATATTAAAAATTCCATGATCCCGTAATAGGGGCTAACCGCCAAACCCCCTTAAGTCTCCCTTAAGCATAAAAGAGGGATGGGACATGAACTCGGTAGTTGATCAAATTTTTGCTCGAGGTTGGGATGACTTGGATGCCGTGTTGGTTTAGGATCTTTTACAACCCTCAAACATAAATATAAACGAGCCATTTATATTTAGATTTAACAACAATACATATAAGCAAATGCCAAAACTCACAAAGTTATAATTCGAAATATAAAGCCTGTATTTAGAATTAAAATTATTAATTCTTTGGAAAAAATCAACATACCACTTTCCCTTGTGAGGTAGACAGAGCCCAGGTCTTAAAACCTAAAGGCCAAGTTTAGCATTGGTGGGTTTGTAGGTGGAGAACGGAATCAGAATAGTGATGGGTTGCTAGCCGCATCGCCCATAGACATAATTCCTTACCCCCATTCCCTCGATCGACTTTAACGATCTACGCAGGAAGAGAAGCAGCTGGTACAGTTTACGATTTTGCTTTTCTCCCAGACCAGCGTGGAAGACAACAACGGAAAAAATCAAACAACGAAAAAATATGGGTAAAACAAAAACGCCAACTCATAGATTCCATGATTTAATATTCAAGTTCAAGTCGCCCCATTGTGACAAATGGGATAAAAGTAATATTTACTCGCGAAACTTCTTAGAGTCTCGAATAAAAGGCGGAATACAAAATTTGTTATTATTCATATGAACATAAAGGGGAATTCGATATGCGCGAAACGTCTGAGGGTCCTACTCATCTTTATTTGTTTTAGATTACTTTGGGTTTGGAAAGTTGGTAGTACTCGTATTGGGCCACCGCCGTGAACACATTCGTGGATTTGGGGATTTGTAAACTTGTGCGGCTGCGTCGAAAAAAATAATCACCAAGTTTTTCAATTCGAATTTGGAACTTCGCAGACGTTTGGTGCACGGTGTAAACTTGTGGTATAAAAAGACACAATTTTTGTTTTGGAAATCTATAGTAAATTTTTTGAGACTGCCCAAAATAGAACATAATGTAGTTTATGTTTTCATATAAATTATGTAGTGTAAGCATGTACAAATTTAAGTTTAGTTTTTAGAAATTGTGTTTCATGTTTTTTTTTTATGAATAATTAAGTGGTTTTGAAATGAGGTATTTTTTGAATCTTTACTACCTAAGCCCTTGTAATATATTAGAATACTTATTTTTAGAAAGGCAATAGTGTTTTTAATTTTTTCATGTTTCTTAATCAAGATATATCTATAAATAAAAATGTGAGCTTAAAACTATTATTAATTTTTTTTCTGTTATTCGAAACGGTCATTCATATATTATTATGTTGAACAATTTAAAACAAATACTACCAACCTACATAATATTAAAGTAAGGGCAACAGAGAACTAAATAATTCTTGACAGAAGTCACTGAAATTATTTTTAATGGTCATTGTAATTCTTACACTCTAATAAGTTTAATTATGAGATAATTCAAAGTTCCTTTCTACAATAGGGAATATGCATGAAAAAATATATGTTATGTTACCAGTTTATCCAAAAATATCCAATAGTAAATTACTGAAAGTGAAAACAGAATAAAATTTGGTTGAAAAACGAACGAGAAAAAATGATTTTACGAAAATATGTCTATCTCACTCGCGAAAACACTATTTTATATGGCAAATGTATGCATGACATGGACTATGACGTCACTAGTCCATATCGGACTTCTCTTTCTTATTTAATCTTTAAAGTTTCACATCTTCGTCGTTTATTAAGATATTTTAAAAGTTCTTTCATATTTTTTTAATGTGGTTATTAAGGATTATACTAAGCAAATAAAAAAATTTTGGGCATACACCCTATTGTGCGGACAACGCCGACAACGCACATAATAAAATTCTCATGAAAATATTTTTGCCCTATAACTAGTTTAACATTTTTTTGGAAAAAAGAACTAACACAGGCTACGTGGATCGTGTAATGCGATAGCAGAGGCTGTCAGAGCATTGGTTTGAATATTTCATAGGTTGTGGTGCTATTGTTCGGTGCCACGCACAAGCGGTGGCGTTTACGAATCTTGCCAAACATATTTTCGTAATTTTTACCTTCTTCATCAAATGAACGTATTTAAATGCGTGGTGACTAGTTTAAAGTAGAACCTGGGTATATTTTCAGGGACGAAAATATTTTCCGTGAAAGAAAATACTTATCTACTTTAAAACGCTTGAGGATCTTTTCCATTGTATACAATCACAAGATTAAATCTATTGATAATGAGACCTCTCAGTAGATGACTATAAATAAAAAATGGTTCACTTTTGACGGAAAAATCATCAAGTGAAAGCTTCAAAAATTTGGGCATTTTTAAGATCGGAAAAAATATTAAACTCACGGGTACCGTTACCTAAAAACCGTCAATCCTGTAAAAACGCCAACTGAAGTAAAATATTATTTCAACTTGAATCCCACCACGTTTAACAATATCTCTGCTCTAAATAGTTTTCAGTAAATTTTTTTATTATTTCCTGGATTTTGTGCAGTTTTTAAAACTTAATCCACAAAGTAATCAATACATTTTTAACAACGTTGGTATTTTATATTAATTTGAAACACGCCTCAAAGCGTAAAATCCTTTGTTTTTGTAGTCAAATCCATTTTCGTAAATTTTTAATACAAACGAGTAACAGTGGGACAACATTATTGTCTGTGGTACCGTGAGTCAAATATCAACACTCTTGAATTAAAAACGTAAAGGTGACAGAACATCTCTGCGGGGTAGACAGAGCCAAGGTCTGGCCGCACGTTTAGCTTGTTGGTGGGCTTGTAGGTGAGAACGGAACCATAATAGTGATGGGTTGCTAGCTGCATCGCCTATTGACATGTTTCCTGAAGAAGCCCATTCCCTCGATCGGCTTAAAATAAAATGATGTCAGAAGTGATCTTGAAATAGTTTTTAGCCCTACGTTATATTTTTTGCTCGGGTCGGTTTGTCTATTCATGGATTCTTTACCATGAAGCGAAAATATGTTCTCTTTGTACGTTCATATCACATAACGGATTTAAATGACATTTGTCATGAAGAGAGTTTAAGACCCTAGGAAGAACATAAAAAGTCCTAAAACCATCCTTAAAATGTCTAAAAAATGGGGGGTAGTATTTTATACAATTTTTTTTACGGACACTTTCCTACGTGTACGCAAAATTTCATGATGATCGGTTCAGTAGATAAGGCGTGAAAGCGAAACAAACAAACTCACTTTCGCATTTATAATATTAGTGTTAAGGTTTTCGGAAAGCTTGTTTAAAGTAACTCCAGTATAAATATTTTTCAATTTATAAGCTATTAACCAGCAATTATTTTTCAGCGTAACCTTTCAAACACCCCTCCGGTAACCTAATAGGCGCTCGTCCGCCAAACCGAAAACAGTTCCGCACCATAATTTCCGCAGGCTATACAAAATCGATACGACCCAATCGAACCCTAATCGGTTTTTGAAATCGCAATAGTACATCTTAATTCGACGTCGCCTCGAGTGCCCTTAGAAATACATTTATGTAAATATAGACCGCACCTAGGTCGGGCTGTACGGGGTACTGCTTAATCTTGCAAATTTATGCAACTCGGCGACAACACGTCAAACTGTCTTCGCTCGAGGACGTGATCCAAATCCGATTCAGGGCGTCATTTCGGCCGTAAAACGCTTAGCAGTTGGCACATTTGTCGTATAATTCCGACCTCCTCGGAGGCCAATTCTGGGCATGTCCTTATTATTCAAAGCCGTTTCGGCTCCATGTGCACATTTGTGGCCAAACTGTTTGATGGCTGGTAAATGTTTCGTGATCGCGCTGCTAGGGATTCGATTTAGATATAGATAGCTGAGTTTACAACTTGGTTGATGCAATTAGAAGTACTAGTAGTGCAGTTTTGCGGTAGATATGTGAGAAATAAATATCCTTAGCCTTCATGAAACCCGTTTTCATTTTGGTAATTTCGCAGAATCACAACTTTGTTTAAATATACCAGAATAATGTTTTTGTTATTTTAGCAACTTTTAATAAGTACGCATACACTATATTTCTAACAAATTTTTGGTGGTTGAATATATTAATATAAAAAACCGGCCAAGTGCGTGTCGGGCCACGCGCAGTGTAGGGTTCCGTAGTTGCGAATGACAACTTTGAGTTCACACTATTCACACTCGCACCTTACAGTTTAACGACCAAAAACGTCTAACAATGAAAATAGTATGAAATTTTACAGTTTATAAGTTGGTTGCCTATAACTTTTTAGTTTTAGTTTAGTTCTCAGCTCTGATAGTTTTCCTTTCAACTTCAGTATATATACTACTGCTGTAATTTTTTTCACGTATCTATATATAACCGTTTAGCAGATAGAGGGGGGGGACACTTACCTCTAACAAAAATTTGCACTTTAAAACCAAATATTTCGGAAACGGATCCCTAAATCGAAAAATGGTGTCCTCAATCTCACAATATTTTTGAAAGACCTATTTAACGATACCCCATACGATGGGTAAATAGAGAAAAAAAAATTACTCCACCACTTTACTTGTATGGGAGCTACCCTAAAAAAAATTTTTTTCAAGATTTTATTCTACCACTTTTTTGGCATGATTAATATACATACCCATACCAAATTACAGCTTTCTAGTACTTATAGTCTCTGCGTAAAACCGCGGACGGACAGACAGACAGACAGACAGACATGGCGAAACTATAAGGGTTCCTTGTTTACTACGGAACCCTAAAAAGCTCTCAGTTAAAGTTTATATGACCATAATTCTTTTTTGGGTATGTAATTGTCAGATTTTATCGACTTAGATACAAACCTAGGTATTCGTTCAAAAATATCAAACAGGAACGTATGTAGCTCAATGTAGTTATTTACTTATGTATTGTGAATCAAAATTTTATCTCAAACCCGTACTGCAAAAAAATACTTATCAAATATAATGTTACAATAACTCTAAAGTTTAATTTTTATAATGAGATTAAACAATGGGAACATTACAGCGAAACCAGTGTGATCCGAAATAAACCAGATTATTCTTACCTCAGCAATCCGATGTTGGTTTCGAACATCTGAAAGTTGTAGATAGTTTTGAGTAGGATCTGAGCGTCTACTACGAGCTTGTATATTTATACGTCACATTACTAGACGGTAACGTTTTTTAAACCGTTATAATTTGCTATGTCATATCTATCAGGAGTTCAATATACCAGAATAATTTCTACTCTCGCAATTGAATACGACTCTAAATATGAAAAAAAAACAACCATTTTTTTCACAGGAACATTTTCTGATATACCTATATCAATTCTATACACACACATCACGTTATCTCGTCTTCATCCTTTGCATACATATATAAACATAGATATAGCGCTATACATAGCGCTAACTCATAAAACCTAAAGGCCACGTGTAGCGTGTTAATGGGAATTAAGGTGGAAAATCATACAATCTACTATTGAGTCAACGATAGTTTACTATCACGAGATTGGTACAGTAAATCGTATCGTTTATTACATAAATTCAGATGCTAAAACCCATGGTAGCCGCTCTAGAGAGGAATTTTGCGCGAAGTCGGGTGAGCCAGATATGTATATTTAAAGCTGGTCCGCGAACGGCAAAATGCGGCGGATTTGCTCACTCGGACGAAAGCAATCTGGATTGTGATACTTCCGTATGTTTTTTTATCCCTTTTGGAGTATATACTGAATAAATCTGTTATGGTTTGTTGTATATACGTACCCTTTGACTATGTACTTTGTGTAATCTAGGGTCCATGGACTTAGGAATAATATTTCATTGCGGAGGTTTACACTGAAATAAAAAATATAAGTGTTTCCGTTAGCCCACTTATCTATGTGAAGACCAATTGACGAGCTCCGTGGCGCAGTGGTTACCACGCCAGCTTGCGACACGGTGGTCCCGGGTTCGATCCCCGGTCAGGTCATGATGGAAAACGATCTATTTCATATTGACCTGAGTCTTGGATGTGTATCTATGTAAGTATATATTCAAAAATATAATATCGTTGAGTTAGTATCCTGCGACACAAGTTCACTACTTACTGTGGGGCTAGCTCAATTTGTGTGATATGTCACTATATATTTATTATTATAAAGGACACTGTATCATACAGAATTATCTTTAAGGAGCATCGTGTTTCATATAACTGGATCAGTATCCAGTTTCATTAATAATAAGAAGTAAGCAAAAACTAAATAATTGATGACGATGATGGACGACACTAGTAAGCAGTATCTTATTGCAAGCTACATGGTACCTACATAAGTAGCGACGGGCTACCTATACGTAGCATTTTTTTCTGAGTGTACTTACAAGTGATGCCTACATTTTACGTTAATTATCACAAATTTGTGGTGGAGCATTCTCATTGTCTTCCTATTCTCCGCTATCATTTTGACCGCTCTGTACGACACGACTTTTGCCTTCCCTTTTATATCGTCTGCCAATGCTCCTTGGCCTTGTTTCGCTCTTCTAGCTTCAATTTTTCCTTCTAAGTAGGTTTTAAAATATTCATCATGTCGTATGAGATGGCCAAACATCTTTCCTCGCTATATGCCTATACGATTCAATAAAGTTCTCTTCTTAACTCTCTTACGTACAGACAACGCGATCCATCAGGTCTTTTTTAGTCTCCACTGCAGGAGCACGACCCTCTCTGTACTACCACAGCAATATTTTAGTAGTCAGAGGATTTGGCCTACACTTTCCACGCTGGCCGTTTCTCCGCTCCACGGGTTGGAGAGGTCTTTTTGATCTTTGTAAGCTTTGTTTAGCTTGTGTTTCCTAAGTCGCCTTTTACATCATCCACGGGAAGACTTGGAGTGGTCCTATTCTACTCTGATCTCGCGATACCATCATAGTATGGGTGTTAAGTCTGTGTTTAGGTCAACCTCCCAGCTAAATTAGAACCGCTTCCTGACGTAGGATTATGCTAAAATTTTGTACGCTTGTGTAAATCGGATAACAACGCAATATTATGGAGTTAAAAAGCTGGTGTAATAAAAAAGTTTGAAGGTGGCCGTAGAACTCCATAACTAAAGGAGATAAACCTTTTATAAGATAAACGTTGGCAGTCAATTAATAGGCCGAATTATTAAATTACAAAAGTATGTCGCACTAAAGTTTAGTTTATTGCAAATGAACGTATTTTTCTATTGTTGTCTTCGATATTTGACAAGGTCCTAAAGTTTAGTAGGGCAAAAACACATTTTTCGAATGTGTGTGTGTATGGAGATATGTTTGCTCCACGTTAACGCTCGAACCAGTGCCACGAATATATAGATAAAGTTTTCAAAACTTTACCACTAAAATTGGTTCTGTAGTTAACGATATGTTTCTTTAAATGAATGTTCGCGGAGTCAAATTTCGCGACAGCTACTATATTTATTTCAATGTTGATAGTTTTCAGTGGAATCAGTATATTTAAAGCATAAAAGTCTGTCGAGACAGATGTATACTCGTATGTTTAAAGTTAGGCCGCGAATGGCTTAATGCGTCAGATTTGCCCACTCGGACGAAAGCAATCTGTATTGTAATACTTCCGTATGTTTTTATCCCTTTTTGGGGTACATAATATTATTAAGTCAGCGAAATACATTTTGGTTTGTGGTTTAAAGGATTAGCCAGGAAATAAAAATTGAGTTGATATAGTTTCGAATTCAAATTTAATTCATACTCCAAAGTGGTCGGTTTATTGACTGTTTTCATCAGGTGAAGGAAATATGGTAACTGAATTGTACATTTCTATGTGATATTAATTAAGGCAATGGCAAACGATTGCAAAATTAGCTATACAGGTAATTGTATTGTATAATATGTAGTATAAAATGCAAACGGAATCTTAAAATTCTTACCAAATAATCATGTGTAAGCTTTACAACTGAAGCAATTTTGTTCGTACGTTGCTATTTTCACCCTTTGCATACGGAAACTTAAGGGTCCCGTATCCAACGTAGTTAAGCTCTGTAATCTCTTAAAACTCCCTTCGATTCCGCGGTAGTATAAATTTAGCCAATATGTTAGGTATTCCTCTGTTTCGTCAGGGGTCAAACTTATGGTTCTCTATCCTTCTCTTCTCGCCGTGTGGTTCCCGGCAGAGTAGAATAGGACCACTCCAAGACTTCCCAGAGTAGTCCAGAGTTGTCGTAGAAGACGATTTATAGAACACAACTTAAACAACCTTATAAACATCAAAGAGACCATACCAACCCGTATGGCCAGCGTGGAGAGTGTAGGTTAAATTCTCTGACTGCTCTAGTAATATGCATCAGGCAGTACAGAAAAAGTCGTGCTCTTTTAGTGGAGACTTAAAAGACCTGATGATGAAGTAAACTACATAAAAAAGGTCCTGAAGCTCTTCCTTTTTTTGAATTCAGATGAAAAAGTTTAAATGCTGCCGAGATAACATTTTGCTTTGCTCCGAAAACAAGTCGTATCTAAAATATTGTGACAGTTTATTTAAAAGTTTCACACGTAAAGTTGTACGGGTACGAGTGGAGGGACATAACATAAATGTATAAACTGTATTTTTATGCAAACATTCCCAAACACGGCCAGAGTCGGGCTGTTTAGGTGTGACGTTCCATTGGCGTTCGCATTTAGGGGCGGTAAGTCTGTATTTCCACTCAAAATGAGCAGAAATCAGAAATGTGTAGCAGAGAGGTGTGATTACACAATCTTTTCAGTTAATTATTGAGAAATATAATAGAGATTTATAACACATTTATAAATAAGCTTCTACTCAACAATCTAGTCTGGTTTTCAACACATGACTGATATACCTGCAAAGTATTATATTATTATAGCTGAAATATTTGTTATTATTTATTGATTTATAACACCTTCTAATTGGGTGGCCATTGGTTCAGTTTTAGCCAAATATCGCTAATCACGTAGCCTGCTAAATATAGTTATAAATAAAATAAAAATAAATAGTATTTACAAATGAAATACTATTATAACAGTAATACGTTCGGCGATTACAATATTACAGACATACACCTTCATAAATAGACTAACGCATGAAACATGTAACACCGCTGTTTGATCGGTGTTTAGAAAAATATTACACACTTGTAATTTTGATATACACTTCAAGTCAGTATCTTTTAAATACGTAGCTTTGATGACAAAGCTACGTATTTAAAAGATACTGACTACTACTGGGCGCATTCCAATTTTTCACCCCAGAGCATTCAGTTCACTACGACCGGCGGTAAATTCAGTCAGTGTAATAGGTACCACTAAAAGCGACGGTCGTCGTTATAGAGTCTTATCGCAATACCAAAAAAATAAAAATAAATAAATATTAAATAGCCTTCTTTTTGTACCTACCTTTGGTCGGGTTTAAAAACTGACCAGGTGCAACAGATCTAAAAACATCAAGGGTTCTGTACTAGTTTTTGACGAAACTTTAAGTCCTACTAATTCATTGGACGGTACTTCTTGAACCGTAAGTTTAATATTACTTATTAAATTTTTATTGCATAGGGATCATTATAAAAAATGATATTTAAAGGCACACACGAGGTCATACAGGAATTATTTAAATAAAATTATGAACAAAGCGAAACAAGCAATGACTTTAAATCAATATGTAGGTACCTACGTAAGTAAGTATATATCATTTGCAGAATAAAAACGGTGTGAACTGAACCTTAAAAACTTTCCCTTTCAAAGTGTAGTTGATACAAAGGATTTGTGCATTTTTCATTTTCCTACACAAACACTCGTGCAGTTTGGCTGCACAAATATTGAGTCAGCTAGCTTGCTTTGTATTTTTTGTCGAATCAATCGGCGTCTGACTTTTATCTCGTAAATCCGAATGGCAACAAGGGATTTGAACTTATTGGATGATTTTATATGAAGGGGATAAGTAATTCTTTTTCCATTTTAGTGTATAAAACAAATTATGGCAGAATGTAGAGTAACAAGCACAAAATACACAATTGTATCCCATATTAGACCTTATGACATACACTTAAGAACTAATGTGCAAATATAATAATTCTCGTGACTGTACAAGCTACTTCTCCAACCCGACATGATGAGTAAGGAAGTCGTGTCTTTGATATCAAGCAACTCCCCCCTGTAACATAAGCTGTATTGCTGCTAAAATAACAATTAAAAAATTATTTGTCAGAATGGCGCATGATTGCTTTTCATGATGTTTGAATTTCGATTTCCATAGGTTTTCGTACATTTTAAAAACCTGTGGCAAGATTATTCGAGCTTCTTATTGCATCCATGTAGAATCTTCTAGAATAATACGGCTAAGTGCCTTTCTGATACAAAATTACGATAGCATATTTGCCTCTCAACTCAGAAAATATGGAAAAGCCACTGTAACTATATTAAGCGCCAGCTGTGATACGCGCCGGATTGCTGCTAGAGTAACAAAAAAAATATTTTGTTGCCCAAAGCTTATATTAGTAACTATTTATGTGTCAGGTGTCAGATTTTTAAGCTGCCTTAAGGCATCTGACATAGCTTAACGACTGCCATCAACGATGACAGCCGGGACCGACGGCTTAACGTGCCTTCCGAAGCACGGAGGAGCTCGAGATATTTTTATGCCCCTTGCGGTCACCCATTCAAGTAGTGACTGCACCAGTTTTAATATAAGGTTACCTTTGTATACTTAGATTTATTTCCATTTCCAAACTGATGTAACATTTTTATAGGTAACTAGCTGTTACCCGCGGCTTCGCTCGCGTAATATATAGCCTATGTCCTTCTCGGTGCCCTAGCCTATGTGTATGCAAAATTTCATGATGATCGGTGCAGTAGATACGGCGTGAAAGCGTAACAAACAAATAAACAAACAAACAAACTCACTTTCGCATTTATAATATTAGTTGGGATTTTATGCATTCACAATGCTATTACAATTCTGATATACACTTATTAAATTAAGAAATAAGATATGAGAAATATTCAACGCGGGCAGGATTCAAACTAGCAGTTTTTAGTCTTTGTACGAATTACATTACCAATTAGGCGTTGAATTTTTCCCATATCCCTTTTTCTTAATTTAATAAGTAATGTAACATTGTTTGAACTTTTAGTTGCAGTACTCTTCTAGAATAGTTCAGTTAGGTGCTGCCTGGTACGAAGTTACCATTTAATATTTGCTTCTTACCTTAGCAAAAATGAAGAAACTGTCGTATTTTATACCGCTAAGCCATTAAGTAAAAAAGCAAGCTGCATAATGAATAAGCAGGTCCCGGCCTCAATATCATGCAACTACGAGTAATACGCCCCTGTAGGACGCGATAATTTGATGCTAGAATAACAAAAACAACGCTTTGCTTTTTAGGGTTCCGTAGTAAACAAGGAACCCTTATAGTTTCGCCATGTCTGTCTGTCTGTCTGTCTGTCTGTCTGTCTGTCTGTCTGTCTGTCTGTCTGTCCGTCCGCGGTTTTACGCAGAGACTATAAGTACTAGAAAGCTGTAATTTGGTATGGGTATGTATATTAATCATGCCAAAAAAGTGGTAGAATAAAATCTTGAAAAAAAATTTTTTTTAGGGTAGCTCCCATACAAGTAAAGTGAGGGAGTAATTTTTTTTTCTCTATTTACCTATTGTGTGGGGTATCGTTAAATAGGTCTTTCAAAAATATTGTGAGGTTGAGAACACCATTTTTTGATTAAGGGCTCCGTTTCCGAAATATTTGGTCTTAAAGTGCGAATTTTTGTTAGAGGTAAGTGTCCCCCCCCTCTATCTGCTAAACGGTTATATATAGATACGTAAAAAAAATTACAGCAGTAGCATATATACTGAAGTTGAAAGGAAAACTATCAGAGCTGAGTAGTAATTACAAACTAAAAAGTTATAGGCAACCAACTTATAAACTGTAAAATTTCATACTATTTTCATTGTTAGATGTTTTTGGTCGTTAAACTGTAAGGTGCGAGTGTGAATAGTGTGAACTCAAAGTTGTCATTCGCAACTACGGAACCCTACACTGCGCGTGGCTCGACACGCACTTGACCGGTTTTTTATTTTTGGGTTTGAGATTCCATAGATTTTTTCCCATGTCTAAAACTGGGATAAGATAATTCGAGCTTCTAATGGCAGTTCGTTTAGATGCTTGTCATCAAATTTTTTTGAGGAGCCCGATGGCCTAGTGGGCGTGAGCATTATTAGCGCTTTCGCATGTTAAGCAACCCCGGGCGCAGTCTCCACTTGGATGGGCGACCGCAAGTGGTTTAAAAATATCTCGAGCTCCTCCGTGCTTCGGAAGGCACGTTAAGCCGTTGGTCCCGGCTGTCATCATTGATGGCAGTCGTTAGGCTAAGTCAGATGCCTTAAGGCAGCTTGAAAAATCTGACACCAGTGTTGGCCACTTACACACACGAAAACAAACAACAACATCAAATTTTTGCTTTTAACCTCAGAAAAAATGAATAAACCGTAGTAAATACTTTATTCCAATAAAGTAGAAGTCGAAGCAAGCTGCATAATAAGTAAGCAGGTCGCGGCCTCGATACCAAGCAACTAATACGCCTAGGACGCGATAGATTGATGCCAGAATAACAAAAACAACTTTTTATGATGTTTGGGTTTTAGTTTCCACATATTTTTGCTTATTTCTAAGAAGTGGGGTAAGATGCTCCGAGCTTCAAGTCGAGTAGAGTCTGCTTGAACAGTTTGGGTGTCTGCCCGGTACGAAGTTATCATGAAATATTTGCTGCTCAGAAAAAATGAAGAAATCATCGTTCTTATTTTATGCCGCTAAGCCATTAAGCAAAAGTTGAAGCAAGCTGCACAAAAAGTAAGCGGGTCATAGCCTCGTTATCAAGCAACTATTATCACCTTTAGGACGCGACGCGATAGATTGATGCTAGAATAACAAAATCAACGCTTTGTTGCCTGATGCGACATTACATGATTGAAACTTTTTATGGTATTTAGGTTATGGCTTCCGTAGATTTTTGCTCATTTTTAACAATGGGAAAAAACAATTCGAGCTTAAAATGCATGTAGAGTCTGCTTCAAATATTTGCTACTCAGAAAAAATGAAGAAACCATCGTAATTATTTTATGCCGCTAAGCCATTAAGCAAAAGTTGAAGCAAACTGCACAATAAGTAAGCAGGTCGTGGCCTCGATATCAAGCAACTAATACGCCCTGTAGAATGCGATAGATTGATGCTAGAATAACAAAAACAACGCTTTGTTGCGACAACGCGACGCGACGGCTTGTAATACAATCTTTTTTGCTTAGATTTTTGCCTATTTCTAAAATTGATGGTATACTGTCTGAACAATTTTCTAAACCAGAAAAAACCCTGCAGATTTTTAACAGTCGGCCGTGGTATAATTGTTACTCATATTGATACAATATCACGGTTTTGGTACAAGGATACATTGCCAAACGTTGAAGGACTGAAACCCACCTTTAGCAAAATGGCAGGCCTAAAATGGGAAAGGCTTGGAATCAGTGACAAATATCACTAGCAGCCATGTATCTCTTTACTTAATTTTCACCCGTAGCTCCGCACGTGTTACTATCGATCCCTCGGGAACAACATTTTTTTCTGGGTGAAAGTAAGCCTATGACCACCGTACTTCCAATAACGCATATGCAAATTTTCACAATAATTGGCTCAGTAGGTTTGAATTCATGTCAAAAATTTTGAATCAATGTACTTACTTTCACACGTATAAATATTAGTTTGATAGAAGACTTAGCGTATAGTAAGAAAATAGTTGGACAATCCTATGTTGCCTTAAAAGCGTGGAAGGATTTCTAAGACAGTGAAACAAACAAAAATTCAAACGTCACTCAATAAATTCAATAAACGCTCTCGAAAAAGAAATAAACGTTTCCTTCACGTTCTCTTAGACGTAAATGTAATTTATTAAATTAAAAATATGAATTCTTTCAGAATATGAATCAACTCACGAATTTCGCTTTATCGGACTCTGTCTGCGAGCGACACGGCTTTTGATACGTGATCGGAATGGTACCCAATTATGGCGCTTTAAGGAGTGACGCCCGCGCGTTCCAGGATGCGGTTTGAAGTGTAGAATGCAGCGAGTTAGACGGCAATCTGTTACAGTACTATACATTTGTGGTACAGCTATTGGTTCTTCAGCTAGTTAAAAATAATAAAGAATACTTATAATATGCTGATTCGTTATAATTGTACAAGATGTATCCCTCTCTTTCTCTCAGCTGAGTGATTTAAGATTTTAGTAGACCACCACAAGATGACACCGCTGTACTCCAGTCTCGCTGCGACCACAATGGATATTAATCCATAGAAACGTCAGCGGAAATAAATAAGTAAAAGGTTCGTGCCAGGTGTTTGATTTGAAACGCGAAAGTTTAAAAAAGAATGTATTAGACTTTGTTTTTTGAAACATGGTATTCGCTTTTTGACTTTTTCTTTTCTAGAACCGGACGAAAGAATGTGTATGAATGTTCTGATTTGTTTAATCTTGAAACAAAATGCCCCAAAAATTTTTAACAAAAAAAATAAACCGCTAACAAAACAAAAAAAAACTAAAATCAATAATTCCCTGTTTTCTTACCCTTAGGTTTCGATTTTTCTTTCATAATTTATATGAGACCAACTTCGGGGTAACTTATTCCAACAAGAAAAGAATTATCCAAGTCGGACTAGTAATTCAGTTAAACGTCGACTTTGACCTGCCTCCGTTTTTTCGTCGGTTGAAAATGCAATACAATTATTGATTCTTTCGTACGCATAAGTACTAAAAAAACCCCAGGCCCCGGGCTTATTTGGTTTGGTAAAATAAATTATAACAAGAATTTTGCGTTTTTCGAGCTTCGATTGGCTGGAGCGCTTAAATGATGGTTTGGAGATCCACAATTATATGTCTTATGCAGCTTGATAAATCTTGAAAACAAACTTGGCCAACAACATATAGAGAATAAGTACAGGGGCTACAGCTCGAAAATCTCCTGTAAATGTGTGGTGCTACTCCTCAGACTATGGCACACCTTCTGCCTTGCCTTGCGTAGCCTTCCTCTTGCACTTTTACAATACTCATAACGCTGTGACAGTGGCAAAGTTCTGGTCAAGACAAATATAATCGCCCGAGTCGACACGCTAAGAAGAACATAGACCAGTCTAAAAAAAACTATTGTAAATGTGAGACACACCATCCGCTCCATCTTACACCTTATCTCACCTCGTAAAGTATGAAAATGTATTCAGTACGCTACAGTAACAATCGGTGACAGCTGCATTAGCGTCGGCTTCGCGATTTATCGGTCACATTCATATCGCATTTGTTTGTTAAACACTCGTTACGAGGCGTGAACATCATCCTGATTTCTGATATGAACCCTGTAATAGGTAATTAACATACAATTAAAAAAAAAATTATATATATGACAAATCACACAGATTGACCTAGCCTCAAAGTAAGTTCGAGACTTGTGTTATGGGATACTAACTCTACGATACTAGATTTCATAATAAATACTTATATAGATAAACATCTAAGACCCAGGTCAATCTGAAAAAGATCATTTGTCATTTTGACCTGACCGGGGATCGAACCCGGGACCATCCGTGTCGTAGGCAAGCGTGTTAACCGCTGCGCCACGGCGCTCGTCAAAATTAAAAATATACATCAAACTGTTATTAGGTAGCTTATCAGTAAAAAATTATAAACCGATTTAACCAAACCTTTATTTAAAAATATGTGTCATGTTTCTAAAAACCTTAAATGATTTAAAACGCTCGGGATTGGCTGAAGCAAAAGTGACGTCACCTGCTGAACAGCAATTGTCAGTCGAAGTTTAATTTGACAGCAACAATAGGAGTGTCGTACCCGTAGAAGGGGTCAAGGACCTGTTTATGGTTGTTAGCGCCATGACAATTTACCCTCCATAAGATTGCTTAAAGTGCCTAAGGTCGCTGGAAATACTGGATGCAATCGGATTTAATTAATAATAAATTCTTAGGGGAGGCCTATGTCAGTAGAGGAATACTTGTCGTATAAGATGATGATGATGAAGGTTGTTTTATATGACGATCATAAGAAAAGACGGAGTAGTTCCATTCGAAGCCAAAAACGGCTATACGAATTCTTTTTTCGCAAACCTTCGTGGTCCTACATAATCGTGATTAAGAGATTTAGCTCTCTCTCTCTTGGAACCTCTAGTCCCGGTTGGTTTGTTGCTCAGTAGGTACAATCTGTAACGTTGAGTTTAAGAGCCGTAAGATATTCAGTTCCTAGATAATTACTCCTGTGAAGATACCTAGTTATTGTGCGTCTCTTTTCACGCCAAGACACGAATAAGAGCCTTTTTTCTAAGCTTTAAAAAAAAGATATTCTTGAATACAATTAACTTGTGATGATTAAACTGAAGTTTAAGAAATGGAAACTATTTATTACTATATAATATCGTGACCTTATTAATATGTCTGAGTGATACAAATATATTGTTCGCGTGACCAGGCCTAGGTGACCCCATCGATGACATTGACTTGCTTTACTTAGGTCTATCACGTAATTAAAACTGTGAATATAAAAAGCTTTTTAAACCTTTTTAACATAAACTACGGTGTGTAGGCGGCGGCAAAATTTTCACACGAAAGCGGATTTCGGGCACCAGAGCGACTTAACTAATATACAAAATGGGAAAACACCAGGATCACATCTGAAACAGACAAAGTTGTAAATTAAATCATCATCAGGTCTTTTTTAATCTCCACTGCAGGAGCATGAGCATGATTTTTTCACACCTTTATATACATTTATACGTATTCACCAATGCCTAGAGTCAAATCCAGAACCTTAGCAGTAAAAATCTCCAAAACCTGATTCTTAAATTCAATATTTCTACAATGTAACTTGTGTATTACTTTAATCATCTTGACTATTTATAGCACAAGAAACATAAACGTATTTATTACCGACCTGTTGCGTCCTTAATTAAAATGGGAATTAATATCCCAATTTAATAACTGCCAAATTATATTAAATCGAATGAGAGTCATAATCCCGCTTAAAAGATTTACGTAAACTAGCTCGCTTAATGAAATCTTGGGAATTAAAACGCTGGGTCTACAAAGTGTAAGAATGGTTAAATAAAGAATTTTTGAGGTTTATATTTTTTTTATTTTCTTGAAATGGTTTTCATTCGTTCATTTCTTTTTTTTTGTCAATTAGGTAGGTAAGGCTTGATTCCTTTTATTGAGTTAAAGGATACATACAGAAATACAAACTATACGGAGTCTAAGGCATTTTTATAAGTTTTATTACAGTTGTACGCCATGTTATTCAATTGTAAATTATCTGATGTTAGTTTTTAAAGGACTTATCGTCCTTGGAGGGCGGTAATGTTTAATGAGATTTGAATATTTGAATTGAGTTGTTTTGTTTTCCATGGAATGTGTAACTTTTAGTAAGAATTTATCTAGATAGATGGCATTGTAAAAAATATGTAAAAGCTGAAACGCGCTATCGAGATTTTTTTACTATGATTATATATTATTCCTTAAATTAAAGCCTATTCCTTTGACGAGCTCAATCAATCATCGAAGTCTAAATTTAATCTATGCGGATTAAGAAAAATATTATAATCTGGTAGTCTAAATTCGGCCAAATAGAATAACAGTTTTCTTAGCGAATTTAAAAATGTTGGTTCTCTCCTGCACAATGAATACAATTCTTGAATGCATAATTGAGCTGATAAAAATAGAAATGTTTAATTAAAACTGACTTTACATTTCAGCAGACATTTTAAATTAAGGCTTCGGAGGGTATGAATCGGTGTTTTATTATGACGCCGTAAAAAATAACCTTCCAAGCTGGTTTGGGAGCAAAAAAAAAAAACAGAATATACCAGCTGCTTTTCTTCCCGCGCAGACCGTAAAAGCCGGTCAAGGGATTGGGCGAAAATCTATGGAATCACATCAATAGGCGATTCGGCTAGCAACCCATCACTATTTTAATTTCGCTTTCCACATTTTCGCCCACTTCGATGCTAATTGTGGCCTTTGGGTCTTATGACCTTGCGCTCTGTCTACCAAACACGAGATAAAGACGTGATAGTATGTATGTATGAACGGTAAAAATGGAAGGTTCAAGGTATAAAAAATAATTTTAAGTACCTATATAGCATAGCCTATTTGTCACAGCAGCATATAACAGTGGTTACTCCGCTAGTGGCCTACACGAGCGGTACTGGGTTCGATTTCCAGCGAGGGCAAGTACTTGTTCTTTCATTTTTACAGGTATTTTATTCAGTACTTATGTGAAATTCAAACCAACAACTTTTCAAGGGTTTGTCGGGGGTAAAAACGTCAATTTAACTTGTAATTGTATATTCTACGCAATATTATCCAAGACTTTTATTAAGGCTTACGTATAAGAGTAATTGTTCTTAGAAGTAACAGCAATATCCTTCGAATAAGTAATGAACCAAGATAAGTCATATTAGTATAGATATAAACAATATTTACAATACATGTGGAAAGCCTACGCTCAAAAAAATTAAACTAGTCAAGTGAGAGTCAGAATCGCACACTAAAGCTCACTTCCATTACACTAGTCAAGAAAGCTCTGCATTATAAATTAAAGAAAGACCAGTAGTCCCCCACTTTTATAATCAGACTCATTAACATATTATAACTTCGCGGTGGTTACCATGCATTTGTGTATATAAATCGCGTCTTTATTACAAACGTATCGCGTTTGAGCCATAAATTTTAAGATAAAGTTCAGTTGTTAGAGAACGTGTAAGTGGAAGACAAAACTAAATTGCTTTAAATAAGGTAAATAATATTCACGGTATGGTTTTGCTAAGTACAAGCCTTTTAAGCTACATAAAAACATGCGAAGACACGAAGTCCTAGTAGTGATGAGATAAAAGCCGCATCGAATATTGTAGTACTCCTTAGAATTTCACCCATTAGGTATATACGCACCGAGGAACTTAAATTTATACCCTGTATTGATAACGATTGGCTTCCTTACGTAAATAGACTTGTAATAAGTTCCTGGAATCTTTATAAACAAGGAAAAGTTATTAAAATAACTCCGGCACAACAAACTTTTTGTAGCAAGTACCAACTCTTGAACATTGCCTTTGCGGAGGGTTAACGACTCTCCAATACTGTTAGTACGATCACACTGATTGTAAATTAAATGAATAAATCGATTTATCTTACTCTATTTCACCTAAAAGTAAGCAAGGCTGAATTTAGAACATCATTATCATTGTCTGCTGCACATATGCCTCCCGTTAGGATTTTCCAATACGACCGGTTGGAACCGACCACCTAGTGGTCAACGCTGCGCTTCTCGGTATGTGGTCACCATACAAGAATCTTCCTGCCCCATAAGCCATCGGTGCCTCACCCACTGCCACTTCAGAAATCTATGTCGGTGACTACGTTGGATCAGATTCGATGTAACATAAGACGTAATTAGTATTAAATGAAACAAAATAGGAAAATCGCATTTTTTTATGCTTTGTGCTACGTAATTACTTACGTGATTATTTCGGGTTCTAGTCTCTCCATCAATTGTTTTGTCTATTAGATTTTATTTTTCGTTTGTATAACTTTTCTTTCAAATGTTTTATTTCAAATGTTGCCCAACTCTGATCCTGCAAAAAATCATGTATGGTTTTAACGCAACGAGAGTTCGAGCACTTCGCGTAAAGAGGCGGGCGGCGCGGGTGCGGCGAAGCTCAGGTGATCAAAGGTTGTTGCCCTAAAGCTGGCCTGCTGAATAGGCTAAATATTTTCTGCAGTACCGATAAAAACATGTGAATAAAACCATTTGTTTGTTAAAAAATATTCCAAATTTCAGTTGTTTTGCTAAAATATTTATTTTGTTGGTCGATGAATTTCAAGTAAGTGGTGCGATGGAAAAATAAAAAAAATATCGCAGAAAAAAAATATAGTAAAAACACGTACCTACATACTGCAACCTAAATACATTAATGATTGCTAAATTAATAAAAAGAATGTGAGCCGTTGTAATATCATTTTGTTTAGGTACTTTTACCTAGTAATTATCTTAAATATATAGCTTGATTTTGTAGTTGAATCTCGTGTTTGAGTGAAATCAGTGGCGCATAAAAGGGCTCCACTTAATACGTAGTGCAGCAATGGAAATAAGACGAGCTAATCCAAGCGCCTCTGTGGCTAAATTATACGCCACATTCAGCAAATACAAACGAGGTATATATGAGTCATCATTGCAATTTAGCTCTAATGTCAATGACATTTTGAATTTAGAGCATTAAAGATATGTGTAGGCAGTATTTTGATCAAAGGCGTATCTAAGTATGGGTTTACTGCTTGATTACGAATGCAGTTGAACCGATAGCTTCTCCATTATCGCAGATAGTTAAGATACAGTCTTAAAAGGAAACTCTGGATTCCAAAGATCTACAGCAGTGCTGACATTTTTCAAACTATTCGTTTAAATGAGAGGGAGAGATTAAATACAAGGCATTCTCCTCACATTTGTAAAATCAGCGGCGCATCAAAGGGCTCCACTAAATAGGTACGTCGTGCAGCAATGGAAATGAGACTAACTAATCCAAGCGCCTATGTGGCAAAATTATACGCCACATTCAGCAAATACAAACGAGGTATATACATGTCATCATTGCAATTTAGCTCTAATGTCAATAACATTTTGTATTTAGAGAATTAAAGACATATGCAGGCAGTATTTTGATCAAAGGCGTATCTAAGTATGGGTTTACTGCTTTATTACGAATGCAGTTGAACCGATAGCTTCTCCATTATCGCAGATAGTTAAGATACAGTCTTAAAAGGAAACTCTGGATTCCAAAGATCTACAGCAGTGCTGACATTTTTCAAACAATTCGTTTAAATGAGAGGGAGAGATTTAATACAAGGCATTCTCCTCACATTTATGAAATCAGCGGACCATCAAAGGGCTCGATTTACGTTGTGCAACAATGAAAATGAGACAAACTAATCCAAGCGCCTCTGTGGCTTAATTATACACCACATTCTGCAAATACGAACGAGGTATATACGTGCAATGATTACAATGCGGTTCTAATGTAATTGACATTTTGTATTTAAAGAATTAAAGATATATGTTGGAGTATGAAATGATCAAAAGCATATCCAAGTATGGGTTTACTGTTTAATTACAAATGCTGTTGGACCGAAAGCTTTTTCATAATCAAAGATAGTTAACATACAGTTTTAATAGAAGACTGGGTTCTGAAGAGCCATAGAACAGACTTCTTTCAAGGAATTCGTTAAAATGAGAAGGAAAGATTCAATAGCTCTGGCTTCTGTGGCCAAATTACACATACTCAAACAAACGATATAAATAGTCTCGATATATACAACATCATTGCGATTTTCATCATTTAATCAGATTTTTTTCTTTTTTGCCATTTTTTGCAACTTTGCTGCTCAGTAAATATTGCCTTGGTAGTGAAGTACCTAATATTTAATTCTATTGCTCTCATCTATTATGATAGCACCTTAGATAGTTAATTATAATAGTCAAAGGATAGCACATATCTGAAAGGAAGCAATTGTAGCAAACGAGTCTAAGAGGGAAGAACTCAGAATCAGAAGTGATATATTAGGTTGGCAATCTATCATCACCATCAGGTATTTTTTAGTCTCCACTGCAGAAGCATGGCCCTCTCTGTACTATCAAAGCCACATTAATATATGGCTAATGCCAGAGCAGTCAAGAGAAGTCAAAAGCTTTGTTAAGCTTGTGTTTCCTAAGTCGTTTTCTACGATATCCCAGGGAAGACAAGGAGTGGTACTATTCTACTCTGCCGGGAAACATACGGCAATCTATACGATAGTATTATAATTCTTTGCGTTGACTTAGAAATAATCATAAGAATGCTCGTACGTTATAGTTTATTTTTACAAATATGTCTTGATTCGAACATTATGAAAAAGCTAACTTATTAATACATATTCGCAATTGACCAAACTTAATGACTATAACGTAATGTTTTTTTATGTTTTCGCGATTGTTACACATTTAAATAAAATTATTTTAATACGGTTTTTATCGCGTTTATTACATTATTTATACACCTAACGTTTCGAGCACTTTACAGTGTTCGTGGTCGCAGGTAGACTAAGTTGACATTTGTCTAGTATTATACTAGATATATATATATATATATATATTATTTATACTAGACAAATGTCAACTTAGTCTACCTGCGACCACGAACACTGTAAAGTGCTCGAAACGTTAGGTGTATAAATAATGTAATAAACGCGATAAAAACCGTATTAAAATAATTTTATTTAGACTATAACGTAATCTAATGTGCCAGTAACTCGTCACACGGAATATTTAAGAGATTCTATATCGGTCAGAGCTGGATCGTTAACCGATAGACGTGGTGGCAATGCCCTAATGAAGTACTTACTGCTGTTTCAATTGGGATCAACAATACCTATGTAATCAATTTATAGTTATTATCTAGCAATCGATTTATTCTGATTAATTGATCAATATAATTGAATATGTAATCCTAAATTTTTGCATAAAGTGTGTTGTCTTGACTTATTTTTCTTATTAAATTACTGATGTCACATTTCTCTGAGTAACATGAAGGTATGTGACCTAACTTACTTATAGGTCCTAAGTCCTCCTACTCATATTTGGTCCTTGTTTATTACTGAGACGTCACACCACAGATCATCATCAGAGTCAGTCAGTAAGAGGATTTCCCTAAATTCTCCAGTCTGACCAGACGAATTGAAGAAGCTCGTTGATGTTTATGAGCTTTGTTTAGCTTGTGTTTCCTAAGTGACGGGAAGACTTGGAGTGGTCTTATTTTACTTTGTCGGGAGACCCACAGATATTTAAGACTAATAGTATCCATGCAAGATTAAAATTAACTCACAAGAGAAGTCGCATGGAAAAGATTTTATGCGTCTGTATGTAAGTATACATCATCATCATTATTATGTCTTATTTAGTCTACACTGCAGGAGCATGACCCTCTCTATACTGCTAGAGCCACTGAGCCATATATTAGCCAGAGTAGTCAGACGATTTTTACAGAGGTATCTTTAATGTTTACATGCTTTGTTTAGCTTGTGTTTCCTAATTTGACTTCCAAGACATCCACGGGAAAACGTGGAGTCTGTCGTATTCTATTCTGCTGGAAATCACAAGGCATAGAGTCCACATATATGAAACGATTTGTTGTTTAATATTTCTTATTAGTAGGTATGTGTGACTCGGAAATGGTTTTATTTAATCTTGATCTGATTTAGGAGTAAAGGGTAGGTAAGTTATATAAAATTAAATGTGGCGATAGTTATTTACGAGAGCCTCCTAATAAAGGGTTGGTAAAATATTATGTTCTCCGAGAATTTAGTAACATGAACTTGTACGTCAATTAAGAGGTATTAATACAATTTTGGAAACAAAGCCCGTCGGCAAATTACTCAATACGTCAATAGAGACTCGATACAATCAAAAAGGGATTGGTTTACACAAATGCTATTAGTTACGAGCATCTATCTGCTGTCAATATGCTTCAATGTGGGATTATGATAAGGGATAATAGGTGGATACTTACGTCAGATTGTCTTATAAATTAAACAAAAGACGTATTAGCGTATTAAATTCTAATTTATTAATTACTAGCTGATGCCAGCAACTTCGTTTGCGTGGACTATATGACTCCGGTGTATTAATATACCTTAATACGAAGTTAACATAAATAAGAAAATACTTGTAGCAGTGCTATAAAATTGTATGGCATTGCTATTAATAATTCTGTTGCATTGCATTGGCTGCTGCTAGGGATATAATATAGGATTCTTTTAGACTTTTGCGCCACCAATACGATAAAAAGAAGACTATATAGCTTGCTCCAAGTGAGCTTACGCTAGTTTACCAGACTTTGAGGTATGGGCATAGCGCCTCCAACCTATCGCACATCTCCAAAGGGCCTTTGGGAGGGACAGATTTCGCATTTAGGTGTTTCCTGGGTGTTCAAGGCTTGGAGGGACAGCTAAGTCATGTTTTGTCGTATGGGCTGAAAACTACGTTGCCAAAGGGGGGACCGCTGGGTGGTCACCAGTAATATGAGCTAATCTACTATACGCATTCTATCCCAGAGGAGAGTGTGACTCTGTAAAATTGTCGATATAACATTTAACATGGTACTTAGTGTATCAGATGTTCTAAATCTTCGATATTTTCACATCATCAAAAAATACTATTCAGGCTGAACAACTTTTGCTACACCATCATTTTTATATTTCCTATAGTTTACCTGGACCATTGCAATTCTGCGTCAGGTGTTCCAAATCTTCAAATTAAATACCTCAACAAAAATGCTCATCAGGTTGAATAACTTTTGCTAAGGCGTCATTTATATATTTCTTATAGTTTACCTGGACCATGCATGGTTGGTTCTGCATGAGGTGTTCCAAATCTCAGATTTTTTATAACTCAACAAAAATGGTCATCAGGTTAAACAACTTTTGCTCATCATCATTATTTCGTGTAGGTGACACGGTCAGTCGACCGTGCACACCCTGATGTCAGAGTTCTGCGGAACCGCCTCTCGGCCTCTGACGTGGTTCCTTTAACGACTACCAGATGGCAGCCGGGACCACCGGCTTAACGTGCCTTCCGAAGCACGGAATCATCTTTCTTATCAGACAATCAGGTGATTCATGCCTGCAATGTCCTTACCAAACTGGAAACAACAAAGTATGCTTCCCGTGGGAATCGAACCCACGACCCCCGGGTCAACAAGGCAAACGCCTTAACCACTGGACCACGGAGGCAGTTATTACAACAATAACTGCCTCCGTGGTCCTATTACAACTTTTGCTAAGGCTCCACTTTTATATTTCTTCAGCTTTTCAGCTGGATCATTATGATGCTGCATCAGGTGTTCCATTTTTCAAAATCATTTCAACCTCATATGTTGCCCCGGCTTAATAGCTATATAGAAAAAAAAGTTTCATTCGAATCAGTTCAATATTTCCGGAGATAAACATGATCATACATACAGACAGACAGACAGACAGTCAGATAGACAGACAAGAAATTCTAATTTTTTTTTTGCTTTCTATTATTCTTTTTAAGAGTCCCTCTATCCTTTTCAGTCAAAAATAATAAATGTGCAGACAAAATATTTTTACTGTTTTATTATATGTATACATAAAGATTGCAATGATACGGCTGCTGTAGTCTTTTTAGTTTGACTGGTAATATAACAAACGGCATTACCGTTTCTACGAAGTAAAAAAAAATAGTAACATTTATTTGATTTTTTTTTTATTATTCATATTTACTTTCTCTTTGTAAAGCTGACTACCATCAAATTTTAATCAGACCCTCATATTAGCATCATTTTGATTCCTAAATCGCCCATCGAATTATTTATTATAATTGTATATTATTGTATGTATAATTGTATTATTATTGTATGTATTTTTGATAGTATATAGTACCGTTCTATGTACTGGGTAACTCATTCACATTCGCATATATTTTAAATATACAGCAGTCACCATCGTCACGCGAATCGTCGATCAAGCTAACAGCAGTCACCTAGGACGGAGTCAATCGAATTTATTCAGTAATTTCCGACATGGCAACCTTCAGAAACAGGCAACTGGTCCAATGTTGTTTGTTAGACGTATGTTGTATGTGTTTTTGGTTTCCTGATTTGATTAATGTAGCAAAATAGTTAGAAATTATTTACCTATCAGAAAATGTATTTCTGATCTATTCGTAGCGGTCGCGTGGCGCAGCGGTCAACACGCCTGCCTGCGACACGGATGGTCCCGGGTTGATGGAAAAAGATCTTTTTCAGATTGACCTGGGTCTTGGATGTTTATCTTTATAAGTATCTATTATAAAATATCGTTGAGTTAGTATCCCATAACACAAGTCCCGAACTTACTTTGGGGCTAGCTTAATTTGTGTAATTTGTCCAAAAAAAATCGTAGACACTCACCAAATATGAAGAAAAAAGATAAGCAGTAGTGAATTTACCCATAACTGAAAGTTTCCGGGCTTGAACCACCTAACATGTTATCTTTGAATTTGTAGTACAATACGAAGCGAACACAATCCGTTCCGTCGATCATTTATCTTCTCTCGTCTCTATTATAGAGCAACATCATATAAAGTATAAAAATTGTTCCATAATTTCTAACATGACAACCTTCAGAAAAAGGCAACATCTCCAAATGTTTTTTGCTTACTTACTTAATTAACATAACTATTTATCTCATCTGATTAATTTGTAGACACATTACAATAATGAATAAAGGAGAAGAGCAGTAGTGAGCTACATGGTCTAAGAATGTAACCCATAAATAAAATACTTCTATTCTGTTATCTTTAAATTTTGTTTGCTTAGGTAGTTATATGTACTAGTGAGTTCATTCAGTTTCGCATATATTTTAAATGTACAGCAGCCCTCAGCATTGCCGTGGTCACGCAATTCATCGATCAACCCAACAGCCGGCACCTCGGGTAGAGTCAATCGAATTCGTTAAGTTATTTCCGACATTGCAACCTTCAAAAAAAGGCAACGTCTCCAAATGTTTTTTATCTGACGGATGTTTGATACCATATTCAGTTTAAAACATACATACATACACACTATCACGTCTTTTTCTCTTACGGGGTAAACAAAGCCCAGTGCTTATAGAACCATAAGGGCACGTTTAGCATGTTGGTGGGCTTGTAGGTGGAGAACGGAATCAAAATAGTGATGGGTTGCTAACCGCATCGCTTATTGTCATGATTCCTCACGGGGCGTGAGGCAATGGGCGTGAGTCACGCCCATTGCCTTAATGGGTTTCTACGATCTGCGCGGGGAGAGAAGCAGCTGGCACATTCTACGTTTTCCTTTCCTCCTAGACCAGCTTGGAAAACATATAACTAGAAAAAAGTAACAAAAATTAGAACATTACGATACTTAAATATAGCTGTACGTACAAGTTAGTTTATTCAGTTTTGTATAAATGAACAGCAACCCTCACTGTTGCCGTCGTCACACAATTCCTCGATAAAGCTAACAGCCGTCACCTCTAGTGGAGTGAATCGAATTCATTCAGTAATTTCCGACATGGCAACCTTTAGAAAAAAGCGATTTCTCCAAACTTTTTTTGTAACACCATTTAGAATATTAACACAAATTAGTATATTACGATACTCGCATAAAGCTGTATGTACAAGTTAATTCGTTTAGTCTCGCATATATTATAAATGAACAGCTACCCTCACCGTTGCCGTCGTCACGCAATTCGTCGATAAAGCTAACAGCCGTCACCTCTGGTGGAGTGAATCGAATTCATTCAGTAATTTCCGACATGGCAACCTTCAGAAAAAAGCAATTTCTACAAACTTTTTTTGTAACACCATTTAGAATATTAACACAAATTAGAACATTACGATACTCGCATGAAGCCGTATGTACAAGTTAATTCGTTTAGTTTCGCATATAGGTATTATAAATGAACAGCTACCCTCATCGTTGCCGTCGTCCCGCAATTCGTCGATAAAGCTAACAGCCGTCACCTCTGGTGGAGTGAATCGAATTCATTCAGTAATTTCCGACATGGCAACTTTCAGAAAAAAGCAACTTCTCCAAATGTTGTTTGTGTTAGGGACGTTTGATGTGTTTGCGCTCTCTAAATATGTTTTTACTATATGATCTTAATATTGTCTGGATAGATGAACTTTTTTATGAAATGAGCATTGTAAGTGTGTAAAGAGATGTACGTTTGAATGTTTGTAGTTAGAGAGTTAGAACGATTTCACCTTTGCACTTATTAAGACCACATATCTTGATATGTACAGGTATATATTTCATAATAGTAGAACATTTCTATCCCGAAATTCGGTTCTCAATGAATGCGTGTGCACCTAATGGGCATGTCGACTAAATTTTTTTTCATGTTGCTATGTAAATACCTGCCAAAAATAAACACAATAGTAACAGAAATACATTTCTAAACAAAAAACTCTTTCAGTTATAAAAGTTTTAAAGACACATGTTTTTAGACGTAAATTTTTGCGCCGCTGAAATGCCTACATACTTGTGACGTCACAAGCTTGTATTTTGTATGGGTGGCGTGAGAACTTTGTTTGGTAGCTATGCGAAATATTTCGTTTATGGTAATGGTTTCATAATAAAAGTTGTTATAAATTTTGCAGACTAAAATACAGTATTATTGTAATTAAAGATTTTCATACTTTAAAAATGTTTCTATTCACCCAACTTTAAAGAAGCTTTAAGATCACTTAACGAATCGATATCAAATTAAAAGTGTTCTTTATAGTGTTTTTAGATAGAAATTAGTCTCATTAGAAACAAATTTTATATAATCTTAACATTAGGCAACTACCGTATTATGGTGGCTACTAGATATCTTTATTGTTATTACCCATCTGTTTTCCTACGACTCCATTCACGTAGATTTTTATCTATGTTATACACTGACACAGAATTAATAATAGTACTAAACACTGATCAGCAAATCATTTTAGCAGTAATTGAGTTTATCAAACAGACACAAATTCACCAAAAATCCTAATCCTAACTTATATTATAAATGCGAAAGTGAGTTTGTTTGTTGGTTTGTTACGCTTTCACGCCCTTTATACTGAATCGATCATCATGAAATTTTGCATACACATAGGTTAGGGTACGGAGAAGGACATAGGTTATATAACATGCGAAGCCGCGGGTAACAGTTAGTATGACCATATGTTTTATCTGAAGACCTCAACGCTATGTTTTGGGGATACTGAAGATGTAATTTAAAATGCTGTATCGTTAAACTCCTTATTAAAAAAATATAATTCAAAGTTGTGTAGTGTTGCCGTATAATTTTAACGAGCATTTGGGGAAAAGGGGCCGTTTAAAATCCTAGTAAAGCTTCACTTTCCCTCTTTGTAAACAGAGCAAAATAATTAAAAAGTTTATAGTACATTTCAATACTTTGTAATTATTATTTTAAAATTAGCTTTAGTTTAATATCTTAGTGTATACTGTTAGTTTTAATACAGAAAATAAACTTATCTGCTTTTCTTCAACTTTTATTTCAAATGCATAAAGCTTCGGACTTCGAAAGGGCAAAAGGAAGGGATAAGGCCGTGTAAATAAGACCATATTATTTAAATATTTTTAATTGAGTTTATGTAGTAGTGGTTAACAGTACGGTATAAAGAAAGAAGAGATTCCAATTACTTAAATGTATAGCTATTAAGATGTTCACGACTAAAGCAAATAAATATGTACTGGACCAAAATGACCTATGTTAATAAAACCTTGTCCTGTAAGAGGTGACTTAGCCCGTCCAGTACAGAAGTATTCAGCCGAGAAATAGTTTGAAAATGTTGAAATTTTGTTGTTGAAGTTAATTTTAAAGGATCAAAGAGAAAGATTTTTTTCGTTAAAATATCATTGCTATTAAACAGTGTCATCAGTGTTATTATCATTGGCATTCAACAATATTATTTTTAATAAACATTTCAAACTATTCTTGTAATAAAACCTTTAGCTAGTAAGGTGTATGACTGACGCAAAAAACCTTCATCTTAATTCTCAGCAGCTATCGTTTAACGTTTCCTTTTTTTTCAACGTCAAAGACAGAGTTTAAATACGAGCGAAATTCATCCCAATTGTATTATTTCAGCGTGGCATTCGAGCCTAAAATTACACCCTATTAAAATGTCACAATTCTTTCAACCGCTTTCACTGTGCCTTTGTTTCAAAAGGAATTTGTCAAAGAAAAAGCCTTACACAATTTGGTACTGAGTAAATAATTATAAAAACCTATGTTTTAGAATGGAAAATCTTTAATCGTCGGATCGCGTGATCCGGCTACACCATTGTGCTCTTTACCTATTCGATAAGAAAGTATGCGAGTGGTTACCCTCATGAAAGTAGTATTTATGTTTTTAATCTACACTAAGAGTCCCGATGGCTGTATACAAAACATTGATCGCGATAATGGCCCTTTTGAAGCTAAATGACGTAATTGCATAAGAATTGAGGACATTTCCATTGAATTGTTTTGTAATTTTTAAACGATAGCTGTTTTCAGAACATACCTAGACTATTTGTAAAACTTTAGTCGGTGCTTGTTTATTGTGTATGGCAGAGCAGTACCAAATCAAACTTACTTTATCGGATGAGTAACCTAAAGATTGTTGAATTACTACGTTAGATTTTGTACTGCATAGTAGCTGTAACCTAATTAATATTCATAAAAATAAATATTTTCTACTGCTGTACCTACTGTAATCTGTCATTTATATAGTCAAAAACACAAACATAAGAACATCCATAATAAGTCTATACTCTATTCTTCATAACAGTACGGCACAGCCGTACTATAATGTAGCTATAACGATACGGCTAGCCACAGACTATTAAACCTAGATTTCGTGATTGCAAAAGAAGTTTTTTTGAACTAAATGCATTGCTGCCAACTTAAGAAAAACTTATTTCATAGTTTTTTTAAGAGTCTGGCTAACATTAATTTAAAAAGAAAAGGTAGCCATAGACACAACATGTTGTCAAAATTTATGTTTTACTAGTTTTGCATTTTTTTGAAAGTCGTAGAAAATATATTGTATGCAACGGTTTATAATTAGGTCTTAAAAGGGCTCGTTGCGCCTTTTATATGTATTTTATAAAACCATAGTAAAACTATGGAAGTAAAACATAAATTTTGAGTTTGACTACTAACTCGCGGGAAATGTAAATATGACAAAATTTTGTGTCTATGGTTACCTTTGCTTTTTAAATTAATGTTCGCTAGACTCTTAAAAAAGTTTTTCTTAAGTTGGCAGCAATCCATTTAGTTCAAAAAAACTTCTTTTGCAATCACGAAATCCAGGTTTAATAGTCTATGGCTGCTAGCTGTATCGTTATAGCTACATTATAGTACAGCTGTGCCCTACTGTTATGAAGAATAGAGTATAGACTTATTATGGATGTTCTTATGTTTGTGTTCTAGACCATATAAATGACAGATTACAGTACAGGAGTAGAAAAAATACTATTTCAAGTAAATTAGTACCTCCTTACACCGTTCATACTCCGCCAGTTTCATAAAAAAACGCATCATAATACATAAACAAATGGGGTTCACAATTTTATTGTAACATAAATTATCTACATAAATTACAAGTAAATCTAACACAGAAGTATACTGGTTGAAAATGTCACGTAAGTGTAGTATTTTGGCTCTCCAATATGACTTTTTCACAATCTCTTTTTCGAATGTGACTGAATGTAAGTAATACTGGTTGCATCTGCAGCAGCGGTGCATAGAACCCGGTCTATTATGAAAGCATGTTTGTTCATTATATTTGTTCTAAATAATGATTAGGCACATATTTAAATTTTGCGTTACCTAAGCAAAGATAATTATAATACAATCGTATATACAGCAAACAACAATATTGGACCCGATGAAGGCCTGCGTCATAGTTAGATGACGGTGCTGCTGAATAGCTTTCCACTCGTCACTAGATGGCGGTTATCCTTGTTAGCCTAAACTTACTAAAACTGAGATATACAGAGAGGGTCGTGCTCCTGCAGTGGAGACTAAAAAAGACCTGATGATGATGAGGAGTAGAAGATAGCATTAATATTAGCAACTAAAATCAAAAGATTAATTACTCCTTGAGTATTGAATTTCGATTTGTTTATACAACAGAGCTCTGGAGAGGCTTTATCGTGACCTTTACTCAGGGTTAAGCGTGTTTTGTAACAAGCGCCATAATTGACGGACCACGAGTCATTTCCTTCTATTTTCTTTAAACATATTATCACGTCTTTATCCCTAGTGGGGTAGACAGAGCCGAAATCATAAGACCCAGCCATATTTAGCATTCTATTGGGCGTAAAGGTGGACAACGGAATTAAAATAGTGATGGGTTGCTAAAATCTTCACATATTAAATTATTTCAAAATGCTTGATTTTATGACTGGGTCGTCAACTAAGTATATTCAAATTGTCTAGAAATGAAACCAGTAATTTTTGATACTTAAATGACATTTTTTTTTTCAAAAAAGCTAGAAAATATATAACTGTTACGCATAACATATAATCATGCATAATGGTACATTGTGTAGCAAGGGCGGTATAGAAGACATTACGTCAAACGAGCGACCAATAACAAGCACGAGGCGAAGCCGAGTGCTTTTAGTAGTCCGAGTTTGTAATGTCTTATACCGGCCGTGATACACACAATGTTTTTCATCTTCCCGAGTAAATAAAGAAAATATTTTTTATATTACATTGGTTGAAATTGTATAGTATGAATATAGTTTACCTTGAAAATGAATATTTGTGCGTCTGCAAGCTGGCTGATTATATTAGAATAGTTAGTAATATAGTTTAGAATTCTTACATCATCTCGAGTGACATAAACTACTAAGTTTTAAAGAGGTGTGTTTTAATATTACTTAGAAAAACTAGTTTCTACTCAAGTTTAATTACACTAGACGTGTGTGGACTCAAAGAAAGCTTATGGTAATTGGAGCGTGTAAATATACCTAATTTTTCAGTCAACTCAGCGCGAATGGTCGTCATAGTTGAGTAGCCAGATAGCGGGCACGAAATATTTAATTACGTTTACCGCCACACACGCTAGCCTTCGCCATGTATTAAAAATACATTTTTTTTAGTAATCGGCGCAGGAAATGTTACTTTTGAATCGTGTGCATTTTACGTCAGTTTATAAAACAATTTGTACGAATCCAAGTTTCGGTTTAAGGGGACAAAGTGGGTCGTGGTATTCAGTTATGTTAATATTTGTTCTAAAATAAATAATTTCATATTATTATATATTCACTGAGCTAACAGCCCATATTAAATTTGTATCTATTATTTTTGTGGAAAGTTAAATGTAATAACTTTAAGCTTAAAATGCTATCCAAACAAGACAATCAATAACAAGCTGCATTACATAATATATTTTTTGATGACATTCAAATACGAATCTAACGACACTTTACAATTGAAAATCGGTCAAAACTTTAAGGCTACAGGAGGCAAAACTGAAACGGACATATCTACTTCCATACAACACACGTACACATTCATATGCGAAAACACAGATCATAAGTGTGAACAACATGATGCTCGCTTCTGGCAAGATCGATCGGATAATAATATTCCTAGAAATTTTATTTCTCTTTTGCTATGCTTATATGAAGAATATCAGAAAACCGTTCCTACCTGAAAGTTGTTTATAGATATCTACAGAACGGCATCGATTAGTTTCAAAATAATCCCATATTGGGTCAAGTGGACAAATAAACTGACGGCTAATGAAAAAAGTTTGCGAATATGTCGTACATCAAATACAAGAATCGATTGATGTACCATCGCCCATCGCTAATAATTACACGAAATATTTGAGTGAGAGTAACGCTACGTCATCATAACGTGTTAATATATTACTCACATCTGAGCGTTTCCCCGGTTGCATCCTCAGTTGGAGTGCTTTGGAGCCCAGGGTCCACCTTCTGGCTTTTTTCTCCATTTCACTCAGTCTTCGGCATCAGAAATTTAATTCTCTTTTGATTTGCTTAATGAAGAATATCAGAAAACCCTCACTTACCTACGTAAAAGTTGTTTATAAATACAGTACGGCATCGATTAGTTTCGATTTGTTTCAAAATAATCCCATATTGGGTCAAGTGGACAAATAAGCTGACGGCTAATGAAGAAAGTTTGCGAATATGTCGTACATCAAATACACGAATCGATTTATGTACCATTGCTAATAATTACACGAAATATTTGAGTACTTAAGAGTAACGCTACGTCATCGTAACATGTTAATATATTATTATCTCTTTCACATCTGAGCGTTTCCCCGGTTGCATCCTCAGCTGGAGTGCTTTGGAGCCCAGGGTCTACCTTCCGCCTTTTTCTCCTTCACTTCGCTCAGTCTTCGGCATACTAGGTTGTGAGGCCATTGACACATATATCCTCTATAATGATAAACGACAAAATATAAATTGATGAGTGACTATGTATTAATTAAATTTTATGTATGATGTATAATAATGTGACTAATCTTAATATTGTGTAATTATTTTTATGTTTGTCTGTACTACTTACGCAATAATTTAATCTGACAATAAATCATAACTTGCAATGCCCTTGCAGGGCTCATTTAAGGACTGTATCATAGCTTTAAGATGTAATGTAAAACCAGATGACGCAATAAAGATGCAATACAATGCGGAACTTGCACACTATTTTTTTCATTGTCTTATGAGAAGAGCTCTTAAAAAATAGAAATAACAGTAAAAAATCATCTTGATAACCCAAAGACTCTTTGAGATATAAGGGTTTGAAGATTCCAATTTTTCGTCTCGGCCTAAACGTCCCTAAGAAAAAACAACTGACTAGTGACGTCACTCCTTTAGCAATTTGTATGCGTGTTGTAAGGACTTTGTTTGTCAGCTATGTTAAATATTGCGTTTAGGGAAATGGCTTCATAACAAAAATTGCTTTAAATTTAAAGAGCTATTTCATACTAAAATAAGATTTTTGAAATTTTCATATTTTCGAAACGGACTTTTCTAACCAATCTTAACCAAAGTTAATGTATCGGTATCGGTAACCCTGATAGTCCATTATAAGAAATGGAGTTTTCAAAAAACGTGAGGTAAAACCCAGTGGATACATCAGGCCGGTGAGGCCACGTCCTTCTGTGACAGATGTAAAGCACTCAATTATACATTATTTTGGCCTCAGAAAAATACAGTAGGTATTATAAATTATAATAACTTTATACTCCAACAACTATAATCCATAACATCAAAAGGTAACGTTTTATAGCTTTTCCAAAACCCTGGCATTCCATTATAAGAAATGGAGTTTTCAAAAAACGTCAAGAAGGTAAAACCCAGTCGATATATCAGGCCGGTGAGGCCACGTCCCTCTGTGACTGATGTACAGCACTCATTTATAAATTGACCCCACTTTAGTTCGACAGCAGGATTGAAAGCTATCCGTTTTTCCGTCTTGCGCATAACAACTGTTTATTTTGAGGGAGTCCGAGTAATAGTCTTTTTTCTCTATTTCATTTGGGTAGATAACACTTCAAACGACTGCCTTTAATATCATTTTAATATTTTCAGAGTTTATGTCTATATGTATGTATAAGTGTAGTTTCATTTCTAGATTCCACTATAATTTCTACATGCATTCACAGATTTTGATTTAGGTTCCTTCTATCCTTTTTATATATCCTACACGCGATTAAAATCTCCTTTCCAATGACATTGCATCGCCTAGAACAGAGTAATAGAGACGTAGGGTTGCCTGGAACTAGACCATTCTCTCGGGCTAACTAACACTAGTCGATACATATAAAGTCAATTATAGGTACTATTTTTTACTTCCAAAAATGGTACATCAGGTCGGCTGCAGGAGCTTTTTGCTTACATTGTCCTTAACTTTACTGATATTTATAATATTACAAGTTACTTACATACTATTATTTTTGTTACAATTTTACGCTTACATATTCCTAAAAAATACTGTTCTCGAGGTATTAGCGCGTGCGGAGACGGGGGCGAAAGTTTGTGAAGTATAATTTTAAAATCCTGACATGACGGTAGGCGGTGGCAGGTGTTGGCGGGGTAGTAGTATTTTTAATGAAGACAGCTTTAGTTCAAACTGTATTAATATAACATTAATACTGTAGTCTGAAAAAAATAAGAACCTTTATTAATGTCCTAATGTGCGTTTCCGAACATAAGTTATTTAATTTCACAAGTACATAATACGTTTTTAAAAGTTATTAAGCTATGGATTGCAAATAATTTGGAGGCCACGAAGTTTGCCAATCATTGCCTTTTAATGGTTTTCAATTTAACTTTCAGATGCGGACCGAAGTTTGATAACTAATAAGGAAGTGGGCGTGGCATGTGTTGGGCAAATTAATTTGCAAATCGCTAAATTATATTTAGATTAGAAAGCAATACGCCTTGACTTTGAACTGATGTTTCTAATCTTAATAATACTAATATTATAGAGTAGGAAGTTTGTGTTTCTATATTTGGATGTTCGTTACTCTTACTACTTTAGCGGTTAAGGGGGCACCCTAGGTACAGTAGCGACACCAATCATTTTATTCCTAACACTTTACAAATAGAAAGAAATTCAAGAATGTAAATCATATAAGCACTAGGAAATAACTTGAAGTAGTTTTGGAATCATGTTTTAATAAACTTCAGGTTATTTACTAGTGTTTATATGATTTACATTCTTGAATTTCTTTTTATTTGTAAAGTATTAGGAATAAAATGATTGGCGTCGCTACTGTGCCTAGTGTGCGGCTTTAAAGACTGTCAAAATAATGTGAGCATTGTGACAAATCAAACAGATTCAGCTAGCCCCAAACTAAGTTTGTAACTTGTGTTATGTGATAGTAACTCAACGATACTATATTTTATAATAGATACTTATATATAGATAAACATCCAAGACCCAGGTCAATCTCAAATCATTTTTCATCTTGACCTGACCGGGGATCGAACCCAGGACCATTCGTGTCGCAAACAGGCGTGTTGACCGCTGCGCCAATTGCAAAATCTTCAATAATGATACCATGTCTTTGGCGGAAACCTACGCAAAGCAAAAAATTATGTAGTTTGCTACATTACACATCGACTTGTCAACAACGTTTCGATGTAGTAGTGGTAGTTAACGTGCTTGCTCTTCTACTCAGAAAGTCCAGTCCAGGGTCCATGTTTCCTATTTATAACATGTTCTAAAGTACAAAGCTTGCAGCAAATTGTAATTAGCATTTTAAGGTGACGGAGAAACTCTGAAACTGTTCTGCAGTTTGGATACAAGCAATAAATTGTCTGAATTTATAACCTGAAAGTTTTAGCTCCAAGCTGCCTTAACTGGGGCTTCAACTCTTCAAACTGATATTACTGTAAAGAACGAGAAGGTTTATAAAATTAAGCAAGCTTCAGCTGTATACAGTTTGTGAAATTACCTCATAAATTAAAGTTAAACATTTTATGACATTTTAAGTAATAGTATTGTTATATGTACTCCGAAAAAGCTTTTAAACATTTTTTAAAGAAAATTTAATAGGACCATTAAGAAATAAGGCCCTCCTAATTTTTTTTTCATGCATATTATATTCACAGAGATATGAAAAGATTTTGACGAATTAAGAACCTCTTCCGTTATGTCAATAAAGAGGAAGATAAAATGACATGTGTTCATTTTATCTTCTCAGTCTTCTTATTTTATGTCATAGGGCGGCAAACGAGCAAGCGAGTCACCTGATGGTAAGTGATCACCGCTGCCCATGGACAACTGCAACTCCAGGGATGTTACAAGTGCGTTTCTGGCCTTAATTTTTCCCTTTCAAGACGAGGGGGGGGGGGGGGGGAGATGGGTCTCCGGCTCTCTCACTCACTGAATGAAGCATAGAAGCGGTAAAGCTACTACTCGAACGTCGATTTTCTGTGAGAGTGTGGTACTTCCCCGGCCGGGCCCATTCATGCTACTACTAAAAGTGAATTTTGCTAGTAGCGTGGCTCTACCACTACTAAACTTCTCTAATTTTGTGCTGATATTTTTTTATTTACTCATAAATCTGAATTTATGAGTAAATAAAAAAAATATCAGTACACAATAATATTACGTACCTTTAACTGATTAAAGGTACGTAATATTATTGTGTCACTAGCAACCACGTACAGGAAGAAGTCCTTAGGGGAGGCAAGGTTTCAGCAGTGGACTCCTTGCGGCTGAGATGTTGATGATTGTATTGCCGACGACTGATTGATTTATTGCTATTTAAAATTAATAAAATTACCATTCAGAAATTCATTACTTTTCCAAAAAACAAAAATATCTTGTTTCAGACAACAAACATTCCTGTCAGCACGTAACAACTCAGTATACTTTATAAAATCACCCACCTTTTGAAATATCTCGAATCGTGATTCCTCGAAGACACTTCAACCAAATCGTGCGTACAGTACGCTTATAAATTGCTATTACATCGTAGACGACAAAGCATTGAAATTCCGCCAATAAACTTGACTGAACGGGATCTCCTGCCAAGTCCCCTGTCGATATGTCGATAGATCCCTTGGGAGAGAAAGATGTGTTCCACTTATTTCAGAATCGGCTCGTTTTATTTTATTTCACTCCTTTCTGCTTCCCACGGCAGCTCACGGCAATGCTTTACGCTGAATGTGCCCATTTTAGTAATTTAAAATTTGAATATGGTCGCAATACGCCTCAGGTGTCTTAAGATTTATATTTTAAACGATACTGATTCACAATTGAATATACTCTTTTATCTCTCTCTCCCTTTATCTACTCGTACATAACAATTACCATAAAGAGACTATAATGTTCTCAGAAACTGGCCATTATAACCATAATAAGATCAATCAGATTTAAAATACTAATTAAGGATTTTCATGGCATAAGTGATTACAAGTTTATATTGCGTATGTCACCCTCAAGACCTAATCTTTGATTTCCACTAGGAAATTTTTAAGTCAAACACATTCAACTGATTAATAAAAATGATATCGATATTGATTAGTTACCTAATGATTTTCAAATTCGGTAAATGAAAATCTGTTCTGGCATGACGCATACATTCCATGAATTCTAGATATGAGTTTAATTTGCCGCCATAGTGACAAAGAATAAAATGTAATAAAAAATGAATTACAGCGAATCAAAAACTACGTGGCAGTGAATATAATCAACAATTCTTTGCCAGTCGAGTCGAGTCGAGAATGAAGAATGATTCATTATCTACGGTTGAAACCATTTTAAACGTTTCATAGTTTGTATGTAGATAAAGTATTGTTTGCAACCGTTAGTAATTAAGCATTATAATACTCTTTGGATCTTATTATTATAGGTACGTATCATGGTTTATTTTTTTATTATTAAAAAGCTATATCACACCTTTAATTTCAAAGCACGTTAGTGGTAACTTTAATTATGAAATTGTGGATTTCTGTTATATTATAACAAAACGTTTCTTTATAATATGATATCGTCGTTTGTGATGTTACTGAACGTCTTACATTCTATAATTATTATTGATTTATTTCATATTTTAATATATAACTAAAATTAAGGGCATTAAGATTGAGGGTTGTATCTTAGTTGAATTTCAAATAGAATATCCGATTAATCAAAATATTTACAAAAAAAAACACAAATTGAAAACACCTAATGTTTCAATAAAAGGTCACCGAATGTAACCTCGCCGTCTACGAATAAGTAATAAGCTCGCTGATAATGAAAAACCCTCGGGACTTATTCGCTTAGAAATTGATAAAATCAATAGAACTCTAAAATATTTGGAACCATTAAAACCTAGCTACAGATATGGCTACTTGCAAAAATGAATGCGCCTCTGGGGAGCACAAAGTTGGAATTGTCCAAAAGTTTGTGGGGGAATTCGGTAAAATACATTTTGCGAATGGAAGTCGAGTTAACAATTTCAACTCTCTCAGGGAAAGAAATCACCTGAGTGCGCGGTTTTATTTTTCTTTTTCTATGTCATAGAAAAGGTTTACAGCGTAATCCAAACACGTGAGCGTGTCGAGTTTACGCTAAGAAAAAACGGTCATGCCACAGGTCACTTGAACTGCTTGCAATTATTTTCATATGGAACTTTTGGATCTACTATCGATAAAACAAACGTTATTTAATATTAAATAACGTTTGTTATTTAATATTAAATATTGGTATATTATAGATAATATTGGTATTTGCTCTAGTGATTATATTTTGAAAAGTCAAATTTAAAAAGGTCATATATTTAAGTTTCAAACGTTGAAGTAACAAAAGAGCTATTTAAATTTTATTTCGTGTTAGAACTTTTCGAACATCATAGCGTATACTGAAAAAAAGCTTAGCCTCAGCTAAGCCTCTTATTAAAATATCTGACAACTACCCTCATCAGACATTCAATTTAGGAGGTTAGGTCGAGGGTAGGTTACTTTGAAACTCGTGTAAATAGGTTACTATTATAACGGTAATTTTTGTATACCATCAAACGGGATACAAATATCAAAGGTTAAAAAAAACCGGCCAAGTGCGTGTCGGGCCACGCGCAGTGTAGGGTTCCGTACTTGCGAATGACAACTTTGAGTTCATACTGTTTACACTCGCACCTCACAGTTTAACGACCAAAAACATCTAACAATGAAAATTGTATGAAATTTTACATTTTCCAGTACATTTTATAAGTTGGTTGCCTATAACATTTTAGTTTGCACTTAGAACACTAGATAGTTTTCCTTTCAACTTCAGTATAAATTCTACTGCTGTAATTTTTTTTACGTATCCATATGTAACCGTTTAGCAGATAGAGGGGGGGGGGGGGGGGGGGACACGTACCTCTAACAAAAATTTTCACTTTAAAACCAAATGTTTCGGAAACGGATCCCTAAATCGAAAAACCGGCCAAGTGCGTGTCGGGCCACGCGCAGTGTAGGGTTCCGTAGTTGCGGATGACAACTTTGAGTTCACACTATTCACACTCGCACTTTACAGTTTAACGACCAAAAACATCTAACAATGAAAATAGTATGAAATTTTACAGTTAATAAGTTGGTTGCCTATAACTTTTTAGTTTGTACTTAATACTCAGCTCTGATAGTTTTCCTTTCAACTTCAGTATATATACTACTGCTCTAATTTTTTTCACGTATCTATATATAACCGTTTAGCAGATAGAGGGGGGGACACTTACCTCTAACAAAAATTCGCACTTTAAAATCAAATATTTCGGAAACGGATCCCTTAATCGAAAAATGGTCTTCTCAACCTTACAATATTTTTGAAAGACCTATTTAACGATACCCACACGATGGGTAAATAGAGAAAAAAAAATTACTCCTTCACTTTACTTGTATGGGAGCTACCCTAAAAAAAAATTTTATCAAGATTTTTTTCTACCACTTATTTGCCATGAGTAATATACATACCCATACCAAATTACAGCTTTCTAATACTTATAGTCTCTGAGTAAAACCGCGGACGCACAGACAGACAGACAGACAGACATGGCGAAACTATAAGGGTTCCTAGTTTACTACGGAACTCTAAAAAGATTAACAAAATAAGCTAAAAAGATTAACTTTGCAAGACTGAAGCGTGAACACGGCTGTAGTGCTGTAGAAGTTATGATGAAATAAGCAAATCCCCAGGATAAAATGTTTTTCTGAACAAACTACATATTTTTACTTATATTAGATTTCTTTTGCGTTCTTTCAACCAAAAAGGATTTATTTTTGACAAAAGGATAACTAAGAAACGAAACTTAGCTATAGTAAACTGTAATACCCATTAGCGATCCATTTGAAGATGAAATATTATACGCATCTACCCCTATCTGAGGGCTTTCATTAGTATCCCCTCTCATTTCTGATATCAAGTGTATATCGACCCTTTGGCGAATAGAGCTCGGATTATCTGTTATTATGAGTAATTATTTATTGGTTCCTGGGCAACCGAGCTTCGTCTGGAAAAGTGGGTTTTCCTAGAGATGAGATTTAACAGAATCGCTTTGCTGCTCTTAAAACAACATACTTGTACATACAAAGTTTAATTAGAGTTTCTAATTACAGAGATATATATTATAAAGGGTCGTGCTTCTGCAGTGGAGACTAATTGCCTTAAGCCATCGACACGAAAAGAAGAAGTGGAGACTAAAAAAAAGACCCGATGATGATGATATTATAAAAACAAAAGTTGGTCGTTTAAGAATGAAGATGTACCCTAACCTTGCTTATATTAGTTTTAAGAAAGTAGACTTATATAAATTCTGTTTTTAATCTGTCTGTCAACATTACAAATAGGCTATTATTGTATTCGACCTTCGACAGGTGTGTTAAACAGAGAAGGCAACTTCATAATGGGAACATGTTTTCTCGTTGTGCTATGAAAAGATCTCTCAAATTACAATATCTTCATAAAAAAGGCGCTGGATGCAGGCCGCTTCCATGCGGTCGTATTTGAAATTTTTAGGGGAGGCCTATGTCCATTAGCGGAATACGGTAGTTGCCTTATGTTAAGATTATATAAAATTTGTGTCTAATGAGACTAATTTCTATCTAAAAACACTATAAAGAACACTTTTAATTTGATATCGATTCGTTAAGTGATCTTAAAGCTTCTTTAAAGTTGGGCGAATAGGACCATTTTTTAAAGTATGAAAATCTTTAATTACAATTATACTGTATTTTAGTCTGCAAAATTTATAGCATCTTTTATTATGAAACCATTACCATAAACGAAATATTTCGTATAGCTACCAAACAAAGTTCTCACGCCACCCATACAAAATACAAGCATGTGACGTCACAAATATATAGGCATTTCAGCAGCGCGTTTTCACGTCTAAAAATTTACGTCTAAAAACATGTGTCTTTAAAACTCTTATAACTGAAAGAGCTTTTTGTTCAGAAATGTATTTCTGTCACTATTGTGTTTATTTTTGGCAGGTCTTTACATAACAACATGAAAAAAATTTTAGTCAACATGCCCATTCTTGCGGCTGAATGGTTGATAACAAATAAACAAAGTTCTCACTTTGTTTAGTTGTTTTTAAATATTGTTTTTATAGAAATGGCTTCATGGTAATGGTTGCTATAAATTTTAAAAGCTATCATATGGTCTTATAAATGTTTTTAACTGTTGAATTGGACTATTTTACCCTTATTATTTATTTTAAATTTACTTCATGTATCTGTTGCAGAATAAAGTGTTGTTACAGTTTTTTTAGCTAGATGTATACATTTTTTTTTCAAAATCTACCTTCATGCAAGAACCCCTTTCAAACTAAGCATACCTATGTCACAGCTTATATGTTTTCTATTAAAAATGTTTTTGTAACTTTTTTCACAAAGTGATTCCAACTAGAGCCTAGATGTTGTCAGTTAAAAGGAATAATTAGACAAAGATAAAGTTTTATAAATAATAATTGGGCATATAATGCCAAGCAAGAATGACCTAACAAAAACTTTCGTTAAAAAATAAATATGCCTGCATCAGCTTTCTTAAAATACGAAGAATACTTAGTCTGGTTTGAGAATTGAATAGAATGCGGTCTCCTCAGTTCCAATACATAATGACGCATTATTAAGTTCCCAAAACGATAACCTAGTAATCTCTTATAAATTGGTACGGCTCGACACGCAGGTACTTTATGTTCTATACAAAACCGTTTATAAAGTTTAGCTAGATAAAGCTTACATGCTATTTTAATTTCAACATATTATTTTAATTAAAAAGTGATAAAAGTCGTCGTAAGCTATCCCTTCGATTTCAGTCGAAATACCCTATCAAGGGAGTCGAAAACATGGAGATTCCCGCACTGGATCCGTCCTTCACGATTTTTATACATGTTTATACCTAAAATGTATTATGTATGACCCCAAATACGATGGATTTATCTTGTTTCATTTTAGTTTAAGTTAAATAACGGCCATCCTCTGACTCCATTATAAAAACAGCTCATTGAGTCCATAATAGTATAATCTATATTATTATGATGTTTAATTAAGTAAGCTGTAGGTAAGTGTTTTATCATAAGTGAAAGTTGAATTGAGTTCTTATCAAAATATACGTTTTTATTATGATATCACTATCATCGGACGCATGATTATGATCCTAATTTAGTCATCAAGATTTAACACACAGACTAACCAAGCCAAGTTAAAAGAAAGTTTGTATGAACAATTAATTACTGATCTTAATTTTTAGAGCATTAAACATTAATTCCATTGTGTTTATACGATGCCTCATTCTATGATAGGAGTCGGGAACTGAAAACCATCAAAGGCACTACGGTACATTGTAGTATAATATGTGACATTTATTGAGGAACACAACAACATACAAAAGGAATTATCGCTATTCTGAACGGATCAGCTGTAAAGGACTCCTTACGACTTGGACTAATGAATAAGATATAGTAAAAGAGAAAAAAATCATCCTTTATGTACAGACAAATTATACTACTTTTATTATAGCTACTTTCACAATTAATAATCTTGGTTTTTTGATATAAAATATTTGCATTAAGAATAAACATTATAATACAAGTTAGGGTTTATCTAACTGATTTTTGGATTTTTTGTGGAAACCTGAAGCACCTATAAAAAAAAATCATAATTATCAGAGTAAATATAAAAAATAGAATGATACCAATTGACTTTATTAAAAATGATTAAATAAAGATGACAAAACAATAGCAAAACGCAAGCTAAATCACGGACACCGTCTATCAAGTACAAAAGGTGCTAACCATTAAAAATATGTGCTCTATTTTAAAGATAAGCTGTTTTTGTGAAAGGTGAATTAAATTTAAATCCACCTAACTTAGCTTCACTTCTATAATATCATGAATTTGTGCTAATCGCTTCTAGTTAAACATAGCTCAAGCGTTAAGTCCCCACACGTCGGATACGGTGTCTTCTTGATCCCCTTTGATTGGATCACGATGATCAACTATCCGAAGATATATTTGTCACTATCCGATACCCGGCTTTAAGCAAATTCAGAGGGAAAAGCAATTTCCGAACGATGAGTTGAATGTAACGATCGGGAAAGGTCGTTTGCCTAGGATGCTGTAGTTACTCTAACCAATTATAGCCTAGTATTAGCAAACTTTTGTTACTATGCCGACATTAAGAGCTCATCAAATTCTGCTGTTCATTGAATGTTGCAAAATTGTTCTTTTAAGGTTCCGTAAAAACGGGACCTTATTACTTAATCTTCACTGTCCGTCCGTATGTCTGTCACTAGGCTGTATTGATAGTATGGATTATAAATTATACCTTCACGTTACGGGAATGTGCCCAAAAGACTAGAAACGTTGCAAAACGTTTGAAACGTTTTGCAACAACAAAAAACAATGCTTTTTCTTTTTTTATATGATTTAGTCATAGGATATCAAATGATCGTTTTATATCGTTTTTAAAATCCGATTTCTTTAATATCTTTATTCTTTCCTAATTAAAACGCTTGTTACAATTTAGCCGGACTTAATGCTGTGAGTCTCGCTGCGACCACGATGGATGTAACTCCAAAGAAACGTCAGCGGAAATAAATTAGTAAAAGGTTCAAATCCTGTTATATAATTATTATAATAATTATGTTAATGCTATGAGATGCTATTCTGGGTCCGTAGAATGCATCAAGCATTCTACGGACCCAGAATTCCCAACTTCAGTTTATCTCAATCTATAAGCAAACAAATATCTGTTGCTGGAAAATAGGCTTGTATCATTTATTACGGAATATCACCTGGATTTCCCGAACTCTGATCGATGTGTCCTATTTGCAGTTTATCTAACAGATATTGATACACGACACTGTATATTACAGCTTCCCACGCTGGCTACGTTATCGGAAACGGGCTACGACCCATATGTTTCGTGTGTTTCGGATCGGTTATAAAGGGTTTTGGAGAAACACTCACATCCCTTAAAATTATCAAATCAGCCATGAGCACATTGCTAATAGTTTTAAAAAAATCGCTGTATTCCAACAAATTGCTTAAGTAAACGCACACACTTTTGATAAAAATGTATTTTTTTCGAGGTTCAATGGTTCCATATGAACTGGTTGTTTATGATGTTAAGCTAATTAGTCTTGAGAGGTTGTTGGTGTTTCGTAAGCAGGGTTGAAAAAAAGCAGTTTTTTTTTAATTTTATAAAACAAACAGTTCAATTTGTTTTAAATAAGTGTTTTCTTTGTATTTTATGTTTTTTTTTTTTATTTTCGGTTTTGCCGTTAATTTAATCATCAATAAGGCCTTTAATTATTCATTACTAGACTAAATGCATTCAATTGCGTAATAATCTATATATACAAAAATCTATCAATGGATAAAAGTTTATTTTATGTTGTCATGCGTGCCTATCTCTAATCAGTCAGTACTTTCGCTCTGTATGTTTTAAATTTCTTAATCGGGGGAAGCCCCTTTATATTAGGGGAATAGCCGCAAAAGCGCTTTGTATATAGGGAAATACCCACAGGGGAATTACTTTCTTTCGAGGCCGACTTGGGGACTTTCCTAGCGGGACTTCACTGGCGGGGAATCACCTATGAATTTTATTTTTTATAAATAGGAGTGCCTTTCTCTCTAATATTTCATAATCTTTTTAGAATCCTGAATCATAATTTAATTTTATTTACTATGAAAATTAATTTTGAACTTGTTTTTTTCTTAATGTTTAATACATTGTTTAAAACTTGTTTTTAAACACGTAATATAAAAAACGATTTTAATTGAAACTGTTTTAAACATGTGTTTAAAAATCACTTGTTTTAATCATGCCAACCCTGTTCGTAAGTAACCCTGTATATTTCAGCCATTTATAAGCAGTAAAATAAGTCACAAAATTTAACATTATTAATTACATTTAAACTTGTTTATCAATTTTTTTAAGATACGAGTAGTCGAGCAGAGTGTGATTCTCTTGTAAATTTCTCTTGAAATTGTGTAATTAACCTACATCTATCAGATATTTATTTATTTTTATCGGAACTAATGTTCACCCGACTAAACCACTGAGAAGGAGGGTAATTTAATTCGCGCGTATGTGTACATATAAGTACCTATATGTTGTTCCATGGTCACTTTCTGTAACCTTAACGACTTGACAAATTTTGAAGTGTAAGGTCTCACATGAATAAGATTCGAATTCTTCTCGGGAACTGTCATAGGCTATATGACGTAAGCATGTTAAACTAAACTGATAAAAGGTTTTTTTAGTATTATAAGTACATATATATAGTAGCTAGTTTTACTTTTTAGTAGTACTTCTGACACGGAGCGGCTGTTCACGGTTTGCATAGAACTTTTTATTTTTGAATTAACCCTCTTCCAATTAAAAGCACTCCAAAATCAAAGGCATTAATCAACGCAAGAGTAATTAAACAAAAGCAATCTGTTCCTGTGTCCGGACTGAATAAATAAGTATCAACAATAGTCAGGTAATTATGTGTCAGTGTTCCTCCGGGGGCAACGGACAGCGAAGTTTCAAAGTTGGCAATACGGCAAAGTGAATGCTGCGAATCGAAAAATTGTTTTACCTGCCTGCCTGTAGACGTTTAAACTATTGATAATTCAATTTTGTTTTGTTGCGTGTGTAAATAGTTATTTTACAAGATATTACATAATATTATAAACACCGTTTTCCCTCTAACCATCAAACCAGCTCATCAAAGGGAACAACAAGTTCCGCTGGGGCCAAAGCTGGGAGTCCAAAAAAGTGTTTTGTTATAAGCGCGTAACTAGACGGATCACGAGTCATTTCATATCTTAACATATAACATTATTTTAGAACTAGCTGTTACCCGCTTGATATTATATAGCCTGTGTCCTTCTCAGTACCCTAACCTATGTATATGCCAAATTTCATGATGATTTGTTCACTGGATAGAACGTGAAAGCGCAACAAACAAATAAATAAACAAACAAACTCACTTTTGCTTTTATAATATTAGTAAGGATAGGATTAGTTCGGATTAAGATTAGGACTTAAGGGCCCACACTAGGCACACAAGCGACGCCAATAATTTTATTCCTAATACTTTACAAATAGGAAGAAATTCAAGAATGTAAATCGTATAAGCCTTAGTAAATAACTTGAAGTATTTTTTGAATCATGTTTTAATATTATGAAAATCAGTCATTAAGAGAAATAGTGATTATATAATTAAGAGAAAAACGGCCGTTTTTGGCGGTAATCTGATTTTCATAATTCTAAATGATTCTGATAATATTAAACATGATTCCAAAAATACTTCAGGTTATTTACTAAGGCTTATATGATTTACATTCTTGAATTTCTTTCTATTTGTAAAGTATTAGGAATAAAATTATTGGCGTCGCTAGTGTGTCTAAAGGCGGCCTTAAAGATGGCATTAGTGCAGAAAACTAAAATAAAAATAAAACTTAAGGAGTAAATATTCCTTCAGGTTCACTTATAATGATAAACGTTATCGGGAATGTAAATACTGAGTATTGAATTTCGATTTGTTTATACAACAGAGCTCGAGAGGCTTTATCGTGACCTTTACTCAGGGTTAAACGTGTTTTGTTACAAGCGCCATAATTAGACGGATCTCGAGTCATATCCTTCTATTTTCTTTAAACATATTATCACGTATTTATCCCTAGTGGGGTAGACAGAGCCGAAATCATAAGAACCAGCCACATTTAGCATTCTAGTGGGTAGGCAAAGGTGGAAAGCGGAATCAAATAGTGATGGGTTGCTAAAATCTTAACATTTTAAATTATATCAAAATGCTTGATTTTATGCCTGGTTCGTCTACTATATTCAAATTGTCTAGGAATGAAACCAGTAATTTTTGATATTTATATGATTTTTTTTTTCAAACACGATTGTAAATAGATAACTGTAAAGCATACGTAAGTTTTTTTACTAGCAAAATCATCGGATCTATTGATTTAAGCAAAAATAGCTTTGTTTGATTTTTTTCCAAAGCATTATTAATTTCGTAAATTAAGTTTTTCATTTCAATTGGTTTTGTTTTCGTAACAAAAAATTACTATGCATTTAGAACAGGAATAAAAGCTTCCGTTACTGTACACTGTGCATATTGTAACATTACAGTTCGGCGTCCTTTGGCGTTACTTGGCAACGGCTTGGCTTACGTTACGTCCCAATCAGCGGGTAACCATCTATGGCTACATGTCTAAGGGTGTACGTGTTCGTAGCACCATTTTGAAGTTTAAAATGTTGCCGTCAATTTTCGGTCAGATTTAATTGAAGTAATGGTGGACTGGTTGGCCATTTCGGTATGGCGCTTCATACAATGCTGAGTGATATTTATGCCTTAAACTACTACCAAATAAACCTTACATCTGTGCCATGGAGATATATGTACTACGTGACCTGTGCACACGTTTTTGCGTGGTCGCCATCGCATCCTGAATTCAAGTACTAACACACGTATAAGACTCGGCGCGTAACGCATGACTGAGAACGTAGTAGAGTAGCAGCTTACCTTCTTTTTTGAAACCTTAAGAACTTCTTACCATGTGGGAGAGGTGCGGGGACACCATATTGCGGGGGACGCTGCGAGTCTCCGTTCTGTACATTAGTAATATTATTTAAATAAATATATACGGACAAATCACATAGATTGAGCTAGCCCCAAAGTAAGTTCTTAAGTAAGACTTGTTTTATGGGATACTAACTCAACGATACTATATTTTATAATACACTAGCTGTTACCCGCGGCTTCGCCCGCGTGGTATATAGCCTATGTCCTTTTCGGTACCCTAACCTATGTGTATGCAAAATTTCATGATGATCGGTTCAGTAGATTCGGCGTGAAAGCGTAACAAACAAACAAATAAACAAACAGACTCACTTTCGCATTTATAATATTAGTTGGGATACTTATAATAGATAAACATGCAAGACCCAGGTCAATCTGAAAAAGATCATTTTCCATCTTGACCTGACCGGGGATCGAACCCGTGACCATCCGTGTCACAGGTATTAATTCTGTATCCTTTTTACTTGTTACATAATACGTACATATTATCACTTATTTGTTACTCTCATATAAATGTAAGTTTGTCGAGAAAAAGCGATCACTATTAGAAATTACTGTAAGATTATTTAACTTTTATAATGACGTCTATCGAAAGTTAAGATTGGTTTGATATTGCATTTTCAATTTGTCATTTCTTACGAAAAATTCGATTGTTTTAAAATATAACCGGAAGCAAGTTAGGTAGTTTGGAAATATCTAAAGTCAAAAACTCAACAGAACTCGTGCTAAAACACACAAACTTATTAAACAACGTGTGTTGAACTGAGTAATTCAACAACTCGTCCTATACACCTACGACCCATTTGGGACGAATTGCAGAAAATCACAATCCGAACTAATATTATAAACGCGAAAGTGAGTTTGTTTATTTGTTTGTTACGCTTTCACGCCCAACCTACCGAACCGATCATCATGAAATTTTGCATACACATAGGTTAGGGTACTGAGAAGGACATATGCTATATATAACGCGGACGAAGTCGCGGGTAACAGCTAGTTAATTATAATTTCATTCTGCAATTCGTCCTAATTTTATAAATGATAACTGAGTCTGACTCGTTTAAATGAAAGCATTTTTAGAAGTAGTGTAAAAGGGGAATGATATCTTCTATACAATCACGGGTGAGATAAAATCTCCAGGATCTGGATCCGATTCCGGTTCCTGTTGATTGATGTGTTCAATCTGTAGTTTCACGTCGCTCGCCTATATGTTACAGTTGACCCGCGTCACGGGGATCGCAGATATCAAACATACAGATTACGGATATACAAAAAGTCGACACTTTTTATGGGAAAAGTGGATGTAGAGGAGGAGATAAATAGAAACCTATTATGTTTATTACAGTATTAAATTTGTATTTTAATTTATAAACACAGGTAGGAGAGATACTGAAAATGATAATTATAAAAGATAATATTTAAGAACAAAATGTGTGGCTATCGTTAAACAATATCCCTCAAAAAATCTTTTCCGTAACGTCGTGACACGCCAGCCTACGACACAAGTGTTCCTGGGATCGATCCCCGGCGTGGTCATAATAGGAAACGATCTTTTTAAGATAAGCTTGGGTCTTGGAAATTAAAAGTACATATTAAAAATATAGTGAAGTTGAATTAGTATCCCACGACACAAGTTCACAACTAATTGTGGGGCTAGCTTAATTTGTGAGATAGTCCCTTTCTGTGTCTGGATGGAGTAAGGATTCTTATGATATTTCCAACATCATCAACATCTTTTCTGTGTATGCTATTAATGTAGCTAAATAAGTAGAGCAACCATATTTAACTCCTGTACTTTATTCATGAGCAAATAAAGGCAGTCATTAATTCAGACATTAAGAAGTTTTGAAAAAGCGAGTTTCTCCAAATTATTACACGTCTATAAACTCAGAAAACAATTTATTGATAAAGTGACAAACTAATTGATTCATTACCATCAATTCAAAATGAAACACTAATTCTAACAAGTGATGAAATTTTTCAGTAGTGTATTTTGTAACGCTATCAGAGTTTTCATTTCAATAATACATATACGAAGCCATATTTGTTTTACAAACGTGGAATACAGATTTAATCTCACCATTTTACGACACAAGCGAGCGTAAAAATACTGCGTTTATTTTACATACGCGAAAATTACTTTTGTATTGATATCAGATTATTTTTAATTTGTCAATTGTACTACGCGTATGTAGTGCTTTAATATAGGTATTCATATAAACGAACAAATATTAAAACAAATTTTTAACTTTTTTTTTTGAGTCAATCTTTACGATGCACTTTTTATATCTTAAAGTGCTTTCCAAAACGACGACCTCTGTGGTCAACACGAGTGGCCCTATATTGAATCTCTGGCCAGATCCAGATGGAAAACACTATTTTACTAATTGGCCGAGTCTTCCATGTGATACTTCCATGTGATACAAACTCAACAATACTTGTTATTTTATAATAGATAATTATAAAATAACAAGTATTGCTGAGTTAGTATCCTACGACTACAACAAAGTTCATAAATTACTGTGGGGTTAGTTCCATTCGTGAGATTTGTTGTTATACAGGGTAACTCTAGGAAATAAAAATATCAGCAATCAGCCGATTGCGTTTTAAAGGAAATCTTCTAAGAAGTATAACGCCTTCTTTCCCATTACTTAAGTTCATCGATTTCATAATTATGATACAAAAACCACGCTCTCTATACTTAGACACCGTGTAACATGAATTCTTATATTGCAATAACACCGTGTATTTAAAAGAGTATGTGTAATAAATATCTTTACTCAGTCGCAAACTAGATATCAAATATCGGTTTTAACACCCAAACTAACCTCTTTGAAATAAAGTGGTAGTTTGCAAACAACCAACGTTGCAACTTTAAGCTAAGTAAATAACTCGTATTTTGGGCATAATGCATATCATCATTAACGTCAGAATATATCATAATAAGAGTCTAAATTCGGGCAATTAATAATAATTGTTTTCGTTGCAAAGCTGCCGACGATTTAACAACGTCCGGATAAACTGGAATTACGCCTTTATTTACACAAATGCGATGCGAAATACTTAAATATTTGACGATGCATACAATGAAAACAATTTATTAGAAATATTTTAATATTAGATATATAGAATTGTTTATGACGTGTGTTTTACATTTATCTTTTTTTTAATAATTAGGTTCAGTCCATCTGTAAGATTCGTTATTGTCGTGTCGTACAGAGAGGTCAAAGATATAGTGGAGCATAGGGAAAGATGGAAATACTCCACCGACAAGAATAAAATTCTTCGAAATATGATGATGATCTGTTACATTATTGAAAAATATTAGGCACATATTGTTTTCTTTCGTAAAAAAGATTATAGATTGGACCCGTAATATTGTTCGAACCGTTTTTATGCCATATCAAAGAATAGGGTAAAACCCGGATAGTTGCGTCGGGGGGATACTTGCGTCGGTTTCGAATTCTCTATGTTAGGTACATTTGTGGCATTACTGCTTGATTATAGTTAGAAGCGCTCCCCCCGCAGGCCTCACTGTCACGTAAACCGTTGGAGTTGGTGCACGCGTTTCGTCCGTGTGAGCAAAAATCTTCCGCTGCGAAACATTAACGGACGTCGAAATTATATTGGTACCTAGTTTTTGTTGGATATCTTTATAATTGATTGTGGTTTCAGACTACATTTTGTTTCTTTGCTTACATTAGACCTTTAATTGCCCTATTAATTGCGTTTTATTGTTGAAAAGATTTTATTTATTTTTTAAATCGAAAAGGCAACTATCCATATCAAAAAGGATAGTTGCCTTATTTATTGTGGCGGATAGTTGCTCTAAGTGCAATTATCCATACCCATTAATTCCTTAATCAACGAATTTTTTTTTTTCACTTAAATGGTTTTTAAATAGCATTACAATGCTCGGTATATTATTAAAATTTAAAATATGTGATGAATGTATTCGAAACCTACCTGTGGCAAATTCTTTTTCATCACATATTTTAATTTTTTTTTCAATTAAAAATTATGCTATACTTACTTGTTTTAAATATAAAACAATATTAACCGCTTGCACGTGCCCATTCTAGGTAAACATAATGCCTCGCAAGTATAAGCGGAAACCAAGTGTTATATGTATGACTATGCGGCAAGTATCCTCCTAACTCTTTTTAACATTTGGCAACTATCCGCAGTAGTAGGCAACTATCCCTTTTTAAGGAGGTCAAATAAAACGTAATATACTCAAAACCAGTATCAATTATGCTTACGAAATTAGTCTTCTATAAAAGACGAAGAACCTATGTTTTCGTATACATCATCAGGTATTATTAATAACGACCCATTTTTTTATAATTTAAACTTTTTGAAAAGTGAGGCAACGTTCCGTGTTTTACCCTATATGTCAGAATTACATGGGTTTTATAATAATGCTAGTCTTTGTGAGCTTCTAAATATGTGTGCCAAATTTCGTAAGTGTATGTTTGCCTGCGAATATCTTATCAACGATAAGCCGAAATGCAAAAAATATTTTTTAAATGACCAGATACGCTAGTCCAACTTAGGAAACAATGCAAGTTTCATCAAAATCGGTTCAGTAGTTTTTGAGATACAGATTTTAAAAATAAGAGTCACTAGCAAAACGAAGTTAGCTTAATTTTTTTATTTCTTCTTATTATGATTCAATTTCAGCGACTGTATTGGATAAGTTGGGATCAAAACACAATATGTATTTGAGAACTGGTTGTTTCTCCATTTAATCCACCCGCCCTGACACCTTTGCAGTTACAACTCCTCTAACCGTTTTAAAGGCTCAAAATATCTTCGTAAAAGATTTAATTTAATCTAAATAAGTTACCTACAGTATTTAGGCGTAATACGTATCAAACAGGCTGAAAGACTTAATTTTGCTTTGAAATATCATATCACCGGACTAGAATAATTACTCTTTTATTTACAGACAACCTAACATGCTGCTAACATTTGTACACCAAACTTGTAACGTGGCATGAAATGCTAAAACATTAAACGTTCACAAAATGTAAACAATTCACGAGAAATTTATTAATAATGCATGAGTGTATAGTTTATTTTCAATTTGGAACGCTGGAAATCCAGTATTCGAATTCAGGTGAAATTAGAATTAAAATATACTTTACGGTTGGCTAATGAAATTGAGACTTGAAATTAATATTGGTTTATTATATAAACATACCTTAATATTTGAGGCACTTATTAGTAGTTAAATTCTAATTTGATTTTGATGGACAGATTTGAACTTAACTGTGCATTAAACCTTGATTAAAAATACATTTTTTTTTAATTTTACTAACAGTACATGTCTGAAATCCATCAGTTTAAAAAATATATCTTGAAAACATTTTAACGGGTCACTATTTTTAGTGAAATGTGTAAATACTTACACTAAAAAAAACACATAAAATACTTAGTTAGAAAAAAATATTCACATATTAAAGTACCTACGTGACAAACTTTACCTCTTTCTGCTTATTTTTAGCTGATTTACTCGCTACAAAAGTGACAACACCGGGTGTAGATTCTTTACACCAAAGAAGCAATTTAATTGAAAAAAAAAATGATACTCGTCTGTTATGCCAGAAGAAAAAAATAACCAGTTTCACCTAGGGTGATAAAAGAATTGATGCCTGACTAAATAACTAGTTCATTTACGAGTTATTGCGAATTGTGAAACGCAAAGGTATATTAAGATTTATTCATATTACTCTAAAAATATTAATCTACTCTTTTAATGCGGTCGTGTAAAAATAAATTATCCTTTATACTCCTTAATATCATTTTCGAGACACAAGGTAATTCCATTGCACGTAGCGCATTTAAAATACAGTCCAGTTGTTCGGAAGCAATCGTGCGAATAGACAGATGGTTCAAAAGACAGTAACAGACGTTTCGTGCTGCAATATTTTAAATGCATTTATTCAGTTACTTATTGCAGACTGACTTCATATTTACTCAGGGGCGAGCCTTACTTACGTGGGTTTATGTATGGTAATGTATGCTTACTTAATATGCACTACCTATTAGATTTATAGGCTTAAGGTACTTTGTGCGAGCTTCTCTGTAGTATACCATGTGCGGTTCAAGTAAAATGTAAGAATTTATTAAAATATACGGTTCATTCTTCGCATAATATTACTTGCATAAATAAACTCCGATAGAAATAAATCTCTTACTGAAATGTACTTTTTACTTTCTAGAAAGTGCCGTGTGGTTCCCAGCAGAGCAGAATTGGACCACTTCAAGCCTCCTGTGGATGTCGTAGAAGGCAACTTAGAAAACATAAGCCAAGCAAAGCTTATTAACATCAAAGAGACCTCTCAAACCCGTCTGGCCAGCGTGAACAGTGTTGTCCAAATCCTCTGACGGCTCTGGCTAATACTAGATCTAACTGAAAGTTTATAGAAAATCAAAATCTGAGCAAATTACCATGATTATATTTTAATTATATCTTTTCAAAATAGTTTCCCTTCGTCTCGATACATCGCTGCATTTGATGGAACCTATAGGTAAAACACTTTGCCCACTATTCTCTAGGGGTCTCTTCGATGGCCCTTTCAAACGCAGCGACTGCTTCCTCGGCGTCCGTGAATCGTTTACCGCGTAGTTTTTTTTTAATTTTTTGGAATAAATAAAAATCACAAGGTGCGAGGTCGGGGTTATATGGCGGGTGATCCAGCCGAAGAACGAGGCCACCATCTTTTTTCCCGAACTTCGACCCCTCTTTACCTTGGTTGGCAATTCCTCGGAAGGAAACCCCATTGAGCAGACTGCCTTTTGGTTTCAGGATCGTAACAATAAATCCAGCTTTCGTCCCCTGTTACTATGTCATTTGAGTCACCTCCGTTAAATTTTTCAATCATTTTACGGCATCAATCAACACAATGGAGTTTTTGGGCTTCAGTCAAATTATGGGGTATCCATCGGGCACAAAGCTTCCTGACCGCTAAATGTTCATGGAGGATTTATTTATTTATTTATTCATTGCATTGCATACAAATGTTTAAATTCAATTAAAAAATAAATTAAACTTAAAACACAAGCACCTTTTCAGGTATTGCAATGGTCGAGAGGGAGGTTGACATTATGAATCTAGATATTCTGCGACCGAGTAGTAGGGATTCTTTATTAGATACTGTTTTAGATATTTATAAAAAGTTTTTTCATTAGTTTCACTTTTTATGTTTGTTGGCAACTTATTATAAACTTTGACCGACTTCGGGTAGGGTCCGGCACTGTGAAGCGCTAGTTTCGATGTTATTTTGCAAAGATCATTCGGTCTCCGTGATTGATAACGGCGCGGAATGTCACCAATTATACTGTATAACTTTGGATTTTTTCTTACAAATTTACATAGCTCAAATACATATATATTAGGTAATGTCAAAATTTCTAAATTTATAAAGTACTGTCTGCAGCTCTCTCGCTGTCCGATGCCGGTCAGAATTCGGATGCATTTCTTCTGCAGCACTAGAAGGTCGTGCACGTCGGTACTGTCGCCCCACATGATCACTCCGTAACTGAGCCATGCATGTGCGTAGGCGTAGTATGCAATTCGGGCGGTTTTCGTGTTCGTAGACTTTTTAAGTTCACGCAATGCATAAACGAACTGAGACATTTTTGCCTTTACTTTTTGTATGTGTTCTTTCCAATTGATATGCGTGTCCAGAACAACACCGAGCAACGAGAAAGCAGGAACGCATTCTATAGGTATGTTATTGTATTGAAAATTAATATTTAATTCCGCTTTTTGGTAAGGCCTGAATTGCATCATTTTTGTTTTTGTGAAATTTATGTCCAAATTATGGTCATTCATCCATCCTATGATTTCGTCTATTATCAATTGCATTTGTATATTAAAATTAAAATTTAAAGTGTCATTATATGGAAGTACAATAGAAAAATCATCCGCAAACATAATACAAGGTTCATTAATAACTTTAGGATTTTATGTACTTGACTCATACCAATGCCTAGGCTTGTCTGAATCTGCTGATAGGTCACTCTTTTGTCAGCCTCTATCATACGCCACACAACACTGATGTTATCTTCAGTCGTCGCCATAGAAGGCCGTCCCTCACACAGATCATCAGTGAGATAAGAGCGACCACGCTTAAATTCTTTAAACCAGTTGTAAACAGTGACACAAGATAGGGCTTCATTGTAAAAGCCAATCGAAGTCTTTCATAACTTTCTTGTTGCGTTTACTTACACCGAAAGTCGTAAAATATCAATGCACGAAAATTTTCTCGCATAACATTCATGCTGACCAATTTTAAATTTGCCGCCATATCTTAGAAAATTGACAAATTAATAATTTTTTTATTTAGTAATATTGGCAAAGAGTTCTATTTTCAAAATCCAAGCTTAATTTTTAATACATACATAATTTACAAATGGCCAGTTCTAAAAACTTTCAGTGTCACCCTCCGTACTGTACTCTGTACTATAAGAGCCATATACGTGGGTACGTATATGGCTCTTATAGTACAGAGAGGGTCGTCCTTCTGCAGTGGAGACTAAATAATACCTAATGATGATGATCTTAAACCGTCATACAAATCATATTTTTATAAAAACGTAGTAATAAAATTTCCTGATAAATCGGGAACCAAACTCTGGTCGCTCAAGCGAAAGTAACGTTACCAATTACAATATAGAGCAGAAACTTAATCTGAATTTTTTTTATGTATCTTATTCAATGAAGACCAAGACCATTAACTTTAAGTTTAAGGGCCGAAAAACTAAGATTTGTTTCAAAGCGGGGACACATGATTGTTTAGGGGTCCAATGATGAAATATTAATTATTATTGCAACATTTGAAATATACCTATCATCGAAAATAGGCTTTAGTTACTTTAAATTTTAGAAACTGGTCTAAAACTATTATGTAGGATTATTTAGGGCCTCACAGAACAATATCTTAAGTGATTGCATAAATTTATTTAAAATGGGGGTATTGGATCCCAAAAAATTCACTTATGGCCTTAATATGTCTGCCCTTCTAACCATAACCACCCTATCTGACATTTTAAGTAAAGATTATTGTAGACACGAGGTCTACTCTGAATATGTTACTAACTAATTTTGGACCAAGATGTCAGATAAGGTGGTTATGGTTAGAAGGGCAGATGTATACCAATCTTTATTTAAAAATAAAATGGTATGAATGTTATATTTATTGCATGAAGGCAATATTTTGAAGCACAGTTTTTGAAGACTTATTTAATTATCACTATAAGGTTGTAAAATATGAAGTGCACACTATTACATTTACATACCTAGTATTAACACACACACCATGCGTGGCATAGAATCTACGCCACACGTGCCAGGATTAAATTTCCATACCTACTTTCCTGGCCTAGGCCGGTATAGTATAATGCATGAGCCAAAAATTACGAACTCCGTGTCTTCATTTACTACAATAATGCCTGCATTTTCGAGCATGTTTGAGAAAAATACATTTACCCAGTAATTTATTGGCTACTGACTTTATGTTTACTTTGAGAGCGAGCCTTACTTACGCGGGCTTACGTATGGTAATGTATACTCACTTAATATGCATGCACTATCTATTAGATATATTTGCTTACGATTCTTTGAGCGAATATCGCTGTAATATACCTGTAATATACGTGCTTCGAGAATATGTAAGAACGCATTAAAGTATATGATACATAAGTTTATCAATACAAAATGACTCGGGAGAAACTCATATTCTTGAGTGAAGTTTTACTATCCATTCCCAAATTGTCTTTCTGATATTTAAAAAGGTACCAAGAAACTTTAGTCAGTGTCATTTCATCAAAGAAATGCACACAGTCATTTGCTTTCAATTACTCTATTTCTGATACACTAGTGAAAATTTATAGGGTGCCAGCGGTGCCAGTAAAATAACTCAACACTCGTTTGTACTTACCCCGAGAAAATTGAGTCGCGTTTTTCTACTCAATTCTAGTTATTGATAATTTAGTTAGATTGTAGTTCTTACCCAGGAAAGAAAATATCGCGTGATTAATTGAACCCAGCAGTCGTTAAGCTATGTCAGATGCTTTAAGGCAGCTTGAAAAAATCTGACACCAGTATTGGCCACTTACACATATGAAAAACAAAAACAAAACAATTGAACCCCATCGATTATTTACAAATCAAAGTCAAAGTACCTACTTAAAATACAAGAGAAACTATTTGTTTGTTTTCAAATCACCTCGCTTCATTACTTCTTATTTGAATTTTTAATTTAAATTAAGTAATGTTATTAGCTTCTTCCTAGTTTAAACTAACTAAGAATTACAATATCAAGGGTAATTTAGCACACCAATTTAGTTTAATCTATTCAAGCCGTGAATGCAGCTTTGAATGTAGCTTAATTTGTGTGATCGAAGAGATAGCGCACTTTACCGCAGCAAACGAGGGCACCGCAGACCGCAATCTTGTTCAAGTAAAAAAGTTGTGCCTTGTACTATCGAGGAATAAATAATACGGTTTATAGGTGTTTAGGTAACAATTAAAAATATAAAAAATACATAAACTTAAGAAACTTTTAAAATTTCTTGAACTAACGTTTTTTAACATATTTTTGAGTTTTTATGCGGGACTCGTATTCGCTAAAAACAATATGGCTTCGTTCTCCAACATTTATCTACGAATGTAGAAAGAGCTACTACTACGATCTACAAAGAAATATGGACGACTATTTCAGTCGCACATATTTCTTTGTAGCTAGCACGTGGGCTAAAGGCGAACGTTTTAGCTCAAACTTCTTCATTCTGAGAGCTCAAGAAACCATACAATATTTAAGTCCTGATAACTTTCTGGGAGACTCAGGATATTCAATAAGTCAAAGTACAAAAACTATGCAAAACTTTAAACACTAAAGACAATATTCACTCAGTCAGTCAATATTAAAATCACTTGGAACCAATAGTGCTTTGTCGACAAAACAATAATGCTCTCAAACTATTCAATGGACTATTGCCAACTTTTATTCGTAGTTTTCATTTTGCAAAGTTCACTTGTAGTAACTATTTCCATCACATTCGTTGTATTTAGCAAACTAAGAGTAACTTTGCGTTTATTCAGAGTTGAACTCGTTTACAATTCTAAGCGGGATGATAAAACACATGTCTGTCTAAAATTATTTTAAAGTAAATTACTTCTCTTTATTCAGGCCTGTCCATGAGTTAGTTTTTACATAGCGCGCAGAGGGAAACGCTGGATGCAGGCCGCTTTGAACAAGTAACAATTCAAATTAGACGTTTAAGATTCTTGCAGTAGGTAACCTGCCATAAGAAATGATTATGATGACTGATCATTTGAGAAATCCCTAGCCCATGTCTAGCAGTGGATTTCTCGCGGCTGATATGATGATGATGAGTTAACCAATATATTTTTATTGTTATATTTTTAAAGATAACAAGTGAAGGAACCGAATTTAAATTGCATTATTATCGATCCCTCGGGAACAATACTTTTCTCCGGGTTGAAAGGCAGCCTATGTCCTTTTCCGTACTCCAGACCAGATATTCTTGCAAACATTTTTTCACCACGAATCATCATCAAGCGAGCGTTTTTCCTGGTAGACAACATTTATAACTGTTATTTCATTTAGTAAAAGTTTTACCGGCTACCTACCTGTCGCCGAACCTTATTTTTTTTACCATAATATTAGCATAACCTAGCAAGCTGTTATCGAGCGGCCTCCAGGATCGCAAGCATCACCGCTGAGGATGCACCCGGGGACATCCTAGGATGAGACAAAATACTGAATAATTCCTCCGAGGACAATCCCTTCGGAGCTGGGCGGCCCCAATCAACCCGTGCAATGAAGCACAAGCGGTCTTAGTGAAAACTAAGCGCCACGGACGTGAGATGAATATAATCATAGCTTGACGTTGAATTGTAACAACTAAATATTCGCGGTATTATTTCAGGAGCCCAGTGGCTGTGAGCATTATTAGCGTTTATGCATGTTAAGCAACCCTGGGTGCAGTCCCCGCTTGGATGGGTGACCGCAAGTGGCTTAAATATCTCTAGCTCCTCCGTGCCTAGGTAGACACGGTAAGTCGTCAGCAATTAGTTTACTTTAGGCAGCATGCAAAGTTTGCCACCCGTGTTTAGTATTTTGAGAAACATATCGTACTCGTAGATGTATTTTGGAATATACGCCGTGTAGGTAAACTTCTGAAAACAGGGTACCGCTAAAATAGTTCACTTTGATGGGCTGAGATACCCCCTTGACCTCAGCCCGTCAAAATGAACAACTTTTTCTATTAGACCAAGATAGGAATTCAGAGAAATTTTTACAATTTGCCAGGCCGGCTGAACTCTTGCTGTGCTTTTTGTAACTATGACAATTTTTTCCGATTTTAAAGTAACCCTTTCAATGGAATATCGGTGATTTATTTACTCGATGTATGATTGATAATAAGTAAAGAGTCTAATTTTCCCGTCAGAATTAATATAAAAAGTTTGTCTTATGATAAAACGACTACTAACATTCTTGTACTCCAGTCATACTGATATGTAACTTCTGAGAATTGGACTTGATATTCGCAAAGAAAATCTCTTAGTTATTATACTTTTATACCACTTAATCGAATAAATGTCCTATTCCCAAGAAGTATTAAAGCTGTCCAACAGTGTAAAAGAATCCAAGAAAATGGAATAAATACGACGATATTTATAAGAATCAAAATTAGGTATTACGAAGAATATTACATAAGAAAATGTTCAGAGTAGGCCTTTCGAAGAAATTTGCTTCATATTTTATTTTGATTGTTCACTTTGTATGAAGGCACGCGCGAAGTTGTTGACAGTTCGCGAGGATATCTGTCCGTTGAAGAGCCGACGTGTGGCCTCATAAAGTTTGCATTATCCAGACTAGTAGCGGATCCAGAGAGGGTAAGGAGGTGCCAATCCCGCTACCTAAAATACGGATATGTAAAATAATTAACATAATAATGGCATTCGAACATTACGAACAGTATATTATGACCTTCTGAATATGCTGAATCGTTTTCATGCTATTATTTTAGTACCAAATATATTCTCATCTTTTTATTGACTAAAATACGTGAGATCCTTTACCCTACCAGATTGAAGGTGTCTTGTAGTAGTAGTAAGTTTTAAATATATTCAAGATTAAAGATCTAAATAAAGACCCATTTGAGCGAGTGTTTAGATAAAGCGTAAGAAATAAAAAGCTAAACAAACTAACGTCTTGGATGTTTATCTATATAAATATCTATTATAAAATATAGTATCGATGAGTTAGTATCTCATAACACAAGTCTCGAACTTACTTTGGGGTTAGCTCAATCTGTGTGACTTGTCCATATATATATTTTTTTATCTTTCACATTTATAATATTAGTCAGGAAGTGTACATTTTATGACCCCAAGAAATTGTGAGTTCACGCGATGGCCACTTGATGCTTAAAAGACACATGAAGTGTCGTTATAAGCACATGATTATCGAAATATCAAGGCCCGTCCCAACAACAACTTAGATACGCCACCCTTCCCCAGTTCTATAAAAACACATCACTTGAAAGTTGTGCTGCGACTATACGAATGAGCGGGTGCAGTGTCTATTCCGAACTTTGTTTGTTTATTTTAATGTTGTTTTCATGTTTAAATACCAGTATGTAATTTGGCGAAGTGCAATGCTTTGTAAATGGGGCTGTTTGTTTAACAAACGGCAGTCTAGAAATATCAAACAAGAAACATAGGAGAAGAGCTTGTTCATAAATGGAAATACAATATTAAATTATGTTTTCTGGTTCAAAATGAATAATATTTAGTATTTTGGTTAACTTGCGTTTGTCATTTACATAGTAATTATTTTAACACGGTTCAGTTACTTGCTTTGCAAATACTTGGAATTAAACTGAATTTTAATAGGATTGTTCATATTTTGTCGTATATTCCTATATATAGATACACATAATAATTAACTCTCCCAGAGGCTAGCAGTGGTCAATAAAAATGATATAGAGCAACTTCATAATTTACATTATAATTATTTTTAACAAAAAAGTAAAACCAACTTCAGCCTTATACGTAAATAATATACATACTGGAACTAAAAATTACGTTTTAGTGGGTGTGGTAGTTCAATAAAAATAGAGGAACAACTTCGTCATCAGCTAATCTTGATTTGCGAAAGAATAAAAGAGAAAAAAAATTAAACAAAACGGCATACTTGTACAATTTTTTTTTGTTTTTGTTAATTTTTCTAAAAGGACTGGATACATTTCGATAAAAATATTATAGTATCACCTTTTAAATTCAGTCAAAACAGAGGAGTAACGTTCTCATCATCATCGTCTTAATTCGCATAAAAATAAAATACAAATAAGTCTAAACCGAACGGCATACTATACAATTTTTTTGGGTTTTTGTTTATTTTTCAAAAAGAGGTCAATACATTGCAACAAAAATTTTATGGAACCACCTCTGCAGCATTACCTATCGAACAAAAAAAGAATCACTAAAATCGATCCATAATTGACAGAGTAATCGCGAAACATACAATAAAAAAATACATACATGCGAATTGAGAACCTCCTCCTTTTTTGATGTCGGTTAAAAACCTAGATTCCATAAAATAGAATTGGTAGTGTGGTTTCCTGCTTTCTTTACGTGTAGCATATCAAAATTTGAAACTGTGGCAACAGGCCTACTTGTTGTGAAACTTCATTGAAGTCATCGAGCATGGTTCTAGCAATATCTCCATAACAACGATATCATTAGCGTATCGTAGCTGTGGTGAGTGATGTACTCACGATGATGTTCAGTTGATGACAATACCAATCCCATCTCAATCCAGGAGCCATAAAGCATCCTCCACTCAAGCAGAGAACAGTTTCGGAGATCTCACGCCTCTCTGCAATGGAATATCTTTTGTGTTCTGCTCCTGTACTTGAACTGATATGCTGTGTGGCGTAGCTGAAAAGCACTTCAACATTTCGATAAAGCATGGTCAATACGGCATCATTGGAGAGATCGATGCATTACCCATATTTTGATTGCATCAAAGGCCTTCTTATATCCATCTATCGAAGACTCAACACCATACTGTGACTTTTAAAAGTCACCTTGCCTCTGTGAGAGGGTAGGTTACCAGACTTTCAGATTTTAGTGCCCTCTTTCTCTCTCTTCGGATTTTAGATTCAACTTTTTCGACCTTCTAATCTAGCCTCGTTGTGCGAAACTTATATATCACGAGAGCCCGTTTTTGTTGGTCTTAGCCGGATCTCTTTCAGAGATTATTCGCACCTTTTGCCCCATATAAATGATATAAAAGATAGCGAGGCTGCCAGGGACTGGGGCCTTGGAGTGTCATCCACCAAGATGGTGGGTTGTTGAGCGTAATTCATATGGCTTATTTCAGTTCAATTCTGACGCTGCTAATGTAGAATTTTATGAGGTTAGAGAAACCAGAAAAAGTATTTAGAATATAACTTTCTCGGATGGATTAGGGATAACATATCAGCTCGGAGAGCCGGGCGCTCGTACCCGATGCAACGTACAAATACTGGACAGGCAGTTAGGTATGATACCCCTGGCAGGAATAAAGCCACATATACATGTACATCGAGCAATCTATTTCATCCCTTGAACACCTGCTGTATATCACAAAATACAAATACGTACACGAACATTTAAGCGCAATAACAGCTCTGTTTCAAATTTATGCGCGTGTAATAAATCATTCCGTATTCATGATAGCATAAAGCACTTTGAGCGCTAAAAACATAAAAAATGCCTCAAATGACCGCTTAAACTGTAGCCCGGAAAAGGTTATTTCCCTCAGTTTACATCCAAAACAATTGTGAGCAATTTATAGTACGCATTAATTAAAATTTTAATAAGATTCCCCGGAAAGCGTATTGTACAACAAAGGAGACTACCTCACAATATGATGAAATAAGTTAAACAATAATTTCGTAACGAAATGTGGCTGGCTTCTTTGTTTTGATAAAATTTAATTAAGCGTAATTATATTTGATGCTTTATTACAGGATAATAGGTCTGACTTATGGTAAATGATGTTTGAATGAAAAAATAATATTTTCGTTCAGCCTTCTCATAAAATGTATTTTCATTACGTTTGCTAATATTACGGTCCTTATAAAATTCAAACTTGGAATGAATTGTTGTATTTTACAAACCAGGCCCTTTTTTTACACTAATAACAATTGCTAAATTTATTTTATGGTAATCGCAAATATATTGAAAATCGGCATTATGCGCGCCGTATTCAGTAAGCATCGGTTCATTATTATAAGCATTCGGCTTCGCCTCGTACCGAAACACCTTGACTATAATATCTAGCTTACCGTTCTTGTATTACACAGATATGTATATTTGCATCATAATGCATACAAATATATTGTTATGAATAAAAGTAAGGCCCAAAAACTTTTGTCAGGCTGAAAGCCACCAACTGTGAAAAGAATGTTTAATCAAAATCGCCATCCTTCGTTAATCATACAATATAGGAAACTATGATTAGTTTTAGATAAGTTTACTATGCATTTTCCCGCGACTTTGTCCGCATAAATTATATCCTAGTCACACATAACACAGTCGCACATAAATTAGTTATCATAAGTGAAGAATTTTGAAAATCAGTCTTGTGGTTTTGGAGCCTATTAAATGCAAACAAACAATCATATACAGGATGATGTGTATGATAAGTACAATTTTGACGTGAAATAGTGGCGATTTTTCATGACTGAAACATTTCTTCAAGCATTTGGTATCTACATTCAGGGTGTTAGTGTGAACAGTATCATCCTTTTAACCAACAAACCAGCCCGTCAAAATGAACAACTTTTCCTTTAGAACAAATGCTGGGAACACAATTTTTTTTAACATTTTCATTCAAATTGCCAGACCGGCCGAACACTTTTGTATGGAAACGACAATTTTTTTTTTAAGTTACCAGCATTGGTCCCATAGAAAAAGTTGTTCATTTTGACGGGCTGGTTTGTTGGTTAAAAGGAGGATACTGTTCACACTAACACTCTGAATGTAGATACCAAATGCTTGAAGAAATGTTTCAGTCATGAAAAATCGCCACTATTTCACGTCAAAATTGTATCACACATACATTTTAACCAAATTGAAATCACTGAATCTGCCCATACATATTTCCCTATGATAGGTTAAAAAAGAAACGAAGATTTAATCTAAAGGAATAAAGAATCTCCAGGCTAAAACAAAACGTTTTAACAAATAAATTGCTTCAATGCAAGCACTTTTATGTTGCGAGGAAGAAATCCGGACGAAAAAATAAAAAAGATTGTACCTAATTAGAGTGAGTTGAAATTACTGGGTGCATTAATGCTTTTATTTCTGCCTGCTTTTTGTCATGAACACTTATCTTTTTCCAACTTAATAGAATATATAGCTTCGTACTTCCATGCTAGACTGGGAGAAATGCAAAAACTGGTAAAGTGCATGTCAGAACACGCGCAATGTAGGGTTCCGTAGCATCAGGTTATTTTATAAATTGGTCGACTTATCTCTTTGACAAGGAACCTTACTTAGTTTTCATCATACAACTACTGTCCTGAATACACGTATCGATGCAGGTGGTGCGGAAAGTTACTCCAACAAAAATTTGCACTTTGAGGCTTAATATAATCAAAATGAGTTGAACCCTGAATCGTAAAATTGTGTTCAGACACCAACAATGAAAAGCCTTTCCAAAAACGTGGGGTATTTTTGGCGCAAGAGGTTGCCAAAATAAAAATCCTAATTCTCAAGTATGATAGAAAGTATAAAATAAATATAGTTTTTAATATTAGTTTGGTGTGGGTTAAAATTAAATACGTATGTATACATTGTGCATATACTAAACTTTTTAATTAGTTCATACACAAACTGTTTAGATTCACAACTTGTTTATAGATCTAGATTTTTTAATTCCCAGTGTTGATTACCACCACAGGTAAAATTGTCCATTTTGACGGGCTAAGAGTAATTACCTAATAGTTTTGCAAAAGCGAATTTATAATACTGAGTGTACATTTCTTTAAGCAGCAATACTTATGCTAACTTTAGATATCAAATATCCTACTTCTTTTTCTTAAGATGCCTCTCCAACTAGTGAAGGTCAACTTTGTACAGTCCTGATTGTTCGTAGGTAGAAGTAGGATGATTATCCTACATACTAACTTAATGATAATTGGCCGAAACAAATAGTTTATTAACACAGCAATAAGCCACGACCTATAAATCACGCGCCACCTGTTTACTATGAAGCTGGTGACTGTAATTAATAGTCACCCGTCAAAGATGGCAGCGTGTTGCAGTGACGTCACATAGCACATCTTCATAGCTATTAACAGCACAAGACAGCCTCTGTAGTAGCTTCCAATTTGCATCACTATTCTACATAGCAAACTATTTTTGTTGGTTGTGGTAGAGCTATGCTACCGGCGAAATTGACTTTTCGCTAGTAGCATGAATGGGCTGGCTCGTCTGGGGAAGTACCACACTCTCATAGAAAATCGACGTTCGAGTAGTAGCCCTATTTTAACCTATTTTGTTCCACTGCTGGGCAAAGGTCTCCCCTATTTCCTTCCAGGACTCCCTGTCTAGCATGAAAAATAGAGACTAAAAATCTTAGTTTTATTTATTATCTCTCAAAATTCGATGATTAATTATTTTCCTCTGTAACAAAATCATAGATTATTGAAAGTTCCCGCAAACTAGGTTCAAGTTGGGATTATTCAAAGTGCTAGACGCCGCGGTATCATTAATCTGTCCTAATGGCGAGCGACGTACTCGTATCTTTAATGGACGGCGACAAAAATACGTCGTTATTAATGACCTGCACCTAGAAAAAACATTATCTCAACGTGGGGTTTCTTTTGTTTTTAGGATATTGCCAGGTATATACATACAGGTATTTTGGACTATACTTTTCGATTGGTGACTACAAAAAAGGAAATAAATATTGCTTATTATCCTGCAGGCGGCAGGTGAAGGAGGTGTTGTCCCGGTTTTTATTCCTCTTGTCGCCGCTCATCAATTGATGTTGATAATACAAAAAAAGTAACTATTATGTCATTACTTATTCAATCATAGTTAATTGAAAGTCTCTACAAACTAGGTTTAAGCCGGAATCATTCAAAGCGTTAGACTCCACGGCATTATTAAAAACAAAAATATCAGAAGTATCAATAACTTACTGTTTGAAAAGCAAAATCATCGCTACCTGCAGGTACTATACATACATACATAGACGTATGATTTCGTGATTTTTTTTACCCTGTAATTCTAGTTTATCTTTAGTTAGCCAATATGTTAATAAAAACTTGACCCTGACACAAATGCTGGGCACTTTAGTATCGGTTTTTTTTTTAATTTACATCATTATTATTGCAGAAGTTGTTCATATTGAGAGGGTGAGACACCTCTTAAAGGATAGGATAGGGTTTTATCGAAGCATTACTATTTATGCTTGAGCAAAATGAAATTAGTGTCGATGTAACAATATCTACAAAGAGTTTTTAGTTCAGCTAGGTAATTTTTTCACTAATATTCCTATTTTTGAGATTTATTTTTAGACATTTCTTCATGTAAGGCAAGGTTAAAACTTAGATTAGTGATTGGTGTTATATGGGTATTGAAATATCCTGAACTTTTTCTCGTTTCTTTTTCCACTATTGATCTATAATACCTTTAAATTCAATTTTTCTGTTGATATTTTTTTGCAAGTAAATAAAAACATACTATTACGTCTTTATTCCTTGCGGGGTAGACACAGCCCAAAGCCACGCTCATAAAACCTACAGGCCACGTTTAGTATCGCAGTGGGCGTAAAGGTGGAGAACGGATTCAAAATAGTGATGGGTTGCTAGCCGCATCGTCTATCAATGTGATTCCTTCGATTTTCGCCCAATCTGTTGATCGGTTTTTATGGTCTGCGCGGGAAGAAAAGCAGCTGGTATATTTTATGTTTTTTCTTTTCTCCCAAACCAGCATGGAAAATAAAAAAATATTACAGATATCGACTAATACGTAAGAGTACAAAATCAAACGATAACTTTTGACGCAACGGTAATTTTTGACGCAATATGTAATAATATTTCTTATTTTTTGCTAACTGATAGATTATTGAAAGTTGCCGCAAACTAGGTTTAAGCCTGGCTTATTCAAAGCGGCATCATTAATCTATCCTAATGGCGAGCGACGTATCTTTAATGGACAGCGACAAAAATGCCGCCGTTATTAATGACCTGCCGCTTGAAAAAACGAAAACATCGTAGCTTCCTCACAGTAAATGAATAGTTACCTTTTGCGACGTGTGTTATCTGGTAATCCTAGGATAAAGGCCTGTCCTGGCGTTGAGCGGTGGGTGAAGTGGCCGTGTCTCTAGAAATTTAAGAAAAACAAAATACTAAAATTTATCGATCTACCATTTATATAAGTATCTACCTATTTATACTGTAATGGAGGAAAAGATATAAAAGGAACAAAACACATATTTTATTGGTCGATGGTCTGACCCCTATATTTATTATGTTTATTTCTTTCTTTATAAATAAATGAAATAAAGGGACATAAAAGACAAACTGAGCTAGGCCCATTAGTAACTGTTGTGAACTTATAAAGTGGGATACAAAACGGCTGTCTGCCACCATATCCATTATCATAAGAGGTACAAGTTCCTTGAAAAAAAATACTTCATCCAATATGCAGCCTTATTCTGCACGATGCGGATATATAGGTATGCACTGTGCCACATGTCGGTATCCGTGCCGAGTCGAAAAAGGCGCGGAACATATTCTTAGCTCATACTAAGAATACTTCGGCGCACTGTGAACACACCACACCACACTTGACCACAGCACACTGCACTACGCTACAACACGCCATGCTACACTATATTATAGCAGTAAATATTGTACTTAGTGAATGAAGTTTGTAAAGTAAACGAAAGGTCTGGGTATCGACAACACAATCCTAGTGCGGAGCTCAGTCTTTTTTTTATTAACTGCTGTAATAACTTAAAGTTCATTAAAGATTTATTGTTATTATTACTATGCTGCATCTCAGCTGCAATACAGTGCTGCTCCGTGTGGACATGCCTTAACATATTCCATTTGAATAATTATAAGTATATTGGTACAGTTTATAGCTATAGCTCACTGTGAACATTGACTTCATAACAAAGCATTATTAATAAATCATAATTTATAGATACGTAATAATATATGAATCATTAGTAACTAATTAATGCACGTAATATTCCCACAACATTAATAACATCATTAAAATAAACGTTTCCTAATTAAATACCGTCGGTAATTTCAGGCAAATGCATTGAAGCGCATTTGTCTATGTTCGTACATATATATTTTATTCGCCAATTTATTATACCTATATACTTTATCATTAAACAATAACGCTTTTTGCTAAATTTCATTGGTATTAATTGGAAGTAATTGTAGTAATACAATATTTGTGTATATTTTTAAGTTTAATTTATACAAATAATAATTATTTATATCCGAAAGTAACTCCGTCTGTATATTGCTTCTTCATTCTTAAACCACCGAACTGAATTGAGATAAAAATTTTGTAAATAGATAGTTTGAGGCCCCAAGAAGGGTATTAGGTACATCTTATCCCGGTAACCGGAAATCGGGTAATTTCCTGTTTTCCGTTTATTTCGTCTATTTCTTATTCATTTGGTCACTGAGACCAAATGAAAAAAAAATACATAAAAAAAATATTCTGGATGAAGGAAATATTGGGCATTAAAGGAAATTATGAAAAGTTAGAAATTAGACATTAAAGCCAAGAAAAAACCTTTGATACCCGAATTCTATCCTATATCACATATGGCTGAGTAACCAGGACGAGTTCTGACTAAAAGGAAGCAAAAAGCAATCAGAACATGCTAGAAGTTAAAACGAAGACCAAAGTTCTGACTTTGTCCTTCTAATGTCTGTGCTCCTGAGCACAGAAGGAGAAGAGGAAGAAAAACAAAAATAACAGATAACGATCACGTGGAGATGGACTAGGCATGTGCTACGTAGCAAAAATAAAATGAAAGTAAGAAAGAAAGAAAGAAAAATAATTTATTCGGAGCCACACAGTAATACATTCAGTTTAGTGTAATGGCGTAAGCAGATCACCACTCGCCTTTTGGTTCCTGGCAGAAGAGAATAGGACCGCTCCAAATCTTCCCGTGGATGTCGTAGAAGGCGCCTTGGGAAACATAAGCTAAACAAAGTAAATCAAAGAGACCTCTCCAGGCCAGCAGCGAGGAGATTGTAGGCCTAATCCTTTGACTGCACTGGCTAATATGTACCTTTGGTGGTACATAGAGGGACATGCTTTTGCAGTGGAGACCAAATAAGACCTGATGATGATGATAAAACAGATGACAGTCTTGTCGCTCAATAGATGCCTTTAGGAGCCGAGGTCATAAAGTTCAAAGTTGGGAGCATGACCTCAAATGAATAGAAAGCAGTGAAAGAATTTGGAGGAAGACTTGCCGTAAGGCACATCAAGTAAGAATTGTATCTATATATACCACTGTATATCACTCTCGCACTTAGGATTTGGTACCATTATACAATTTTTAACTAACAAAAACCACTTACTGTACGAAACCTAATCCACAATACGTAATGTAATTTACTTTTCTCAAACATGCTCGGAAATGTAGGCATTACTGTAGTAAAAAGAAGACCGGAAGTTTGTAATTCTTGGCTCATTCATCGCATTGCCGGCCTAGGCCAGAAAATAAGTATGAAAATTACTTCCCGGCCGCTGCTCAAAACTTTTTAATTAATCTATGTAACGTAAATTATGTCACTTGTCATACAGCCAGTTTACTACCACTGCATTTTTAAAAAATGCATATAATACGTGAATATAACTACAATTTCATTAAAATATCGATATGTGATCATACGAAAATATGCTTAATTTTCGTTGCGAGAGAAGAAAACAATAATCTATGATCTATTAAATTTTTTGTGAAAAATATGACTGGGCTCTATGGGCATTGTTTCCTTTGCTGGAATTGACAACTGAAAATAAAAAAATTAAAAACTCGGGAGATCTGTTATTTTCACTATACCCGTAGTGATTAACGCAGTAATAGTATCTTCTTCGTAGTTTGTGATTAACGCTTTGCAGTAATTGATTGACATTGATTGTTTTCGGTAAATATGTGCAAAGTTGGTTATTTATTCGAAATGAAACGGTTCAAAATGAGTTTTAGTGATGAAAGCAACACTGCAATGGATTTTAAGTACCTACTTCGCCTAATTTGAAACTTGAAAGTGGAAAAATTACTACCGGCAAATACCTAGTAAGGGGAAATATTTAAGGCATGTAAGTTTATGAGTAACTTTAAGTTAAATTTCCTCACATTTATTGAGAAAATCTCTATACTTTCCTCGGCGGGAAAGGGATTGCCGGACTCGTAACTATTGTCAAGGCCTCGCTGACGCTCGGCCTTGAAAACTATACTCGTCCGGCAATCCCTTACTTCCCGGCCTCTGCAGGAATGTACTATTTTTTCATCATCATTATATCAGCCGTAAGAAGTGTGTCCAGCTGTTGACTTCTTGTGCTTGTGCTGTTAAAATGGATTTTAGTCGGGGTTTAACCATACTCACCACGCTTGGTAGAAGGATTTAGTGAGCGCAGTTTGTTTGGCTTATCTCAGTCCCGACGCTGCTGCCCGTCGAAACTGTTTCTTTGAGCGTGGAAATGGTAGAACTTTTTTGGATTAGGGGAACGGGGTAAAGGTATTTGCAATGCTACTTACTCAGATGGATATCTCCACGGTCCTACCCAGTCTCATTTTAGCTGTGCTGAGTTCACAAGACATTCTTTATCTGAGTTTTGAAGCGCAACTTGAAGTTCCGAACGCGATCCACGCGACTTACGCCGAGTATACTACGCTCCATTCCTCGTTGACAAACCTTGAGCTTGAACGTCTGATCCTCGGTGAGTGACCAGGTCTTTGCACCATAGGTAAGTATGGACATGATACACATGACAGGGAGCTTGCGCTTGAGACATAGTTCAAGGTTACCCTTCGTTAGCGCTTCATCATAGACCCCTGACCTTATCAAGGTTAAATCCTAATCATAAGAAAAGTTTTTGGTACCGGCGCGGGGCGCGGCCATCCAATGATCCAGAATGCCGCGCTTAAATGTCTTAAAAAATTGCCAAATGAATAGGCTGAAATTGTGGGATTTTTTATCTAAAATATGCGAGTCAAACCATTTTGTTTGATTTAAAAATAATATCTTGCGTAAGTTTCAATAATTCAACCAGGAAAGTAAATAAACTACAAAGATATTCCCAGTGGCAATTTTAACATAAAATAAAATAAAGCAGATACGAAACTGTAAAAGCTTAATAAATACGGATTAAATATGTCCGATAGCCGGTCCAATATTACCTACAGCAAACAAACCAATGACAATGCCCAATGGATATAGCTTTGATATTCAGTATTTTTATTTCAATTGCAGCTTTTTACACAAGGCTTTATGTATGTGCGACAAATACCAATTGTTTTTATGTTTGTTGCATTTATATTCATATTTTTATTCACATAAATGTACAAGTGCATTTCCCATTACATTTAAGCTTTCAGTATTTGTTTTTCGTTAAAAATTAAGTATTAACCAAACAAATACTAGCGAAAGCAATGGCCACTTACACATAAAATCTAACAATAAATGCAGAATCAAATCTTGTTACAGATGTTTATTAAAAAAATTACATAGGTGTTTCTATTCATTCACAACGCTATCCTGAGATATTATTCTTTTTAATTTATAAAAATAAGTTATGACAAAAAATTCCACGCGGGCAGGATTTGAACCTGTTAAACCGCAGTCGAAAACGCGCATACAGTAAAAGACAAACAACTGAAGCCAACGTGGCGTGGGCCACTTTATGAATGACGTAAAACCTACATTTTTTACCGGGGTTAGGATATCAATGTGTGCCCACGTCAGTGCTGTGGGCTTCCCTTAGAGCATTAAACCAACGCTTCCAGTCATTATTAGAATGTCGCAAGAGGCGAGCAACGACTTATATTTCGCACAGGAGCACAGTCAAAGCGGAATCGTATTGAATAAATATACTTATAGCAGGAATAGTATTTTAATGTACTTTTACTGGCATAATGCTATAATTGCACGTCTGACTTAATGCAACATAGAAGACGCTCTGATGAGGAAGGGCTGTGATAATCAATTACTTCAGCTTGTCATAAGAAAAATCACTGAAATAAGTATAAACATGAAGATTCTTCTAAACAAGTTTATTGAAACAATATCGAGTCGAGCTCCGTGGCGCAGCGGTCAACACGCTAGCCTGCGACACGGGGGTCCCGGGTTCGATCCCCGGTCAGGTCAAGATGGAAAAAGATCTTTTTCATATTGACCTGGGTCTTGGATGTTTATCTATATAAGTATATATTATAAAATATAGTACCGTTGAGTTGGTATCCTGCGACACAAGTTCACAACTTACTGTGGGGCTGGCTCAATTTGTGTGATATGTCCCTATATATTTTATATATTCCCTATATATTTAATAACACGACTGCGCCGCCAAAAAACATAGGCAATTTCACTCAAGAATGTAAGGATTCTAACAGTAGACATGTCCAAATCCATTGAGGCATTTAGAAGTTAAGATAAAAATCTTACATACATACATGGCCGTGTGATCCCCGGCAGATTAGAATAGGACCACTCCAATACTTCCCTTGGATGTCGTAGAAGGCGACTTAGGAAACACAAGCTAAACAAAGCTTATAACATCTAAGCAGACCCCTCCAACCCGTCTAGCCAACGTGGAGAGCGTAGGCCAAATCCTCTGACTGCTCTAGCTAATAAATGGCTCTGGTGGTACTACAAAGAGGGTCGTGCTCCTGCAGTGGAGATAAAAAGGACCTGATGATGATGATGATGATGACATACATGAACTCTAATAAAAATATGGTTAGGTACTCTTTTTTTTGGGCAGTTATGTAAAAACATGGTTTTCCTTTTCTAACAATTTTGCTAAAATGAGGTCTAACTCATAAACAAAACGACAATTTTCTAAATGTAATCGTGGGCATACACTTGAATGAAAGAGGCTCACTCGACTGCGTGCAATTCATACAATACTCTTGTAATACGAATACAAGAGCTCTCAGAGATAAGCACGTGATAACCCCTCTCGTGATTCGATCCCGTGCTCAGCTACATGATGAGGGCTTATGTAGATTAGGGTGTTTGTCTGTATAGTAAAAATAATATACTCCTTTTTGGATAGTAGTGTAAAAACATGATCTTCTGTTTCTGACCATTTTGCTAAAAGAAGGTCTAACTAAGAAACAAAACGACAATTTTCTAAATGTAATCGTGGGCATACACTTGAATGAAAGAGGCTCACTCGACTGCGTGCAATTCATACAATACTCTTGTAATACGAATACAAGAGCTCTCAGAGATAAGCACGTGATAACCCCTCTCGTGATTCGATCCCGCTGCTCAGCTACATGATGAGGGCTTATGTAGATGAGGGTGATTATCTGTATTGTGAAAATAATATACTCCTTTTTGGACAGTAGTGTAAAAACATGATCTTCTGTTTCTGACCATTTTGCTAAAAGAAGGTGTAACTCATAAAAAAAATTACAATTTTCTAAATGTAATCGTGGGCATACACTTAAATGAAAGAGGCTTACTCGACTGCTTGCAATACATACAATTCTCTTGTAATTTGAATACAAGAGCTCTCAGAGATAAGCACGTGATAACCCTTCTCGTGATTCGATCCCGCTGCTCAGCTACTTGATAAGGGCTTATGTAGATTTGGGTGAAAATTTTGCAATATAAAGAGTATTAATTCTAAACGCCTTACGGTTCGTAATTAAATTTTGATTTCCAAATAATATCAAAATAAAAATATTATTTCTCCATGATTTCCCGGCTGATTGTCATTAAGCTACATCAGATGCCTGATGGAAGCTTCAACACCTGGCTATAGTTTTGGCCACTAGCACATAATTAAATGTAACTTTTAAGTACCTAACGTACATAAATGTTGCCTCTAACTTTCATTTTATACGTGGTTTACGAAAGGTTAAATACGTTCGGAATTTTATATGCACTGCACTTTGATGAATCTATAATTAGAACTAGTTGTGTAATGTAGTCGGAAAGAAAAGTTATTTTCATACGGTTTTATTATTTTCTAAGCATTCTTTTTGTCATCCGACTAGTTCATTGACATTATTATTTCCAAATGGTCGCGCAGCCAAGAGATGTCGAAATTATGACACCGAAAAAAAGGCATTATTTTAAATGTAAAATTGCATCGATTTAATTCTGTAATCAAATGTGCAATAATGAAATTAAAAAATGGATGGAGTAATCAAATGTGCAATAATGAAATTAAAAAATGTAAAGAGACAAATCATAAAGATTGAGCTAGCCCCACAGTAAGTTGTAAATTTGTGTCTAGGATACTCGCTCAACGATGTTATATTGAATATTATCTAATATAGGTACAAATTAATAAAGAATTAATTAATTGCAATAGGTAATTAAAAAAAATACAGTACATGGTAAAAGCACTAAAAATAAAATAAAACACTAAATATAAAGACATTTTTATGAGCACTGAGTCACCTAGGTCTTGCCTCAGTATAAGTTGGTCATAAAGCCAACACTGGTCTTCTAGTGGCTGTGGCCCACGTTGATGATGAGATCAAGTCTTATGATGGATCTGAGCGCTCAATGAATCAGACTCCGCTCACAATTTGTTTTCTCTCCAAATATTCTTTTTTTAAATCCTGTAAGTAACATAACAAACTATTTACACACAAAGTTACTTAAATTATTTTGTGCAGGTTCTAAAAAAATTCGGAACAATCGATGTCAACATCCTCTCAAATAAGAACGCCAGTAAAACAGTTTTAAAAAATATACGCCGCTCCGAAAGCGGTCCTTAACATTTTATTGAATCGTAACCCCGCGACGAATGGACTTACATAAATAAAACTATGAAAAATGAATGGGTCGATTCCTTTATCCCTATTTTTTCCTCGATCGGAGTCCAAATAACGCGCTCGTTTGCCATCCGGGGTCATAAATTCGACGTCTCCCGGCCGCGCGACCATTTGCAATTGAAAGCGTTCTTTATAACCGGATCTGTCGAAGCTCTTTTACAGGCGAGTGTACATGCAACCTTATAGTTTGATGCTCAGTGTAATGAAGCAGTGGTGTTCCAGGCTGAAAAGGAGCCTAGCTGGTTTTACATACCTGATTAATTTTTTCCATAGCTTGATCGTTGTGGCCCTGGAAAACCAGTTTTTTTTTAGGAAACTATGCTATGCTTAAGTTTAAGTATTATGACGGAGACACACGCTCCTCAGCAGCGATAGTTTATATTGCAATCTGACTCATGTATGATCATTTTCATGGATCTCTCGAAACTCCGTGAAATTATGTGAATGCCAGCAGGAACTGTGCAATATGCAAGGTAAAATATGTGAAAGCGATAGCAGACGATTTTTTCTTCAAAGCTGTACAAATAACGCCCCCTGTAGCTATCAGGGATCATGAATTTCAAAGACCATTTGCAATTGAAGCGTTCTTTATAACAGGATCTGTCTAAACGCTTTTACGAGCGAGTGTACATGCAGACTCTCGGTTCGGTGCGCGCAAACCCCCATTATACACAGGATGTCGACTTTGTAAATTTATTTTATTAGCTAGTTCTTGTTAGTTGTTGCGCACCCTGTAAACTAGACAGCTGAGGGTTTAATTTAAAACAGACTTGACTACACAACTCCGTGCGTGGGCGGAGTAACGTGCTTCCTTGGAAAGCTGTGATTACTTGTACTGCTTTGTTAAAAACAACTGGGTAATAAAGTTTTAGTCTGCAGAAACTAGAACATTATATTCAAACAGTAACAAAGTAGGTCCTTATAGATAAAAAATGGTATTCATTATTATACAGCATATTTACTTAAATTTATCGAAAAACAGTGTTATCGGACTATTAGTATATGTTGTCAACTCGTTTTTGTCTAAAATGAACTAATAATCAACAACACGTTTAAATAATACTACTCTCATCAAAAAGTACAATGAAGTTTTAATACAATTATATCCCTTCAGCTCCCTTCAGATTCGGAAGGCATGAAAATCATGAACTAAAAATACAAACTATAACTAATTTTACACAAGCAAAAAGCAAAATATAACCATTTTATTAATATGGCTTTTTCTCTAACTCTTTCGCCGTGAAGGCAGTTAGACTCTGCAACGCGCTTCCTGACTCTGTGAAGACTGCTTCTAGTCGCACTGGCTTCAAGTCTCAAGTATTCAGGCATTTTCTCGCACAAACAAATAACGTTTAATTATTGCTGCAACCATAGATTTAAAAAAAAAATTTTTCGTCTCATGGCTGCAGCTGACTTTTTTATTAAGTATGTATATTATCTATAAATATATGTATGTGTATTTATATGCATATATGTATGTATATTTATATAAAATTGTATTTATGTATGTAATTGTCTTAAATCTTACTGTTAATATCTTTTTTTTACACCCACCTAAAATTCTCTGCATAACCCAAAGGTTAACTGTTAGATAATGCTTTTAGCATTAAGTCCACCTATTGTGCCTTTACATTGTATTTGTACAATAAAGAGTAAATAAATAAATATTTTATAAACTTAGTTAGGTACTTTTACCTTTTACCTATACAATCAAGTAAAAATGGAGTGCGTAAACACGTTTATTTTCCGCTATCAGCTCCAAATATTTAAATCAGCCATAAAATTCTCCAATTATTCCTAGGACGAAGTTCCCAAAAATGTTGAATATTCAATTCAGTTAACCAGATAATGAAGGCAATCTCTCTCACTTGCCAGTGGAAAGAGCAATAAACAATCGCATTTCAATTGCCATTACGACATAATTATCGGAATCCAATTGCCTAAAATGCTATAAATAGAGGCGATTATTCCGGAATCTGTTGTATGTAGTATGGTGGCCTGCAGCAAATTTTAAACTTCATTGCAATATGAGTTTGATCCTGGGATTTAACTGCTTAGTGGATAATGAATAGATGGTATCTAATGTAGACCAAGTTACCAGTACCTGTTAGTCCTGCTTGCGTGTACTCTTTTCAACAGATTTTTTTTTATTGAAAAAAATATCTTCAACTTTGCCCTACAAAAACAAACCACTGATTGTAGAGCATTGTAATTTTAAATTTAATACGGTAAATAGGACACACTAGGCCATTGAACTATCAGAATTTACTATAAAGGTGTCAATTTTGATAAGCATTTTAATTTCATGCAGTCATCTTACTGGATGCAAGTCCGTCAGAAAAACTGCACAAACAAAAGCCTCATAAAGGTTAATTCTAACAACAATATGTATAATGAAATCATGGAAGCACTCAAAATGTAGTGTGCGTGCAGTTTACGATGTTCATCTTGGAAATATACTTCTCAAGGTTTCGGATTTTCAACAGCCATATGTCACTTAAGTTTACACAATTTAATTTAAAATAAATAGCTCTAAATGTTTTAGTAAAAGTGGTTCTGCAGAACGTAGTATATGTAGGTTTAATACATACTGCAACATTATTCTTATTTTACTGCCTTCTTTGAAATTATTAATGGATAAAAAAGAGTTGTACGCTAAAGCAAGGTATGCTGCGTTTTTTATGTAAATTTGTGGTGATATAGTTTTAGTAATTACTTACTTATAAATGTTTTAGGATAGCTAATAAAGGTACCAATACCAATTTAATTTCATGTATTCGCTAATTGGTTGATAATTCTTTAGAAAAGCCGCACTGAAAAGGGCAATGCGAATATCTGTACTTTCCACGTTGTAATGAAACCATCATGCAGTAATAGATAAATCATTGAAATACGTGAAATGCAACCATCGTGCAGTTTCCGTTAGTTAACCTGGAAAGGCTGGAAACATTCCATTCAGAATTTGTGCTCTGTGAATATTTTACTATTGTGTTACCACCACGTTTACATAATTTGAGTCAGAAGCACCATAAAAAAGTCACGCTATTAAAGGTAGGTAGGTACATACATAGACTACACCCATGTCAATAAGGCGACGTGAGTTCACAGACTAACGCTACCCAGCAATTAATTCTATAAGTCCTAAATCATATTAATTTTTTTTACCATGTATTTTTGTTATTTTAGTATCTAAGAACAAGTGGAAGATAACACTATATTCACTAATCAAAAACTATTATCTCAAGAGCAATTATCCTCTTTTTAAACTTCGATACATCCTGGAGTTACATCCGAATGGAGTTAAATCCACTGTAGTCACAGCGACCACTATGGATGTAACTCCATTGAAACATTATCGGAAACAAATAAATAAGAGGTTCATACTAAGTCTCGTTTATATACATACTAATCATTCTACTTAATAAAATGTTTACAGTACTTTAAGATTGTTTTGGAATCTGTACGGCACTAAGGTATCAAACCATATACCAATGCATTCTAATTGATTGCTAATCCATCAAAAAAGCCGGGTAGTCATTAGGCCAATGAAGTTTTCACTATAGCAACAGTAATTAAATCATAGAAAAACCTGAATTGCAACCTTTGTTACGTTGATTAACCTTGCAACATTCTTCTTTATTTGATTTATCGAACTAGCATTGTGTTGAAATGACAGGGGTAACAATACGACACACATTTATTTTCAATATAAATTTCGTTTTCTGTTGTGATGCTTGGTTTATACATGTTTTAGTTTAACTTTGTATAACTACGATTGTTTTTCTTTTCGCGTATTTATTTTACGTATCTAAGTATAAACAGGATTCAAGCAACCGTTACCTACTCGCCATACAAAGAAACAGAAATAGTGGTTTGGTGTGAACTAATCTGGAAATTTGCGCGGACAGACTGCTGGCTGACTCTTTTCTTCTCTTTTTGGTCAGCTGTAGATTGAAGGGTGGATAATAATGAGGTTCTTCGCGAGTCGTTGGTATTAACGACAAAAATCGTTGTAGAGGCGCGCACGCACTGCGAGAGAGCTCACAGACCGAATGTGCATTCGATTTTTGTAGGACTGGCAGATGACAGTGACAGAGGTCGCAAGGTTTTTATGTCCACACCAAAAATATAATGCTGTGAGATGAAAAAAAATATGGAACAAAAGAACGGTAATGAACAGTAGGTACATAGTTTAGGGATTGGTCCACAATCTGTTAGAGGGTACCATACAGGTATCAGTTTTGAAAAGCATTCCAATTCCATTCATGCATCTAATTGTTTGCTAATCCGTCAGAAAAGCCGAGCAGTCAAAGGGCCAATCAGATGATTCATCAAAGCAACAATAATGGAAGCAATGAAATACCTGAAAAGCAGCTTGCGCGCAGAGCACTGTTTTTAGACTATAATTTTATTCCTCTCCGAATCATATAAATAAAACAGGGCCACGGTAGTGCGCCGGCCAAGAGAGAAAGTAGACAGCACTAACTACCTTTTTTTGAAACGTGTTATCGATTCAGTATAAAAACGGGACCCCGTTTTTGTCCTTTGGCTACAGAACCTAGGAACCGGAACCTAACCTAACCTTCCACAATGTATTTAATTATATTTGCATGCTGGAAACAGTTAATGTGTGATACTTATGGCTAAAGATTGTACTATGCTACCATATTTATGGCAAATAAATAAACTTTGACTTTTGATTTTGACTTTGAGGGAAAAAATACGCTAAGTAACGAAACGACAGCTCCATAGAAAATCGGGGTAAATTACCGTTCACAAATGTACGACCTTAATTATCATATTTTTATCGTTGAACTTAATCCCTAACTCAACCTAAATTTTAAGGACCTAACTATTAACTACTCCACCAGTAATCCATCATACGTCTTTCACAGCACTTAGAGGGCGTAACGGCTTACAAAACGGCTTTTTCGGAGCGTTCCTTTATATTTTCTTAGCTTTTACCTGAAGGGTAATTATAGTACCGATAAGGGCAAATTCTACTTACCATAAGGTAATTTCCTGCGTCGTTCGGCAACAACGACCTTTGAGAATATCCAAGGTATAATTAAATTATTAATTAATTAACGGAACGTTATTTTGCACCGTTTTATGTAAGGGAGGATTTTCGAGGTACTATAGTATACGTTTGCATAAATTAATAAGGTTATTGTCTTTCAAAATGATGGTATTCTTTTTTCCTTATTGTGCTGAGAAATAAATAAAATTAAATTAGTATTTTATCTATTTCTATATGTTATAGAAAAGGTGTTCATTATTTAGGTACAAAGCAGTTGTAGTAAAATTCTTAATGAGTGAAAAATCTGTGTTTTAGTAGTCACTTATTGACACGGTATGTTGAAAACTTATTTCAAAGTAATCTTAGTTTATGATACACTACTAAATTGCTGTACAAACAATCCTTATAAAATTTTAAATCTTTTTACACTTGTGCCTAGTCTACACGCCAAACGAAGAAATAGATCGAGACTTGTATCCATACATAACCTAAAGGTGAAAATCAATTGCACTGGTAAAGACATACCATGAAACTTATTAACATACATAAGGATTAAATTGCTACTATGTTTTTATATAATCTGCGTAGGTTCAAGAACTTTTTAAAGAAAATTCTATATAGACTTTTACAGGTGACCGTTTATACTCGTACAGAGTGCGAAGAAACTGTTATTTTTATTAATCTTCTTCTTTTCGTGTCAATGGTACGATTGACTATATATTTTCAGCCCAATAATGGGCCACTTCAGTGCTTTTTTCAGGAGCTGTACGGAGATCGGCCAAGGTGCAGGTGTTCGGGCATTTGGGACATGAAAGTAGGTGCGCCATAGTTTGAGGCGAGTGACCACACTCGCACCAGTTTTGTGACCTATCAATCATTCCCCACTTAGCCAGATTGTCTTTGCATCGACCCATCTGTGTTCGTAATCGATTGAGTGATTTCCAGATGGGCCAGGGAAAATCATGGCCAGGGGGAAGGTGCTCTTGTGGTGATAAAATAAGCCGCAGTGTGGTCTCTGCCCCACAGCATTTTTATTAATGATGAGTAGGTATCTGCAAGTAAAGAACATAGAATTATATTTTAATAAACAAGTACTTACCAATGTACTTAACTGAATTGAAAATACTTTGAGCTCACTAATTATACCATTTAGAAGATTTGGAACAAATGAAACAGAACAAAACTCGTATTTTATTACAAATGCAAAGCCGTAGTTCCAAACAAGTTTTAGTAACTCCGAAACATCTGGAATCCATAAGCTATAACAAGATTTAACTACTTGAGCACTTTGTTTTTAAATGACTGCGTTTAATTCAAAATTTTCAACTTTAGCAATTTAGTCGATTAACTTTGTGTTATTGAATCTGATGAATTGTATTTGAGACATATTTTAGGCCTCAGCTACTTGTAAAATTTTAGGTCTATAGTTAAAATAAATGCATGTTCTTGTCTTATAATATAAAACACAAAATTAAGAAAAAATATTCTCTGCCCGAAAGAAAAATCAGAGTGACATATTAGTATCAAAATAAATTAAAAATCAAAATTAAACCAATTTCTCACGTCAAATCACACTTTAAATAATATGTATAACTAAAATGAAAATCGTCGAAAGCCCACTATGTAGGGTATGTGAGGAATCGGAGGAAACAATTAGACACATTTTGTGTCGCTGTGACTCGTTGGCTGGTAAGCGGTTGGACCTCTTTGGATCAGCTTATCCTGATCTGGAGGACTACAGGCACTACGCACCAGGTGATATTCTGAAGCTCATGCAGTCCTTCTTCAGGAATCACCGTGTGGGTGAGTAAGGTATAGGGTAAGTACAAAATAACCCAAAGGTTAGACGTGCTTCCGATTTATAATCGGCCCCAATTAAGATAAGATAAGATGTATAACTACTTTTTTAATTAATTAATGTTCTAAAGCTACAGACTATTAAGACAATTTCTATGTTCTGTGTTAGCTCTCATGCCTCTCCTTACATCCCCTCCTATTTATAAAAATTCATGCAATAGGAGGTATGAGGTCAAAATAAAATACTTGATGTGCTGTTAGTTAAATCTAGAAATATTTTTTTTATTTTCGTTCACTTGGAAGCAATACGTCCGTCTTACTAGATCCCGTGACGCAGTGTGACGAGAGTCAAATATACAATAAGCTAAACAGGCAGAACAAAGGCAAATAATATGATAATTGTATGTCTAATGTGTATCGACCTATTGTTTTTTTTTTATCGACCTATGAGGAGCTACTGTCTAGACTAAAACACATAGTATTTGCCTTTACCTACCTCAACTGTAGAAGTAGGCACCGATGTATAAGAAAATTATGTTGTTGTAAAAAAAAAGATTTACCTACGTATAGTACAAATGGACGCTGGCCCGTGCTAGCGTAGGAAAATTACAATTGTTTGCATTGCTTGATATGATAAATGTTCCAAATTTTGTTAACCACTGACCCACCCATATGGAGGGTTTTGTCTTTTGCGATTATTATGTATGTATACATGTATGTAAGTATATCTGTACCATTGTTGCCTCCTATAGTCTAAAGGGATTGACCGATTTAGAATGTGATGTGATATGCGTTGAAATACAAACTAATGGTAAAAATCTATATGTGTGCACGCTGCAAGCTACTGTCTGGACGAATCACCTAGTATGCCTCAACTACAGAACTAGGTGAAATATCTTCACACCCGACACCGAGGTATCTATTACTCTTAAAGTAGGGCGCTGGAAATAGTATTATTTTGCGGGAAAGAATATAATAATGACAACATAATATTTTTGTGTGTAACATTGTTGTATGATTAGATGTTGTTGTAAATGTAGTTTATGTTTTTGTAAATAGTTTTCTCAAAAAGTGAATTGTCATTGTATAATTCTTATGAGAATAAAGTTGATCTTAAACCTCATTAGATGAACATAAGGAATAGTCATGTTATTTGGAAATATATTGATTTGTATTCATTTGGCATTGTTGCTGCTATTAAATCCTAAATGTAAAACCACCCACGTCATTTTTAATTTAGAAAACAATCCCTTTTTAAAGGCTTGTATTAAATTTTCTTTTAAGTGGATACCAACCAAAAAAGTACAGTCTGAACGAAAAATTTAGTATACCTCAACAACATACTAGGTGAAATATCTTCACACCTGTATTGATTCTCTTAAAATAGGCGCTGGAAATAGTATTGTTTCGAGGGAAAGAAAATAATCATGTTTATTTGGAAATGATAAAATAATATCATTGCGTGTAAAGTAGTTAATTAGAAGACTGATGAAAGAAATAGAGGATAGGAAGGGTTCATAAGTACTTACATACATAGTATGAGAACAGGTAACTAGGTGAAATATCTTCACACCCGACACCGAGGTATCTTTTACTATAAATTAAAGTAGGGCGTTGGAAATAGTATTGTTCCACATATAAACAATAATGTAATAATTGAAATAATAACATAATATTATCGTAGTTGAATGATATGGTAAACAAAAATGTAAAGAAATTTTATATTGTTACTCTTATCACATAATATATATTTTTTTTTGTACTATCTGAACGGAACATATAAAAATAGGTACTTACAGACATAGTATGCCTCACCTGCAGAACTAGGTGAAATATCTCACACCCGACACCGAGGTATCTGTTACTCTTAAAGTAGGGCGCTGGAAATAGTATTGTTTCGCGGGAAAGAATATAATAATGTTCATTTGGAAATAACAGGATAATATTTTTGCTTGTAACGTATTTGGATGATTGGATGAACAATAGGCTATTTTCCTGGGTCAAAATATTAGGTCGAGGAAAAAGTAATTTCGTATTTTTATGTGTAAAGTTGTATGTATCTGGCTGAATGAGATACCATCTGAAAGGTACAATTTTCAAAAATTATATAGAAATGTACAAAATATTTTCCCTTAATTTTTTCCGTTTCTTTGTTTATTAAAAATGTATCAGATAGACGAAAAAAAATAAACATTTTAAAAAGTTAATTAAAAAAATAAAGAATTTAAGTCAAATACGCAGAAAGTGAATTTTGGTATTTATAAACATACCGCAGTCCCAGCGAAAATAGCACAAAATTGGTTAAAGCGTTTTGTGTCTGAAAATTTTGATGTCAAAGTTACACCTCTTTTGTATGGACGGATAAAAACTTCATACAAAAACGAAATTACTTTCTCCCCGACCTAATATATTAATAATAAAATTAGACCGTCAGTTAGACAATCAAAAAATATTGGACACGTATTTTTTTCTTTCGTGAATTAAACAATAAATGTCAAAGATAAAGCATGTCAAAGTTTATGAGTGGGGGCTTGTGACATCACAGGCCACTAAAAAGTGTACTGGCTAGTGACGTCACACACAATTTCAACGGGCTATATCTTTGTCATTTTTTGTTTGATTGACATAAGAAAAAACATGTGTTAAATGTCTTTTGATAATCTAACTTACGGGCTTACGGACTAATTATATTTTTTAGGAAAATAGCCCATTGAAGTGGTCATGTTATTTGAAGTGTATTGATTTTTCGTCATTTGATATTTGTGCTTTTATCAAATAAAGTATACAGTCCTAAATGTAGGTAAATGCCCACAAGATTAAAATTTAGGAAACAATGTTTTCTTCTAGGCTCTTATAATAATGAAAAAGTGTACACCAACCAACAAGGTACCTACCGTCTGAACGGAACAAAAATTCATACTTCAACTGCCAACTAAGTAAATATCTCCACTCTCTACACCAAGGTATCTATTACTCTTGAATAAGGGTGCTGAAAATATTATTGTTTGGCAGAAAAGTATATAATAATCTTCTTTTGGAAATGACAGCAAGGTGAAATGATTTGGACGGCTAGACAAACAAAAGAAATCGTTACATATTTTACTTGTGGAACTTATGTGGAATTAGCTTTTGCCCGCGGTTGCACTCGCGTTGAAAAGTAGCCTGTATCCTTTTTCGTACTCCAGACGTGTATGCCAAAATTGTATCAAATCAAATCAAAAAATCGTTTATTTTTCTCCACAAGTATCATACATAATTTTGTACAAAAATGCCCTTCGAAGTATATAATATACCTACCAAATGTACTGTGTAAATTAAATTAAACCTAAATAAACAATAGCGAATTGGAGAAGGACCGTGGTGCCCATGCTAGGTATTCCTGTGTTACAGGTCACCAGGACCCTCCATTAGCTTAGTTTATGTTTTCTATAATCTTATCTTATACAAAATAAAGACATCAACATTAGAATAACATTTGGGAAAATTACTTAAAGAGCAGTTTATGTGGAGAACTGGTGCCCATGCTAGGTTCCTAAGAAACCTGTATTACGGGTCACCAAGATTCGCCATGGATAAATTAAAAGATATAATGTAATAGATTGGTTCAGTAGATAGGGCGTGAAAGCGAAACAAACAAATAAACAATCTCACTTTCACATTTATATATAGTTAGGATGGGATGGGATATTTTTTTTAAATAGTGTGACAGATTTCATAATATGTAGAATGTACATTCCTAATTGTTAATAACGACCATAGGTATTTTAACAACAAGCATTACCCCCAGCTTAACCCCTCAAGATAAGTCCTTTTTGCTGTATATTAAATGTACTTCAGTGCTACAAGGATCTTTGGGCACGTAGCCATAATCGAAACGCTGAAGCGTCACTTTTGGAAGATAGCTCTAATTAATGTTTGTTGCGGATATTTTGTGCTTTTAATCCTATTTGTAAAACTAAGAATATTTTGTTAGCTGGTAGTCCTAATAACACTCGTAATTACACATAGCACACAAAATAATTCAACCCAAAGTTACCTCTCTTATATTTTTTTCTTTTTCATAAGATTGATGAACTCAATTGGGCATGGTTACTTTATGAAAGTCATGATTTTATTATATTTTATTTTTGTGATGTTTCCTACATTCTAAGAAACTTATTTAAGTATTTTTGCGATTCAAAAAAGTTCTTATTCATAAACATAAATTAAATTTGTCTCCAAATGACGTCATTTTCGTTGCCGCTATTTATTTTTTTGGCACAAGGGAGAAAATCAATCATCTTAGTAACATAACATTGTCATGTATGATGTCCATTATAAGGAAAAATAATATTTTTCTTATGAATAATCTAAATTAACAGGATTACATTGGTGTTGGAAAAAATGCGTCCACGAAAGAGCGGCCGCATATTATCAGAAATTTCTGTTAGAAAAATTCTGACGCTCGCCGGAAGGCACTCGCTGCATACATTTTGTATTAGCTCCCGCACACTGTTAGAAAAATTCTAACGGGTCGTCCGTTTCTGATGCCCGCCGGATGGCACCTCAGCCGGACGTCAGAATTTTTTCTGTTAGAAATGGCGGAAGGCGTGTTTTCCATACATTTTGTACTAGGCCCCGCACACTATCAGAAATTCGCGTCAGTTTACCGTCCGCCGCCGTACGCTCCACACGTGTTTGGTTGTATTTTAGGAACCTACGTTTTTGACGAAAATGAGCTTAATTCAAGATTTAATTGCCGATGTGTAAAAATATCCATGTTTGTGGAACGCGATGATGAAAATTACCAGAATAAAATACACAGAGACTTAGATATGGAGCGAATATGCCAAATATTAATTAAGTATTGAAATCCATATTTCAATATCAAGGTTTTTAGGGTTCCAAAGCGTAAAACGGGACCCTAATTACGAGATTTCGATGTCCGTGTGTCACCAGGATGTATCTCATAAACCGTGATTACTATACAGTTAAAATTTTCATAGATGATGTAGGTACTTATTTGCTTTTGCCGCTATAATAATAAACACTAGAATCAAAATAAAATAGGTAATAATTAAGGGGTGATTCCATACAACAAACGTGATTTTTTTGCCATCTTTTGCTCGTTATTTATAACGGCAACAGGTAGACGCTTCAGATATTCACAAAATATTTATTTGTTTATTCATCGCTTTAAAAATAAATAATTAAATCAAAATTAAATAAATATTAATGGCGGTCGTACTAAGAACATGTTTTTCGTTGCAGTTTTTGCCCGATAGTCTAATGTTGTATAGATAATGGTACGGGACCCTTCATGTGCGAGTCCGACTAGCACTTGGCCGATTTGTTTTATTTAAATAAAAAAAGCGCTAAGAGCAATAACATACGTATCTTCATTCATATAGGTAGATGTGCGTAAGCATACAGATGAAACACGACTGGGCTCAAAAGCTGCCGGATCAAAATTTCTGATAGTATGCGGGGTGCTTCCGGCAAGCTTCCGGCGAGCGTCAGAATTTTTCTAACAGGGATTTCTGATAATATGCGGCCGCTCAAAAACGTCACAAAACGCAAAATTTATTTCTTGAATATCTCACTAACCCTTTGTTTTTAAATAAATAACATTGAAAATATTGTTATTTGAGCATTAATCTAGAAATGGTTTTAGATTCAGCCGACTAAAGCAAAAAATTGCATAGCTAATTCCGTTGTCATATATTCATCAAAGTTTATACTGCTGGGAGTGATAGCGTACGTGATATTAGCCTGGCTTAAGTTTTAAGACTCTGCACTGACTTCCCAACTAGTTGCGGCGTGACTTTACAATAACGGGAATGAAGACATCCTTGTGAGATGGAAGCTCATTTATAACTTTGCCGTAATAAGCATATACTTTTATAGCTTTTATTATACCTTCCCTTGGATAAAAGTTTTTTAAACAGTTTTATCACATTGCCCGACAAAAAACACGGAATGTTATCTTTATAATGTAGTAAGACTGCCATACAAAAAATTAAACTATGAAACGGGTGCTACGTTTTATAGTATATATTTTTGTATGACTGTCAAATTATGTGGTGATTATATTATGATCTTTGCTAAACGCTGCCACTGCCGTCATCTTGTAAAGCGTCACATTTGTAAGATAGCTCGAATTGATGTTTCGTGCTATTAATGCTATTTATAAAACTAATTATAAATATTTTGTTTGCTGTTAATCCTAATTACACACAGCACCCAAAATAATTTAACTCAAAGTGCATACTTGCCTCTCTTAAATAATTTACCTCAAACTACAAATCTCACTTACATTTATTTCTTTTTATTGATATTGATGAACTAAATTCCGTAACATACATTCATCAAAGTTAATACTGCTGGGAGTGATAGCGTACGTGATATTAGCCTGGCTTAAGTTTTAAGACTCTGCGCTGACTTCCCAAGTAGTTGCGGCTTGACTTTACAATAACGGGAATGGAGACATCCTTATGTCATAGAAGCTCATTTATAACTTACATATATACCGTGCCGTAATATACATATCTTTTATAGCCTAGATTATGCCTTCACTATGTGTCTTATTTTTAAACAGTTTTATCAGATTGCCTGAAAAAATGTAATAAGTAAGATTCTAAAAGAGAACTAACATATTTGGTCGTGAGTTACTAACTCAACGATTCTTTATTTTATAACTGATACTCAGACATATATATAAGTGTCCAAGATCCAGGCCAATCGTTTTCTATCATGACCTGACTGGGGATCGAATCCAGGATCACTCCTGTCGCAGGCTAGCGTGTTAATCACTGCGGTCGTCAATAAACAATACTTAATAAATTAAGTGACTTTCCCCAAATATCACTTCATGAAAGTAATAAAATAATTTGAATAACAACTATATTTTAAAAATACAACCACTCAGTTTTAAACACCGTAATAGACTTGTTACCCTTTTTGTTTGCTTCGGTTTAGTCATCAATTAAATTTAGAGGGGCGAGTGCCGCCTTTCCAGTGTCAATTAGTGACGCAGCCTCCCTGGATTAATTGCTAGGTGGCGGGATAAAAGGCCCTGACTTTCAATATTCAATCTAGCTAAGTCTGTTTGTACCAGAAAGCGTCAACAATTCAATTGTTTCATTTGATACCAACAAGCCGTTCGTAAATATTATTGCAGAATTATTTGCAGTTTTATTTTCTGTTTTTAATAAATATACAGGGTAATTCTCTTTAACCATCATATCAGTGCCTTTAAATATTCTATTCTATCCATATTATATATTCTATCTGTCCGTCTAGCTTTTACGCCAAAACTACTTTACCGATTTATATGGAATTTGGTACTTAGATAGTCTAGAGCCCAATAAAGTACATAGGCTACTTTTTAATTTGAAAAAAGACTGTGTTATAAAACCAAAACCTACGCCGATGAATTCGTGGAAATTAGCTAGTATTCAATAATAATCAGCCTTGAGATATAATACACTAAATCATTTGAGTGTGTTTTCCCAAATATTATTTCATGAAAGTAAAAAGATACTTTAAATAACAACTCTATTTTGAAAATACCGACCACTCAGTTTTAAACACCGTAATAGACTTGTTACCCTTTTTGTTTGCTTCGGTTTAGTCATCAATTAAATTTAGAGGGGCGAGTGCCGCCTTTCCAGTGTCAATTAGTGACGCAGCCTCCCTGGATTAATTGCTAGGTGGCGGGATAAAAGGCCCTGACTTTCAATATTCGATCTAGTTTTAAGTCTGTTTGTAGAAAGCGTCAACAATTCAATTGTTTCATTTGATACTAACAAGCCGTTTGTAAATATCAATGCAGAATTATTTGCAGTTTTGACGGACAGATTTAATTATCTGTTTTTATTACAAGAAACAGGTCAATTTGAATAAATCCTTTAAAGGATAATAAGGGTATTTTTCTTAAACCATCATACCAGCCCGTCAAAATAAATCCATACTGTAGATACTCCCATACTTATTATATAAATGCGAAAGCAACCCTGTTTGTCTGTCCGCTTTCACGCCAAAACTATTAAACCGATTAACAGTATTTTAGAAAAAAAAATAGTGCCACGTATTTCAGTACTAGATTTTATGAATAAAGAATTGTGCCTCTAGAAGAGTTTTCAGCGAGAAAATAGAGAAAAACATTTGTATAGAAACGATACTGAAAAAAAAAAACCAGCCAAGTGCGTGTCGGGCCACGCGCAGTGTAGGGTTCCGTAGTTGCGAATGACAACTTTGAGTTCACACTGTTCACACTCGCACATCACAGTTTAACGACCAAAAACATGTAATAATGAAAATGTATGAAATTTTACATTTTCGAGTACATTTTGTAAGTTAGTTGCCTATAACTTTTTAGTTTGTACTTAGTACTTAGCTCTGATAGTTTTCCTTAGTATATATACTTCAGTATATATACTTCAACTGTAATTTTTTTCACGTATCCATATATAACCGTTTAGTAGATAGAGGGGGACACTTACCTCTAACAAAAACTTGCACTTTAAAACCAAATATTTCGTAAACGGATCCCCTAATCGAAAAATGGTGTTCTCAACCTCACAACATTTTTTAAAGAACTATCTAACAATACCCAACACGATGGGTTTGTATTGAAAAAAATAATAATTACTCCCTCTTTACTTGTATGGGAGCTACCCTAAAAAAAATTTATTTCAAGATTTTCTTCTACCACTTTTATGACATGATTAATATACATACCCATACCAAATTTCAGCTTTCTAGTACATATAGTCTCTGAGTAAAACCGCGGATGGACAGACAGACAGACAGACAGACAGACATGGCGAAACTATAAGGGTTCCTAGTTTACTACGGAACCCTAAAAATACTGCTAGGATACACTCTTAAGTCTGTTTGTAGAAAGCGTCAACAATTTAATTGTTTCATTTGATACTATCAAGCCGTTCGTAAATATTATTACAGAATAGTTTGTATTTTGGACCGAGAAATCTGTTTTTATTTAAACGGTAAATACATAATATGTGTGTGTCAATTTTATGTAATATTGTTTTGTGTGCGTTAAGTCTGTGTATGTCTTAGTGTACTGTATTGTGTCTGAATCAAAATTTAATAAATAAAATAAATCTATGACTAAACCCATACTGGTAAAATCTCGGGCCACAGCTACGAGAAGATAGATTCTATTAAGAAGGGATTTCTACGCCACAAATATTTGTAACTAAACTTTAATTCTGTCTTCCGGAGCATTCACAGAGATTAAATATATTTGCATATATGCAAATTCTCGCTAAGCTCATATCTTTGTGCCGTAACATTTTTATTCAAAGGAATTTTAATTTATGGCCACGAGATTCTATTGAATGGCTGTAAAAACTTTACAATGATGAACATGGATTTTATTTACGGGTTGTGCAATTTATTTTAGATATTTAACATAAGAATAATAATTACGAGTACTTTATTCATAAAAAAGAATTTAAGGTTATTATAGTATGTGGTGAAACATATATTTTTAATTGATTTGATGAAGATGAAGTTACTTTGCGTCTTCGGAAGGCACGTTAAGCTGTTTATACCAACTGTTATCATTGATGGCAGATGTTAAGCAATATGCCAGATTTAGGTAGCTTGAAAATCTAACACCATTGTTGGTCACTTACACACAATAGAAACAAATGAACTGGTAGTAGTTAATATTCTGATATTAGTGGTAGTTACTTTAGTGAGAGTTAGAGTAATTTAAAGTTAATGAATAACTTCGATCCCCGGTCAGGTCAAGATGGAAAATGATCTTTTTCAGATTGACCTGGGTCTTGGATGTTTATCTATATAAGTATCTATTATAAAATAAAGTGTCGTTGGGTTAGTATCCCATACCATACACAAGTCTCGAACTTACTTTGGGGCTAGCTCAATCTGTGTAATTTGTCCATATATATTTAATTATTATTATAAACTAGCTTCCGCCCGCGGCTCCACTCGCGTCAATGTCGATTCCACGGGAACAGTACTTTTTCCAGGTAGCTTATGTCCTTGTCCGTAGCCCAGAGAACGTGTGTTCAAAATTTCATGATGATCGGCTCAGCAGTAACGCCGTGAAAGCGTAACAAGTAAACAAACTTACTTTCGCATAATAAACAATAATCCTAATCCTAACTAATATTATAAATGCGAAAGTGAGTTTGTTTGTTTATTTGTTTGTTTGTTACGCTTTCACGCCATATCTACTGAACCGATCATCATGAAATTTGGCATACACATAGGTGAGGGTACCGAGAAGGACATAAGCTATATTTTACGCGGGCGAAGCCGCGGGTAACAGTTAGTTAAATATATACGGACAAATCACACAGATTGAGCTAGCCCCAAAGTAAGTTCTTAAGTAAGACTTGTTTTATGGGATACTAACTCAATGATACCATATTTTATAACAAATACATATATAGATAAACATCCAAGACCCAGGTCAATCTGAAAAAGATCATTTTTCATCTTGACCTGACCGGGGATCGAACCCGGGACCATCCGTGTCACAGGCCGCGTGGCGTGTTGACCGCTGCGCCACGGAGCTCGTCGATAATATACCTAATAATATTAGTGGGGATCATAAACAAATCGATTGTTTCAATTTAATTTAATCGTTTATTGCTTTGTATTTTATACTAATTATTTACACGGAGCTTATGTAACGTTGGCAGAGGTGGCGCCCTCTCTCCCTTGTTTTAATGGCAATTCAACGTACAAACATGTCTAAATTTATTTTTGCCGGGTGGCCGCTATATTCAAATAATCATAAATAGGTTATCTGCGTAAAAATTACCGCCTTCGTTCCTTGAGTGGTGTGGTGGTATAGAAGGGGTCTTAGAGTTATATAATGTGGTTTATTTGGCGTTTATAGAAGTGAAATATACAGTGATACGGATTTTTTGTGCGAATATTGCAAATCTAACTTGCACACTTTGATAATCTTTGGGTAATCCAGGGTGACATCTTCAACTGTCTGTCCGATGGTTGCAAGTATGACGTCAGGTACGTGCGCCCGGCCTCCCGAGCTGTTTTTTTTCTCGTTCCCAATCTATCCGACCAAGTAGCATCTCCAAAATTTTATCCCGTTCACATAGTCTTATAAATTTATACCCTTCCTTCGCTTATAAAACGGTTTTGATAAGCAGCAGCGTTGGAACCAAGATAAGCCAAGCAAACTGCGCTCACCAACCCGTTTGCCAAGCGTGGTGAGTGGCAAAACCTTTATTATGGAAATCTTTGCGGGAGGCCTATGTCTAGCAGTGTACTTCTTATGGCTGAGATTATGATGACAATAATATATTTGGGGAGGCTTTGACCGTATAGATTTTGTTTTTACCCGACTGAGCTACACAAAATGTTTTTCATCTAATCACCGCTTTTAGATATTTATATGAGTTCATGTGCTTCTGATTAGTTGCAAGTAAGTAAGTTAATTATTCATGTTTTTCAATGATGTATCTTAATACACAGTGGTCAAATAACTACACAGGTTTAAACCCTATATCGTGCGCGGGCAGCGGTATCTTAAATTTACGCGGCGGCTATCGCCCCGCACAACCTTGCTGCCCAAACACGGCATTAATAGTTTTATTTTTGTTACAGAACTAGTTGAAAGTACGTAAGTTTTTATTCATATTTTCCAATGATATATCTTAATACACAGTGGTCAAATAACTACACAGGTTTAAACCTTTTATCGTGCGCGGGCAGCAGCATCCTAAATATACGCGGCGGCTATCGCCCCGCACATCCTTGCTGCCCAAACACGGCATTAATAGTTTTATTTTTGTTACAGAACTAGTTGAAAGTACGTAAGTTTTTTATTCATATTTTTCAATGATATATCTTAATACACAGTGGTCAAATAACTACACAGGTTTAAACCTTTTATCGTGCGCGGGCAGCGGCATCCTAAATATACGCGGCGGCTATCGCCCCGCACATCCTTGCTGCCCAAACACGGCATTAATAGTTTTATTTTTGTTACAGAACTAGTTGAAAGTACGTAAGTTTTTTATTCATGTTTTTCAATGATATATCTTAATACACAGTGGTCAAATAACTACACAGATTTAAACCTTTTATCGTGCGCGGGCAGCGGCATCCTAAATATACGCGGCGGCTATCGCCCCGCACATCCCTCGTTGTCCAAACACGGCATTACTAGTTTTATTTTTGTTACAGAACTAGTTGAAAGTACGTAAGTTTTTTATTCATGTTTTTCAATGATATATCTTAATACACAGTGGTCAAATAACTACACAGATTTAAACCTTTTATCGTGCGCGGGCAGCGGCATCCTAAATATACGCGGCGGCTATCGCCCCGCACATCCTTGCTGCCCAAACACGGCATTAATAGTTTTATTTTTGTTACAGAACTAGTTGAAAGTACGTAAGTTTTTTATTCATGTTTTTCAATGATATATCTTAATACACAGTGGTCAAATAACTACACAGATTTAAACCTTTTATCGTGCGCGGGCAGCGGCATCCTAAATATACGCGGCGGCTATCGCCCCGCACATCCCTCGTTGTCCAAACACGGCATTACTAGTTTTATTTTTGTTGCAAACTTGGAATTGAATATGGCATATCTGAATCACTTTGGTATTACATTGTTTATGTAATACATAACATAACATAGTATCACGTCTTTATCCCTTACGGGGTACACAGAGTCTAAGGTCATAATGGCCAAAGGCCTCGTTTAGCATATTGAAGCGTATAGGTGGAAAACGGAATCAAAATGTAGTGATAGGTTGCTAGCCGCATCGTCTATTGATATGATTTCTTAGATTTGGCCCATTCCCTCCACTGGCTCTTACGGTCTGCATGGGAAGAGAAACAGCTGGCACATTCTACGTTTTTTTTTTGTTTTCTACTAGTCCAACCAGGAAGATGTAATAAACGCAATGAATTATTTAAATGTGTTATAATCGCGAAACCATTAGAAAACACTCAGGTATTTTTAGACGGTTACACAAAAAAGGAACTTAATGATTCGATGCTTTACGAATCATAACTAATATTATAAAGGCGTAAAATTAGTATCGTTTATTTGCTACTGAAATTTGTTATTATCAGGACACGGACAAAAATAGAAAATGAAATCTAACAAAACCAATGTAAAAAAAATATTAGCATATTTTGAGAAACGATGGTTTGGAAGCTATAATATATTTTTATTAATTTGCTTATCAATTTAACATTTCGTTTTCATGAGACTCAGACGAGCCCCCAGAGACCAAAAGCCCATCTGTTAATAAATTCAAATGCAATGCTGAAATATTTTAAACAAACTTGTAACGAGCGTCTCTGATCTTGAATAACGTCGGGGTGAAAGGAAAATAATGCAGATATTGCGAGAAATTGAATTTAGCTCCGAAATTACGCTTAGCGAGGTCCACTTAGTCAACTCGGTTTGTTTGTTGCCTAGTGAAACACTAGCATGGGGAAATTCATTTGTATTTTATTTATCTGAGGGCAAGGCAGGGAAAACACAATGTATCTCGACGGACAGAGGCGACTTAACATTTTTTGTATGAAACTGTCGGATTCATTGATCTTATATAAAAAAAATTCACATTGACGTTCTAAGTCACCACTTTAAGGGAATGTCGAGGGTCAATTTTTAACGCTTTATGTATAAAAAACTTAAAAGTTGATTACGGGGTCTCTCCATCGTCATCCACTGCCCCCTTGTTAGAATCCGAAGGAGCTGCCTTGACCACTTTGATCTGGTTCCTATCTCCTTCCTCTAGTTTCTGCTAATTAAATGAAATTAAGGATATTATTCTTCCTTTACTAATGTTCTACTAGTATAAGCCTATCTATACTTCTTTACTAATATAATAAAAAGAAAAGATTTGATTGTTTTTTGTTTACTTGTTATCATTGAAAAAGCTCTGAAACCAATGGACATATTTTAAAATTCTTTTTAAAAGAAAGCTTATTTATCTGCAGGAGACACAGGCTATAATTAACGCCGATGAAGTCGCGAATAAAGTGCTAGTATTACTTCTAGTAGTAATTTGATAAATAACAATAAAACCATATTCTTACACCTATTACGCCTTCAAACTTTACTATTTCTGCCCTATTATTATTGTAATTGAGAACGAATCTTCCCACAATTTTGCTTGCCAAATCTGTAAAACTGTTCAGCCTTCATCTTGTCAACTTATGTAATAGACAGAGTGGGGAAAACCTAAAATATTCGCTAAAACTAGGTAAAACATTTGATCAATTATAATCCTTCCCGTGGATGTCGTAAAAGGCGACTTAGGAAACTAAAGCTAAACAAAGCTTATAAACATCAAAGAGACCTCTCCAACCCGTCTGGCCTGCATGGAGAGTGTAGGCCAAATCCTCTTACTGCTCTGGCAGTACAGAGAGGGTCGTGCTCCTGCAGTGGAGACTAATAAAGACCTGATGATGATGAATCCTTTAGTTAAAACGGAATTAATAACGCTTGTACTTATTGGGTAATAATGTAATAATCTGACCTAACGGACCTCGGTAGCAGTAATTTCAGTTGTATCAATGATTGTTGTAATTTCTGCCGTGTGGTTGCCGTCAGCGTAGAACAGGACCAGTCCAAGTTTTCCCGTGGATGTCGTAGAAGGTCACCTTAGAAAACACGAGTTAAACAAAGCTTATAAACATCAAAGAGACCTCTTCAACCCGTTTGGCCAGCGTGAAGAATGTAGGCCAAATATTCTGAATGCTTTGGCTAATATAAAGCTCTATAGTAGTACAGAGAAGGCCACCGTGGAGAGTGTAGGCCAAATTCTCTGACTGCTCTGGCAAACAAATGGCTCTAGTAGTACAGAGAAAGTCATGTTCGTGCAGTGGAGACTAAAAATGACCTGATGATCTTATCGATGATGATAGTGAGTCGTAGCGCTTAATTGAATTCCCCGCAATATTTGCATTATTTTCCTTTCAGAACGACGTTATTCCAAATCAGACGCTCGTCACAAGTTTGTTTAACTTATTCTCGCATTGCAATTGAATTTATTAACAGATGAGTTGGAAGTGTCTGAGAGGCTCGCCTCTCACTCCTATAAAACTGAAATGATTAGATTACCAAATTAATAAAAACATAAGTTTTTCGAATTGTCATCTACCGAAATAAGCTTTTGAATTTATTTATTTTATATTCTGAATTCTTTTTTGAAATGTAATTTAATATTATTGATCGACGTAATTTATCCATTTATAACGACTTAAAAATTTTCCCATTACATTAAAGACATTGAAACTCATTACATCTAAATATGCTTAATAATTTAGGTCTGGTGGATAATAGAAATTTGCCTGTAGATAGGTACATACATTTATAAGGCTATTTATATAATTCACAATAAGATTTTTACGCATTAATAATTTCTTAAACAAAATTAAATATGCTGTCTTTTCATCTTAATTATTTTTATGCATTCAAATACCAACCATGTCGACAATAATTTCGATGATTTTGATATAAGATATAATAAATTGTTCTTCAAGACTTAAGCAACGTCGATTCAAGTGCTTAGAAGACTTTGAAGTACATAAAAAGTACCTGTAATTTATCGTCCTATCCTATTAACCGACAGCCAATAAAAAGGCAGAGACTATTATAAAACATCCTCTTAGCATGGTTGACTACACCACTAATGAAATTGTGGTGTTACGAGTTACTTAATACTGACGAACGGTGGGTTGTCTCGTTAACTTGGCTTGTAACCTCAGAAAACAAAATTCTTTTTCCCGCCTTCTAAATAAGGGCAATGACGATCCACTTTATGTATGTATGTTCCTCTGAGATTAATATCATAGCCTTAAATCCTTGACTGTTTAGAACTCATTTGTTTATTTCGAACAGGTTCAATTAAGATAGCATCCGTTGAATGAGCTTTTGTCTTGGCCCCATACATCATTTCGTATAATGGAATTAGGGAAATCTTGTAGGCGTAATAATAAGAACAGCCTTTTCATCCGAGCCTCCTGCTAGTTGCATCTTCAGCTGGTGTGTATAGGAGCATAAGAAGAATGAGTTCCGCTATTATTTATGACATAATATTCGTTTAAAAACAGTACTGTTATTTTTAAAATCTAGCAATGATATCACACCCGGCTCCTGTCGAACGTTAACCTTCTTAGTATGCTGTTGCACAAAACGTTAGTGTTTTTCTCCTTTAGCTACCTCATACGTCATCCATAAGAGATTTTAGACATTATCTCATAAAGAGAGAGACAAATTAACAACGGCCTCTATAGTGCAGTGATTAACAGACCAGCCTGGTAAACTAGGTGCACCAGGATTGGTTTGTCAGCGCGGGAAAATCTCTACTTTCACAATAATTTGTCCATAATTCTGGAACTACTCTAAGACGTTGAAGGCTGACCATAAATACTATGCCGAATCATAATACAACTAAGAATGCACCCGGGAAAACCTCAAAAAGGGGGAGAGAGACAAAGAAACAGATTATTGAATTCTATTGCGCGAAACACACATACAACGAATAGATCTTCGCTCAGTATACTTCCGTATTTTTTCTAAGGAAAATATATCACATGGAACATTTACGAGGCGCTGTATAATGATTTATTTGTGTTAGATAAAGTGCTGCCTTTATGGTTTATGTACAATGGTTAACAATAGCTTGTTTTGATATATTGACCATGCATGCTGGCGTAAAAATAACAAAGTGTATACTCATTGTGGGTAAGTAGGTACTGTCTGAATAAAAATCTTGTAGGTAAGTTCGTGTGTACTTTGAACAACACAGTAGAACTTTGATTATCTGAACTGAATGGGGGACATTGGACGGGTGTTTGGAAATCTGGTTTTTCAGATATTTGCACTTTGTTGGTTCATCATCATCATCATCGGGTTTTTTATATTCTCCACTGCAGTAGCACGACCCTCTCTGTACTACCAGAGCCATATGTTAGCCAGAGCAGTCAGAGGATTTGACCTACACTCTCCACACTGGCCAGACGGATTGGAGAGGTCCCTTTGATTTTATAAGCTTTATTTAGATTGTGTTTCCAAAGTCGCCTTCTACGACATCCACGGGAAGACTTGGAGTGGTCCTATTCTACTCTGCCGGGAACTACACGGCGAACGGGAACTTTTTTTGGTTCACCGATATAAAATCATATTAGTACGAAAGATACCCCTAGTTATACTGATCTTTTATATCAAATAGGAGGTAAAGAAAGTAAAACCAGCCAAGTAGCACCGTACAATATTAAACTACTTACAGAAAATGCTAAAAAAAAACACGTGTCTTCTATTATTTAATTTTGTTTTAGGTCAGGGGGGTGTCAGCGTCAACTGCATGTCCGGTAGTTGCAGGTATGGCAACGGGTACGCGCACCCGGCCTCACAAGCTTATACATTCTCATCCCTAATCCATCCAAGTATGTAACATCCCAAATACCTTTATGCCGTTCCCCGAGTCCAACAAGTTCCTACCCTTCCCTCGCTTAACAACGGTTTCGATGCGCAGCAGCGTCGGAATTGAGATAAGACACATGAACTAGTTAAATAAATAATAAAAATAAATATACAGGGACATATCACACAAATTGAGCTAGCTCCGCAGTAAGTTGTGAACTAGTGTCGCGGGATACTAATTCAATGATAGGTACTATATCTTATAATATATACTTATATAGATCCAGGACTCAGGTCAATCTGAAAAAGATCGCTTTCCATCATCACCTGACTGAGGATCGAACCAGGGACCCCCATGTCGAAGGCTGGCGTGGTAACCACTGCGCCACGGAGCTCATCAAAACTGCGCTCACCAACCCGCTCTGCAAAGCGTGTTAAGTATGACAAAAGTCCCCATCATGGAAATCCTTGGGAGAGGACTATGTCCAGCAGTGAATTTCTTAGGCTGAAATAATTATGCTGATTTTGTTTCTATTATTTGTTGTAGATATTTATGTATTAATTATAAACATTATGTAAAAATTAAGTCTACCTGTTACGGTTCAATACCCTGTGACAGATGGACGGACAAACGGACGGACAACCAACGCTTAATCATAAAGTCCTATTTTTATCCGTTTAGTACGAAACTCTAAGAACAGACTACTTGAAAGTGATATATAGGACAGCTGACAGTAATGTGAGTGCACGGGGATTAACGTGGTGGGAGGACGCGCGTGTCCGGAGGGCGTCGCACAATGTAGCGCGTTCGGTAAAGCAGTTGTTCGGTTGATCGACGTTTTGATAATTGACGCTTTATTTATGGCATTTTTTTATATCCTTTTTTTTGACTTTTTTTAATAAAATAAACAATTACTTATATCCATCGAAGATGAATACCTCTTGTGTCTGACTGGATAATTATATTAAAACTGAATTAATGTTAACAAAAAGCTAGAAGAGGTTTAATTATACGGAACCAGTATCGCAGTTATACCAAAAATTATTAATTGAAAAACAAAACCTGAAAAAGATACTCAGTCAAAAATAGGAACACACAAAAACTACGCAAAGATTAAACACCGTCCGTCTATATTCAGACTCAAGATTTCCAAAAGCGCTCTGTTAATAGCTATTTAATAACTAACTTGAGCTAAGTTGGTTCTGCTGACGGCACTGCCAGTGGAATTGTCCGTTAGTCGATTACAAAATAAAATAATACATCATGGATTTAAGTGGATCGAAGGATCCTGTTCGGTTATATATTCCGGGAACGCACAATGGCCGCACAAACGGTTAGGTATTTTGTGCTAACATCACCATTTTCAAAATAATTCAAAAACTGCATCGACAGAAAATCGATATAATGGAACCTGCTCGAACTTACAAACTTTACGAGAATAACAGCCGGACATATTGTTGAACTCAAAATTCACTGTTCTCAAATTTTTTTAACTAATTTATCATTAGTAGGTACGTTTTAACGGTTTAACACTTTAATTGCAAATATATCTTGGTATTTTACGCGAATAAAATGTTACGTCATGATTTCATTTCATTACATCGAAAAGCAATATCCAGAACGTAACTTTCCCAATTATCGCAGAGCCGCTTAAAAATATTTTACACCTCGATTTAATTTATTTAACTGATAAATGAGAGCTTTCATAAATATGAATTTTATGTAACTACTAGTTTATGCCCACGGCTCTATTCTCTTCAAGTTTGATCTCTCCACGCTGGCCAGATGAGTTGAAGAGGTCTCTTTGATGTTTATAAGCCTTGTTAAGCTTATGTTATGCTAAGTCGCTTTCTACGACATCCACGGAAGGACTTGGAGTGGTCCTATTCTACTCTGCCGGGTAGGTACCACATGGCCTTACACACAAATAATAAATATATATAAGCACAAATCACACAGATTGAGTTAGCCCCAAAGTAAGTTACTTGTGTTATGAGATGCTCATCAACGATCAACGATCTATGTTTTATTACAAATAGGTAGTAACTGTTAGTGGCGTCATCATTGTGACTCTATGAAAACAAATCATACGATTTGAGATTGGGACTACATGATTTGGGATATTGCTCCCGAATACTACTTTTCTGACTTATGAAATAACAAATTCATCAACTTAAATTACATCATCATCATCATCAATATGTCTTTGTTAGTCCCCACTGCAGGAGCACGACTCTGTACTACCAGAGCCATATATAAGCCAGAGCAGTCAGAGGTTTTGGCCGACACTCTTCACGCTGGCCAGACGGGATGGAGAGGTTTCTTTGATGTTTCTAGCTTTGTTTAACTTGTATTTCCTTATTCGTCTTCTACGACATCCACTGGGAGACTTGGAGTGGTCCTGTTCTACTCTGCCGGGAACCACACGGCTCAAATAACATGACTTGATATTTTTGAAGAGTGCATAACCAATTTGATATTGGAGCTACAACATTGTGCGCATATTTATGTGTATTTACGTAGGTGAAACTCCATCCCTAACATAATTGCAGTGACTAGGCACCGCTACGAACTCCGATAATTGGGAACATTGCATCCGGATTTTGCTTGTTAATTTAATGAAACAACGGATCGTAGTGTATTAACTTTTTCATTAATTTACAGCTTTTAATGAAATATGAATTTTTATATATTTTAAACATTAATGAGTTTTTTTTAAGCGGTCAAACGCTGGCTCTTTTTTATTTTTATAGTAATGTTAGGAACTAAATGGATCGAGAGCCTTCCATGCACCCTGTAATTTAAACTGCATGTCAAAAAACCATTTGTCAATAATAATATTATGTAGTTGCAACACTGCATTGACTGAGCACAGCCGCAAACTCCGATAATTGGGAACGTTGCATCCGGATATTGCTTTTCAATGTAATAAAACAAAGAATCGTAGTATATTTATTTAAATAAATTATTGATTTATTGCTTTTAATGAAATATGAATTTAGATACATATCATTTTCAGACGGTCGAACGCTGATGTTATTTTATCAAACTGCCTTAACTCTTCTAAATTTATTTTATTATAGTGTCGTTGTAAATCCTCGGACTGCCTTGGCTAATTATGGCTCTGGTAGTCTGTACTACCAGAGGGTCATGCTCCTATAGTGGCGACTAAAAAAGACCTGATGATGATAGTGAAAATGGATCAATAGTCTTCCATTCATCCCTGTAATTATTTCTTTTTATATTTTACTGCATGTAAAAATAAACCATTCTTAAATAATATTATGTAGTTGCAACACTGCAGTGACGCAAACTCCGATAATTGGGAACATAGCACACGGATATTGCTTTTTGATTTTACGATACAACTCAATATACATGGTTCGTCAATTTTTACTTTCAAATCTACTTCAAAATATTTTGGAAATGATAATTTGAATAGATTGATGATGATTTAATCAATGATAGACATGAAAAATGATCTTTTTCAGATTAGCCTGGGTGTTGGATGTTTATCTATATATATTATATTATTTAAAATTAAAACAATATTTTATAAGATATATCTCAGTTTTAGCGTATTTAGACTAACGCAGACTAGCACCATCTAGTTACGTGTGGAAAAGAACTATGTAACGCCATCGCCTTACTACGTTGCGTACCTAATAGCAGGTCTCAATTTAGTCCAATATTTTTATACGAGTTTAGCAGTCTATACTTATGTTATACTGTCTTTGCCCCAATTATCGGGGGTTGAGCATAGTTCAGCCGCTCAGTTACTGCAGTGTTGGGGATGGAATTGCATTCACCCAACTACACACATAAATATGCAGCAAACGTTCGTGCAATTTCTCAACTGTAATGCTCCCAATTAATTGGTGTGTTCTGTGTTACTACTGAATGATCGAATGTTTCTATAGTCAGTAAATTTTTTGCCAAAAAATCAAACAATAAATGAAATTATTGCCACCGATTTTATGAAATTGTACGATTCATGGTTATTATTATTTATTCAGATTGGTTTTAATATTTTTATGAATAAATTATTTTTTATTGTTGAAGTGCCCTTGGAGTGTTTCATGCTGTTTATCAACTATTTACAGTGTTTTTGTGAACTTCCACACATGGAAACAATGAATGAATTGAAATACTAACGGACGTCAAACCAACGGTCTTAGCAGACGTTTCGTCACTATCCGGTACCTATACTATATAGCCGTTATGTTATGTCAAATAAATTTAATCAGCTTTAAAATCCTCATTTTATGCCTTGGCTCAGTATATCTATATCGAGATTTCATATTTCGTCTAAAGCCGATAATTAACCAATTTTGTGAATAAATATACTACGATTCGTTATATCACAACATCAAAAAGCAATATCCGGTTGCAATGTTCCCAATTATCGGAGTTTGTGGCTATATTCAGGCTATATTCAGTCACTCCAGTGTTGGGGATGATTGCAATTCTACACACATAAATATGCACGTAGACGCTTGTGCAATTTCGTTTTACATAATTTTCACTCACACCTAACGTCGTTGAATATATGCATTTAATGAATTAATTAGTTATGTACCTACAATTTGTTCTAGTAAATTACTCTTATGAATGTTGATTAACATTATGAATTATACTAGGAAATTCAATAGCGTTGGTGAAAACGACATGACAAAGGCGGTTTTGCGTATTATCTAGTGCAAATGTCTGTTTATTTTCTTTTTAAAGTCCTACTTTAGATGAAAAAAAGGTAAGGATTTAGTATGCCATCTATCGTTTATACCACTTTCAAGTCTTTTCCGTTTGCCTTTCAAATCAAAACGCTCAAATTTTAAATATAACTATAACAATTGTTTTTCCATCTAATTTTCAAGAGTTAGACTGTTGAAGAAATAAAGGGGTGATTTACTAATGTTTCCTCTTAACACACTTAAACAATTAAATTTAAAGTCTCCAAATATACAACTTTGAGATTCGTAGCAAACTAGAAATCTCAAGCACGTGTAGAACTAATGACACAAAGGCGGGAACGGAAGGCAGCCCACACTCGTACATATCTCTGCCTCGCCCGTCCAATTACCTCGGATTTACTTCCCTGCCTATCCGCTAATTTATTATCATTCCAAAGTGAATATTTAGAAGTCACTCTTGGAGATTAAAGCGAATAAAACATTAGGCCTGAACTCGAGCCGTACAAGATATTCTGCTGACGTACTCAACGGGCAAGTCAGTTTGTGTGCCTTGAATATATTATTTCGGTGACTCGCTTTACTCGCAGTCATTTTCCTCTCATCTGATAGTTAAATATGTTGAGAAATTTAAGAAAAGTCCAGTTATCTGTGAAACATAAGAGATAGTTGACAGTTCTAAACGTTTCTTGGCATCCTAAGTATTTCTTTGCAAACGCTTAAAATTGTGTACGTCTTGTGTCGAAGCCCTTTATTTTCGTTTTGATTGTATATCTGTTGTGCAATTTTTTTTTTACATACTTAAACAATTAAATTTAAAATCTCCAAATATACTACTTTGGGATTCGTAGCGAACTAGAAATCTCAAGCACGTGTAGAACTAATGACACAAAGGCGGAAGGCAGCCCACACTCGTACATATCTCTGCCTCGCCCGTCCAATTACCTCGGATTTACTTCCCTGCCTATCCACTAATTTATTATCATTCTAAAGTGAATATTTAGAAGTCACTCTTGGAGATTAAAGCGAATAAAACATTAGGCCTGAACTCGAGCCATACAAGATATTCTGCTGACGTATTCAACGGGCAAGTCAGTTTGTGTGCCTTGAATATATTATTTCGGTGACTCGCTTTACTCACAGTAATTTTTCTGTCATCTGATAGTTAAATATGTTGAGACATTTATGAAAAGTCCAGTTATTTGTGAAACATAAGAAATAGTTGACAGTTCTAAACGTTTCTTGGCATCCTAAGTATTTCTTTGCAAACGCTTAAAATTGTGTACGTCTTATGTCGAAGCTCTTTATTTTCGTTTTGATTGTATATCTATTGTGCAAATCTATTCTACATACTTAAAGAATTAAATTTAAAATCTCCATATATACTACTTTGGGAATCGTAGCGAACTAGAAATCTTAAGTACGTGTAGAACTAATAACACAAAGGCGGGAACGGAAGGCAGCTCACACTCGTACATATCTCTGCCTCGCCCGTCCAATTACCTCGGATTTACTTCCCTGCCTATCCGCTAATTTATTATCATTCCAAAGTGAATATTTAGAAGTCACTCTTGGAGATTAAAGCGAATAAAACATTAGGCCTGAACTCAAGCCGTACAAGATATTCGGCTGACGTATTCAACGGGCAAGTCAGTTTGTGTGCCTTGAATATATTATTTCGGTGCCTCGCTTTACTTACAGTAATTTTTCCTGCCATCTGATAGAGATTATACAGTGGGTATTTTAATGAAAAATATATCTAGATGTATCATGTAACTACTTACACAAATAAACATATATAACGAAGTTTTTCCACTACTTATAACTCAAAAACGACTGGACTGAATTTTATAATGGTTCTCACACCTAACGTCGTTGAATATATGCATTTAATGAATTAATTAGTTATGTACCTACAATTTGTTCTAGTAAATTACTCTTATGAATGTTGATTAACATTATGAATTATACTAGGAAATTCAATAGCGTTGGTGAAAACGACATGACAAAGGCGGTTTTGCGTATTATCTAGTGCAAATGTCTGTTTATTTTCTTTTTAAAGTCCTACTTTAGATGAAAAAAAGGTAAGGATTTAGTATGCCATCTATCGTTTATACCACTTTCAAGTCTTTTCCGTTTGCCTTTCAAATCAAAACGCTCAAATTTTAAATATAACTATAACAATTGTTTTTCCATCTAATTTTCAAGAGTTAGACTGTTGAAGAAATAAAGGGGTGATTTACTAATGTTTCCTCTTAACACACTTAAACAATTAAATTTAAAGTCTCCAAATATACAACTTTGAGATTCGTAGCAAACTAGAAATCTCAAGCACGTGTAGAACTAATGACACAAAGGCGGGAACGGAAGGCAGCCCACACTCGTACATATCTCTGCCTCGCCCGTCCAATTACCTCGGATTTACTTCCCTGCCTATCCGCTAATTTATTATCATTCCAAAGTGAATATTTAGAAGTCACTCTTGGAGATTAAAGCGAATAAAACATTAGGCCTGAACTCGAGCCGTACAAGATATTCTGCTGACGTACTCAACGGGCAAGTCAGTTTGTGTGCCTTGAATATATTATTTCGGTGACCCGCTTTAATCACAGTCATTTTCCTGTCATTTGATAGTTAGATATATTGAGAAATTTAAGAAAAGTCCAGTTATTTGTGAAACATAAGAAATAGTTGACAGTTCTAAACGTTTCTTGGCATCCTAAGTATTTCTTTGCAAACGCTTAAAATTGTGTACGTCTTGTGTCGAAGCTCTTTATTTTCGTTTTGATTGTATATCTGTTGTGCAAATTTATTCTACATACTTAAAGAATTAAATTTAAAATCTCCAAATTTATTACTTTGGGATTCGTAGCGAACTAGAAATCTCAAGTACGTGTAGAACTAATAACACAAAGGCGGGAACGGAAGGCAGCCCACACTCGTACATATCTCTGCCTCGCCCGTCCAATTACCTCGGATTTACTTCCCTGCCTATCCGCTAATTTATTATAAATAAATAAATAAATATATACGGACAAATCACACAGATTGAGCTAGCCCCAAAGTAAGTTCGAGACTTGTGTTATGAGATACTAACTCAACGATACTATATTTTATAATAGATAAATATATAGATAAACATCCAAGACCCAGGTCAATCTAAAAAAGATCATTTTCCATCTTGACCTGACCGGAAATCGAACCCGGGACCATCCGTGTCGCAGGCAGGCGTGTTGACCGCTGCGCCACGGAGCTCGTTATTTATTATCATTCCAAAGTGAATATTTAGAAGTCACTCTTGGAGATTAAAGCGAATAAAACATTAGGCCTGAACTCGAGCCGTACAAGATATTCGGCTGACGTATTCAACGGGCAAGTCAGTTTGTGTGCCTTGAATATATTATTTCGGTGACTCGCTTTACTTACAGTAATTTTTCCTGCCATCTGATAGAGATTATACAGTGGGTATTTTAATGAAAGATATAACTATATGTATTATGTAACTACTTACACAAATAAACATATATAACAAAGTTTTTACCCCACTTATTTATAGCTCAAAAACGACTGGACTGAATTTTATAATGTTTGTTCTGTAGGATTTATTTTCATCCCGAATCGAATAGCAGAAGATATAATGATGACTTCGACTGGCAGTCGGATGACTGAACCAAAAAGGCATAAAAAAGCTGAATGCAGATTTCTTTCAATCAGTGTTATTGGATAAGCCGTGGACTATGGATAAACCCTAATATATAGAAGTAAACCGATAGATTTAAAAAAAAATTTTTCGTCTCTCTGAAGTAAACCTCTTGTGGCTGAGTTGCCACTAATGGATTAAAGTCGGTAGCTTTTGATCTGGAAACACTATGCTCTTAAAATAAAATGACAATGAAGATAAAATAAAATAAGACTTCCCATATTAGAAAATTGTGTGTAGAGAAAATTGTTATTAAGAGATAAAGAACTAATAAATAAATTTCAAAAAAAAAATCCGTGAAATTAATTCTTATGACATAAAATTTGGTTCTTCTCTTAATATTTTATTCGCTTAATACAAATTCGTATACCTGTAGGTATACTACTTCAAGCTTAAGAAAGTTTTATTTTGCGATTCTATTTTTGTGTAAGTTCCATTTTATGTATTCGAGCAAAGAGCTTTTACTTAGCTCTTAACAATCTGAAGTTTAGGCAAAACAAACACTGCCAACCTGCTAATAGAACGCTAAATTGTCACTTGATTTAATTGTACAACAAACTGTTCTCTCTGTTTGTTTTTAGCACGACGTAAAATGGACTGTGTGTAGTTTAACTTTGTCATTTCGAAAGTACTTCAGTCCAGTCCTTCAGTTAGCCACAATTGCGCCCAAGAATCTCCTCAATCAATTTGAAATAACTTCGCGTCCGATACATCGGAACTGTGTGGTATTAAGTTATCAGAGCGGAAACTTCAACAGGCTAGCAATCGGCCAAGTTGCTACAAAAATTGTTGTAGCCAGTGAACTTTGCTGTGAACCTGCAAAGTTGTAAAGGCGGTAAAAACTCGTTACGCCAAATCGGCCACTAAAACTCGTGAAGCGAAAATTCTATCCAACTTCAATTTACTTTTATTGTTCTTACTCTTCCTATTCTTCGGAGTAAAAGTTTTTTTCTTACGTTTTACAGACCATCTAAGCATTTTTTATACTCATTCAAATGAACACAACGTCAAAATTTCACGTTTGAATTTTTCCTTGTTTCAGTCAAAGGAAAAGCGGAGGATCTCGTTCCCACTGTAATGTAAATAATCTTTATTTGGATTTCCCTTTTTTGCGCTTTACTCGCTTAATTTTATACAGGGTGGGTCCCGGTCACATGATGAGAATCGCGTTATTGTTATTTGCTTGTCGATGGTTTTTGATCAATTTAATGTTCCCAAAAGCTGGGACATGGCGGTGAATTTTTATACTGTTTGATTTTAGAATTATAGAATGTTTTAATTTTTTTGATATATGTGACTAGAGCGTCAATCATGAGTTTATAATACGTGAGTAGTAAACGATTCGATCTAAAGTAAACTATTCGATGGCTCGTAATAGTAAACTATTGTCACTCGTCGATAGAAAACGAAGGTCAGTTTTGTAACTTATGGTGCCGATACTGCAGAAAATGTTCCTGTAAACACAGGATCGTATTCGTTTACATTCAACCTTTAGGCGTTTTCGATTACGAGATTCAAAAACTAGTCTGTTAAATCGTACTCATGGTAGATAAAGCATAGTAAACTATGACGGTTATAAAAACGTTACCGTATCTACTCTCGTAAATGAAATGTATAAACTCATGGTTGACGCTCAGGTAAGCGGATTTCACATCTAGTTGCATTTATAATAAATTTGTTACAGATCAAGTTACATCTGTAAAGTTTGAGTTGTAGCTTATCTTCTTTGAACAATGTTTACAGAATTTTGTAAAATAAAGATTTTTTAATAGTACATATAAGTTTTCAAAGTAAATAACGTGCTAATTTGCTAAGAATGCTGATTTGGGACCTGTTTGAAAACCGACACAGTGCTGTGCTATTATATGAGCGGGCGACTCATAGATTTAAAAAAGTTTCGTCTCTCTGGACACACACACAAAAGAAAACATAGGTTACCCGAGCAACCTATGTTTTCTTTTATCGAAAATTATTTCAACTGAAGTCGATTTAGTTGTTTTCTTTTTTCTATCATATCTATGATTTCTTTTTTCGAATAAAGTTTTTTATTAATCTATTGATTTCCAGAAGATTTTTCTTCCCATTAGTTCTTAATTGACGGAGTAGTGAGGTAAAAAAATCTTAAAATACACCTCCTCCTTATTCAAATCGGTTAAATATCTACGGCAAAGAACCATGGCACGTGTTTTGCTATTTTCATTGAGCATTTGAGTGAAATATGAGCCGCTTTGAACACAAATCTGCGCTCCTATCTAATCAATCAAGCGTCCACAGCAAATAAATAACAAAATGAGCTTCCAATGTTTTCACACACACCTCTACTTTTCAATTTAATTGATATCCAAAGCGCATGTTATAATAAATAAAAATATTTTAATGCATATATGGTGTAAAAACTTAAAAGCAGTAGTGATTCCTCAAACAGTTCAATCAAAATCTTTGGTTGGTCGTGGTTATATTCTTCTTTCAATAACTACCACTTGCTTGGTTATGAAAATATTATGAGGATACCAACATACTTAATACCTACTAGTGGAGTATTAAATGTTTAATTCAAAGAATACACTTCAAGATTTGTTGTCTTCACAATTTGCACAATATCATCAGAGTATAATTTCAGTAGGTATTTAGTTCATTCACATGTGAATTGACAAAAGCAAACTGGTTTAGAAACAGCCCGTTTTTCTTATGTACATACGATAAAGTAATTTTATAGCCTATAACCCCAAAGCGTAGACGAAGTAGAGACTTACAAAGACTTGATGAAAGCCCGAAGCGCATATAGGAATAACTTCTACTGTTAAGAATCGAACCTGGAAACAAAAAAAAAGAACTGTCAGTTGTCAGTCACGTAAAAGTTATGTTATGACCGCGTTACGTTTTAGCTTCGGGTCGAGCCGAGAAATGCTTTTCGATTAAATCCTAAAAACCCACAGTAATCTCGGGGCTGTGTGTATTGTGTTTTTCTGGATATGACTGCCGTCCGCGGGGCGTAGATTGTATCAGTCAATTGTAGTGGAATCGTGACGTTTTGTGTGTCGCGTGTATGATATTTCGCGATTGATATGTGATATATCAACCACCGGCACCAGCACGCGCGTCGTAAGCTGGAACTTGTGAGTAAACTTAACAATATTTAAGTCGAGGTGTTACCGGCCTCCAGTTCGGCTACACCCTTCTTCGACATCCCCGTTCCGTTTGACACTCATGGGCCCTGTTAAACGAGGCGTTGCTTGATGGATGTCGAGGAGGGAGAAAGCGAACATCTACTATACATGTATGGCAGAATCAGGAATCGTCACTTCAAGTTTTTCACATAAATTGGCCAAAAGATAGAAATCTATTCTTCTATGCTAGTGTATTTAAAAAGGATATACACTACATGGGTTTCATGTCAATATGTTAAGGATACATTGTGGTAATTTAAAAGGTTTTTGAAATAAACCAAGAATACGCTCTCTTATATAGCAGCAGCTACAGTCTTTGACTACGTCCGTTTTCTTCCTAAAGAAATGAAAATTAGTAGAAAGACTTTTCCTTAATACTTATATAAGGTTCATTTAAATCAAGCGCAAATATTTTTAACGGTTTAGATTAGACTTAGAGGTCAAACTAATGAAATTAAAAAAATTTACAAGCTAGTTTTTGTTTTCCATTTATTGATACAAAATATTTTTTTAATGAAAACCTCTATAACATGCAACATAAGCAACTCATTTATTGAAATTAAATTAGCAAGAGGAGCAGCGCCTCGTAAACCAGTATTCTATGATTAAGTAACGAGACAGAAAGTTTTCATTAAAAAAAAATTTGGATGATAAAAAAACTAGCGGGTCAATTTTCTTTATTTTTCCTTCAAAGCATTTTTTAGCCCCTAGGTACCTGCTTTAAGATTTTTGCGCTTGATTTAAATGAACCTTTTATAAAGATGAGGCTCAAATGTAAAGCAAAGTAAAAGTAAAGTAAAAATGTATTTATTTTCTCCAAAAAACTTACTGTGCTAGACAGATAACATATTATAAAGAATAAAGATTACAGTTTGTTGGAGACTGGTGTCTGTAGAGGCTGGGCCTGTATTACAGATCACCAGTGCTCTCGCCACTTAATTATAACCTATATTTACAGTACTAGCGGTATAAATAAAGGCTTACAGAACCAAAGATATGTCCAAGTAATAAGTGTTTGTTTGGAAGCCATAAGGTAAAAAAATTAAAAGTTTAATAACAATAATTAGTAATAAATAATGTATAGTAAAATAAAGAGATAAATAGATAACGAGCGGATAGTCAAACCAGAGGACGAAGAAGCTGTTCAGTCTCATCATAGTTAAGTGAGATTAAGTATTTTTTAATAACTTTGTTACAAGAGTAGGTGGAGAGAGGGAAATGTGCCAGTTAGCTAGAGGTTGTTGAGAACATTTCCAGACAGCAGCTGCGGCTGATAGCAATGTGCACCACCTTGCAATGCGAGCAGTACGAATAAGTCGTCTTATGGATAGCAGCTTACTTGAGCTAGACTATTACATTTTGGAGAATACAGTTGTATATTCTATAGAGACCTTAATTACCCCAGCAACTTCAAAAATACCTAAAGTTTTAATTCACGTAATGAGGTTGAGAATGTTCTCAACGAGACTTTGACAGGAAATGTCTCTGTGACATCAACTGTGGCTCATAGTTGTCATAAAATAAGTAGTCTCAAGGATAGTAGTTAACTTTAGCTAGATTATCATTTTTGATGATATAGTTGTATATTAAAGAGGGCCATAAATTACCTAATTAAGTAGTGTTGTTAAGAATGTACTAAACGAGAGCCTGATTGGAAATATATTCTCACTATGGCTACGTCTCATAGCTAATGTGCGCCACTTTGAAGTATGCAAAGCTTGACTACGTAGTCTCAAGGATAGCAGATAACTTCAGCTAGACTATTACATTTTGGAGAATACCGTTGTATATTCTAGAGAGCTATAAATTACGGAACTCCTCAAAATATCTAAACAAGCCTCTTGACAACAGCTGCAGCTCATTGCTTATGTGCGCCATTTTGCAATACGCGCAGCTCGAATAAGTAGTCTCAAGGATAGCAGCTAATTTTAGCTAGACTATTACATTTTCGAGAATACCGTTGTATATTCTAGAGAGCATCCTCGACCAGGTGGATGGACGACCTGATAAAGGTCGCAGGAAGGCGCTGGATGCAGGCCGCTTCCAACCGGTCGTATTGGAAATCCTTGGGGGACGCCTATGTCCAGCAGTGGACTTCCTGTGGCTGAGATAATGATGATGATGATGCTAGAGAGACTTAAATTACCCCAGCAACTTCCCAAAATACCTAAAAGTTTTAATTCACCTAGTCTGGTTAAGAATGTTTTCAACGAGACTCTGACTCGAAATGTCTCTGGATAACCGCTGCGGTTCATAGCTAACTGTTGTGTGTGAGTACTGTGACGAGCTCCGTGGCGCAGCGGTCAACACCTGCGGCCTGTGACACGGATGGTCCTGGGTTCGATCCCCGGTCAGGTCAAGATGAAAAATGATCTTTCTCAGATTGACCTGGGTCTTGGATGTTTATCTATATATGTATTTGTTATAAAATATAGTATCGTTGAGTTAGTATCCCATAACACAAGTCTTACTTAAGAACTTACTTTGGGGCTAGCTCAATCTGTGTGATTTTTGTCCGTATATATTTATTTATATTATTTACTGTTTCCGAGGGATCAAAACTAACGCGGGCTGAAATCCAGACTAACTAATATAATAAATGCAATAGTGAGTTTGTTAATGTGATTGTTTATTTGTTTACTACACTTTCACGCCCAATCTACTGAGCCGGTTATCATGAAATTTTGCATACATATAGGTTAAGATACTTAGAAGGGCATAGGCTATATATATCGCAGGCGAATGCACGGGTAACAGCTTGAACCCAATAAATGTGAGAACGAGTGTATACGTATATTACATTAACTTAATTTAATTGGGATTAACAAAATAACCCAATATGTCTCAAAGTTTGGCACGGGGTCGCCTTTCCAAAATCTAATTGGAAGGGAAGTGTAATTTTCACTACATATTGACAAAAGTTAGTTTGGGTCAGCCACATTGTTAAGTATTCCTGCTAATTATGTATATCTCAAGTTTTAAAATCAGAATTATCACTACTTAGCACAGCATACATAGATAAAAGTGTACCACACGCACATCAAACACACTAGCTACAAAACAGAAAACCACATTTCAATCCTAGTCCTAATTGATGGCTTCATAGAAAGGCTTTCATGCAATTTTTTTTCATTCGTTCAACTTTTTCATGTATGTGTCTATATCTTTCAAAATGTAATATTCGCAATTCCAAATTTCTATATGATTTTTTGACTCAATGTTTTATGGCATTCTATGCTGGTCAACCAAAGGACCAAAGAAAGTAATTGAGTTTAGGTGGTGCGTTACAGTGAAAAATTAAATCTTAGTATGGAATATACACGATATGCATAGAAAGGATATTGGCATTACGACGCATGGGAATGGGAAGCGAAGATAACTGATTCATACTTTGATTACATACACTTGAAAAGCAATTTTCCATTTAACGCAGTCGGTAAAAATACTTTGTAAATTCTTAAGTAACTATTAATAACCTACAAAAGCGAGATTTTTCCAACACCTACGCCAAATTTAAATAAGTTATTTTTTCCGTGATCTAGTGTCATTAATCACTTTGATCGACATCCATCGATTATACATTAAGCATGCTTTTAATGATCGCTTAATTGCTCGGTCGCGTGCTCGCTCACTAACAGTTCATGTTGATTTTGTAACATCGTTCGTTATTTAGAGCCGCGTCAATGCTTGGTCTAATAATAAAGGTCTTACTATTACTTTGAGATGGTTCACTTTACCACATGCTCTCCAATATTAGTAATAATTACTTACTTACCTGCAATGGCGCAGCGACCCAAAGTGGATCTTGGTCTCTCACACTAGAAGGATAATATATATAATTATAATAACTATCCCAATCCCAACTAATATTATAAATGCGAAAGTGAGTTTGTTTGTTTGTTTATTTGTTTGTTTGTTTGTTACGCTTTCACGCCGTATTTAATAAACCGATCATCTTGCAATTTTGCATACACATAGGTTAGGGTACTGAGAAGGACATAGGCTATATATTACGCGGGCGAAGCCGCAGGTAACAGCTAGTATAATTATAATGCTAAAAATTGTTTAATTTGGATAACAAGGTCCATAGGTGTTTATAACAATTGACTTTATAACCAAAGTTAGATAACACATTTACGGATATACACAGACAGACAAACACTTATGATATAGGACCCACCGGTACCAGCAAGATGTCCACGTAACTGCGTGATCGGGCTAGCATCGGCGAGTCCCATCGGTCTGCGAGGGCGAGCAGAATTGTGTTGGGACTGGCGCGCGTGCGCTGCAGATGTGAGGCGCAACGCTTGCGCATGATGGCAGCAAAACCATCTACGTGAGCCTCAGCAAACATAGCAGAAGCGCCAACAACAGTTCATGACGATTTTGTAACGTCGTTCACTATTAAAAATTGATGTTTTTCCTTGGTCTAATTCTTATAAGATTCGAAATAAGTTAAGTAGGAGGTTGAATCTAGTTCCTGTTTTGCAACAAAATTCAACAGCGTAGAAAAATAAATTGATCATCTCATCATCATCTGCATTACCTTAAGCTGCCAGAAATTCACTGTAGACGTTTCTAATAAGAGGTCTTGCAATATAAAAAAAATCTGCCTTTTAAAAATGCCTCCATTGATTTTGTAATTATTCGATGTCAAGCTAAAATTGATAAGGAATTTTTTCTTTTTTTTTAGGAGTATTTTTATGTTTTATTGAGGATTACTTATATTTGAGAAACACGAAGTATTGTCGGCGAAATCAGCCGGTCAGCCGGTTCAAAAAATAATTTTCTGGTGATACTGGCCGGAGTTTTTATTCGTATCACGCCTCAATTATGCCATTACATGATTCATTAAGATTATTAATTACACAAGCGCCAACTAATGCGTTTATTAGCTGATAATCGGCTACAATTTGTTGAGTTAAGCACTCTCTTGAAACTAAGAGCTTTATCAAACTATCTTGTCAAAACTTTATCATACGGCTTATGGTCGTTACCACCTTGCGGGTGGTAAGGTGCTGATCTAACTGTAGTATCATTTTAGTTTGGATTGGCACGTTACTGGTGGAGACTATCTAGCGTAATATACGATTTGTGACATAGTTAAATAATGTTATTCTGAAAGGAGCTCGCTAACAGATATTTTACTGTTTAGCCATCCTTTTTTGTATCGCTATTCTCTATTTGAAACACGCTACGACTTACAACGCATCCTTGAACTGCTTTTTACGTGATACCTAGTTCATGCAGCAGGTGTATGAAATAACTAAAGAACTGTATGGTATCTATCTATCAGCCAGGGACGTAGGCTTCCCCCATAAATCGCCACAAATTGCGATCTTGTGAATATTGAGTCCACCGACTGGTTTTAACCGTTAACATGGTTGGTTTGAACCGTCACAAAATATTTAAATAATAAATATTGAAATCTTGGATTTAGGATCACTAATAGGAAACATACATAACCGTAGGAAACATTAATATTGCTAAGTGCGAGGGCTAGGAATCGAGCACCGAGACTTCCGTATAAAAACCGGCCAAGTGCGTGTCGGGCCACGCGCAGTGTAGGGTTCCGTAGTTGCGAATGACAACTTTGAGTTCACACTATTCACACTCACACCTTACAGTTTAACGACCAAAAACATCTAACAATGAAAATAGTATGAAATTTTACAGTTTATAAGTTGGTTGCCTATAACTTTTTAGTTTGTACTTACTTCTCAGCTCTGATAGTTTTCCTTTCAACTTCAGTATATATGCTACTGCTGTAATTTTTTTCACGTATCTATATATAACCGTTTAGCAGATAGAGGGGGGGGGGGACACTTACCTCTAACAAAAATTCGCACTTTAAAACCAAATATTTCGGAAACGGAGCCCTTAATCAAAAAATGGTGTTCTCAACCTCACAATATTTTTGAAAGACCTATTTAACGATACCCCACACAATAGGTAAATAGAGAAAAAAAAATTACTCCCTCACTTTACTTGTATGGGAGCTACCATAAAAAAATTTTTTTTCAAGATTTTATTCTACCACTTTTTTGCCATGATTAATATACATACCCATACCAAATTACAGCTTTCTAGTACTTATAGTCTCTGCGTAAAACCGCGGACGGACAGACAGACAGACAGACAGACAGACAGACAGACAGACAGACAGACAGACAGACAGACATGGCGAAACTATAAGGGTTCCTTGTTTACTACGGAACCCTAAAAAGGGACTTTTTGCTCTAACAACAAATATACATTGCAGTTTTCTGATTTTCCGTTTAGTTGTGCTTTATTACTTTGCTTTTTTCTAAGCTTCAAAATTTTAGATTAACGAGAAATGCCCTGCTTAAAGGTTTAAGTTTCCACAACAATGGTAAAAAATCACGTTTTATTGTATAAATTTTTATTTTATTCTGTTTCCATAGCAGCATTTGTTGTTATAGCGGCAGAAATACATCATCTCTTAAAATGTCAACAGCTGTCAAGCTATCACGGTTTATAAGATAAAACCTGGTGACAGACAGTCAATTTAGAGATTTTCGAGTCAAGAGTGAATAGGCATTATTGAGTGTGCGTGTACCACAGACCTGAACGTTGCTTCCATCAGGCAAGATTGAGGTCAAACGAAATCAAATTCTTCATTAAAAATTACAGACAGACGGACATCGAAGTCTTAGCAATAGGGTCCGGTTTTTACCTTTTGGGTACGGAACCCTTAAAACTAAAAGTATATATTGGACTTCAGGTGAGAAAAGTGTAATAAATATGCATTTCCACAAAGAAAACTGTAATTTGAAAAATGTAACCGAGACAAAGAAATAAGCCAGCTTTGCTACGATGAAAAGGCAATAAATGGAGCAACGAGTAAGATTTGTAAATATGCAAAGTGTTCGAGCAAAACTAATTTGTTTTTCTTGGGATGAAATTAAAAAGTATGACAAGAGATACAAATTGCTTCGCCCTCAATTTGCTCGTGTCCCGACAGTAGCATTTGTTTGTTTTTATAAAAGCTCATTTATTAGGAAAACCGCGGGATATTACGCTTTATGAAATTTTATGATTTCCCTGAGATAATACTGATGAATAATAAACATGAATTTCGTTTATTATGGGAACAGATGTAATAATAAGGTTTACTGCGCCGGAATAAGAGTCTTTTCTGTTTCACTAAATGAATTTTGCCAATAAATATTTTGTGGTTCGTTTGAGGATGAGAAGACCAGTGCTGTACATTTGCCTTTGATAAGCCCATGTATTTAAAATTTTTGTTGTTTTTTCCATTTGAACTACTAAATTACTAACAAAATATAAAGTTTATCTGATAATAATCTTAAACAGCACCTTTTTACATAAAGCGTAGCTGTGGCAAGATTTACTTGATATTGTGAAAGCAATGAAAATAATTTTAAGTTCCGATATCTTTTGCTTATTACAATTCATTTTCTCGTAAGTATGTGTTAACGACTAACATTGTAGGACACAGCCTAAATGCGAAACGATAATAGAGAAATCAATTAAAGAGGTTTAACTTACAATGAAATATGGAAAAACACAATAATATGGTTCTTGATGATATGCATCTATGTACAGAAACTTTTTTTATGTAAAATTAATTCCAGTGAAGTGATATAGCAGACGTTACGGTAGCTACGCCTCTTGTGAAGGCGAACGGTTGGTTGTTAGATATTTATTCGTCCCCTTACGCCCTGCCTCGATAAATCTGTGTCGTCTTGAATATAGTTTGCATTATTATGCAAAGTCAAGTGGCGGAGTCTGCGGTATGTGAATGAGGAACTCCTTTGAACTGTCAGAAACTTTTAAGGACTGGCGGTACTATCTCCTTTTTGTCACACTCGATCGATGTGTGCCTACGTTACCTACTTGTAATAAAACTTTTACGATACGATACCTGGAATGTATTTTAGTCCGCCATTGTAAAGGTTTTAGTACTTTCAATCGGGTTCCTATAAATATTATATTATTTATATTAAAATACCGGTATTTAATATTGATAGAAAATACAGGCGTTAGTGTGAACAGTGCTATCCTTTTAACCAACAAAACCAGCCCGTCAAAATGAACAACTTTTCCTTTAGAACCAATGCTGGGAACATATTTTATTTTTTCAATATTTCCATACAAATTGCCGGGCCGGCCGAACACTTTTGTATGTAAATGACGATTTTTTCAAGTTACCAGCATTATTCCCATAGGAAAAGTTGTTCATTTTGACGGGCTGGTTTGTTGTTTAAAAGAAGGATACTGTTTACACTAACATACTGTATGTTTTCACATTCCATAAATTAAAACATAAGTAAAATTAAGCAGTCATACGAAGTCATTCACTTGCATTCATTACGCTGACAGGTCGATGAAATATATTGAAATGTAAGAGAGACCGATTTTATAATGGGCAACTTAAGAGAACTAGATCAGCGAAACTGATTTAGTAGTAAAATTAATAAAATTAGTTGCCTGATCTAAGCTTTAATGAAAAGGCTGGCGTTACGAAGCAGAAAGAACTAAACAACGAACAAACAAGAACAAAAGATTAGAACTGATAAGTAGACACTGACACACTCCACTGACAAGAGCTTTAAAGCTGTTAAATATTAAGAACAGAATATGAGGTTGTCTGTATCAATTTGTTATCACTACTACAAATACTAAATATATGGGGCTACCTAGACAACAAGATATTACAGGAAAAAAGTGAAAGTTTGAACTAACTGAAAAATATACTAAAAGGTATTTTTATGGTAAGGTTTTTTTTCCTATCTTATTGGTAAGGCGTTACTCGTACAAAGAGTCAAGATTGCTGTTTCAATTCCTTATCATATCATAGTTCTTAATAATAGTACCTTTTTTTTTAACAAATTTATATTTATTTGGCATCTTCAAAGACGATAATAAAAGTGCACGGGTTTGGTTTGTACATTGAGATTTGGTAGATAAATATAAAGTCTTGAAAATTAAGAGTAAATGAAAATGGTATAAAAATGGTAATTAATTGAAATGGTAATGGTTAAAGAGCACACGCGAATATGGTTAGACTATGAAAAATGAATGAAAATAAAAAGTAAAATTAGGGCGCGGCGTCAATATGCTGACGGCGCACTGTCAATGTACGTACAAACCGTACAAAAAGTGCACATGAAGTTTTTATACGTAGTCATTTAGTAAAAGCAAAGACTATACTTACAGCACAAGCGATTGAAAAGATAAGAAGAAAAAGTGTCACAAATTCCAAATCACTGATGTGCTTAGCAAAATCTATATCCATTTGTCTGTCGTTAAGTCGGAATCTAGACATCCGTATGCGCGACGCGTGTCCTATTATTCTTAATGGCAAATTGTTTCAGCAAACGACCCTCTGGATTTCGATCGGTTAAATTACATAATTTTTATTTGCTACCAGATTTAGGAGGCCTTTTACCTTAAAACTTAATTTTAGCGCATCAACATGACTGGTTTTTAGCGATGCTAGTGACGTTAATTTAAACTAATTTTAGAAGGTCCCGTCTGAAATTTTGAAAAAGTAAACAGTGCATTTGTGGTTGAAAGACGGGTCGTTCATCTCGGGTAATGTTGGAGTGACGTTGTTCTAATGGACGGGAACAAAGACCGGTGCTTGTCGGTAATAATTAATGCATTTAGTGTCGGACTTGTCGACAAAGTGCACGCTTGTGTTGATGAATAAAAAGTCCATAAATACTTTATTTTTAAGGAAATTATTAAAAAAAATATTGATGTTGCTTTATTGTGCATTAGTGGTGGTGTTGGTCATTCATCTTGGGTAATGTTGGAGTGACGTTGTTCTAATAGATAGAAACAAAGACCCGTGCTTGTAGGTAATTATTAATGCATTTAATGCCGGACTTGTCGACGTAGTGCAGGCTTGTGTTGATGCCGATAACACTTCATCTTAATGGAAATTAATGAAAACATCCTGATGTTGTTTAGTTTTCGTTGTTTTCTTTTTCACGTCAACTACGAAAACTGATAAGCATGGTTCCTTCTACAAATATTTTATGTAGTGTTACATCTAAGTATATACCTATTGCTGTTGCAGGCTTTACTGGCAAGGTTGGCCAGTCTGTAAACTCCACCGTGACTTTACTATTTAAGTACACTTAACATTCAAATTCATGGACATTTGAAAACCAGAATCGATTTATGTCACATTGTAATTAGTCACAAACTTACGTAATTCATAAGTGTTATTAAATTAAATTGATGCTTTCCCATTTATTTTTCTGATTTATTAGCTATTACTAGTGGGAGCAATATTAGTTTTCATCTTCGCTTTACACAGGTTTCCCCTAAACAAAGCGCAAACAAAGTTAATTTTAACGTACTTACCTTCATTCAATATTCATAAAATATTCGGAAAAGGCTTGTTAAATCTGTCAAGCGTTAAAAATCTTCAATTGAAATCTTGCGTTGGTGTTATAACAATTCCTGTGTGTTGTCTTACGTGCTTAGAAGGTTTTAATTACATTTTATAAATGAAAATCTCTCAATAAACATTTCCAGAACAAAAACGCTTTTTCTTAGAAAAAGTTTGTTGTATCTTGAAAAACAGTCTTGACTTCTTAAGATTTTTTAGTGGAACTATCAAAATGCGGTGTCATCATATTGTCGTCTCTAAGAAATTGTGAAAATCGAAATATTTTTGAACATTAAGTTTTAATATCAAACAAAAATCGCATAGAGTTTTGTCCATAATTTTTCTGTTGGAGAATATTTAACTGACTCTAACTTACTTTTCGGGTATGACAGACAGACAAAAGCCCACGCTGTATACTTACTAAGGTGTGAATCTTATAGCACCCATGTATTCAATCTCAATTAATAAAAAAAAAAATGCTGTCAATTAAATGTTCATAATTATTTAACAGCAACATAAATGATCAACAAATGAAATAAATGGACAACATGTAGAAGAAAAGCAGTACAAAAAATACCTAAATGAAACTCTACCAGCCTAATGATACGCTTTAGACCGATCAACAACTTAAGTGCCTATAGATTAAACTATAATCTCGCATTCCATATATAATATCAGTTTGTATTAGTGCCCATTAATGGTATTAATTGATGTTATGCAATTAGGGAAAGCGGTAAATCCTCAGTCAATAATAGGATTGCTATTTTGTCCATCTGTGAATTCCAAATGGCAAGTATTTTTACACAACTGTTAAAAAGAGAGTAGGTATATTGTTTTTCAAGTTCATGTTAGTAAGTAGATATACCTATTGTAAGTTTATTATTCCACCATAACTTCTAAATGTCTCAATAGATTTGGTCATTTGGGATATAATTAGAGGCACCTGTACTTTTTGGCAGAACAGTCGAGTGTATATTTTTCTTTGAAAACAAAAACTCACTTTATAATTAATTTATTTTTGTACAAGGCGTACATATGATGAAAAAAAAATAGTTCCAGTTCCGTATATGGAGGGGTGCCAATATCTTTTAATTTTGTGTTTTTTTTTGTATTCAAATTTCAAAGCAGTACACAGAATACTTCTAAGTACCAATTTTCAACTAAGAAGTCTTAACAGTTATGGAATGAAATGGTTGTGACATAAGGATAGAGAGAAAAACAGACATGATGAATTTATAAGCATACTATATTTTGCGGTTCGGCAACGGAACCTTAATAAAAATCTGTCCATAGTTTATTATATACATACTGATTCAAAATGTATGGAGCAGGTGATTTTTTTCTCGATTTCATGCTTAAAGTCTGTAAGTATTCTCTCAAAAAACAGTTTTAAATATCTACCTTTAGTTCTCTCTCTCTATCTCTCTCATTTACACTAATATACTCTTTCTCTCTCTTTCTATACTGGAGAGAAAAAAAATTAAAGTCATTAGCACGGAAGAAAAGGCAGTTATATTTTACCGTAGGTAATTACGGAAGGAAACTTTCAGCAAATTGTTCGCATTTTGTAAATCAGTTGCATATTTGATTATATGTTATACTGAAAATTGTACGACTATGTTACAGGTATGGCGCTTCATACGAGCGGAGTAACATTTATGTCTATTAGTTATTAATACGAACGAAACTTTGCATCAGTGCACACGTCACTGTATGAGTTAATAACCAGAAATAATAATATATAAAAAATACCTCAGTAATAATGTAAGTATAACCGACGGCGAGTAACAGACGACTGGCAATAAAAAGTATTCAGAAACCTCCAGTGTCATCACCACTAGGCCACACAGTATAGTCAAGCCACATAAAAACATTCATTTTTATTACTAACTGAACATATTCACTAAAAGAACAACCAAATCGCCGTTAACATTTGCCAAAATCTACTAAAAGAACAAAAAATATTTAGAAACAAATTATCTACTCTTAAATTGGTAGATTTCGAAAAAGAGAACACAACATTGCGTTCACTTGATGTTAGTTTCAAATACAGTTTCAAATGAAATAAAAGCTATTTTTAGTCTATTTTTACCTATAGTTCAAAAACTTAATTATCATGTCACTTATGCCTTATCTATATCTTGGCTAGTCAAAGCAATGATAAAGGTTCCGCAAATGAAAAAACTGTCTAAATATCTAAGGTATAATATATTTTTGTCTGTAAAAGTAGGATATTAAGTCATTAGCATGAGATAAAGAACAGTAACATTTTTATTAACTTATTATACAATAGGATGCATTAAGCAAAATGTTTGAAGCCCATTCGGTGCAGTGCAAATCGCCAGTTGCATATTTTTATTCGTTTGAGCTGCATCAGCGGAGGTGTACGTGCTGCGAATGCAAACCTGTGTATGATTAGTACTCTAGCTCCTCGACTATAAACCAGTTAGGTAATCTCGAAATTGAACACAGTATAATCGAAATAATAATGGTAATTGTGTTATCTGCTTAGTCTCGAACTTTTGTGTAGTTATTTCTAAATTCAACTGCATCAGATACATTTTAAAATATTTTCAATTATTTTTTAAGCGTTACAATAAACTGAGATATGTAAGATTTGGTTGTATAGGTTAGATACTTTTGCATTTCCCATATAAAGGGGAATTATTTCACTGACCTGCTAGTATTATTCAGGTTAGTAAGGGTATATAAAACATACAAACAATCTTAATTATCAGTGTTTAACATCTCAATAATAAATTAACAGCACATATTGACGGAATGAAGCAAAAACGCAAAAAAGCAAGTCATGTATGTAACGAGCAAGTCATTGGAGGGTTCCGCAAAATCCAACTGTGAATTAGATTTTTATGTTTTGTATTCTTGAAGTTCTGCCTTTTTTATTTTTGACACTATTCAAAAAATTACTATTATAAAACTAGAAAAGATTCAATAAAAAAAAAATATTTTGTGAGCACAAATTAAAAGCATCTACCACTAACATTGTTAAGATCGAGTAATTTACATTAATTGTTATTTGTTAATATTACAAAATATAAGATCACTTAAGGTCTAATACCTAGCAATCGCAATTAATTTTTATACACAAAAAGCAATCTACAACAAAATACATACACAAAAAGAACATATCAATCTATCAAATGAGGATCCCCAATTTTATAAATAATGGTGATTTAATCTTTACTTGGAGTAGAAGTAAAGCAATGTTACCAATGACAGTCTTTTAAGATCATTATCTTAAAAGACTGTTAGTGTCTGTGTTAGATGTTGCTCTTCACCATTGTGAAGAGCAACATGGGACAAATTTAAGTGAATATGACCACTGATAACTAAAATTACTTTTATGAAATTACCTTTTCCACAAAATTAACATATTTACTAATATTTATCCAAAAGGTAATACGGTAGGTATTACCTTATTAAATTAAATTCTAAAATTCTCAAATCTTAAATTCTTAAATTTTACAAGTTGCGATCCTAGATAAAAATATGGGCTTGCAAAATTGTTTTTTACTTAATTCATAGAAAATCAAATATGTTATCAACAAATTTACTCCAGTAATGAACTAGAAATAGAAAAATATAAAGGTACTTGTACATTAATTGGAGTAATAGTAATTTGCAATACTAGTGCAAGGTTGGACTAGTGACTGAACTACATACATTTTCATAGACTACGTAAAAAGTAGTGTTGAAAACCGTTAACAGCACTTTTGCTAAATACTTGTGCGATTGTACGGTATGACGAAAAACGGTAAAAAATTTAAGCAAAAGTATTTGAAATCAGACATCATCTATCTAATTTTGGATTGGTATCGCCCTAAAAAAGAGCAAACAAATCGTGAATTTTATACCCAGGGAATTTTTGAGACGATCGATCATTATTATCTGTCAATAATCATTATCCAATATTGTTTATCGGTTGCTCGAGTTAGGATGATTTATAAGTTCATCTGACAGGAGTCAATTGAATACTGTATTTACAAGTTTCTTATACGGTACATGAAGGTATGGCATTGCAATTGAGTAAGGACGTTTATATGTAAGGCTAAATAGTATCTTATTCGTAGTTTGTGATATAAGGTCAAATAGAAGAAGTGAGAAATTTCAGGAATCACATAACTTTTAACATTACGAAATGACACCACTTGGAAGGAGTTCCATTGTAAAGTGTTTCCTTACGTAATTATCACTTTAATAGTAAAAAAAAGAAATAACTCTCTTTCATTGCAGACATAAAAATCATGATGGAATCACTTAAATATCGGAAAATGATTTTGTCAAAAATTATATGTAAGGTCCATAATACATTTGTCTTAATTAGGTTATAACCTGTTATAACGTATATACATCAAAATTATAAGATGACAGCTACACCATTGTCAGTATCGCGTTCTCTCAGCCATTACTGACCACACAAATCATGAATAGATCGGACACATTTGTCATGTGTTAATGATGCGAAACTGGAAACGAATCATAGACCAACAACCTAAATAGAATATAACTATAAAAAGAAAATAATTAAGGAGATTTGATTTAAAAATCTGATATGATTAAAAAAATATTATGTAAAATTTCATAAATGCTTCATTAAATTGAGTGGTTTCAATCAGGTTACGAAAATCGATGCAAGTTAAAATGTATACGGGTACAATTAACTTAATTTCATAACAGGAGATAATATAACTCAACAATAATATTACACCTGTCATGTTCGTTCAGTTTATTTACCTCTATTGTAATTAAATACTCAATTCAGAAACCTTAATGCATCACAGTATACAGACAGTGTTGCAGAGATACTTACTAATAAGGAAAACATCATGCTACTGTAGTACATGAAATCTATCATCATTATCATTATCAGGTCTTTTTTAGACTTCACTGTAGGAGCATGACCATCTCTGTACTACCAGAGCCATATATTAGCCAGAGCAGTCAGAGGATTTCGCCTACACTCTCCACGCGGGTGGGACGGGTTGAAATCTATAAATACAAAATAAAAACGTATCTAAATTAACATATTTGACCTTCATTCCCGCGTTTAAGGCAAGTCGTCGGGTGGTTGAATCTTGGTAAAACTACAATTTCTACAGCGTATCCGTAAAAATGTTCAATATATCTGAAATTTCAAAATTGAGTTCCTCGCTACTGGATAGATTATAATGACTTTTTAATAGGCACTTTGATTATACATGATCACGAGTGTGGGGTATATATTATGATTTATATATAATATAAAGAGCAGATGTCTGTGTTACGTAGTACATGTATTCTTAAGTCCATTTCTATCTATGTCTATGCACTACGTAATCAAACGCAGAGCAATGAATGGGATGGACACGAGGCGCTCAATTCTAGATGGTTGCTGTATACGATACTTTATTGTATGACCTAAATCGTCGTAAACATAAATTACTCCTATACGGGTTGTAACTTGACCCTCGACATATCTTTAAAGGGGTGAGTGACACCGTCAATATGAACAACTTTTGCTATGTGATCAATGCTGGGAACTGAAAAAAAAAACATATTCATACAAAAAAATTTTGCCGCCCGGGTGAAATGTAAGGTAATGCAAAAAATTTTTTCGAGTTCCCAGCTTTGATCCCATACGAAAAGTTGTTCATATTGACGGTGTCACTCACCTCTTTAAGGATATGTCGAGGGTCATGTTACACCCTGTATAGCTTTCACCCGCGGCTCCACTTGCGTGAATATACCTATAGATTCCTCGGCAACAGTAGGAACTCTTTTCTGGGATAAAAATCTATATATCCTTCCTTGAACCTTCAACTATCTCTATACCTAATTATGTCAAATCGGCTCGGTGGTTGAAGCGTGACCCAGTTATAATTTTTTTTTTGTAGTATTTAGTCTTAGTCAACATCATCTGTCAAGGTCTTCCCCGTAACATCATCGGCAGTGGAGCTTAGAAAGAGTTATCTATTAAAACAGCATATTAGTAGGTACATACTGTAAATGATTCATAGACACTTATTCTTATATTCGTACTAACGGGATTAACAGGTTTACCTTAGTAACATACCTATAATTTATATTTTAACCGATTTATATACATATTCCCCGAGTTTTTCTTCCCAAAACAGCGAGGAGGAATACAAATGATTCAGCAAAGTTTTTTCGACAAGTATTTTTAGGAATGTGTTGCACATGTTAATGGTTTTTCATACACAATATCCTGACAGCCCCCACTGAAAAAGTTGTAAAAAAAGAAGTGGAGAGTAGCCTATAGAAACGTACTAACCCAACCCTAAAAAAAAAATAATCAGCTGTATCTTAACACTTAAATATCAACTTCTTTTAAGTCCTCGGCACATTGAATTGGATAGGTATGCGATTTCCTTAACGTTTTACATATAATTTTCACGTCCCATTCATCACAATTTAAAGCGACAGTGAAAGAGGGGTCGTAGCATTGGAATTCCGTATTTAAGGTTAAACAATGGGGTCTCGCACAATAGAATATAATAGCTCCGCTACATAATGATAGGTACCACCGTGAGGATGATTCTCTGTGTTACATTAAAACAGAGGAATAATAGCAATCTCACATATCTTTTTATGATTTAAAAGCTAAAATATGTGGCTCAGTGGAAACTTTCATATAAATGAAATGAACAAAAATTAAATTAACCAGATTGGGATGAAATGTATCTCTATTTTAACGTCTTATTAGTATTTTAGGGTATGTTTTTTGCGCGTATGTATATATTTATGTAAGTACAAATTTAAGTATGTCTCTACCATTTTCACCTCCTGTAGCATACTCGGCTCTGCTTGACCGATTTTGAAGTGTAAGATGTCGTAAGATGTCTGAAAGAAATTCAGTTATGGACATGGTTATGAATAGAGAGGTTTCTCAGCCGGAGTTTTTGGAGGTTGATAATATTACTCAATGAAGAACGTAAGTTTTTCAAGTGATCAAATTTGTAAGGGAGGTTTATTATCCATTTGTGTATCTGATGTTGAGATTATTAATGGGGGAGTGAGGTGCTAGATAGAACGCTGTTGCATTTAGAATATATTATTCATGCCGTTCCGACAAACTTGCAAGAGTCGGCTGCCTGCCTGAAACATCAAATAGACTTCTCAAACCCATCTGGCCAGCGTGGAGAGTGTAGGCCAAATCCTCTGACTGCTCTGGCTAACATATGGCTCTAGTATCATAAACCTGAGATATACATATGAATGGGATTCTTAGAATAACTCTAAAGATTTTAAAGTAACTCGTGCTAAAGAAATAAACAGTGTTTCTGTGCCAAAGAAAACTTTTAACAAGATAGCTTTCGCTAGACATTTTCATCTTCGTATCTAGCATCGCTTCCATGCTGGTCTGGGAGAAAAGCAGAAAACGTAGAATGAACCAGCTGCTTTTCGATCGAGGGAATGGGCATCAGGAATCATGTTTATAGGCGATGCGGCTAGCAACCCATCAATATTTTGATTCCATTCTCACCTACAAGCCCACCAAAGGTTTCACAGACGTGGGCTCTGTCTACCCCTGTTTTATAACGTCGTCAAAACGTCTAGCAACTGTAATTTAAACGTCAAAGTGTAAATTAACAATCATCGTCATCATCAAGTCTTTAGTCTCCACTGCAGGAGCATGTCCCTCTCTGTACCTACTACCAGAGCCATATATATTAGCCAGAGAAGTCTATTAGTCTTCACTGCAGGAGAACGACCTTCTCTGTACTATTAGAGTCATTATATGCAGAGCAGTCAGATCATTTAGCCTACACTCTCCATGCTGGCCAGACGGGTCGGGGATGTATCTTTGATGTTTATAAGTTTTGTTAACCTTTTTCGTGTTCACCATATTGGATAGAGTAAAAAATCCATAAATATATACATACATAATTATTATCACGTCTTCATCCCTTGCGGGGTAGACAGAGCCTGATAAGGTTATAAAACTCAAAGGCCACATTTAGCGTGCTAGTGGACATAAAGATGGAAAGCAGCTGGTGTATTCTATGTTTTTTATTTTTTCCTAAACCATTATTTTATTTATATCCATGCATATAAATAAAATAATTGGAAGATCATAATGACATTTTATTATAAGCTAGCTCTAACTGATGCGAACGAAGAAAATACAAAACTTAAAAGAATCACGATAGTAAATGTTATAATCGTAAAATTTTAATAATGAACTAAAATGCGAGCTTTCAAGCTTTCTTAATTTACTCGGCTTACTGAGATAAAAAGCGTTAATTTATTATTTCAGGAAGCACTTGTGAAAATATACGTTATGCGGATACAACTAAATTAAATTTATTTGCCTAAACACTTGTTTAGACAAATAAATTTAATTTGGTTCTGCATAAAATGTTCCAAATCTTCGATTTTTATAGCTCAACAAAAAATGCTCATCAGCTTGAAAAACTTTCGTTGAGGCGTTATTTTTCTTTTAGTTTAGCTGGACCATTATGGCATTGTACCAGGTGCTCAATTTTCCAAAATCAATTTAACCCCATATATTGCCCACGCTGTACAAAAAAAATCATGCGAACATCTATTTATTACAATGGAAAGCCAGTATTTCCGGAGATTAGTGTGTACAAACAAATAGACAGTTTTTCAATTCTTAAGCTATAACTACTCGTATGTCCCCATCTCAACTTTTACTAAATATTTCAGTCACATTTTTACCGTCTATTATTACCCTTCAACAAACCAACAAATTTGCATAATATTTTACTCATACTTTGACCGTGATACCGTATGATTTTGACGAATAGTCAACAAATAATAAATCAATAACTTAATTAGCTAACTTAACTTCGTTAAAATTCAAAATAAACATACCTTAAACTGTAAAAAAGAATCACGGATATAACAAAACTTATTCAAACACAAACATTAAACGTATTCAGAGAGCTTATGTCATATTCCTATGAAAATAAAGAGATACTGACCAAAGCGCAAGTTTAAAATTTCAGAAGAGGGTTCAAGCGTTCTTAATTCATTCGGCCTGCAGAGATCAAAAGCGGGCCATTATTTATCATTCTGGAAGGCTCATGTAAAAATATACGTTATGACGTTATCCGGATACAGCATAAATTAATTGCCTAAACGAAAATGCAGGATTTCCGTCTTAAACGCACAGAATATTGTTTTTAAAAGGTTTTATGTGATTTAATTTTGAAACATAGAAAATCGTAATTGTTCCAAAAAAAATGGAAAGTTACTGTTAATTTATTTATCATTCAATCAAATGTTATCTTTACACCATTTGGATGTGTGGATCAGAAACGTCCAATTTCATGAAATATAGTGCATGTTTTTGCGTACAGATACGGAAATATCATGCCCTATGATCCTGTTAAATAATGACTCATACCAAACGAGTTTTTGTTTTACGAATGTTTTCATGCATTACAAATCTGATGTTAAATGGTAATAAATCAATGTCTTAATTACATTTTTATTACAGACAAAGCAAATCTAAAGTGTATTGAAAAGTAAAAAGTCTCGAATATTAACTTGATTTAAACGCGAACCCGTAAAAGAATTGAGATAGCTAATGTAAACCTTCTCATTTAAATAATGAAGTACTAACTAAAGCGCGAGCTTAAAATTTCACAAGTAGGTTCAAGCGTTCTTAATTCACTCGGCTTGCGGATATAAAAAGCAGGCCATTATTTATCATTCCGGGTGGCTCGTGTAAAAATATACGTTATGCGGATACAGCAAAAATTAATTACCTAAACGAAAATGCAGACTTCCGACTTGAACGCACGGAATATTGTTTTTGAAGAACTTCGTTAAGGACTAGCTTTTGTATGAATCAGTGTATCAAAAAGTAAAGGTCTCTGATATTTCTTAACTTGATTTAAACGCGAACCCAAAAAGAATTGAGATAGTTAATATAAACCTTCCCATTAAAATAATGAAGTACTAACTAAAGAGCGATCTTAAATTTCACAAGTAGGTTCAAGCGTTCTTAATTCACTCGGCTTGCGGATATAAAAAGCAGGCCATTATTTATCATTCCGGGTGGCTCGTGTAAAAATATACCTACGTTATGCGGATACAGCAAAAATTAACTGCCTAAACAAAAATTCAGGACTCCGACTTGAAGGCACGGATTATTGTTTTTGAAGTGGTGACTTATATGTGACTTGAAGTATTACATAAAAAAATTGTTATCCTATAAAAAAATGAAAAGTTAATAAGTTTATTGGTTTATTGTTCACTCACGTGTCGACTCATCTGCATATTTGGATGAAATTTTGATCATGTTTTAACGTAGTATATTACATATAGAAATATCATACCCTACGATCAAAAAATATTGACAAATTTTAGTGGTGACTTACTTGCAGTGAGTTTTTAACGGTGATTCATCAATGTCTTAATTACATAAGCAGTCTAATTAGAATATAATATGTCCAGTGAATTTTAATTGCATTGAAAAGTCCGCAGTCATTGACATTACTAAAACTTGATTCAAACGCGAACCCTGAAAGAATTGAGATAGCTAATGTAAACCTTCCCATTTAAATAATGAAGTACTAACTAAAGCGTGAGCTTAAAATTTCACAAGTAGGTTCAAGCGTTCTTAATTCACTCGGCTTGCGGAGATAAAAGCAAGCCATTATTTATCATTCCGGGTGGCTCGTGTAAAAATATACGTTATGCGGATACAGCAAAAATTAATTGCCTAAACAAAAATTCAGGACTTCCGACTTAAACGCACGGAATATTGTTTTTGAAGATCTCCGTTTAGGATTAGCTTTTGTATGATTTAGTTTTTACAAGTATTATTCTCTTACAAATTAAAATGTTGATGTTTATGAATAATTATGTGTATTTGTTGTTGATGACATAATACGAAAGTGGGTTTCCGACTTAATGATAAGTAGTACATCAATTGCTTATACGTTATCTTTTAGGTACATTTTTAAGATAAATCTCAAAAGTAAATATGGAAAGGAAGTATTTAATGTGGAATTTTTTTATAGAGCAACAGAAGATTTTTTGACATTATTAATTAGCATGAAGAAAAAGATTACAGAATGTAGATTCAAATTAAAATAAAGTAATGATTTGTAAATCATTTAGTAATACACCTGACAACCTGATGACCTGACTTTTTTACTTACTTCTACTATACGATTTGTGTCTAATATATGTAGGAAGCTAGATAGCCCAGTGGGCGTAAGCATTGTAAGCGCTTACACATGAAAAGAGCCACCGGGCGGTTGTCCATTTGGATGGGTGACCACAAAGTGCAATAAAAATATCTCGAGCTCCTGCATGCTTTAGAAGACTAACGTGTCTTCTAAAACTGTGTCAAATTCCTTAAAGTAGATTTAATCTGACACCAGTGTTGGCCACTTACACTCACACACCCGAATGAACAAACATCATACATTACACACATTAATATATACACCAAATTACCTTTAGCTGTCAAATTAGGGGAACAAAAGTTCAGACGAAGAAACAATTTGCTTAGTCATCTTCAATCCATGAATAATTGATGGATAGTTGCCAGCGATCTAAACTATAAACTATATAACACAATTACCAAACTTTGTTAATCCCGTAGAAATTTTCGTGGAATCCTCTATTAAAGTATTCGGGTTTGGGTATTACACTATGCGCGAGTGAACTATCGGAGTTCATAAAACGTTGAATATGAAATTTTCCCCACTTTTCAAATAAAAAGCTAAGAGAGAAGAATTACGTCATACCGTTGAAAAATGACTTTTGAAACCGCGCACTCCACCCCATTCAAGATGAATTGTTAAAATTGACGTCAAGATTAGCTAATTTCAAACCAAACGGTGCTTTTAAAAATAGCCACTCCACTGAATGGCCATTGTGTTTCTTCGATAACATTGTGGGATATTCACAAATATTTTTTGAGAGTTTGTCGTTAGGATCTGAATTCTGAAGTAACTCTTGTGAAATCACTGGTTTGGATAAATGTGAACGACATAAAAGGCGTCTTTAACACACGTAATAATTGACTTTTACTTTATATCCCGGTCAGGTCAAGATGAAAAATGATCTTTTCTTAGATTGACTGGGTCTTGGATGTTTATATAAATATGTATTTATTATAAAATATAGTATCATGTAATGCATGTAAGAGAAAAAGGATATGGTGGAGAAATTCGATGTGTAGGGTATGAAGCGCGGTGGCCTAAATTGGTAAGGCATAACTCGTACATAAAGTAAAGACTGCGTTCAAATCCTGCCCGCGTGGAATTTTTTCCCATATCTTATTTCTTTATTTTAATAAGAATATAATAAAAATTGCATTGTGAATGCTTATATACTATTGTATTGTAAGAATATAGAAGATGTTAATAAATTATCGCCTACATGGAATCCAGTTATTGGCACAATAAACCGCGTCTTTCCGAGTCGAACGAACGAAGTGTTAGTGTAGCGTGTACCAGGGCTTATGCCTAAATAAAAACTTTATGTGGGTAGTAAAGTCTTCCCGTGGATGTCGTAGAAGGCGACTTAGGGAACACAAGCTAAACAAAGCTTATAAACATCATAGAGACCTCTCCAACCCGTCTGGCCAACGTGGAGAGTGTAGGCCAAGTCCTCTGACTGCTCTGGCTAATTTATCGCTCTGGTAGTACAGAGAGGGTCGAGCTCCTGCAGTGGAGACTATAAGAGACCTGATGATGATGATGGGTAGTAAAGTTATTAGGGCTACCGATGACAAAGATGATGATGGAAATTTCAACTACCTAGCTATCACGGTTCGTTATATACAGCCTAGTAACAGACGGACAGAAAGACAGACAGATTCATAGTGAAGTCTCGTAAAGGGTGGTATCCTATTTACTAGATTTCATTGTGTCTTTACTTTACCCCTCGGTACGGAGTCCTAAAAACGATAATAGTAACAGTAGACAAAAACACAGGAACATCATTGTGGAATAGTGTTACAATACAACAAAATGATATTTTTCATCATTAAAATAAATGAGCGATTCCAGAATCCTCTGCAATTCCTGACCGAGCACTAACACCGCTAGAACCTGATATCAATTTATCTGCAAAGAAACCGCACCGTTTGCTCTAACTTTGTGGTCTCGTACTATCCTATCTAAAGGTGCCGTGCGCTTCTACATTTCTACGAACTTATTTATTTTCTGTACTTTGCAAGTAAAGGAGAAATGTTTCTTTTTTTTTGTATTTTTAGACAACAAATAAAAATCACATGCTGGATTGTTAGAACAGAAAAAAGTAGAATGTTCCAGCTGCTTCTCTTTCTGCGTAGATAGTAAAAGCCGATCGAGGTGATGGGCGTGAGGAATCATGTCAATAGGCGATGCGGCTAGCAACCCACCGCTATTTTGATTCCACTTTCCATCTTAATACGCCCTTAACACGCTATACGTGGCCTTAAGGTTTTATGACCTGGGGCTCTGTCTACCCCGCAAGGGACAAAGACGTGATAATATGTAGATATTATGTATGTATGATGATATTAAAAGAAAAAACATACAGTAGTATCATTGTGGAATAGTGTTGCAGAACAACAAAATAATATTTTTCATCATTAAAATAAATGAGCGACTCCAGAATCCTCTGCAATTCCTGACCGAGTACTAACACCGCTAGAACCTGATATCAATTTATCTGCAAAGAAACCGCACCGTTTGCTCTAACTTTGTGGTCTCGTACTATTCTATCTAAAGGTGCCGTGCGCTTCTACATTTCTACGAACTTATTTATTTCCTGTACTTTGCAAGTTGCTTTGATTTGTTAGTAATATTATGGAAGAAGGAAAAAACTTGCTTGATTTATAGTAACTTTGTCCTTGTGGACCAATGGACTGACTCTAATAATTGGTAAATAACTTGAATAAATTACTACCAATTTATTTAATTGCTCGTTCTTTTGTTTGTACCTAAACCTATTGTAGTAAATTACTTTCTCAAACTTAATTAGGTACATAAACTCAAAATCCTTTCTTACTCTCCTATTATAAATCTAGCACTCGCTTAGTTACGCTTCACACCTCAATCCAATCTAACTAAAAATACCTACACAGACGAACTCGCGGCCTACTCCCTTTCCCTATATTCTTCTAGCTTCCCTTAACTTCGTATACGGAATATTACCTAAAATTGTACATACTTGCATTAATATGTACCATCTTTCATCAGTCTTTAAATCAAGGGGATAAGGTCTCAAATGGAGTACAATTATAAACTTATTAATGCTCGTGACTGTAAACACACTGCGGTCGGGAGACTCGGAAGCCTGAAATACAGGTTCTACCTAGTTTAGGCTCCAGTCCACTCCTCATGTTATATTGTGTCAAAGAATTGTATTGTATATGTATTGTAATTCCTCTGACTACTCAAGCTAATATGTGGCTCTTGTAGTACAGAGAGGGTAGTGCTCCTGCAGTGGAGACTAGAAGGACCTGATGATGATGATGTATTGTGTGGAAAATAAATCATTTTTTCATTTTTTACTTTGCAAGTTGTGGAGATGTTTTGATGTTTTTTTTATTTGTTATTAATCTATACTTCTTTACTAATATTATTAAGAGGAAAGATTGTGTTTTTTAAGGGATAGACTCCGAAACTACTGAACAAATTTTAAAAATTCTTTCACTTATAGACGCCTATTTATCTGCGGTGACATGGGCTATAATTTATGCAGAAAGAGTCGCGGGAAAATTGCTAAATTTCCATAAAAACGGAAAAACTTGCTTACATTTTATTGCTTGTAGTTTGATTAATAGCTTTTACTATAATGTATTCTGTGTTAATAGTAACTTCGTCCTTGTGGGCCGATGACTACAATAATTAACGGTTATTTGGACGATATCAATAAATCAACCATCAATCTCAGAAACCTTGAGGAATTCTTGACGAAATATTGACCTTTAATCAGTCAGTAGGTTAACTTAAAAACTGATTTAAGTAATACTTGTACTTAAATTTGTCATCATTGATAGTAGTCAGTAAACTTTGTCAGATGCCTTTAATTAAGAAGCTTGAATCTGACATCAGTGTTGGCCACTTACCCGAAAAACAAACGACAACATTTGTTTCAGAGGTGTTGAGCTACTGGTAAGAAGGATAGTTCTATCAAGAAGGCTGTGCTAAGAAATAAAGTGGCGTGTAAGGAAAAGAACCGTACTAAAATGCGAGGGTTTGGACTGGTTACGTCGTGAAGAGCCGTAAACTGCAGACATGGTGCATCTGTTGTGGACAGACGGGCGACTACAGAGCAACTGCGTCACTGTCATTTGTTACACTTCACTCTGAGCACAAAGATCCTTGTCTGCAATGCTGCAATGAGCCGGAGTTGCTGCTCGCTTTAAAAGAGAATACATGAATTTTGGTAGATTTTATTAATTTTTAGTTAATTAAGTGAAGCTACCTACAACCTATCCTGACTTTGTAGAATTAGCTTTAGTAAAGTTGTAAAAAACTTATATACCACATACATTTAAATTAATAAATATATACGGACAAATCACACAGATTAAGTTAGCCCCAAAGTAAGTTATTAAGTAAGACTTGTGTTATGGAATACTAAATCAACGATACTACATTTTATAAAAAATACATATATACATAAACATCCAAGACTCAGGTCCATCTGAAAAAGATCAATTTTCACCTTGACCTGACCGGCGATCGAACCCGGGACCATCCGTGTCACAGGCCGGTGTGTTGACCGCTGCGCCACGGAGCTCGTCAATTAGATATTTTGTAGATTAGCATAGGATAGAATAGTAAAACTCTATTTTATTTTTATCAAAAGCAAAAACCAAGTCTATTTAACTTTGAACTAAGTTACCTTTGCTAACATTAGCTAAGTTTGATTAGAATGTTACTACTCGTAGTAAGTAGTTTTTGCTTTTTAGAAAAAATCAGGAGTTTACGATTCCATTCTATGGGTAGTACTCTAATAAAATGGTTCTTTAACTTGAATTTAAAATCAATATTAAAATCATTCATTAATTGCAGCGCCGCGTCCCTGATACTCGCCCTGAAGATGGCCTTCTAAATTTGTTGAACTTCTCGGCGTTACCGACTAAAAAAGAAAAAAACCGGCCAAGTGTGAGTTAAACTCGCACAATGAGGGTTCCGTACAATATGCTTCGTGAACACACACAAAATGTGCAAAAAATGTTTTATTCAATTGACTAGCGCCATCTAGTAGTGTTGTAATGAACTATTTCCCTAGATGAACTTATTATTGTGAGTTTACCACTTAATTTTCAAGTAATAGAATTCTTATTATTTTTCCTGTAATCTTCAAGGAATGAACTATATTTTGCAATTTTTTCAATTTTCGGCTTTGTAGTTTCGGAGATCAGGCCCCCCCTGATCATCGGAAAGGTTAATTTTTGCCTTCTTTCGTGAATAAAATCAAAAGTATTGATTTTACCCGAACAAAAAAAAATATTTTTGAGATCCTCATAATGAGCCCTTTCATTCGATATATGACACAGTAACGTTTGCAAAACGTTCTTTTAAAATTTTGTAATTGGGCCCCTCAAAATGACCCTTATGTAAAAAAAATCTTTATTTACTTTGCACATCCGTGTTTGGGTCATAGGATTACACTATCTTACCAAATTTCATCTAATTTGGTTCAGTAGATTCGGAGAAAATCGTCTGTGACAGACGGACGGACGGACAGACAGACGCTCGAGTGATCCTATAAGGGTTCCGTTTTTCAACTTTTGTACGGAACCCTAAAAAGAACACAAAATAACTATCTCGCATGACTTTAAATAATAATATTCAAATAAATCCAGCTGCTATATACTGTATAAAGATACAGCGTAGCAATTTGATATGACACTTGCACATGTTCACAGTAAATCTTAGAACATTTGGCTTTCAGTGATATACATATCTAACGGCAAGCTTCTGGACAAACTCATCACATGTTACGAGGAACACAACGACGTCGCGTCACTGCCATGTGTTCACTGTTACTAACATAAACTAGGAAGATTGAATTTCAAATCAAAAAGGGTCAATCTACGTAGTGTTTCATGTGTGCTCTGTGGATTTAGAGAATGTCAAAAGATGCAATTTATCCTATAACAAGAAGTTTTATTAGACAAAATACTGCCCAATCATTTTACAATGTTTTGCTAACGTTATATAACCTATAACACAACAAAAAATAATACTGATCTATTGATTGACCACATCAAATCGGCTAAGCCATTTAGGCTTGCAAGAAGATAATAAGGTTTATAGTTTTTGATAGATTAAGTCCGCCATTTCGTTTTTGGTGGTGTAGTGTGAATGAAAATTCACGCACGAAGTCATCCTAATGCGCATTCTAATTGGCGCATTGTGCGCGCATATTAGCCCAGAAGAAGATCTGCGGATAAGGTCGAAACATGTCGGCGGCAACCCGTTGTTACATAATTTAACTAGCAGTCCGCCCCAGCTTCGTCCGTGGTTCATACTTAGCCAATGGCACTTACGGATAAGGTAACGAAAGAAATTTTGAAATTGGTCAAATCGTTTCTAAGATTAGCGCGTTCAAACAAACAAACTCTTCAGTTTTATAATATTAGCATAGAATAAAACTAAAATGGAAATATCAACAAATTTCGTTCATATATTCACCTTCCTTCACCGACCATGTCAATTCGACCGTCAACAAATAGGTATCTATTAATGCGGCAAGTCAAACATACTCGTAACTTCCATAATCCCTCCAAGTTTGAAGGTGAGATCTAATCCGAACAGCGAAAGGGTCAGTCCACCAAAAACTTCGTCATAATGTCTTATCTAATTTAGTTAACAAAAGGATTAATTAAATTTCAAACTCCGTTAATTAAGTAGATCGTAGGGGCTAAATAATCGAAGATGCTAAATTTTCAAGTGAGTTATAACTTAGTCGCTATTGTTATAAAATTTTGTTTAATTGTACTTACTTAATCGAATTGGGTGTTAAGTTGAATTAATCATAAAGTTTGTTTGGGAAAGATTTGCTGCTTATGGCTGTTTAAAAGCGTATTAAAGAACTTTTGTTTGAAAAACACAGGCTTATTTATAACCCCACCTAGCAATATTTAAATTTTGGATTCAGAATCACTATTATAACCTACTAACTGTTACCCGCGGCTCCGCCCACGTGATTTATAGCCTATGTCCTTTTCAGTACCCTATGTGTATGCAAAATTTCATGATGATCGGTTCAGTAGATACGGCGTAAAAGCGTTACAAACAAACTCACTTTCGCATTTATAATATTAGTTAGGATTAAAAATAGACTTGCTGATGAGTGAATCTCCAAGGTCCAATAATTTTTCGTTTTTTTTTTTCCTTTCCTATCCCCGACGTAAAAAGAAGCATTTATGTACGTAAATGACGTACTCGTTTATGTGTTAGTCAGTGTCTTTCAAACGGCTGAACTGTTTTGGGTGATATTGATTTGACAAACTCGGACTACTAAAAGTACTTGGTTCCTAGTCACTCGTTTGTTAATGTCTTCTTTAACACCCTGCCTACATAATCACTATCACTAAATATTATAAAACCAAGTCCTTGGCCGCGTCTGTCTGCATGTCTTTTCTCATTAACTCAAAACAACCGATTTAGTGCAGTTTCATACAAATATAGTGTTCAATGGCAAAGGTTTATAAGTTTAATACCTACATACCCTGGCGCAGCGGGGGAGGGCTGCTAAGTATACTATAATTTCATCTTATAGTGAGTCACTATTTGCGATTCTCGTGAACATGCTCATTTTCTTGAAATTTTGTTATTTGATTTCCTCAATTTAATCCAAAAACCGGTTCTCAAATAGTCACACACATCAACTGCATGCTTAATTTTTAAAGCTATTAAAATCTTGACAAAGCATAGCCCGACATGATCGGAACAGGTTCTTGTTATTACATAGTCACAAATGGTAACTGTATTAACCAACACTGATTATTTTTAGATCGCTTTGTATTCAAGAATAGCAATTTCTGACTCATGACAGTTTTTATTTTGGAATTTCAAATGTTTTTTGCTCTAAACCTTATCTTTTTGTATTCGAATCATTATGCTTAGCTAAATGTGGAATGAAGACGTTTCTTAAAAGCTTCTTCCACTTGACACACCTATGGCTTCTTTTTGGAAGCGCGTGGCGTTGTACGAAGCATTGCGCGTCGCGTTGCGCGGCGCGTTAGGCGTTGCGTGGAGAGTTTTCCGTTCACGGCGTGCGCGTGGCATCTGTCCGCTGATGTAGGAAGATATTCTATGTTTCTTTGGAGACAGTTTTAAAGGCCGACAATATACCTCTAATATGACATATATTAGATAAACTTATATTTTGAATCATTAACATTACATTTATATTTATTTTTGGAAATATTGTCCGACCTCCTTATGAACTTCGTGTTACAGTCGGGGAACCATTTTCTTGAAACATATGATTCACAATTACATATGTATACTTTAATATCAAATAATATTTGTATAATATTTAAAAAGCAGGAGCCACACTGGTTCCTTCAGCATGCTTTTTCACATTATCTACTACCTTTAGAATGTACAATATTTTTCTCTCCTTTGGCGAGCAACTTTGATGACCATCAAGCCAGAATTTTTTGGATGTTGTGTAGGCTACCATTTTGATTTCTCCTAATTTATAATTGCATAGCTTCAATTAACTCTATTTTCGGCAGTACTCTATACACGCGTTCTATTTTAAGTAGGACAAGATATTTATAATTAATTAATTCAATCATCCAATTGAAACACAAGATGGCTTCGTAAGTCTTCAATCGATTGACTCACGTTCTTGTTCTTGGTTTTAATTACGCATTTTGGTGAGCGCTCGACTTTCCTGGGCTTCTTGTATTTCTTCATTGTTTTGATAAATATCTGCTAACATAAATTGATTATATATTGATTTTTTGTGTATTTTTGGTGAAATAAAGTTTCAAAAACGTTAGGAATTATGTCAATAGGCGATGCAGCTAGCAACTAGGCTACAAGCCGGTGAGCCGATGCTAAACGTGGCCTTTAGGTTTTTTAGACCTGGGCTCTGTCTACCCCGCAAGGGAGGAAGACGTGATAGTATGTTTGTATGTATAAACTTAAAGAAGAAGAGTAAGAATAATTTTTTTTTTAACTCCCAATATCAGTCCAATAGAAAAAGTTATTCAGACACTACTTTCATACTCTATTCTTTCTATACTAATATTATCAATGTAAATAGATAAGATAAAACTATACATTTGTATGTTTATTATATGCACCTAATATAACAAAGCTAATTATATAATTTTTGCGGACAAAGTTCCAGCAAAATAATCTAGAAAAATCAGTGGTGATAAATATATTTTTTAATGTTTTGAACTGATTTTGAATGCAGCACATTTTTTCGACAAATGGTATGTGCGAAAGTCTAATAGTTTATCAAATAAATAAAAACAAATATAGCTCCATAAAAAATAGTGAAATATTATTAATTAATAAAATCATATCATTTAGAAAATATATTTTAGTTTCCACATACAACTTAAACAAAAGTTACGATCATATCTTGTCACTTAAATACGATTTACCTTTTACTAAAGTGAAACATTTCAAATGACACTTCTTTAAAAATCCACAGCCACAGACGCTTTTAAATTATAAAATCATTTAAATATCGTGGAAATTGAATCAAATCCGTCCGCATTAAAGCTAAAGCTCATTGAATCTTGAAAATGTCCTAAAGAGGTTCTTTTCACGAGCCGAGCTTTTTAATTACCGTAAAACGAGGCGTCAGTTTTAGTAGTAAAAATAATTTTGCCGGAGGCAAAACAAATTTCCTCACTTAATCTGTAATAAAACTCGAAGTAATGTGATAGAACACTGTTAGAAGATTTAATACATACATAGTATCACGTCTTTATTTCTTAAGGGGTAGACAGAGCCTAAGGCCATAAGACCGGAAGGCCTTATTTAGCATGTTGATGGGCTTAAAGATGGAATACGGAATCAAAATAGTAATGGGTTGCTAGCCACAGCGCCTATTTACATGATTGCAAAGCCCATTCCCTCGGTCGGTTTCTACGGCCTGCGCGGAAAGTGAAGCAGCTGGCACATTCTTCGTTTTTTCTTTTCTTTTCCCCAGCATGGAAGAATATCAATACCTACAATTGCAGGGTTAATATGGAAACCAAAAAACAATAAATATTAATTACATATTGTACTAAGTAAATAAAGAACTGAGTTAAGCGTCAATGCGATCTTGACATTGTCATGGTAAAGTATACTTAATTTGTCACCAATATTTATAATTTAACGCTTACTAACCTGTCAGTATTGCAAACATGACATTTTAAAACAATAATATAAAGTACTAGCTGCTACCCGCGGCTTCGCTCGCGTCATATATAGCCAATGTTCTTTTCAATACACTAACCTATGTGTATGCAAAAATTTCATGATGATCGGTCAAGTAGATAGAGCGTAAAAGCGTAACAAACAAACAAACTCACTTTCGCATTTATAATATTAGTTAGGATTAGGATAGTTAGGAAGTTAGTATTAGGATAGGATGTTTATTCTTTGGCCGTTTTCAGCTACGTGACATAAAATTATAGTAACTGTGTTGGTGTGTCCTGATATGGCTTGTGTACCCTACCTGTTCAAAAACTGTATTGATCCTATAGGAAGACTTATTCAAATTGACATGCTGCGTCTAGGTAACCCTTATGCTTACCTAATGGCGGAATGAAAAATATTCTTATTTCAGTCCTACTCCTCACTCCTGATTTCAGCTTTATATCATTTTAAACACTACTCCAATTTTTACAACAGATTTAATACCCGATAAATAACAACTAGCTATACAATTTGTTTTTTTTTTTTTTTTACTGAACTGGCTATTTAAAAAAAACCGGTCAAGTGCGTGTCGGGCCACGCGCAGTATAGGGTTCCGTAGTTGCGAATGACAACTTTGAGTACACACTGTTTACACTCGCACCTCACAGTTTAACGACCAAAAACATCTAACAATAAAGATTGTATGAAATTTTACATTTTCCAGTACATTTTATAAGTTGGTTGCCTATAACTTTTTAGTTTGTACTTAGTACTTAGCTCTGATAGTTTTCCTTTCAACTTCAGTATATATACTAATGCTGTATTTTTTTTCACGTATCTATATATAACCGTTTAGCAGATAGAGGGGGGGGACACGTACCTCGAACAAAAATTTGCACTTTAAAACCAAATATTTCGGAAACGGATCCCTAAATCGAAAAATGGTGTTCTCAACCTCACAATATTTTTCAAAGACCTTTTTAACGATATCCCACAAGACGGGTAAGTAGAGAAAAAAAAATGACTCCCCCACTTTACTTGTAGGGGAGCTACCCAAAAAAAAATTTTTTTTAAAGATTTTTTTCTACGACTTTTTTGCCATGATTAATATACATACTCATACCAAATTACAGCTTTCTAGTACTTATGGTCTCTGAGTAAAACCGCGGACGGACAGACAGACAGACAGACATGGCGAAACTATAAGGGTTCCTAGTTTACTACGGAACCCTAAAAATGGCCAGTGTTTAATAAGTTAGCCTTTATCTGAGTACACAAACGTCGCTATGATCAAAAGTTTTAGTTACTCCTCTAAGCGTTTTCTCAAAAGCATCCTTGGTGCGTCTGAACCCGGGGCCGGGGTCCACATTATAACAGCATTCATGGTGTAATATATTTTTTTTTACGGCCGGCCTCCTGCCTGACGAGAACCTTTCTAGGGAGCTCCAAAACCACAGACTAATGTTATGACAAAGGAGTAAGTATTAGCCCACGCCGCGTCGGTGCCTCTCGAGTAGCAGGCGTCACGGAGGCCTTCACAAAAACTATAGTTATTTAACCAATGAAATATTATGAACATTAATTAAAATAAATAATTAATGTGTTTTTAATAAAAGATAATTAATTTTAATTTTTTAAAGCAGAAGTTCGCACAAATTTGGCCTGCACTTGGGGAGGCCGTCCAGCAGTGGACTGCAATAGGCTGATGATGATGATAATGATGATGATGTGTATTTAATCTCCAAATCGACATTTATTTAAATTTGAAAACCAAAAATTTTAAACTTTAAAGAATCCGCATCATGTATCGTCTATAAAGTTACATTTACACAACAGGCTTCGTCGAAATAAAAAGTTACAAAAATGCATCCGCAAAATGGTTCGTCAAGAATTACATAACAAGTTTCGTCCAAAATGTTTATCAAAAAGTCCACCCCTTATCGTACCCGGCTCAAAAGTTCCCATAATGCAGCCAGCATTATAATATAATCCTTATATAATAATAGGCCTAAATCTTTTTGCCGAGGCAGAATTTGCTCACCTAATCTGTGTATATTATAAAACTCCCAACCTTGATCGGGAACTGGCCTTTTAATTAGAAACCGATGGAGATTCAATATTGACTCAAGAGATCACTAAAAGTTGTATTTGACTTTCCCAGTGTTTCGTAATTTCAATCTCCAAGGCATTGGGTTTCGATCATTATTTAATCTGTGCCTTATCGTGGCTTAGTGGTTTGTAAATTGGAATACAGATTTTGAGCATTTCATTACGTACCCTCGGCGGTTTGATGTTCGAAAGGTGGTTTTATATGGAAGTAGATATTGTTTGCTGGAAACCAATATTGACTGTGAAACTCGTCGATTAGATTTCAAAAAAATGCAATACTTAATAAAAGACGGCAGCCATATTGTTTTTTTTTTTTTTGTTCACATCACATAGCCTATCTGGCTCAGCTATCTGGGGACGAATACAAGTCTAATGACACCACAAACTTCTGAATTCGTCGAGCTGTTCAGGCTACAGGAGGAACAATTGAACAGACATACTTACATACATATGCGCGAAAAACATTCCTCACCTTCCAGGTTCCTTCCTTTGATAAAATTTTAATGGAACCAATTCGGAAACGCTTATTTGGTTGACAGATTCAGGTTTGGGCAGATGCTAGTTACGGTCCTGTCAAGCACGCATCGAGTTTAAAGACTTTATCTTTCTTTTAGTGCTCCTCCTTCAGTTCATGTTTGACATCTCCGGAAACAAACTTTATGCAAAATTTTTGGATGTTTATCTTTATATGTATTTGTTATAAAATATAGTATCTGTCGGTGAGTTTAAGTAAATAGGGGTGATTTTTTTCCGTAAATACCTACTTACTTATTTAATACTAGCTGTTACCCGCGGCTTCGCCCGCGTCATTTATAGCCTATGTCCTTCTCGGTACCCTATGTGTATGCAAAATTTCATGATGATCGGTCCAGTAGTCACGGCGTGAAAGCGTAACAAACAAACAAACAAATAAACAAACAAACAAACTCACTTTCGCATTTATAATATTAGTTAGGAAGTTAGGATTAGGATAGGATTTATTTATGGAACCTATGACTTGACCCACGACATTTCCTTTAAGGTGTGACTCGGACCATAATATCGGAACTCGTTTTTTTTTTACTTTCTCCTACTTATTCCCCGGGTGGCTGAACACTTTTGTATGCAAATGTGGATTCATCATCATCATCATCAGCCTATTGCAGTCCACTGCTGGACATAAGCTTCCCAAAACGCACGGCAAAATGTGGAACAACTGTTAATCCATGTGACATGCCTATAGGCACAAAAATCTAACAAACAGAGGTTTTAATCGACATTCGTTTGTTATCAGTCTATAAACAACCAGCAATTAAGTTATTCCATAACTACAAACAGTTTGCTAAGAAGGTATTGCGAACTTCATATCAGATCTAAATGAAATTGTCTAAAGGCAAAATGGTCAAAGTTCGCAACTAAATTGGTCGGGCAGATGAATGACGACGTCGGAGCAATTAAAGAGATAATGCTATTGGAAAGTTGCAATCTCAATAGTTTAATGGCTAATCAAGTATTTATGAGGATATAAAGGTGTGGGGGTAGGAGAGACATAAGTTTGTATCTAATAGTTACAGTCCGCGACTCCACTCGCTTTAATTTTGATCCCTTAGGAATATATAAAGACCCTCGTCCCAACGAGATTTTCTGATGAATAAAATAGTTAAGAGACGATTATATTATACATGAATTCGGTTTTCATTAATGAATACATATAACACCAAGGGTATCCCTTGGGTGAGGGACTGAGCCTACGGTCTCTTTTCTTACCCCACTTTCGCGTACTTTTCTTTTTCTTCCTGGTTAGATCTTACAAAATTTTTGAGTACTTTAAATTAATAAATAAAAAGCCAACAGTTGTCATTTTGTACGAAAGTATGGAAACTAAAATGCTACTAATATAAAAATGTCATCAGTCTTGAATAAAAAAATATCGTGACGCAATTTGAATACTAGTGGATAATACTACAAAAGATTTTACGTATTTTCCTTTTTTCCCAGATCACCATGGAAGATGACAGTATTTATATATTTTAATATTTTTGTATTTTATATAAAAGCTAAATCATTAAATAATATGCTCTAGCTTTTATTCTTCTGTAATTCAGTAAATTTTGCGCCTTTCCTGTTGTCATTTGCTTATTTTTTCTATTACCCTCAGGTTAATAGGACGAAATTGCATTAAGGCCGCCTTTTGTATTTTTCCTCACTCATGTGTTTTTATGTACTTGTTTTCATGGTGCAATTAAGCTATAAATAAAATAACAAATAACGTTTTAATATCGGATGTAAGTATTTAAGGGTTGAGTATTACGTCTGTGTAGTATAAGTTCAAGTGTTTCTTCTGTGTGCCATTGTGTGTATCTCCGAACATTACGAGACATCCCCACTCCCTGTCCCGCCACGTGTGGATAATGAGCTCACGTGACCTGCCAGCTGCAGGCAGACAACAATTTCCGGGGCTGACGAACGCGCTCCAATTTTAAACCTCGGTAAGCAGTCAGCCCTTTTCATCTGACTTTTGCTCGACTGACTTACAAGACGACAAATAGCATATAGGTATGTAGATGACTTTGTAACCGCATTTAATATGAGCGTATGGCATAAATATTCCTTCATTAGTTTTCCAAACAGTGTGTTATTTGGAATAACTAATAAAACCAGTGTATTGCTGAGAGTTAATATTTACTCGTGTACTAGTACATACTTTAACAGGGATTTTTGACTGGTAATTTTTTTCCTGAAAGTTTATGGAGACTAATGTAAGTAGTATCTTGCTAAGTAAACAGTCGCTAAAATGTGCCACTACTTCTTAGGTTGTCGTTCGACTATTGAAGACTGAAAAGCATTAGGTACATTTTTATGGAAAAACATACTCCATGACCAGAATAAAAAAATTGTGAGGCCGACACCAGGCCATATAATTTCCAATAAATTTTAAAGCATTTAAAGTAGGTATGTAAGTATTAATAAACATGCTGTCCGTGATTTTACTATGCTTTAAACCAATTTTATAAAATAAAGAACTTTCTTAATTCAACTGTATCTTTTATAGGTATTTTTAAGATTTTATTTCATTTTCACTTATTATAAACTCTTATTAAATTAAGAAGAACATATGGGAAACACTATACTACTAAACTCACTAAACCTTTATTATTATGTATGGCTTCCTTCATATATTAACAGATTTTCTACTTCATTGTAAAATGGGTTGAATCAAAATACCATACTTGTAATACTGGGGTAGTTATGTTAGGTGATGCAAGCAATAATGCGTATTGGTTAGGTAGTAATAAATGTGAAACTTTTTATGTGAATTGACATGTTATAAATTATTGAGACGACATAATTTAAATACCAAAAACAAACGTTTCACATATTTTAGTTTTGTCGGCGATACCGACTAAAATACACGAGTAAAACGTTTGTTTGACTAATTAAATTTAAATGGGGTTAAAAATCAGGCATCAGAGCATCCTCAACTGCCCTTACGTTATGCACGTACAAGACTCGAAGAAAAAAAGCAAAACAAATATCTATCTTTTCAAGCACTTGCTTGACTGGACAAGATCCCGACTTTTTGTAAAACTGTTTCTTTTTTAAAGTGTTAACGATTTTGTGTTTTTTATACAATGTAATTAAATGTTTATCCTTTTTCTCCACCCCGTCTGGCCAGGGTGGAGAGTGTAGGCCAAATCCTCTGACTACTCTGGCCAATATATGGCGCTAGCATGCATGCATATCATATCATATCATAGCATGATATGATATGATATGATATATGATACGATACGATACGATACGATACGATACGATACGATACGATACGATACGATATGATATGATATTTGTTTGTTTTTCGTATGTGTAAGTGGCCAACACTGGTGTCAGATTTTTCAAGCTGCCTTAAGGCATCTGACATAGCTTAACGACTGCCATTAACGATGACAGCCGGGACCAACGGCTTAACGTGCCTTCCGAAGCACGAAGGAGCTCGAGATATTTTTATGCTATGATATGACATGATATGATATGATATGATATGATATGATATGATATGATATGATATGATATGATATGATATGATATGATATGATATGATATGATATGATATGATATGATATGATATGATATGATATGATATGATATGATATGATATGATATGATATGATATGATATGATATGATATGATATGATATGATATGATATGATATGATATGATATGATATGATATGATATGATATGATATGATATGATATGATATGATATGATATGATATGATATGATATGATATGATATGATATGATATGATATGATATGATATGATATGATATGATATGATCAGTAAAAAGACTGATGTATGTGTGTGTTAAATTAATATCACAACAATCTAGTTTCAACCTTGCATGTCTTTGAAAAACACAAACAAGCAAATATTCTGAAACCAATTCAACCTCCTCCGTGACAGGGTAATGAGCTGACGCGAGCCTCGACTGCAGCCGTCGGCCAATAATTTCCTAGATTGACGCGCCTTCAATTAAGCTAAGTAAGCAATAATCACTTCGCCTGTTTTATCCGTTTTACTACAGAGGATAAAAATATACATGTAAGAATATGCATATATCTAACTATTTATTTATTGTTCACCTCATATTATGATACGGTATTTATCACATCCACGGTGGCAAAATCTAGAATCTGTCATGCAATGTAGAAAAACGGAATCAAAATATTGACCTATAGAGAAACCTCCACCTGGAAGCAATCTTTCCTGGGTAGTTTGGAAAATCCTCAACAGACTCCGAGCTGGAGTGGGGTATGCCAGGAAAACTGAACTATGACCGTTGTGACGCTACGCAATCAATGACGCACCTCATGATGTTCCCCAATTGTTTCCCCATCTGCATAATCGAATCCCGTAATGTGGCAAATGACAAGGACGTCGCTGTGGCCACCTACTTGTTAAAAACTCTATAGAAAAAAATCAAAAATAACGATTTTGACTTGAGAGAGGAAGAAGCAAATATAAAAGAAAAATTACAAGTGTCAAGAACCGTGCCTGTTGAGATAATTCATCACATTTCCACCCATTGCCTTGACATTGCACATTCAGACCAGTATGGGATTATTCATTGGAATTCAATCAATTCAATTCAAAATGTGTGGTTCCCGGCAGAGTAGAATAGGACCTTTTCAAGTCTTCCCGAGGATGTCGTAAAAGGCGACTTAGGAAACACAAGCTAAACAAAAGTTACAAACATCAAAAAGAACTCTCCAACCCGTCTGGACAGCGTGGAGAGTGTAGGCCAAATCCTCTGACTACTCTGGGCTAATACTTATATTGCTGTGGTAGTACAGAGAAGGTCGTGCTCCTGCAGTGGAGACTAAAAAGGACCTGATGGATGGATGGATGGAATTCAAAATCAAAGGCTAATAATACCTTGTAGGATTACATATATATTAACCGTCAGCAGTTAATAAATATCATAAAATTAGACTATTGGGTTGAATTCGATGGAGTTTTACTAGCAATGCGAGCATTCTCCGGGAACTTATATCATATATGACCGGGCGCAGCAGGGGAGGGGTTTGTTGTTATTATATGAGGGGGATATTTACACAGATTAGGATCACCTAACGTGGTAATTATAGCCAAAGATCACAATCCCCTAATTCACCGGCAAGTAAGCTTAAAGATGTAATTTGGATCGAGCTGAAGTTGTAGTTGTAACCGTATCCCTACCTATCCAGTGGTTGCAGGCATGGCATCGGGTACGCGTGCCCGGCCTCCTGATCTGCTACTTTCTCATCTCAATCCATCCGTGGAGTACCGTCCGAGATATTTTTAACCTGTTTCCCCAGTCCAACAAACCCTTACCCTTCTATCGCTTTAAAAGGTTTCGATAGGCAGTAACGTCAGAACCGAGATAAGATAACCAAATTGTGCTCACCAACCCAACCAACCGCACCAACCGCATGCGTAGCAAGGTGAGTATATCAAAACCCCCATGATGGAAATCCTGGTGGAGGCCTATGTCCAGCTGTGGTCTTCTTGTGGACAATGATGACCTCGGGCTCGACGCACAATGGCTGAAAATGCAACCGAGGAAAACGTTCAAATGAGAAGGATAATCAAACTTTATGAAAACGCGTCAATGCCACAAATGTAAGCATTAACCATTTTTTTTTAGATTTATTACTATGTTCTGCCATGATTTTGTTGGCGTAAATTGTAGCCAAAGTTACCAGCTGATAATGTAGCTTTTTAAAAATCGTTTCAGTAGGTAAGTATATTATTTTGTTTACTACGGAAGTAACTGCGATTATTTTTGATTTTATTGTTATAGGTATATTAGTTATTTTTTCTCTTTGATATTAAAGGTATAGATCAGAATATATTGTTTTCTTTTTTTTTACTATTTCAAACAGTCAGTTGTAATAACGGGAGTTTTACTCCAAATAAAAACAATGACATTCCTATCATATAACATCAAAGAAATCTGTCATATATTCTCATTGTTTAGGATCCAGTTCTTTGAACATTTCAAATATACATTCAACCGGCCATTCTTTGTGGACAAAAAATAAATATTTTATTTCTAACAACCGACAAACAGAATAAGTATTATAATTATATTATAATGAAATATCATATAAATATAATAAAATATATAAAAAAATCATTTCGTCAATCGTTTGCGTAAATGCGGGTTGGGCAATCTTCACTTTTACAATCTTCTTCCATTTCGTTTTGTCTGTAGCCTCCTCTCTCCAAGATAGTTTCTTGCCTAGACTCTTCAGATCCTCCTCCAAATAATCCTTCCACCGCTTTCTAGATCTTCCTTGGTTTTTTTCACTCTTTTCAAAAGGCCCACCTCTAATGTTGATTTGTTTTTTAATCAAAAAATAATACCTGAATGAAAAGACAGGACACATTTTAATCTTATTAATCTACTATTCTACGCATTAACTCTTATCCATTTATAATAAGATGATATATATAGAGTACATTTCATCCCGGACAAGCAGTTAAGAAAATCTCAATTTTTAAACCTAAGTTATTTTTTTTTAGTTGGTTTTCACCACAAAGACAAGAGCGACAGCGAAGAAAGCATACAATTTAAAAAAAAAAACCGGAGAAATGATTGTTCCGCGGAAAGTCGGGAGATTACCCTATTATCGGAGTCTCCCGGGCAATCCGTTAGGGCTGGGAACCTTAACTACTGGGTAGATAGAGTAAACCATAAGACACAAAACTCAGATTTAGATATATACTTAAGCAATTTTAATGTTTCGTGGTATTGGATCGGAATCCAATACCACGAAACATTAAAATTACGTAATTATGGTGTAGCGTAATGGTGCTTAGCTTAAACGATCTGTACCGGGATTAAGTATCAGCTGGTATATTCTAAGTTTTTGCTTTTGTCCAAGACCAGTGCAGAAGAATTATTTGCAAGTCTAATATAATTTTTCTACAATCGTTTGCTTACACATTCCTTTGTTTCATCCCAACTATTTTCGCCGCCACAAGCCACCATTAATCAGACTTTTGTCGCAGCTATATAAGTGAATAATTATAGTTTCATTTCTAATAACAATTATTACATGCAGGGTGTAAATTTACCCTCGACAGTCCCTTAAAGGGGTGACTCATCCTGTCAATCAAAACGAACAACTTTGTATACGATACCAATGCTGGGAACTCAAAACAATAGTCTATTATAACAATTTGTTTGACTACAAAGTATGCAACTCTTAAATGTTTTCGTTTTTACGCCCCTATTCTTTCATAATAGTTATTAAGGACTCTAATATAATTTCGCTACAATCTCTTGCTTACACATCACTTTGATAAATCCCTGCTATTTCAGCTTGCCGCAAGCCGCCGTAATTCAGACTTTTGTTTGCGGCTACTAGACACTTTGTTAGTGAAAAATATTTATGTAAATGTTAGCTGTTTCCGCTTCTTCGTCTGCCTAAATTTTATCGCTTTGTTTGAGTTTAACAATTTCAAACAAATTATGTAATAAACGACTCTTATTTGATTTCACTGCAATCTACAGAAAACTTTGCTAAATCTACGCTTTTTCACCACCGCATAAAGCCGTAAATAAGGATTTCGTTCGTAGTCACCAGCATATACTTATAACTAGTAAGTGATAAAATGATATTTAAATCATGTAATAAAATCTTTTTTTGATAGTCTCTGTGTCCGACTTTAGAGCAAAGTTCTCCCCTTAATTCTCAACTCAGCCATATCCTCTGCTATTTTTACCAGCCTGGCAAGAAATTTTCCTGATCGTCCCACTAATGCTGGTTCTTCGACTACTACGACGACTACTAGCTAATGTCTAACACATTTGGCCAAAATGAGTCGCCCGGTCCCATTGCAAGAGGTTAAAGATAGCTACTAACAGAGCGATTTAAAAAGTATTTTCGACTAAAAAAGACGCTGTCAAATTTTTGAGTATATTTGTCGATTTCTTTTTTTCTCGGACGACAACAATAACCTTTTTTTTAAATAACTGCGATAAATCCCATATTATTAAAAACTATTAGCTTTTGTGTTTCAAGGTACGTGGTGAACATTTATTCAGTTTTAATTCATCCAAAGACAAGATTCAAAAGGTCTGCAGTACACAGAACTATAGTAAATAGAGAATAAAGTTAAACATTAGGGGTGTGGGGTATTCACACCACACCCTTAATTTTTAATTTTACTTTTCTTGACATTGGTGCAATTTAAGACATATATCCCATCAAAAACATAACTGTGAAATGAGAGCCAAGTTCAATGATATATGCCTTCGTTGTTGACTTCAACGACAACAGAAGTGAGGTCTAAATGGGTGCCAAGTTCAATGGTCAGTCCTGAAATTTATTTATAACAACATAAAATATCATTTTTTCTATAACTTAGGATAATATTATATTAGCCTAAGGTCCGACTTGGCTAGTTCTCATAAACATATTTTGTACCCAGTGTCTCTAAAACACACTACCTACGCGCGATTTGAATGTATTGACTTGAGGAGTGATTCGAGCCACGTGTTTTCGTATTTCCTATGCTTTCCACTACGGAACCGTTATGGTCAGGTCTACATTGCACTTGGCCACTTTTTTGAAGTTATTGTATGGTGGTACGAGCGAGTTGGACTCGCACACAAAGATTTCCCCTCGTGTGCATTTCTATCTAACTTTGTCCTCATTTTCGTCTTTCGTTATAAATCAGTAATGACATCATACCAAGAATAACTCAACAGAAATAAATGTATGTGTATGTAAACAATGACCAATGAGATTTTTTTTATATTTTCCTAATAAACACTTCGTAGTAAAAACAATAAAGATTCGGTTGATAAGAAATGACTAGTATTATACCTTTTAATACCTACATATTTATTTGGAAGTCAAACAATTTCTACGATTCGTTGACAAACTGAGAATATTTTCACATTCGTATCCCATCTATCCAAGGGATTAATATTATAAATACAAAAGTGATTTCGTTTTTCTTTTTTTTTTTGCTGAACCAATCGTCATGAAATTTGGCAACTGTTCCCGAGGGATCGATACTAATGAGAGCGGAACCGCGGGCACAATATAGTATTAAATAAATTGTTAGGTTCCGTGTTTTTAAATATATTTATAAGATGAAGAAACAAATCAAATCAAAATGTTTATTTAATTAAGCTGTCTTTGAACACTTATTAATTGTCATATCTCATTTAACAACCTTTACAATAATAAAAATTGTTGACGTCAATAATTACTTATGGCTAAGTTTAGGCCGCTTCCAAAGCGCAGTGCAGAAGAAGCAGCAACAAACTGCACAGCGAATTTTCTCCAAGCGACGTCAACTCACTTGGTACATATATATGTGGACTGAGTGTGCATTGTTTGTATTAATTAAAACTCATGATAAAAATTTAATTCGAAAACAATTATGTCATATCATTGACAACATATAAAATAACTGTTATCATCGCCCATAGTAACAACAGCAATAATGTTCTTATAACAGGCATAACTTCGGAAGTGATTGCTCTTTTATCACTTTGGTGTCAAAGCCAAAGTAAAATATTGAACTATACTATAAGTATTCATTAATCTTCACCGATATGGACTTGTGAAAAAATATTTTTTGGGTTTCGTGCGGTCTAGTGACAAAACGGAAAACGGGTCTTATGGTATTTGGCTTTGTGTATCTGTCTGCCCCTAAGCCACAGCCAATTTGTTTACAAATCTACTAAACCGATTTAGTTGAAAAAGATTTATGTGATTCAAACAGGGTCACCTTTCCAAACATACACAAATGTTACTAATCAAATAAAATGGCTTGTTTCAAACACTTTTAATATATTTTGTTCATAATTTTACAATAAATCGATTTTTAATCATTCAACGAAAAAGACGAAAATTTACCCCAACCTCATCTTTCAAATCATGAGAACGATAATTTTTTGTAAAAATTACGTACTTGGGGCGGGAAAAAAGGAAATATCGTTATACGTTAATATGTCTAAAGTTGTGACGAAATATGTTATACCCAGCTGTATTTTTTACCATTAGAAAAAAATAAGAATATTATAAAATAAGTATAAATCGTATTTCCGCCATTTTAGAACTTTATTATATTAGCTTAGCAAAATGTTTGATACGATAACAAATGAACTGAAAACATAAGCAAAAGTCAATTAAAAATAAAAGAATAAGGCACTAGAAATGCAATAGACCGAGAATGATTTTTATGTTTATAGTAAATACTGTAATCGCATTAAAAAAAAAAGGATAAAGTTGAAGCGCTTTCAGTCCGAGAACTTTAAGGTCAAAGTTGCAGCTCAAAGTTGCAGATTTATCCATTCATTGAATTTTGTATTCATTTTGCTAAGCTAATATAATAAAGTTCTAAAATAGCGGAAATACGATTTATACTTATTTTATAATATTCTTATTTTTTTCCAATGGTAAAAAATACAGCTGGGTATAACATATTTCGTCACAACTTTAGACATATTAACGTATAACGATATTTCCTTTTTTCCCGCCCCAAGTACGTAATTTTTACAAAAAATTATCGTTCTCATGATTTGAAAGATGAGGTTGGGGTAAATTTTCGTCTTTTTCGTTGAATGATTAAAAATCGATTTATTGTAAAATTATGAACAAAATATATTAAAAGTGTTTGAAACAAGCCATTTTATTTGATTAGTAACATTTGTGTATGTTTGGAAAGGTTTTTTTTACATTTTTTTCCTCCCTCCTCCTCCTCCTCCCTATAAATACATTTATTAATGCGACATGACCCTGTTTGAATCACATAAATCTTTTTCAACTAAATCGGTTTAGTAGATTTGTAAACAAATTGGCTGTGGCTTAGGGGCAGACAGATACACAAAGCCAAATACCATAAGACCCGTTTTCCGTTTTGTCACTAGACCGCACGAAACCCAAAAAATATTTTTTCACAAGTCCATATCGGTGAAGATTAATGAATACTTATAGTATAGTTCAATATTTTACTTTGGCTTTGACACCAAAGTGATAAAAGAGCAATCACTTCCGAAGTTATGCCTGTTATAAGAACATTATTGCTGTTGTTACTATGGGCGATGATAACAGTTATTTTATATGTTGTCAATGATATGACATAATTGTTTTCGAATTAAATTTTTATCATGAGTTTTAATTAATACAAACAATGCACACTCAGTCCACATATATATGTACCAAGTGAGTTGACGTCGCTTGGAGAAAATTCGCTGTGCAGTTTGTTGCTGCTTCTTCTGCACTGCGCTTTGGAAGCGGCCTAAACTTAGCCATAAGTAATTATTGACGTCAACAATTTTTATTATTGTAAAGGTTGTTAAATGAGATATGACAATTAATAAGTGTTCAAAGACAGCTTAATTAAATAAACATTTTGATTTGATTTGTTTCTTCATCTTATAAATATATTTAAAAACACGGAACCTAACAATTTATTTAATACTATATTGTGCCCGCGGTTCCGCTCTCATTAGTATCAATCCCTCGGGAACAGTTGCCAAATTTCATGACGATTGGTTCAGCAAAAAAAAAAGAAAAACGAAATCACTTTTGTATTTATAATATTAATCCCTTGGATAGATGGGATACGAATGTGAAAATATTCTCAGTTTGTCAACGAATCGTAGAAATTGTTTGACTTCCAAATAAATATGTAGGTATTAAAAGGTATAATACTAGTCATTTCTTATCAACCGAATCTTTATTGTTTTTACTACGAAGTGTTTATTAGGAAAATATAAAAAAAATCTCATTGGTCATTGTTTACATACACATACATTTATTTCTGTTGAGTTATTCTTGGTATGATGTCATTACTGATTTATAACGAAAGACGAAAATGAGGACAAAGTTAGATAGAAATGCACACGAGGGGAAATCTTTGTGTGCGAGTCCAACTCGCTCGTACCACCATACAATAACTTCAAAAAAGTGGCCAAGTGCAATGTAGACCTGACCATAACGGTTCCGTAGTGGAAAGCATAGGAAATACGAAAACACGTGGCTCGAATCACTCCTCAAGTCAATACATTCAAATCACGCGTAGGTAGTGTGTTTTAGAGACACTGGGTACAAAATATGTTTATGAGAACTAGCCAAGTCGGACCTTAGGCTAATATAATATTATCCTAAGTTATAGAAAAAATGATATTTTATGTTGTTATAAATAAATTTCAGGACTGACCATTGAACTTGGCACCCATTTAGACCTCACTTCTGTTGTCGTTGAAGTCAACAACGAAGGCATATATCATTGAACTTGGCTCTCATTTCACAGTTATGTTTTTGATGGGATATATGTCTTAAATTGCACCAATGTCAAGAAAAGTAAAAATTAAAAATTAAGGGTGTGGTGTGAATACCCCACACCCCTAATGTTTAACTTTATTCTCTATTTGGATAAAATCTTCATTCAAAATACGAAATTACTATTTCTACTACCTATTATTATGAGTTTTTCCTTGAAGATGGCATGAAAACTTAGCTATTAGAAACGCATGGTTTGGTTATGAAGGAGTACAAACGGAGTACAAAACAGAAAATTAAATTCATTGTACGGAATCCCTGGTACACGAATTTTTATCGCGCTTGACCAGTTTTAGGGTTATGCTCTAAAGTGTGAAATATGAGGATGGAAAATTAAAAAACACCGGCCAAGTGTGAGTCAAACTCGCGCAATGAGGGTTCCGTACAATATGCTTCGTGAACACACACACAATGTGCAAAAATGTTTCATTCAATTGACTAGCGCTATCTAGTGATGTTTTAGTGAACTATTTCCCTAGATGAACTTATTGTGTTAAAAATATAGTGAGTTTACCACTTTATTTTCAAGTGATAGAATTCTTATTATTTTTCCTGTAATCTTTGAGGAATGAAATATATTTTGTAATTTTTCAAAATTTTCGGCCCAGTAGTTTCGGAGATCAGGGGGGGGGGGGGGGAATGGTAAATTTTTGCCTTGGTGAATAAAATCAAAGGTATTGATTTTAACCGAACAAAAAAATATTTTTGAGATCCTCATAATGAGCCCTTTCATTTGATATATGACGCAGTAAGGTTTGCAAAACTTTTTTTTTTTTATTGTAATTGGGCCCCTGAAAATGACCCTTTTGTCAAAAAAATCTTTAATTACTTTGCACATCTGTGTTTGGGTCATAGGATAACACCATCTTACCAAATTTCACCTAATTTGGTTCAGTAGATACGGAGAAAATCGGCTGTGACAGACGGACGGACGGACAGACAGACGCACGAGTGATCCTATAAGGGTTCCGTTTTTCAATTTTTATACGGAACCCTAAAAAGAAACTAACCTTAGATCTTAATTAACTTCTCTACGATAATTAATTATTATTTATTAATTGTTATATTAAATATGGTTAGTTTTTGAGATATAACACATTTACATAGAACGCAAATATAACTTTGTCATTCATACAGAAACCATGGAAAACAAAGTAATTTTTTCTGGCGAAAAATGATTGTGTTATTTTGCTTATCTATGCTTGGTACGACGGAACCCTTCGTGAGCGAGTCTGACTCGTACTTGCCAACTTTTTACTTTTATTAAATAATGGTATAATGATATGATTGTTATTGCAAGTTTTGAAATAATATAAAAAGCACAATAACACAATATTACAAAATACCGTATTTTTTTTCTTACTAGCAATTATTCTGCGACTTTGTCGGCATAAATTATGACCTATGTTACCCACAGAAAAATGAGCTTTCTATCCAAGACCTACCTACGCCAATCTGAAAATAATCATTTTCCATCTTGACCTGACCGGGAATCGAGCCCAGGATCTCCCGAGTGCCAACCTGTCATGATGACCACAAGGCCACGAGATCGTCTATCTTAACGACGATGATGTAATAACAAGGAAAATCTGTCTGTAAATCACCTAAACAATTCTACATAGGAGTTCACGAGAAGTGATTGATTGTTTACTTTTTATGTGCGATAAGAATAGCCACACGTAGAAATATAATTGTTAATTTATCAAAACAAGCGGCTGTAATCATAAAACAGAACGTGTATTTTTGATCACAAATACCAAAAACTAAATGGTACTATTGAACTTCGTACTCACTATTATTATTACAATGGGACTTAACTTACTGCGATTTTCTTTATGGAGATGACTCGTATCTCCTAAACTACACAACGTAGTTTTTCTACAAACAATCAAACTTAAGGGCTAGAATAATTATGACCTCTTTTTGGCTTCGCCATAGTCAGGTAGTTCAGGCCTCTAAGTTTGTTCCACAATCCTGGAAAAATAAACAAAGCTTGAAATTAAAGTAAGGTAAAAAGCGTAAATATTATAAATACTATATCATTTCGAGATAATGAACAAACCTATTGTATATTAAAGTGTATTTTTATTATTAATTCTTATATTAATTCTATATCAGGGAGAAAGAAATAAATTATTTTGTTAGTCGATCGTACGATTTGTAAAACAAATTCCTGTAAGTTGATGAGACAAAAAACCTTTACTTACCTTGCTGATTGATTTTGGTTACTATGATTGTAGATATTGAGAAACCCAAAATCTTTATTAATCTTATGATTTTGAATTGTATTGGTCATCCTTTATTAATATATAAAAATCAATACATATAGTCCACTTAAATAAGAACAGATGCAGATGTGACCAAGCGCCAACCTATGGTTTTTAGGGTTCCGTAGTAAACTAGGAACCCTTATAGTTTCGCCATATCTGTCTGTCTCTCCGTCCGCGGTTTTACTCAAGAGACTATATGTACTAGAAAGCTGTAATTTGGTATGAGTGTGTATATTAATCATGCCAAAAAAGAAGTAGAAAAAATTTCTGGAAAAAAATTTTTTTTAGGGTAGCGCCCATACAGGTAAAGTGGGCGTAATCTTTTTTTTTTTCTATACAAACCCATCGTATTAGGTATTTTTAAATAGGTCTTTAAAAAATATTGGGAAGTTGAGAACACCATTTTTCGATTTAGGGATCCGTTCCCAAAATATTTGCTTTTAAATTGCAAATTTTTGTTAGACGTAAGTGGCCCCCCATTCTATCTGCTGAACGGTTGTATATGGATACGTGAAAAAAATTACAGCAGTAGTATATATATTTAATTGAAAGGAAAACTATCAGAGCTGAGTACTAAGTACAAACTATAGTTATAGGCAATTGAGGCGTTATACTCGAAAATGTAAAATTTCATAACATTTTCATTGTTAGATGTTTTTGGTCGTTAAACTGTGAGGTGCAAGTGAGAACAATGATAACTCAAAGTTGTCATTCGCAACTCCGGAACACCTACACTGCGCGTGGCCCGACACGCACTTGACCGGTTTATTTTTTATTTATTTATAAAAATCGTTAATTTTATACCCATTTCTTTGATTTACTTTTCAATCAGAGTGAGAGGGAGATGGCATTATTACAATTTTACTATTTCCAGGAAAACTCTTTTTTAATTCATTAAATTGTTTAATACCCGCTAATTCATCAACATCGTATTGTCATTGATTGAATTATTTCGATCGATGGGAATGGCAGCGGGAAAATCATATACCTACATGAAACTAATGTCACGGCTATGCCGTCAAAGTTAATCTCTACATTAGACAAACTCCTGAGGTACAGACAAACATGCTACTTACTAGCAAGTGTGGACAGCCATGGATAAAAATAAGCATGCTACATTGTATCAAAAAATGACGTTCAAAAAGCGATACATGATATCCAAATTTGAATAAAATTTCATTTCATTTCATCCATCAATCACAAAAATTGATCGCAGTTGCAGGTTGATTAGCTATTTTTAACATGCTCGTCATTAAGTATACCGCAAACAAGCATAATCATGAGTAGCATGCTTATAAGTATGCTCAGAACTATCCTGTGGAACCCAACGATTACCCTTTTCATCCCTATTAAACGTCCCGCAAGCGATTTTAGAGTATGTTTTTATGTAGCATGCCTATTTTATTCGTAGCTGTTCTTCTGACTGGCTGTCAGGTGTATATGGGTACATGTAACTAAGTATCACGTGCTCACAACTAGGGTGAACTATTTCCCTAGATGAACTTATTGTGTTAAAAATATAGTGAGTTTACCACTTTATTTTCAAGTGATAGAATTCTTATTATTTTTCCTGTAATCTTTGAGGAATGAAATATATTTTGTAATTTTTCAAAATTTTCGGCCCAGTAGTTTCGGAGATCAGGGGGGGGGGGGAATGGTAAATTTTTGCCTTGGTGAATAAAATCAAAGGTATTGATTTTAACCGAACAAAAAAATATTTTTGAGATCCTCATAATGAGCCCTTTCATTTGATATATGACGCAGTAAGGTTTGCAAAACTTTTTTTTTTTTATTGTAATTGGGCCCCTGAAAATGACCCTTTTGTCAAAAAAATCTTTAATTACTTTGCACATCTGTGTTTGGGTCATAGGATAACACCATCTTACCAAATTTCACCTAATTTGGTTCAGTAGATACGGAGAAAATCGGCTGTGACAGACGGACGGACGGACAGACAGACGCACGAGTGATCCTATAAGGGTTCCGTTTTTCAATTTTTATACGGAACCCTAAAAAGAAACTAACCTTAGATCTTAATTAACTTCTCTACGATAATTAGTATATTAATTATTTTTAGTTGTGGTAGAGCCACGCTACCGGCAAAAATCACTTCAGCTGGTAGCATGAATGGGCCGGCTCGTCCGGGGAAGTACCACACTCTCACAGAAAATCGACGTTTGAGTAGTAGTTTTACAGCTTCTATGCTTCGTTCGGTGAGTGAGAGAGCCGGAGGCCCATCCCCCCTCCCCTCTGGGGAGGGAAAACAAAAGGCCGGCAACGCTCTTGTCATACCCCTGGTGTTACATTAGTCCATGGGCAGCGGTGATCACTTACCATCAGGTGACCCGCTTGCTCGTTTGCCGTCCTCTGACATAAAAAAAAAAAAAAAAAAAAAAAAAAAAAATTAATTATTATTTATTAATTGTTATATTAAATATGGTTAGTTTTTGAGATATAACACATTTACATAGAACGCAAATATAACTTTGTCATTCATACAGAAACCATGGAAAACAAAGTAATTTTTTCTGGCGAAAAATGATTGTGTTATTTTGCTTATCTATGCTTGGTACGACGGAACCCTTCGTGAGCGAGTCTGACTCGTACTTGCCAACTTTTTACTTTTATTAAATAATGGTATAATGATATGATTGTTATTGCAAGTTTTGAAATAATATAAAAAGCACAATAACACAATATTACAAAATACCGTATTTTTTTTCTTACTAGCAATTATTCTGCGACTTTGTCGGCATAAATTATGACCTATGTTACCCACAGAAAAATGAGCTTTCTATCCAAGACCTACCTACGCCAATCTGAAAATAATCATTTTCCATCTTGACCTGACCGGGAATCGAGCCCAGGATCTCCCGAGTGCCAACCTGTCATGATGACCACAAGGCCACGAGATCGTCTATCTTAACGACGATGATGTAATAACAAGGAAAATCTGTCTGTAAATCACCTAAACAATTCTACATAGGAGTTCACGAGAAGTGATTGATTGTTTACTTTTTATGTGCGATAAGAATAGCCACACGTAGAAATATAATTGTTAATTTATCAAAACAAGCGGCTGTAATCATAAAACAGAACGTGTATTTTTGATCACAAATACCAAAAACTAAATGGTACTATTGAACTTCGTACTCACTATTATTATTACAATGGGACTTAACTTACTGCGATTTTCTTTATGGAGATGACTCGTATCTCCTAAACTACACAACGTAGTTTTTCTACAAACAATCAAACTTAAGGGCTAGAATAATTATGACCTCTTTTTGGCTTCGCCATAGTCAGGTAGTTCAGGCCTCTAAGTTTGTTCCACAATCCTGGAAAAATAAACAAAGCTTGAAATTAAAGTAAGGTAAAAAGCGTAAATATTATAAATACTATATCATTTCGAGATAATGAACAAACCTATTGTATATTAAAGTGTATTTTTATTATTAATTCTTATATTAATTCTATATCAGGGAGAAAGAAATAAATTATTTTGTTAGTCGATCGTACGATTTGTAAAACAAATTCCTGTAAGTTGATGAGACAAAAAACCTTTACTTACCTTGCTGATTGATTTTGGTTACTATGATTGTAGATATTGAGAAACCCAAAATCTTTATTAATCTTATGATTTTGAATTGTATTGGTCATCCTTTATTAATATATAAAAATCAATACATATAGTCCACTTAAATAAGAACAGATGCAGATGTGACCAAGCGCCAACCTATGGTTTTTAGGGTTCCGTAGTAAACTAGGAACCCTTATAGTTTCGCCATATCTGTCTGTCTCTCCGTCCGCGGTTTTACTCAAGAGACTATATGTACTAGAAAGCTGTAATTTGGTATGAGTGTGTATATTAATCATGCCAAAAAAGAAGTAGAAAAAATTTCTGGAAAAAAATTTTTTTTAGGGTAGCGCCCATACAGGTAAAGTGGGCGTAATCTTTTTTTTTTTCTATACAAACCCATCGTATTAGGTATTTTTAAATAGGTCTTTAAAAAATATTGGGAAGTTGAGAACACCATTTTTCGATTTAGGGATCCGTTCCCAAAATATTTGCTTTTAAATTGCAAATTTTTGTTAGACGTAAGTGGCCCCCCATTCTATCTGCTGAACGGTTGTATATGGATACGTGAAAAAAATTACAGCAGTAGTATATATATTTAATTGAAAGGAAAACTATCAGAGCTGAGTACTAAGTACAAACTATAGTTATAGGCAATTGAGGCGTTATACTCGAAAATGTAAAATTTCATAACATTTTCATTGTTAGATGTTTTTGGTCGTTAAACTGTGAGGTGCAAGTGAGAACAATGATAACTCAAAGTTGTCATTCGCAACTCCGGAACACCTACACTGCGCGTGGCCCGACACGCACTTGACCGGTTTATTTTTTATTTATTTATAAAAATCGTTAATTTTATACCCATTTCTTTGATTTACTTTTCAATCAGAGTGAGAGGGAGATGGCATTATTACAATTTTACTATTTCCAGGAAAACTCTTTTTTAATTCATTAAATTGTTTAATACCCGCTAATTCATCAACATCGTATTGTCATTGATTGAATTATTTCGATCGATGGGAATGGCAGCGGGAAAATCATATACCTACATGAAACTAATGTCACGGCTATGCCGTCAAAGTTAATCTCTACATTAGACAAACTCCTGAGGTACAGACAAACATGCTACTTACTAGCAAGTGTGGACAGCCATGGATAAAAATAAGCATGCTACATTGTATCAAAAAATGACGTTCAAAAAGCGATACATGATATCCAAATTTGAATAAAATTTCATTTCATTTCATCCATCAATCACAAAAATTGATCGCAGTTGCAGGTTGATTAGCTATTTTTAACATGCTCGTCATTAAGTATACCGCAAACAAGCATAATCATGAGTAGCATGCTTATAAGTATGCTCAGAACTATCCTGTGGAACCCAACGATTACCCTTTTCATCCCTATTAAACGTCCCGCAAGCGATTTTAGAGTATGTTTTTATGTAGCATGCCTATTTTATTCGTAGCTGTTCTTCTGACTGGCTGTCAGGTGTATATGGGTACATGTAACTAAGTATCACGTGCTCACAACTAGCCAGAAGCATGCTAGTAAGTAGCAAGTGTGTCGTAGCTTTACTCTTGTTCTTCGAATACACCCCGCATCTTGAGCGGTATATTTATTTACAAACCGACCGGCCGGCCGTCAGTGTGAATCGGACAACCGACAAGCGAACACAACAATCAAATCACACGCAACACAAATATGAAGCTCCTATTATGCTGTGAGTCATTTTATTTTATTTGCATTAGTGATTACTTCCGCAATTTGTTTCTTATTTGAATACTTACATAAGTATACGAAATAAAAACGTATTTAAAAACTCTTATTAAAATAAAAAAATAAGAAATGGGAAAAAAACCACGCAGGCAGAATGGATTTTTCTCCCATATCTTATTTCTTTATTTTAAAAAGAATATAATAAAAATAGCATTGAGAATGCATAAAAACACTTATAAACTATTCTATTTTAAAACAATTTTTCAAGTTACCTTCGTATTTTATCGCTGTGATTTGTTAATATCAAAACTTATCATCGGGGCAAAAATGTATTTATTTTAGTTTCAAGTGCATTATGATATGTTCGAACTTTTATTTTCACGCGTAAACACAATAATTATCTACACAATAGTAAGTTAAATAGGTGCGCGTGAGTTCAAAGTAGTCTCAGACCACACAATGATACAACACATAGTAACAATGCTAAATCGTAAAACCACAAAAACCGTTGAAGAAAAAAGTGCACAAACCTATTAATAGATAATCGATCGCCCGACAGATTACCCACAAGATTTTTTTTAAGATACCGTTTCCTACCATCGAGTCTTTTTTCCGAAATGAAGTCTTAGATCTTTAATAAATAAATATAAATAATATATACGGGCAAATCACACAGATTGAGCTAGCCCCAAAGTAAGTTCTTATGAAAGACTTGTGTTATGGGATACTAACTCAACGATAGAATAATTTATAACAAATATACATATATAGATAAACATCCAAGACCCAGGTCAATCTGAAAAAGATCGTTTTCCATCTTGACCTGACCGGGGATCGAACCCGGGACCATCCGTGTCACAGGCAGGCGTGATGACCGCTGCGCCACGGAGCTCGAGATCTTGTTGCAATTAAGATCGTCTAACTCGAAAGAAATTATAGACATCTGTAAAGAAAAGCAAAAAGATCCGCAGAAAGTTGCATATAAATCGATCTCATTCGATAATGTTTCATTATCAACTATAATTTAAATTTTCTGTACCTAGGTAAAAAACTACTAGTTGTTTATCAGCCAGCCCCAGCAACCAGCCTTTATGATTCGCTGCGCATGAGCAGTTGTATAATGCATGAAACCTTTAATTGCATTATCGTTCACCGTGACCTGACATGCACACTTAAACTTTTATAAACTGTAACAAATATTGTCGTTTGTATACATACTATATTTATATATAATTATGTATATTTTATAGACATGGGCCCTGTTTACCCCGCAAGGGAAAAAAACGTGAAAGTATGTACTATCACGTATTTTTCCCTGGCGGGGTAGACAGAGCCCAGGACTATAAAACCTAAAGGCCACTTTAGCATGTGGGTGGGCTTGTAGGTAAAGAACAAAATCAAAATAGTGATGGGTTGCTAGCCGCATCGCCTACTGCCATAATTGACTGAGTTTGATTATAACCTTATCAAATCTATACATGACAGATTTATCACAACAAGCATTTTTTTACACTAGTGACACTAATTGATGTATCGTTACCTGAATACGTAAAATGAATTTTGTGAGGTCCAATACTACCCTCATGTAAAATAACTAATTTAAAAGAAAACGGAGATATTATTTAAAATTTTGTTTTGTGAGGCCTTAGGTGACCTCCAAACTATTTTATTAACTACTGTTTTAGTGGCCTTTTAGAAGTTGTTGAAAACCCTCCTATATAACAAAATAAAAAAAAAACTCAAAAAAATTGTACAAGTATTCTGTTTGGTTTAATTTGATTTATATTAATTCGTTGTTGTTCAGGTTCTTACACCTTTAAAGAACACTAGCAATTTTTTCGCGACTTTGTCCGCCTAAATTATAGCCCAAGTCACCCGTATATAAATTAGTATTCTGTAGGGGAAGGAATTTTGAAAATCTGTTTAGTAGTTTCCGAGTCTAATAAATGCAAACAAACAAACAATCAAATCTTCCTCTTTATAATATACCTATAATCATAGTCATATTTTAATCAAAATCATATATATAATATACATAGTATAGATACTACTTAATACCATGTAAGATTAAATTGTAAACAAATTAGAAGTTTATTTATTTATTGTTGCACATTGTTCATAACAGATTTTCGAAATTAACTTCGTCGTCGACTACCTTTGTATTTATGTTTCCTTGTTTACCTCATTCATAACTTCGAAGGACATTATTTAAAGATTTGTGTAAACGGTTGTCTAGGTCAGTTTCTACCACAATAGCTAGAGGCTCATTAATCTACTCATTATATGTCTTTGTAAATAATATAAACTTACTAAGTTATTTTCGTATTTACCATCTAATAAACAACTTCAGTACTTAAATTATTCAAAGACATTTAAGTCTACCATTGTCTAGTTCAAAGCCATTAAAAGATTATGCATTTGTATCACTAACGGCCTTTTGTACACAGATGTAGTCACTTTATGACGTCACTGTATTCACGATACACCGGGATTCCCGCTTGTCAACAAGGTTGACTGGTTTTCCTATATTTTAATAGTAATTGCCCTTGCTTTCAAGATGTGATTGCTTTTTAATTGCAAACAATTACTGAATTTTGTTTTGACGACATCATTATACCAGTTCAATCTCAAAATCGATTGTGGTTTTGTCATTAAGGAGCAAGTTAGTGAGTTCTTTAATCAAAATTATCAGAAAGTACTTAAATAGTTACTTATCTTCTACTCATCCAAGCTTGTTGACAATTATACCTCCAACAGCTAGAGTGCGCACGAAATGGGTCCGCTATTATGGCATATGAGTTACTAAAGGGTTGTTTGACGCGTGTTAGGACCTCGCGAACATAAAGAACTGATTTTAATGGGTTATTCCGTATTCATCCCACGTATTCTCAATGCCTGACAAACTTAAAAATTAATTAAATAGTTAAACTACTGTGACACATTTGCTTTAATATCTTATTCATTCGAGCACTAGTTTGATAGTTCTTGCGATTAGTTCGATTTAAAGATATGAACAATACTGCTTTGAATATGTTGTGGCAATTTTTTACAGTCAGCTGGACTATCATTCTTATACATGTAGGCTGGAAAGGGAGTGCTTTAGAATAGCTTAGCACATTGAGATATAATACTAGAGGAGCTACCTTGTATATTGGCATTGTTCCATTCCTCGAAATTTAAAATTTAAGCGCTGCATCGCTAAAACAAATAACGAAGCGTCCAATCATACATAACTCAATACCTCTGCGCTATATTTGCTACTCTTACGTGTTTCCATAGCAACATGTCAACATAATCCAAAATGGCGGGAGGTAATTAAATTGACTTTTTTTTGTAAAAAATAATGTAATTGCTGATGAAAATTTGTTCCTTTGCACTGTGCAGTGTTCGATAAGTTATTACTGTAATAACTCAATACATTTTTTTATGATTTTTACCAAGTTTTTGTTTATTAATTGTGGAAAGTACCACAAGCGAAAGAGCTAACAACTGACTGAGTTGTGGCGCGATGGCCACAATTGAACGGGATAAAGTAAGGATTTGCGGTGTTTTCTCTAGTAGTTATATCTCAATGGCTTAACACAAATTTGTTATTTCTTAGGTTTGGATCTAATAGAACTAGCCTCGCTCTTTTTAACAATAGCATCTTTAAAGCGCGGAGATTAAATTAAAATTTTCATACAAATTAGCACTAAAATTTTTACAATTGACAAAAATTTGTGATTTCGCCCTAAGTTGAACACGCTCGCTCTGTTTTGGTAACAAGGAAATATAAAAAGTCTAATATGAATCCTCCTTGAGTAGTTCCACAACTTCATAACTTGTCATTTTTCCGGAAACAGAAAACTGTTTATAAATAACAGGTAAAAGGTACATGAACTACACTAGCTTTCGTCCCCGGCTTTAAAAAATAATATGGATCGCGACTATAGTAAGAATTATTTCTTTTTAGATACTACCTCTGATACTGACAGAATGATAGATAAATAATTGATATCTACTATACATTTACATCATAATGAACAATCAGTCGTTTAGCAGACTATAAAAGTAGAAGAAACAAATATACTTACCTACAAACACGTTTATATTCGTACTTACAAAATTTAATATTGATATTGTCTGCTTCCAATGACCCCGAATATGATTACATCTACCATCGACATTCGAGATTTGCATAAAAAACGCCCAGCAACGCCAGCCCCAAACCTGTTCCATAGAAATATAAACATGACTTAGCTAACAAGGATAAGAGCAATGTTATTTATATCTGAGATTTTTTCTTGGAAGTCTCAATTTTTGTCGTTTCTTTGTAGTAAGTATATAAGTTTCGTGAATTCACGAATTATACTGAAGGTCAGTTAATTTTCCTAGATAATCAAAACATTCCAATTCGCATAGTAAATACCTTCATTGAAATTACAACATACCGAATACTAATGATAACATCTTTTAAATATATATCCATTTAAATAATGTATTGCTATCATACTGCTATTATCAGTTTATATGTCGCAGATATATTTTGAAAGCTGTTATATTATAAATGGGTGGGTTTTAGAATAGCTTAGCACTGAATTTAGATATTTTGCGGATTAGAATCGATACAATCAAATTTTTTTCTTCGTTTAGACACCATTAAGTGCCTTTTTAGGGTTCCGTAGTAAACGAGGAACCCTTATAGTTTCGCCATGTCTGTCTGTCTGTCTCCTAAATTATCCTGCTAAAAGCATATTGTTTTGCGTTTTACTTATCAATAAATCCACGAGATAACATACCTCTTCCAAAAATAGATAAGTAGCGAAAACTCTTTATAATTTGTTTATCTACCAATTTTTTGATAATGCACACACCGGGTCGCTTTATGTGTAATGATAATGATATTTATTCCACACTAGCTGATGCCCGCGACTTTGTCCGCGTGGACTCCGGCGTATTAAAATACCTTAATACGAACTAAACATACATAAGAAAATACTTGTAGCAGTATTATAAAATTGTAGGGCATTGCATTGACTGTTGCTTAATACTAGAGGGATAAGATTCTTTAAGACTTTTTGAGCCACCGACAAGATAAAAAGAAGACTATATAGCTAGCTCCAAGTGAGCTTGCGCTACTTCACCATACTTTGAGGTATGGGCAGAGTGCCCTCAACCTATCGCAAATCTCCAAAGGGCCTTCGGGAGGGACGGACCTCAGCTTTAGGTGTTGGCTGTGTATTCCAGGCTTGGAGAGACAGCAAACTCTCATGTTTTGCCTTATGGGCTGAAAACTACGTTGCCAATCATACTCTACGTACTCTATCCCAGTGGACTCTGTAAAATTGTCGATATAAAATTTGATATGGTAGTGTATCAGATGTTCTAAATCTTTGATTTTTTATCTCAACAAAAAATACTGATCATGCTGAACAACTTTTGCTACAGCGTCATTTTTATATTTCCTTTGGTTTATCTGGAGCATCAGGTGTTCCAAATCTTCAAATTAAATACCTCAACAAAAAATGCTCATAAGGTTGAATAACTTTTGCCTAGGCGTCATTTATATATTTCTTATAGTTCAGCCATTATGATGATATAGCCATAGACCATTATGATGCTGCATCAGGTGTTCCATTTTCCTAAATTATTTCTACCCTATATATTGCCACGGCTTAATAGCAAAAAAGTTTCATTCGAATCTGTCTAATATTGCCGGAGATAAACGTGATCATACATACAGACAGACAGACATAAGAAATTATAAACAAATTTTTTTTGGTCTTTGGAACATTATTGAGTTTATTTCTATTTCTAGTGTTTCTAGGAAAAAAATCGTGTTTCTTTTATAAAAAGATGAGAATGAATACGAATTAAAACACCGATTTCATAGTGTCATTTCACATATATGTAAATTGCCGAGCAGGCCACAAATGCAAAAATAATATCGATTTCACTTTCTGTCGATGTTTTTATCAACCAATCATCTACAATAAATAGTCACATAGCAGCGCAGTCACAGCAACATATGACATAGGGTACATGTAACATAAAAATATCTCGAGTTTCTTTTTGTTCGGAAGGCTCGATAAGATGATTGTTTCTCGGAAACCAAATAGTACTGTAATAACTAAATCATATAGGGTATAATATAAAGTCGCGGGGAATAGATAGTTAATTTACCTTTTAACTTATTTGATAAATACACACATCGGGTTCCGTGATGTAACTGACATTGAACTTTAACTTTTATGATAATGACTGTGACAATTGTTGGCGGGTATGTTTAATTAGGTAAATGAATGGTTGATTTTCTCTTTTATTAGCTACGTGATAAGCATGTTAATCAATTGAAATATAACAATTTAACCTTGAAAAATTTAGTGCTTTGGTTTACCTTCCAGCGATAGAATTTAGCTGAAATACGAATGGAATTAGTATAATTTTTACAATTAAGAAAGGGTTACAGTTTATCAGATAGTTGGATATCTTTAAATCTTTGTTTGGTACATACCTAGGTATGAAGATGTCGGGCGAGAGGTTTGAAATTAAAAAAATAAAATAAATAAATACGACAGTGAGTTTGTTTATTTGTTTGTTTGTTACACTTTCAATCCGTATCTACTGAACCAATCATCATGAAATTTTGCATACACATAGGTTAAGGTATTGAGAACGACATAAGCTAATATCACGTGGGTAAATCCGCGGGTAACAGGTAGTAATAAAATAAAACTCATTCAATGCGCGGTTACGCCAATGCACTTGAACAATAAGGTAATATGTGTTCTTATCAATTCAAAGCAGGAATGCTCGCTCAAGGACTTTGAGGTGTCAATTTATATAGATTCAAATCAAATCACTTCTTTATTCCGTATTTATGAGAGAGTCTGTCATAAACCTAATCAAAATAGAGATGAGTTCGCCAAAGTATCTATGATAAGCTTCCTAGGATATTCATTAAGTATGCCTAATTCTTTTTCAATACATTTGCTAATAATACGGTTCTTATGACATCGAAACTTGAATGGTAATGATGTATTAAGGGCACTTGTGCTTTTTACTTTACAACAATGTGACGAGCTCCGTGGCGCAGCGGTTAACACGCCAGGCTGCGACACGGTTGTTCCCGGGTTCGATCCCCGGTCAGGTCAAAATGAAAAACGATCTTTTTCAGATTGACCTGGGTCTTGGATGTTTATCTATATGTGTATTTGTTATAAAATATTCTATCGTTGAGTTAGTATCCCATAACACAAGTCTCGAACTTACTTTGGGGCTAGCTCAATCTGTGTGATTTGTCCGTATATATTTATTTATTTTTATTATATTTTAATTACAACCGCTCAGTATCCCAATGCCACAGATGCAAAAAATTTTAACCTACTTTAAAATAGAGGTGGTTATCAATTCGGTGGTATGTACTTTTTTGTGAAAAATAAATCTGAGTAAATGTACCTGGTTATTATAAATGTATTTTTACAAACTGCTTTAGTTCCTAACTTTTATAAATTCCTTATTTGCTGAACTGCACTTGTTCTAGTTTATATGGTAATCGCAAATGTATTGAAAAACGACGTATGATGCTCGTACGGTAAGCTATCTAATTATAGTCATCGGTTTATTATAGTGCCTATAAACACCTCGACTGTAATATCCAGTTTACCGTACTTGCATCATAATCACGTTATATTAATGAGGTATCTATTTTTTAATTAAAGTATAAAAAATAATTCTTTTTTTACAGTATTTGCCGTCATGGCGTTATCCATGGCTGAGGATACCGCCGTCAGCGATATATTAAAACAAGCCAATCAAAAATTCACCGCAAGGATGTTCACAGTAAGTCTCCAAACGATTAAGTCTATTTAGGTCACCCACCCCTAGTACATGAACCATGAACTGACCCGGGAGTCGTGGGTTCGATTCCCACGGGAAGCATACTTTGTTAAGTTGTTTCCAGTTTGGTTAGGACATTGCAGGCATGAATCACCTGAATGTCTGATAAGAAAGATGAGTCCGTGCTTCGGAAGGCACGTTAAGCTGTTGGTCCCGGCTGCCATCTGGTAGTCGTTAAAGGAACCACGTCAGAGGCCGAGAGGCGGTTCCAAAGAACTCTGACATCAGGGTGTGCATGGTCGACTGACCGTGTCACCTACTCGAAATGATGATGAACCTAATAATATTTTTGAGAGGAGCTTCGAGGCTTCAAATTTTTGTTTTAAAGTTTTATTTATGAAGAGCATCTATGACTTGGCAACCTACAGTAATTTTACAGGGTTTAATTAAAATAAAAAATATCTTCACTAAGCCCTTATAATGGACTGAGGCTAGGTGCCCTTTGCGCAGGTGCAATAAATGCTTAACTCTCAAAAGCTTATTACCTAAGCTGGGACTAGGTAGATTGATTTTATGTACTTGTATCACGAACTGTCATAGAAATCAAAACATGGATAAACCTATCACTACATATCACTATCACTACATCACTACATATTATAAAACAAAGTCCTCCACCGCATCTGTCTGTCTGTCTGTTCGCGATAAACTCAAAAACTACTCAACGGATTTTCATACGGTTTTCACCAATAGATAGAGTGATTCATGAGGAAGGTTTTAAGGTATAATACATGCCCGGGCGCAGCCGGGTAGGGCTGCTAGTTATGGATAAATATATTAACTAACACTACTTTTTCAAAATGCACAGGGACGAAGCCACGGGCAAAAAGGAATGCTACAGTTCCTTTACAAATCTAACAATTTTGAAATTCCGGGAATATCTTTTTTAAATCGCGGATACCCGGAGACATGTCCATATTTTTGTTATGGTGAATACTCTTTATTCACCATAACAAAAATATGAACTAAAAAACCACATAAAAATTGGTACAAAGGCGGACTTATACACCTTAGGTTACTGCCCCCAAATCAATTTACGTACTCTTGCCTTTGCTTATTACAAACTCTCTTTTTTTTAGTTCAATTCGTATTACTATTTTTTTCAAATACAAACAGAGGTCTGAAAAGATTGAATTAATTTACATCGATTGGAATGTACTCCTAATCTACCAGTCAAGCGGAAAAAGGTGTCCATTTTGCAACACAAAATCCGGATCAGTTCGAGCTTTCACGTACAGTCTGGAGACAAGCTTCCAAGTCCATTCCGAGAATTCAATTTACACACGGTCTAAATTCCTCTGTGTTTAACGAGAATTGAATAACCTTGAAATTAAACTTCCATTACTGTTTCAAATGAGACTATTTAAATACAACACGAATAAGCTAGCCCTAAAGAAGTAATTCTCAAATTGAGTATATGATGGGGAAAAAATACTACTGCCAAAGTATTATACCCTATGTTACTTGAAATATACAGAAAAACAGTAACGTTTCCCCCTATATATTTATTTATTAATTTTTTATCTGACACATCAGAATCTGTTGAGGTATTTAGAAGTAATGGAACAATCCCAGGCCATCCCGACAAAATAGCACTTAGTGACCAGTTTTTAAATAACAAATTTGTTATTTCCAGCAAGTAGTAAAGCAGCACCCGAAGGAGAGCGTGGTGCTCTCAGCATTCTCCGTCCTGACTCCCCTCGCCCAGCTGAGTTTGGCTTCAGAGGGCGAGTCTCACGATGAACTGCTTAAAGCTATCGGCATGCCAAATGACAACTCTGTAAGTAGAAAAACACACCTAAGCATTTTCCTAGTTGCATAATCAGCTGGTTACATCAGAGCCTAGAGTCAGCTACCAAGACAGTATTGATTCTGTAGAAAAATCATAATTTACCCTTGACTACTCATTGATTTCAAGGGGTAATTTATACCGCTCCTATGTATAAACAATTTTTTTATGAAACAATGCGATCTCGAAAATTTTCATCAACAGTCTTATACAAATTGCCCTATAGGCTAAATACTTGTGAATGCCATATTTTGAGATCCTAGCACACACGGTCTTAATAGAAAACGTCGTAGGACTTGGCGGGCTGAGTTTGCCCTTCAAGGCTATATCGAATGTGAATTTAGACCTGAAAATCTTGAAATCAAAATATTTTTCTTTATTAACTCATCCCTCTTTACGTAAGAGTGGAGACAGCACGTAAGATATTTTATTATATGACACCATTAAGTATAATATTATATTTATTTTGCAGACAAAAGAAGTGTTCAAGAGCCTGACGCAGAACGTACGAAACATAAAGGGCGTAGAACTGAAGATGGCCAACAAAGTGTATATCCCTCCTAACTATGAGCTGAATGACCAGTATTCTGCTGTATCCAAAGAGGTGTTTGATTCTGAAGTCCAGAAAGTGGACTTTGTTAAGAATGTGGATGCTGCCAAAACTATTAACGCATGGGTATGTAAAAAATAATATTTTGTGGTTCACAGCTCCACTTACGCCGATGTTAGTCTCACGGTAACAGTACTCATGATGATGAGCATTGCCGGTAACGTATGTTAAGCAATCCTGGGCGTAGTTACTACTAAGATGGTCAACCATCTCAGTGACAAATACGTATAACCTACTACGCCAGGACTACACAGGTGGCATATAATATCTTGAGTTCCTGTGACTCCTTTAGCCATTTGGTCCTGGATTTTATCATTAAATGGTAGTTGTTAAGCTATGTCAGCTTAAACAAATGTAACATCAGGTTTAGCCACACGCACTAACTAAACAAACAAAACACGAGAGAAAACACAGCAAACGTCACATCTACAATACGATATACCGAACAAACTTTTTTGAAATAGCGGGCTGAGTCTAAAAATTAAAAGAATATATTTAGCTACCGTTTTTTAAACACTTATTAAAAACGGTAACTTAATACTTCCTTTGACTTTTTAGACTCCGTCATGTCATGCCTTTATTTTAATGATTAAACTGTACAATTTTTAATGCTTGTATGCTTATTCTTTGAGCGAAATAATTATTAGCCCTCTGGTCATCCGACACCTTGACCAGCCTTATTTTTACAAACTTGAATAGTTTGTAAACCTTCGGACCCCATGAACCTAGTGTTATAATTTGATATACCTATTAGTAAGATAAAATTATTTGGTGGCTGTTCATAGTGATTTTTTATGCGTAGTTATGTTTATGTAATTTATGCCTTTTCTTCCACTTTTATTAATCACTTTACTTTGGTTTGTGACAGGTTGAAGACCACACCAACAAACGCATCAAGGACTTAGTGGACCCAAATAATCTAGGACCCGACACCAAGGCTATTCTGGTCAACGCTATCTACTTTAAGGTATCACTATTATATCGTCTTACAACAACCCTTACTAAGTTTTCCTTACTTTACGTCAAACAACTTTTCCTTGTTTAGACGACCTCCTTGGCGCAGCGGTTAAAATATGCCAGCCTGCGACAATAGTGGTCCCGGGTTCCATCCCCGGTCAGGTCGTGATGGAAAATTATTGGCCTGGGTCTTAGATGTTTATCTTTTAAGTATCTACTGTAAAATATATATCGTTGCCATACTTTAGGTAGTTCACTTTCATTAAGTATAATAATATGTAGGCAAAGCAATGCCTCAGCATGTGCAGACAAGCGTCTTATGTAGCGTTGATTTTCAGGCACCCTTTCTCACTTTATATTCACACCAACTTCATATGTGTATTTAGTCTTAGGTAAGTATACTAACTAAGTAAATGCTTATTATAGGGAAGCTGGAAGGAAAAGTTCAATAAGGATGCGACACATGACATGCCATTCCACATTTCCAAGGACAAGACAGTTAACATTCCATTCATGCACAAGGAAAGCGACTTTTTATATGGAAACAGTAAAGAACTGAATGCTCAGGTAATTTTAATTAAATAGTTTTCGAAAGAAAACCACGCGTTGCACTTTAAAAAATATTAGAGACCATATGTCACGAAATTTGAAAAGGATTTTACGATCCTTTATTTATCCTAATACTTACATTCAGAGGTTACAATAGAGCAAGCAACTAGTGCTATGCTTATTATGGAAGAAATAGGTTCATAATTCGATAAATACAAACATCTGCACTCTGAAAACTCCTTTGGGAATTTGTGTCAAAACTGTTGATTTTATTCAAAAATACGATAAAGGAATTTAATATTATCAAGATGTTCATAATGATGGATAATCATAAGATAGTATGAAATTACAAAAGCCATCTTTCTCATCCCTTAAATACCTATTTGTCTATTTGTATTGATATCGCGCCTCTTTTACCTGTTTAGTGCTAGTGTGTTTATTTTCTATGTCTACAAAATTCTATTTGCAATACAAAATTTAAGAAGTTGCCTTTGCTGGGAATTTTTATTCATAAATTCACCAAAATAAAAATGATATATAAAAAGAATTTGAGATAAGAATTAATTTTTCAACTCCCGATACTTTTTTGATAGAACTTTAATATTTATACATTTTCGATTTGATCATTCACAAACTTTTACTCTAATGGTTAAAGAAAAATGTTTTGTCTAGTCTAACCAATTACAATTCCATAGCTCCTGCAACTGCCATATGAAGGCGATGAAGCTTCATTCCTTATTGTGCTCCCGAATGAAGTTGATGGTCTATCAGCTTTGGAAGAGAAACTGAAGGACCCGGCTGTTCTCCAAAACGCTATCGAGCAAATGCATACTGTGGAAGTTACGGTCTCCTTGCCAAAATTCAAGATCGAAACCAAGACCGACCTCAAAGAAGTTCTGCAAAACGTAAGTTATTTTTTTACAACGTATAAATAAAAACCGGCCAAGTGCGTGTCGGGCCACGCGCAGTGTAGGGTTCCGTAGTTGCAAATGACAACTTTGAGTTCACACTATTCACACTCGCACCTTACAGTTTAACGACCAAAAACATCTAACAATGAAAATAGTATGAAATTTTACAGTTTATAAGTTGGTTGCCTATAACTTTTTAGTTTGTACTTACAACTCAGCTCTGATAGTTTTCCTTTCAACTTCAGTATATATGCTACTGCTGTAATTTTTTTCACGTATCTATATATAACCGTTTAGCAGATAGAGGGGGGGGACACTTACCTCTAACAAAAATTCGCACTTTAAAACCAAATATTTCGGAAACGGAGCCCTTAATCAAAAAATGGTGTTCTCAACCTCACAATATTTTTGAAAGACCTATTTAACGATACCCCACACAATAGGTAAATAGAGAAAAAAAAATTACCCCCTCACTTTACTTGTATGGGAGCTACCCTAAAAAAAATTTTTTTTCAAGATTTTATTCTACCACTTTTTTGCCATGATTAATATACATACTCATACCAAATTACAGCTTTCTAGTACTTATAGTCTCTGCGTAAAACCGCGGACGGACAGACAGACAGACAGACAGACAGACATGGCGAAACTATAAGGGTTCCTTGTTTACTACGGAACCCTAAAAAGCGCAAAACCTGAAATAAGTTTGTTCAGAATCAAGAGTGGAATCAATTACACAAATAAAAAATAGGGGTCAGATCATCACCAAAAAATATTTTACTTACGCCGTGTTTGATCGTTACTTAACCCTATCATGCATGCGGCGACACGCAAGGTGCTTCATCGCTCTAGATTGAGTAAATCACTATAGACTTTTTAATTTGCAACCAACACAAGAAACAAAAATAACTAATATCTACGTATATAATCCGCAAAATTAAATTTAATAATTGATTTATTTTTTATAATATAAATAAGTTGGGGTGTCTGAGGTATTGCGCTTTTTTTCATTAACACTTTGTATTAACATTTCAGTATTATTTTTGTATTTTGGGCTCTGTCTACCCCGCAAGGGATAAAGACGTAATAGTATGTATGTATATATTATTATTGCCAATATTCTTATCAAAAGTAGAGTGTATCGTGTTCCGCCGCCGTTTATTATTGAATTTTTCAATATCGTATAATTAATATACGGTATATTATGAACTGAAACGTGACTTTAATAAAGAAGTTATTAAACTGACTGAGCAGAGAGAGAAATGGAAAAAAATCCAACGGCAAGAGCCCTATTTGTTAACTAGATGATATGATAATTCGTTGCGGCCGGTTGCCGCCAACTTAGGTATTCCTCTTTATTAAAATCTTTCAATTCACCGCTGTAGATTTACATTACCATTGTATATACACCATGTCTGTTTACAACCAATATTTCCTTAAAGGGGTGACTTGTCCCGTCAAATTGAACAACTTTTCCTATGGGAACAAAGCTGGTAGCTCAAGAAAAATTCACATTTTTATATGTTTTATATTCATACAAAAGCGTTCAGCCAGCCCGGCAATTTGCATGAAAATGTCAAACAAAATTTTAAGTTCCCAGCATTGATCGCATAGAGAAAGTTGTTCAGTTTGACGGACTGAGTCGCCCCTTTTAGGGAGTATCAGTGGTTAATTAACACGGTGCATTGTGTTGTTCTTCCTAGTGTCTATGGAATTGTTGAATAATTTTATTTGAAAATTTAGAAAAGTCTCTATTTACTTTTCTTTCAGATGGAAGTGACAAAATTGTTTAATCCTCTTCAAGCTAGACTGACTGGTCTTCTGAAAGGAGCTGGAGACTTGTATGTGAGCCATGCCGTACAGAAAGCTTTCATTGAAGTCAATGAAGAAGGAGCCGAAGCTGCTGCTGCGAATGGTAAGCCAAAATTATATACTTTAAGGTATATGGTCACTCAAGAGGAACTTCAAAATTCAAATTCAAAATTCAAAAATGCTTTATTTTTCTCTCCAATCTATATCTATGCCCACAAATACATTGGAGAGATAGCGGACGAATTTGGGCCTATCTCCGCTCATTCTGACAAAGTGTATAATTAAGACCAAATTAATTTAAAAAGCAAACAAATCTACTTGAAGAGGAAGCGTAAATTTTAAGCGTTCCAATGCTGCCTCCATTTGAAATAAATCGTTAGACAGAAAACTATTTTATGAACTACTGATCACAGTTTAAATTGAGAACATGATGATCTCGGCGTTTCTGTCAAAAACGGCCACTTTTGGCGAAAACGCTAAGTAAGCTTCACGTTCACACTTCAAATTTTTAACAGTAGTTAAAAAATAGTTTGAAATGTTATATAGGGTCTTACTGAGCACAATTTTAAATGTTATCTCCTACATCTTATAGTCCCAATCCCAGTCAGTGATATAGCCATATTTTACATATTTATAATGTTAGAATATTGAACGTATTTTTGTCCCAATCATGATGATCGAATATAGATAAGGCCGATAGTATTAACATGTAACAAATAGACCAATTTTCAAAAAAAAGTTATTTTTGTTCGTATTTCTATAATAAAGACTCTACTCTTTGAGTGATCATGTACCTAATGCTCTGCTAATAAGTATTATTTTCACAGGTTCTAGGTTGCTTCGTAGTTATGATCCAACGAGTTTCTTGATTGAAATGGTTAAATTCTACAAATTTTCTTTTTGTCGATATAGGTATACGTGTCAAATAATTCATAAATATAGTATCCGGCAACCAAATCCATATTTAACTAATCAATATAAAGCAATAAAAAGTGGCGGATATGCCCTCAGACCCGGCAGACCCGGGCCTAGGGCAGCCAGATTTAGGGGGCTGCCAATCGTGAAAACTTAACTGAAGATACGGAAATAACCCAGTACTTGTAAAATCTAATGTCTCGCGTACATTATAGCGAGTAGTACTGCATCGCATCGCAAAATAAAAATCTTCCTGTCGCTTTTGTACATTTCAATATGTTATGTTTAAAAATAAGAATAATTAAGATTTGTGATGAAATTTGATGCCATATGCGCGTGCGAAGGTATGCTCTACTCTCGCCTGAATATAAAAACCAAAACCGTTTTTTTATATAAATATACAGTTTTCCCTAAAACCTCCGAAAATATTACAAACTAGAAGCTATTAACTAAAGGGGTTCAAAGGTTTTGTGTATGAAAGCTGGCATTTCCACCTTTCGCTACACTAATACTACTTACTGTATATAATAATAATAATAAGACCACAATTACCTCGTCTGCCTACGAATAGGCGTAATTTAGCGCTAATGGGAGCCTTGAATGATCTGCTAGCCCCGTACTTCGAGGTTAGTCAAGATTTGGTCGATACGCATTCAATCATGTATTGTGGGGCCATCGCGGTGTGTCGTGTTGCGTGCGTCAAGTTTCCGGAGTTTGACCGTGCATTTCGGCCCACCAGCGATGGCCCTGCGTGGCAAGTACGGATAGAACGACGTATTGCCACATTCAGGACTATCATTGCAAAGCTAATTTGCTTCAGGAGGGGCAACAACCGTCCCCGTGTCATGCGTTTCGTGACTCAGGCCTTTGCGGGTACTGGTATCATCATCATCACCATCTTCATCAAGTCTTTCCAGTCTCCACTGCAGGAGCACGACCCTCTCTGTACTACCAGAGCCATATACTAGCCTGGTATAAGACCCTGCAATTACATGGCCTCGGTCACGGAACGTATTTACTTCTTGAAGCAGAAGGTCTATGCGTGAGCGGGACGTATTCGTCGCTACAGAAAGCGTGTGGATCAATTTCAGCAGAATTGTCTGCTCCAAAGAGACCAAAGGAAGGTGTATAGAAAGTGGAAAGGAAATGACCGACGTGTGATCGACGGGCAAATGCCAGATTCTGCTGCTATGATTAATTTCTGGCGTAGTATTTGGTCAGAGCCAGTTGAACACACCGAGGGTGATTGGATAGGTGTTATTGAGCGTGAGTGTGAGTCCATCGAATCCATTGGGGCTGTAACTATCAGCCTCGAAGACATAAGTTGTGTGATCTGTACGGCACAGAACTGGAAAAGTCCTGGACCGGATGGATTGCACAACTTTTGGATAAAGTGGATTCAAGGCTCACACGAACGCTTAGCGACACATTTCCAACAAGCCCTCGAGCTCGGTTCCCTACCAGCTTTCCTCGCCTTCCCAAAAGTCTGGCAGTACCACAGATCCTAGAAACTTTAGACCCATCTCACATTCTTCCTTACATCCATTTTGAGAGCAAAAATCAACTCGCATATCGTTGCGAACAACATTATGGCTCCTTTTCAAAATAGATGTAGGGTTGGGTCCCGTGGTACTAAGGAGCTCCTCCTCATTGACATGACCCTTTGTAAGCAAGTCCAACGAAACAAGGCAGCCCTTTCGACTTCCTGGATCGACTATAAGAAGGCCTATGATTCAGTGCCTCATTAATGGTTGGAAAGGGTCTTAGAGTTGTTTAAAATTAATGCTTCATTAAGATCCTTTCTTGGTTCGTTTATGAGACAGTGGACCAGAGCCCTTCGTCAACCGGGTGGTGGTGATGGTCCCTTGGACCCGTTGGACTTCATAAGGATAGAGCGAGGCATTTTCCAGGGCGACAGTTTTAGTCCCTTGTGGTTTTGCCTAGCACTGAACCCCTTTAGCTCCCTGTTGAGGGATTCAGAAGTAGGCTGCTGCCTTCGAAGAGATGGTGAAATTATTTCTCACCTGTTATACATGCATGACTTGAAATTGTTTGCACCGAAACGCCCTGACTTGTTGAAGCTACTGAAAATCACAGAAGATTTCAGTAGTTCCATTAGGATGGAGTTCGGTGTAGACAAATGTGCTGTCATGCATGTTCAACGGGGGAAAGTTGTAAATTCAACGAATTTACAACTTTCTTTTTTATCACATACTCCTTTGGCATACTAAGATGAAATCAAACTGAGTTGGACGCTCTGGATAGGAGAGTTCGTCAACAACTTACAACGCATCGCATGCTTCACCCACGCTTATCAGTTATGAGACTGTACATCCCACATAAGTGTGGAGGTCGTGGCTTTTTGAACGCCAAGACACTCACTTAGGGATTACTTCCTGAATAGTGAGTGTGGGATGCACCACGACGTTGTAGTTGTAGACAGAAACCTAACGCCGCTCTCCTTAGCGTACGAGAACTGGCGTACACCAACGGTCTTGAGCACCGAAGATCGTAAGAACATATGGAAGAGCAAAGAGGTGCACGGGCGGTTCTATTGGGCCTTGACAGGGCCCGATGTGAATCTGCTTGCGTCGGTAAACTTTCTACGATTCGGTGACCTCTTTGGGGAAACCGAGGGCTTTGTCTGTGCAATTTCTGACGAAGTCATGATGATGAACAACTATCGGAAGTATATCCTGAGGGACGGTACGGTCGACATCTGTCAGGCATGCCGCCGTCCTGGTGGATCAGTCAGGCATATGACTTCCGGTTGTTCTCATCTGGCTAATGGAGAGTACTTGCATAGACATAACCTTGTAGCCAGGATTATCCACCAGCAACTTGCTCTTCGATATGGTAGTGTGGAATCTGAGGTGCCGTACTACAAGTACCTACACACTGACGCCGATTCTTGAAAATGGTCGTGCAACGCTGTATTGGGATCGATCTGTTATCACGGACAGGACTATTGTCACCAATAAGCCTGATATCGTGCTGACAGATCGATTGACGCGCCAGGCAGTGTTCGTTGATATAACCATCCCGCATGATGAGAATCTCGTGAAGACCGAGAAGGACAAACTTAGTAAGTACCTAGACTTGGCCCACGAGGTGACCGCCATGTGGGATGTGAATTCGACGATCATTGTCCCAACAGTCGTATCTGTGAACGGTCTTATAGCGAAGAGTCCGACCAACATCTCGAGGACTCGCTGGATGGCTGGATCAAGGGCCAGATACAGAAGGCGGTACTTCTAGACACGGCACGCATTGTTAGAAGGTTCCTCTCTCTGCAGCCTTAACCGCCGATAGCTTGAGCCCTGCCCCGCTGCTGGCGGCGAACTAGGTTTAGGTTTTTATAAAGTTTTTAGGTTTTGTATTATATTTTTATATTTTACTTTTTATATAAATTTTATAAAATTCTAACACCTAAGATTGTAAATAAATATAGAGAATATAAATTAATAATAATACGTATTATTATATATACGTATTCTCTATATTTATTTTATTGTATAATTTAACATTTTAACTACTTATTATATTCAATACATGATTTATTAAAAAAATATTAATTAAAGCTTTTTTACTTGTTAATTTAAAATTAGAAATCATGATATTTAAAGAGCATGCCTACTCGGTTAACAATAAATTTTTAATTTCATTTTGTCCTACAGCATAAAAATTTTGTTCTGTTTAGTGTAATCTACGTGCTACCTTAAAAATAAATAAAATTAAGCTATAAGTAAACATGGGTCATTCAGATATAACCACTAGTGACAACACCGCAAATCCTTACTTTGTCCCGTTCAACTGTGGCCATCGCGCTACAATTTACTCAGTCTGTTGTTAGCTCTTTCGCTGGTGGTACTTCCCACGATTAATAAACAAAAACTTGGTAAAAATCATAAAAAATGGCTTCGTGTGTATTAAGTTATTGCAGTAATAACTTATCAAACACTGCACAGTGCAAAGGAATAAATTTTTCTTTATATAATTTTATCAGCAAGTACATTATTTTTTACAAAAAAAGGCAATATAACTTTCCGCCATTTTGTATTATGTTGACAGGTTGCTATAGAAACGCGTGAGAATAGCAAATAATAAAATGTATGATTGGACGCTTCGTTTTTGTTTTTGCGCTGCTGCGCTTTTTTGATGAATTTCGAGGAATGGAACAATACTAATAGATAACGTAGCTCCCCTAGTATTATTCTCAATGACACGGGTCTTCTTTACAAAAGACTTTTTGAAAAGAATAACGATTGGTGTGTAAACCGGTTTTATCTAATTTGTGTCAGTAAAATTTAAAATAATTTCAGTTTCTGCGACTGATTCCTACGTAATAAATCGAATATTAATAATATAAAAACTATTCAACGACACAAAATTTTTAAAAAATAAATAAATAATGACCACATAACGGCCATGTTGTTTTCATCATCTGTTTCTTAACTTTTTCAGATTTTGGCGTTGCTTTTTCAAGCATGGGCCATCAAATAGTAATGAACCACCCATTTTACTACGAACTGCGGCATAACAATGAAGTTCTGTTCAATGGAGCATATGTGCATCCTTAGCATCTAAGTATATATAGTTTAATCATGAATATGGGTCGGCATGAGCATTAAACAATGCTTAAGACGTACATTATCCTATGTTTTAAAAAAATAACAATTTGTGTTCAAGTTTTTTATTTTATTTTAACTAACGTGAGATAAAGGCATTATGAAAATACGTAACAACGAGTTACTCACCTAAAAATAGTCAGCCACTGGTCGACATGTTTCGATCTCATCTGGAGGTCTTCCTCAGAGTGAATGTGAATTGAGAAGTCAGTACATGTCGGCCAGTAACTGACTGTTTACGTGAGTAACACGTTGTTACGTTTTTTAATAATGTGTTCAAGTTGTTTTGTTTTTCTTATGATGTGTTTTCAATTGCACGCCAATGGCCTAATAAATTACATATATACAAATAGTTTGACAGTATCAAAGTTATGCTTACATAATAAGGGAGGTATATTTCTAAAAGAAAACAAATATAACAATGTTCTGAAAAATATTAAAAATAGGACTACAATAATAGGCCCCAAAAAGTAAATAACACGCATTTTACGAAATATTAAATAATTTCAGTTTCTACGACTGATTCCTAAGCAATAAATCGAATATTCTGAAAAAAAATAATAAATAAAAACTATTCAACGATACAATTACAAATATAAAAAAATACCACATAACGGCCATGTTGCTTTCATCTGTTTCTTAACTTTTTCAGATTTTGGCTTTGTTTTTTTGAGCATGGGCCTTCAAATAGTAATGAACCACCCATTTTACTACGAACTGCGGCATAACAATGAAGTTTTATTCAATGGAGCATATGTGCATCCTTAGCATCTAAAAGTAAATATTGTTTTATCATGAATATGGGTCGGCATGAGCATTAATCAATGCTTGAGCTCTTATGTAATAAAAAATTAACAATTTGTGTTCAAGTTTTTTATTGTATTTTAACTATCGTGAGATTAAGACATTATGAAAATACGTAACTAAAAAAACTCCCGTAAATACTCAGCCACTGAAGTTTCGATCTCATCCGGAGGTCTTACTCAGGGTGAATGTGAATTGAGACGCGCGCACGATGTCCCAATGCGCACTGTCCAGTACATGTCGGCTTTTATTTAAACGCTCTAAAAAGAATAAAATATTTTTTTCCTTAAAAAATTTAACTATCAACTTATGAACTAATTATATACAATTTTCAAAAGAGCTTGTCGCGAGGTTTAATTATATAATTAAATTGAAATTGAAAATATAATAAACTTAGCAGATCAACTTACAAAACCTCACCTAAAGTTTTTTGCTCTTAATTTTTTACTTTGAACCGCGCATAATCATAAAATATTTTTAATATCATTGTTGAACGTAAATATTCATTACAATTTAATGTTTACAATGAATATATTATTTTTGACGTCAATAATTTACTTATAGCTAAGTTTAGGACCGCTTTCAAAGCAGAGTGCAAAAGAAGCGACAACAAAGTGCACGGCGCATTTCTCCAAATGACGTCAACTTTAAATCTCTGTCATACTTAAATATGTGGCCTTAAGCTACATTGTCTCTGTAACAATTTCGATGTAACAATTGTCGAGCTCCGTGGCGCAGCGGTCAACACGCTAGCCTGCGACACGGGGGTCCCGGGTTCGATCCCCGGTCAGGTCAAGATGGAAAAATACCTTTTTCATATTGACCTGGGTCTTGAATGTTTATCTATTTAAGTATTTATTATAAAATATAGTATCGTTGAGTTAGTATCCTGCGACACAAGTTCACAACTTACTGTGGAGCTAGCTCAATTTGTGTGATATGGCCCTATATATATTTATCAATTATTTATGGCAAAAAATTCAAAGAAACCTGAGAGGTATAAAAAAAAATTAAAAATAAATTAGCTATCTAGCAGTAGTAGGTTTTTAAGACTGTATTATAATTTAATGATTATATGATCACGGTATGCGAATAAAATACATCTGTTTCATAACTATTTCAGATTTTGGCATGGTAAAAATAATATGTAACTGTTAAGTAATAAGGGTCCTCAAAATACGAATGTGGGTTTCATAATAATATCACATGAGTATTTTAAGGACTAATTACGAACAGTTGCATACAATACTTTATCTACAAACACACTATAAAGTGTCTATAATGTTTCAGAAACTATTCTAAAAAAAATTCATAGGTACTTCAATCTTGGCTTATCTGGCAACAAATTGTTGTTTATGTTCAATGCCCTGTAGATAATTGTGGGTAGTGTACATAGCTGCGTCCTCATCAGTTTTTCGATTCACTATCATTCACTTTATTACAAATAAATTTAAAAAGAAAAGGTAACCAAAAAACAAAATTTTGTCATGTTTACATTTCCCGCGAGTTAGTAGTCAAACTCAAAATTTATGTTTTAAGTACTAGTTTTGCATTTTTTTTAAAGTGGTAGAAAAATATATTGTATGCGACGGCTTATAATTAGGTCTTACAAAGGCTCGATGGCGCCTCTATCAGCGATATTCGCAATCACGCGTCATTCGCGGCAAATCAAACTCACGTCAAGTATGCGTGTTGAGGACGACCGCGCTCAGCTACGCGACGTAGTTCTTTTTTCAAAAAATTGAACAAGATTCCTTTTCAAATGAAGGTATTCGAAATTTAATAGTACATTATGATACAAGTACGGTAAGCTGGATATTATAGTCGAGGTGTTTATAGACACGAGGCGAAGCCGAGTGCTTATAATAAACCGACGACTATAATAGACAGCTTACCGTACGAGTATCATACGACGTTTTTCAATACATTTGCGAATACTTTATACTAAAACAAGATTGAAGTTCCGTAAATAAGGAATTTATAAAAGTTAGGAAAGCAGTTTGTAAAAATACATTTATAATAATCAGGTACATTTACTCAGGTTTATTTTCTCCCAAAAAGTACATAGATAACGTTCTCCTTTTCGAAGTCGGTTAAAAAATCTCATCTCACGAATCAGAAAACAGTTTTCATGCTGGACTTGAAACTCTTTGCTCGGATTCTATGAAAATGTTTAAATTTTGCATCTGTGCGGTTGTGATTGGTGTAAAGTAAAAAGCACAAGTGCTGTAAAATACATCATTACGATACAGATTTCGATGTCATAAGAACCGTATTATTAGCTTTAACTATTTCACAAATTGTTCTCTAGCACGAGCATTTATAACACCAAACTACACCAATTTCATATTATAAAGTCCATTCAAATCAATTTGCAATATTGTATAAGGCCAACGACAACTGAACCCCTTGACTTCCCACCAAAAACTCCTTAATAACATATAAATAGTAAATATATAGGGACATATCACACAAATTGAGCTAGCCCCACATTAAGTTGTGAACTGGTGTCGCAGGACACTAACTCAACGATAGTATATTTTATAACATATACTTATATAAATAAACACCCAAGACCCAGGTCATTCTGAAGAAGATCGTTTTCCATCTTGACCTGACCGGGGTTCGAACCCGGGACCCCCGTGTCGCAGGCTGGCGTGTTGACCGCTGCGCCACGGAGAATAGAATCGTTTCAAATAATTTCCATGTGAAATAATCGCTGACAGTTGTCAGCACTACAATAAAATTCAAGCGATGGTTTAAAAACACGGCGATATGACATTTTGTGACTTTAGAAAACAAGTGGAACTTGTAAACGTGTACGTCTTCCGTTCAAAAATAGCCCTCCAGCCCCCTTTACTTCAAAACTACGGCATTTGTATAATTGGTAGAACTTTAAAAGCCGAAAGTAAATATGCCATGAAGATGAGTCATTTTCATTTCCCGCTACTGAACTAACCGATAAATTTTTGTAAAGATTTCTGAGTACGGCTGAAGCAGCGCTTCTATGTTATAAATATAGCATGTTCTTTTATTATAAAAATTAACCTAATACACATTTAATGTATACATACATAATAACTATAAATGTACTTTTACAAACTGCTTTAATTCTAAACTTTGAAAATGTTCTTATCTGCTGGACTGCAATCTTGTTCTAGTTTATGGTAATCGCAAATGTATTGAAAAATGTCGCATGATGCTCGTACTCCGTAAGCTGACTAATATAATCATTGGTTTATTATAAGCACTCGGCTTCGCCTCGTGCCTATGAACACCTCGACTATGCTATCCAGCTTACTGTACTTGCATTATAATGTACTAATACAGTAAATCATATAGGAATTTAATATTTAAACTTTCAAATAGCTACTTCATAAACTTATATCATTAAACGAAAAAACATCTAAGGTATCTTAAATCTAAACGTTAAATTAAATACACCGTATAAATTTGTAAGCTTACCATATTCTTGAACGTATATATATACCTACTGCTCATTTGCCTCAAGGAATATGGGTAGAATTATGAAAAAATATATTGGGATCTTCATATACTAAATTGCTAATCAGCAGGTCGTCTTGGAACGAAAAGGCCATTTTTTCATATTATATCGGTCTATGTTCTTTGGGTAACATTATTCAGTATGATCTGTAAAAGGAAGTCCGAGAATATGGCAAGGATATAGATTGACATGGTATAAATTTACCCATCATCATCATCATCAGGTCTTTGTTAGTCTCCACTGCAGGAGCACGACCCTCTCTGTATTACGAGAGCCATATATTACCGAAAGCAGTTGCAGATTTGGCCTACACTCTCAACGCTGGCCAGTGTTGAGGTCTAAATTTACCCATATAATAAAAATGTTTATTAGCTATGCTTAAAATATTATTATCGTTCTAATAAGAATATTACATGAAAAACAAATAATTCTTCTAGAACTCCTAACTTTTTTTTCTAATTTAAATACTATTTATTGAAATTGTTTTCAGCATTTGGAGCTGCTAGTTATAGTAATATTATAAAACGAAAAATAAAGTTCATTGCAGACAGGCCATTTTACTTCGAACTTAGGGAAACTGACAAACCCCTATTTAATGGCGTAATGAGATCCACTGTTGCTTAAAAGTAATGTTTTACTATAGTTTATATGGGATTTATTTTACATGCTTTTTACCTTATTTATTTTCTTTATTTAATAAATAATGTTTTATTATTTATAAATGTTGCTATTGCACGGCACATGTGTTTTGAATAAATATTTTAAGGTGCACTCGCAATCAGATTCACCAATAGATTACAAAAAGAAGGTGAAAACCTGTTAGTACTACTTACTTCTAAAATGTACACCAATATTCGACCAATTGATTGCTGAATCTCTGTTTCAAAACTTTTTTGTTTTTCTTATGTTGATCCTGATTTGCGGATTATAATATTTTTAGAAGGTGCAAAATCAACCGTTTTCGCGTTTCCTCTACTACAGAACGTATCATTAACACAAATAAATTATGCATAATATAAACTGTTGATAGTACGAATGGTGTTATTTTTTTTTATCTAACAAAATACACTCAGCTAAGTTTTTTAAATATTTAATTGTTATTTTTTATTTTGAAAAATTTACACGATTCTTTCAGCTTATCATATTTTTGACAAGCACCCTTACAAACAAAATCCGTTATTGGTACTACAAAAATGACATTGCGTATTGCATGTACTGAGTTACAATTTTCTTGATTTACACTAAGCAATTTAATTCGAAGTCAGACAATCCTACCAGTAGTTTTAAATTGCCGTTTTTAAATGTATTTACATAATGTCAGCGAAAATTCTTTTTGTTTTTTTTTTTTTGTGTGAAAACTATATCCGAAATACAAAAGAGCTTTAAGAGTCGCCTGGAAGCGCAAGTCTCCATACAAACGGAAAAAGGGAATTGTGGCAATATTTGATAATTTTGGAATGAAACTAATCATTTAATCAATTAATCTCATTATAATCTACGTACGTTCCTATACAGCTTGGTTAAAATACCAATGGTTTGAGAATTACAAGCCTTTTCAAATTTGTATGGAAATCTTGAGAGGCGTATAATTCTCAAACATTTGATAATTTAACCAAACTGTATAGGAACGTACGTAGATTATCATGAGATTAATTGATTGGATGCTTAATTTTGCCCTAAAATTATCAAATATTGCCACAATTCCCTTTTTCCGTTTGTATGGAGACATGCGCTTCCAGGCGACTCTTAACTTGGACATCAAAATTCTCAGAGAGAAAATTCTAGAAACAAATTTGTTATTCTTGGGTCTGTAGTATGTCCATAAACATGAACTTTATTCTCGACTCAAGCAATGCAACATATACAATAATAATAATGCTAGATACATTTTTAAAAATGTTAGTTTATTTTGTACAAAATACGAAATTACTTTTTCCCCGATCTAATAATGGCTTGCATGACATGCCTTATAGGCAAACATCACATCATGTCAGCTATAATACATCGTGTAACCTTGCCACATTCCCCAACGTTCATATATGATCATCGAAGTCTCGTGAATAGGGTCCCGTTTGTACCCTTTGGATACGGAACCCTAAAAAATGGACATACTGTATCGATTAGCTGATAAGCAGTTTTATATGTAGAGCTCAAATTTTTTTTTACCTTTCACCCATTTCTCGGTAACAGTTGTTCAATATGATCAGTATAGCGAATATGAATAGTATATGTATACCTCTTCACAAGATCTATCGCAGTTTTCTTCCTTTATAAAGACCCGAGAAGACTTATCTTATTTATTAGCTATATTATTCAATATTATACTAATATTAAAAACGCCTTTAAAAAAATACTTACGTACCTTCTGCATATAATACAATACAATTAAGGGTTTCTTTATCGGGTATACGGCAAACTATAAAATACATGTAAGGAAATATTTACCTACAAATAGGTACGCTTGGAAGGTTAGAACTCGCTCGGATGAATCCTAGGACTGAAAAGTTACAATAACAATACATTCAGACTCTGACAATTATAGTCTTACATAAACTCAATACATCGAGTATCTCAGACGTATCATAAATTTTAATAATAAGTTTGTTTGTTGGTTGGCGCAGACAAAGGGAGGCTTATGCCCAGCAGTGGGTTATGGAAAGCTGATGATGATGATGATGATGAGTTTGTTTTCAGGCGTTAAACCTTTGTTCATACCCCCGGCGCTGAAAATCGTTAAAACATTTAAAGCAGATAGACCTTTTTACTTCGAACTAAGAACTGGTCAAACAGCCTTATTCAACAGCGCCTTAGTTCTACCATAACTCATGTGCAAATTAAGGTACCTTCTTACGTACATTTGTCCCTGTCACTAAACTGTGATTATTTTTTTACTTCTTCTAAACAATATTTACCTATACACCCTTATTTTAATTTCAATACAAACTTTATGAGGTCACTCAGCCCATTAACAAGAACAACTTTTGTTATGGGACCAATGCTGAAAATTCAATATTATTTTTACCTTTTCCATACATTTGGTCCGATCAGTAGTGTATGGGTATGTTTTTTTTTTTTTTTGAGTTCCCAGCATTGTTACCATATCAAAAGCTGTTCATATTGATGGGCTGAGCCACCTCTTAAAGTTTGAATATAGAATTTAAATAGGGGTGTTATATTACTGGTCTGGAAAAAAAACGACTAACGTCTATAACATATGCCAGTTGCTTCTTTTCCTGAGTAGACCGTAAAGGGGGTTAAAAAAAATCTAAGAATTGTATCATTGAAATATCTATACCTATATCACTATTTTGATTCCAATATCCATCTATGGCCAGCAACAAGGTATTTGATTCATATCGCTTTTGGCTCTGTCTACCTTATAAGGGATGAAGACGTGATGATATTTATGTAGAAACAGTGCTGCAATTAGTTAGAAGTACAAAAAGTAGTTGATACTTTTAATTCTTGCTTTTTCCTTGTGTGTGTTGTTTGTGTTCAATGGCTTCTCACATACGCTTTCTTTTGTAATTATAAGTTTGGAACAGATACCAAATGTCGATTAAGGTTTACTAACACTAAATGCATATTCTCCAACAAATTAGATAATATTTTCACTAGTAGGTACCTTATAAATTTCAATTAACCCCTTGGTTGCTTAAAGAAATGATTACTGATCAGTGCTCCAAGGAAATCGCCTAATTGCCAGGCCAGCGAAGTTTTCTTTAAAATATTATGTCATTAGGTATAAACTTTAGAATTTCTAATTTTCCGCAAGTTCGTAATTTTCAAAATATTTAAATACATTGTTGCCATTTTCTCGTATAAACCTATGCCTTGCCATTTTCTCGTATAAACCTATTCTGATCATACTGAACAAGTTTCGGAAACTAGGACGAATTAAAAAAAATGTTTTTCATATTTCGAACTATGTTCCTTGGGGAATATTTATATCAGTATGATCAGCATAGGTACTTTCGAGAATATAGCAAGGTTAACCGGTATATACTTATGTAAAAATTAACTATTCTTGTATTGGATATTGTTTCCGTTTTGAATAATGATATGAAATATTTCTTTTAAAACCCTTTAATACATTAATGAAATTGTTTTCAGATTTTGGAGCTGTTGGTTTTAGCCTTATTATAAAACAAAAAATACAGTTCATTGCAGACAGGCCATTTTACTTCGAACTTAGGGAAACTGACAAACCTCTTTTTAATGGCGTCATGAGATCCACTGTTGCTTAAAAGTAATGATTTATTATTTATAAATGTTGCATGTTTTTCGTTATTGCACGGCACATGTTTGTTAACTAAATATTCTTAGGCATACTCGCAATCAGGATCACCAATAGATTACAAAAGAAGAAGGTGAAAATATGCTACTACTTCTAAAAATTTACACCAATAAAATTCGACCAACTGATTGATGAATCCATCTTTCAAAACTTTTAACATTTTGTTTCTTACGTTGATTCTGATTCGCGGATTATAATATTTTTTGGAGGTGCAAAATCAAGCTGTATGCGTTTCCTTTACTAACCCATGTATCGTTGTGCTATTTTTGGGGCTGTAATATGTCCATAAACATGAACTTTATTCTTGGCTCAAGCAATGCAACATATGCATTACTAATAATGTACATAACTGAAGATTTAGTTTATTTCATACAAAACACGGAATTACTTTTTCCCCGATTTATGACTGCTCGCATGGCATGCATCTTTTATGCAAATATAACATCATGTCAGATATTATACACTGTTATCATTTACATTATCAATATTACTTTAATTAATACATTATTATTTTATTATACCGTTTAATCATGCCATATTCCCCAACGTTCCTATTAATGATCATACAGAATAACTCTCTACAAGGAACATAGGTTGAAATATGAAAAAAAAATGGACTTCTCATACTAAATCGATTAGCTGATAAGCAGTTTTATATGTAGAGCTCAATTTTTTTTTACCTTTCGGCACATTTCTCGGGAACAGTTGTTCAATATGATCAGTATAGCTAAGTTGGAGAGTAAAGCAAGATTATAGATTGACATGGTATATGTATACCTCTTCACAAGATCTATCGCAGTTTTCTTCCTTTATAAAGACTCAAGAAGGCTTATCTTATTTATTAGCTATATTATTCAATATTATACTAATATTAAAAACGCCTTTAAAAAAAACGTACGTACCTTTCTATTCTGCATATAATACAATACAATTAAGGGTTTCTTTATCGGATATACGGCAAACTATAAAATACATGTAAGGAAATATTGACCTACAAATAGGTACGCTTGGAAGGTTAGAATTCGCTCGAATGAATCCTAGGACTGAAAAGTTACAATAACAATACATTCAGACTCTGACAATTATAGTCTTACATAAACTCAATACATCGAGTATCTCAGACGTATCATAAATTTTAATAATAATTTTATTTTCAGGCGTAAAACCTTTGTTCATATCCCCGGTGCTCAAAATCGTTAAAACATTTAAAGCAGATAGACCTTTTTACTTCGAACTAAGAACTGGTCAAACAGCCTTATTCAACGGCGCCTTAGTTCTACCATAACTCATGTGCAAATTAAGGTACCTTCTTAAGTACATTTGTCCCTGTTACTAAACTGTGATTAATTTTTTACTTCTTCTAAACAATATTTACCTATACACCCTTATTTTAATTTCAATACAAACTTTAAGAGGTGACTCAGCCCATTAACAAGAACAACTTTTGTTATGGGATCAATGCTGAAAATTCAATATTTTTTTTTTCCCTTTTCCATACTTTTGGTCCGATCAGTAGTGTATGGGTATCAATTTTTTTTTTAGTTCCCATTATTGTTACCATATCAAAAGCTTTTTAAACTTTCACGGTTATCAACATTAGAATTAAACATTTCGGGATATTTACCGTGATTATTGTGGTTTCTTTGAGTTTTCGATATTTCAGTCCAGTTACATGGACCATGATCACGAAGGAACTGAAGAATTTGCGGGTGGGAGCAGGCAGCTGTCAAGGGCAGACATATCTGTCTACCTTCTTTCTCGTTCGTTTCGTGCTTGTCTCTGGGATATTACTACGCACTTCACTCTCACTATGAACTCGATCACGACACACAACACTCACAGAATCAGTTAGGGTGTTAGGCACATTTTGTTTTTGATGTTTTTTGCACAAACCAAGGACTGGATTCCAAGTGCTTGACAATTTAAAGCCGTCTTCACGATTGAAATTGTCATATTTAGTAATTTCAATCGCCTCCCTCACAATCCTGGGAATGTAATGACGCTCCGTTGAAATCACTTTCGGGTCATGCAGTTCCAACCAATGGTTTGTGTCCGATTGTAGCAGATGTTTTGCTATGGCAGATTTTTCACTGTCATTGTTTTTGACTGCTCTTATATGCTCCTTTATACGACACCCAACTGTCCGCTTTGTTTGTCCTATATATTATGAACTGCCACAACTGCAGTTTACTTTGTAGACACCCGGTTTTTCTAAAGGAAAACAATCTTTAGGTGATCTTAGATACTGGCTTATTTTCTTGTAAGGAGTAAAAATAGTAGGTATTGAATATTTGTTTAGTAGTTTTCCGATCTTATCTGTCACTCCTTTCATATAAGGTAAAAACACCGGTTGTCTATCCACTTTTAGTGATGTTTTTGGACTCTTGGTGTGTCTAGATGGTAAGGCCTTAATTTTATAACCATTTTTCTTTAGGACATCCATAAGATGGCAAAGTTCTTCATTTAGATGGTTATTATCACATAAATCATATGCTCGGTTTGTAAGAGATGTCACTACTGAATTTAGGTGCCTAGGATGGTGATGAGAGCTTGCGTGGAGATACCTATCAGTGTGGGTGGGTTTTCTGTATACTGAGTGGCCAAGTGAACAGTCTGCGTGAACTTTTACCCGCAAATTCTTCAGTTCCTTCGTGATCATGGTCCATGTAACTGGACTGAAATATCGAAAACTCAAAGAAACCACAATAATCACGGTAAATATCCCGAAATGTTTAATTCTAATATATCAAAAGCTGTTCATATTGATGGGCTGAGCCACCTCTTAAAGTTTGAATATAGAATTTAAAATAAGGGTGTTATATTACTGGTCTGGAAAAAAAAAAGACTAACGTAGCATGTGCTAGTTGCTTCTTTTCCTGAGTAGACCGTAAAGGGGGTGAAAAAAATCTAAGAATTGTATCATTGAAATATCTATACCTATATCACTATTTTGATTCCAATATCCATCTATGGCCAGCAACAAGGTATTTGATTCATATCGCTTTAGGCTCTGTCTACCTTATAAGGGATGAAGACGTGATGATATTTATGTAGAAACAGTGCAAACAAACAAACTCACTTTCGCATTTATAATATTAGTTGGGATTTAGCATTGGGGGTTTCACCCTAAGTTGTGGACGCTCGCTTGCTTCTCTCGCTCACTCCTGTTCTGGTCATAAGGAAACCTATCCTATCCTTTTTGACCAAGTTGATTTTGTAAGTAAGTTATTATACCAAGTTTTGCATTAAAAAAAAGATGAATTAAAGGTAAAGAGAAGACGAGAAGACTTCTAATAAACATATTAGTCTACTCTTTTCCCGTGACTTAACTATTAATAAATTGTTTCAATGCCCAAAAATCGGGCATGTTTGAGTCGGATATATCAATTCCATAAGATATATAAAGTCCATTGAGATAAATGACGTTCAAAAAGCAATACATGAGATCTAAAATTTGAATAAAAACTATTCATTTCATTTCATTTCGGACTCGCACACTAAGAGTTCCGTGCCATTATACAACATTAAACTATTGAACAAAAAAAGCAAAAAATACCACGTTTGCTGTACGTAAAAACAAAGCATGAATATTAAAGCTTTTATTATTTTTTGCTATTCCGTTTTAGTATGTGTTTTTATAGTGGCAATAGAAATATCACGGTTCATGAGCGGGGTGATAGACAAACGGACAGACAACGAAGTCTCGTGAATAGGACCCCATTTTTACCCTTTGCGGACTTTACTATAATTCTTAAAAGAAAATTGGAATACACATAGTAAAAAGTATATACATATTTACCGGTTAGAGGTTCAATCGATTTAGTATATTTGACACTCATGCGTAGTCTTAATACATTAAATAAACAAAAAATACTTAAAGCGTTCTTAATAGCGTAATGGAATTGGTATGGAATCTAAAGCTAGCGACCGAGAGATTTGTATGGAATTTTTTGCCAGCGGTCATAATAGAAACCACCCAACTCACTTTTATTGCATTTAATGACACTTTATAAGAAACGGGGTGATAAAAATAATACTTATTTAAAAGTTAAAATGATTAAAAAAGATAACAAAATAACCGTCTAACGGCTTACAGAAACCAAACATACACTAGCATATTTATAACTACTGTTTGTTTTAAAAGGTGTCTTATAATTAATATATTGCAATAAAAAGGTAATAAAATCATAAGAATACAAATAATTTTTACTTTCAGCATTCTACATTGTTCAAGAGAGCGCCATCATTCGCGATCCACTTTTCTTCATCGCCGATAAGCCCTTCTATTTTGAACTGAGGCACTCCAACCAACTTCTTTTTAATGGTGTATTTATCCAATGAGTAATTCAATTACAAAATAAATCTTACAAGTACGTGCTAAGTTTCTATTGACGCATGCCGTGTGTTTGTGTTATGGGTTTTAATATCAGAAATCAATCACTTAAAATATTATAACACATCAGGCTTCATAACTGCATTTTTGTTATCAATATATATAACTTCTTTTTCTTACTTTCCAAAGGTAGATATATCATGCCAATAATTTAAAACCTTTCTTTTCCTACAACCTTTTCCATTAAATATGAAAAAAAATCTCGTTTCTTTTTCCTTTCGAAATAAGTATAAAAGAGGTTGGTTAAAATTCTTTAATACTATTAATGAAATTGTTTTCAGAATTTGGAGCTGTTGGTACTAGCCTAATTATAAAACAAAAAATACAGTTCATTGCAGACAGGCCATTTTACTTCGAACTTAGGGAAACTGACAAACCGCTTTTTAATGGCGTTATGAGATCCACTGTTGCTTAAAAGTAATTATTTATAAATGTTGCATGTTTTTGTTATTGCACGGCACATGTTTGTTAACTATATATTCCTATGGATACTCGCAATCAGGATCACCAATAGATTAAAAAAAAAGAAGGTGAAAATATGCTACTATTTCTAAAAATTTACACCAATAGAATTCGACCAACTGATTGGTGAACCCATCTTTCAAAACTTTTAACATTTTGTTTCTTACGTTGAATCTGATTCGCGAATTATAATATTTTTTGGAGGTGCAAAATCAACCTGTATGCGTTTCCTCTACTAACCCATGTATCGTTAACACAAAAACAAATGCGCGTAATATAAACTGTTGATGTTACGAATGGTGATACTTTTTTTGTCTTACAAAATAAACTCAGCTAAGTTTTTAAAATTTTTAACTGTTATTTTTTATTTTGAAAAACTTACACAAAGTCTTTCAGCATATCATATTTTTGACATGCACCCTTAAGAACATAATCCGTTATTGGTGCTAAAAAATGACACTGCGTATTGCATGTAATGAATTATCATTTTCTTGATTTACACTACAAGCAATTTAATTCGAAATCAGACAATCCTACCAGTATTTTAAATTGCCGCTTTAAAATATATCTATATTATGTTAACGAGTTTTTTTGTATTTTGCATGAAAAATATATCCGTTCATACAAAAAAAAGCTGTAACTTTGACATCAAAATTCTCAGACAGAAAATTCTAAAAACAAATTTGTGCTATTCTTGGGGCTGTAGTATGTCCATGAACATGAACTTTATTCTCGGCTCAAGCAATGCAACATATGCATTACTAATAATGCCAGGTACATAACTGAAGATTTAGTTTATTTCATACAAAACACGGAATTACTTTTTCCCCGATTTATTACTGCTCGCATGGCATGCATCTTTTATGCAAATATCACATCATGTCAGATATTATACACTGTTATTATTTACATTATCAATATTACTTTAATTAATACAATTACTTTATTATACCGTTTAACCTTGCCATATTCCCCAACGTTCCTATTAATGATCATACAGAATAACTCTCTACAAGGAACATAGGTTGAAATATGAAAAAAATGGACTTCTCATACTAAATCGATTAGCTGATAAGCAGTTTTATATGTAGAGCTCAATTTTTTTTTTACCTTTCGGCCCATTTCTCGGGAACAGTTGTTCAATATGATCGGTATAGCTAAGTTGGAGAGTAAAGCAAGATTATAGATTGACATGGTATTTGTATACCTCTTCACAAGATCTATCGCAGTTTCCTTTCTTTATAAAGACTCGAGAAGGCTTATCTTATTTATTAGCTAAATTATTCAATATTATACTAATATTAAAAACGCCTTTTAAAAAAACGTACGTACCTTTCTATTCTGCATATAATACAATACAATTAAGGGTTTCTTTATCGATAAGGGTGTTATATTACTGGTCTGGAAAAAAAAAACGACTACCGTATATAGCATATGCCAGTTGCTTCTTTTCCTGAGTAGACCGTAAAGGGGGTGAAAAAAATCTTAGAATTGTATCATTGAAATATCTATATATCACTATTTTGATTCCAATATCCATCTATGGCCAGCAACAAGGTATTTGGTTCATATCGCTTTTGGCTCTGTCTACCTCATAAGGGATGAAGACGTGAAGATATTTATGTAGAAACAGTGCTGCAATTAGAAGTACAAAAAGTATTTGTTACTTTTAATTCTTGCTTTTTCCCTGAGTGTGTTGTTTGTGTTGTTAATTAGAGTTTTTGAATGGCTTCTCACATACGCTTTCTTTTTATAATTATAAGTTTGGAACAGATACCAAATGTCGATTTAAGTTTACTAACACTATATGCATATTCTCCAACAAATTAGATTATATTTTCACTAGTAGGTACCTTATTAATTTCAATTAACCCCTTGGTTGCTTAAAGAAATGATTACTGATCAGTACTCCAAAGAAATCGCCTAATTGTCAGGCCAGCGAATTTGAAAAGTTTTCTTTAAAATAATTATTTCATTAGGTATAAACTTTCGAATTTCTAATTTTCCGCAAGTTCGTAATTTTTGCTGTTTTTCCGCAAGTCAAGAGTTAAGGCATGTACTTCGGGAAAATATTTGTACATGGCATGTTCTTGATCACAAAACTGTGAAACCAAATTAAGAAAATATTAGTTAGTTTTATTGTTAGAATAGTTAGTTTTAGTTTAGAATTAATTTTAATTATTCGAATAAACCTTGCTTAACAAAAGAAAATATTTCAACTCGTGCGACCTGCAATCCTAATCCTAACTAATATTATAAATGCGAAAGTGAGTTTGTTTAACTATTTGTTTGTTTTGCTTTCACGCCGTATCTACTGAACCGATCATGATGAAATTTTGCATACACGTAGGTTAGGGTATTGAGAAGGACATAGGCTATATGACACGCGGGTGGAGCCGCGGGTAACAGCTTGTTTAAAATGAAGAAAGGAAGGAAGAGTGATTCTAAACTAGCCAATTTTATATTGGTAAAATAGACACCAAAAAAGGTACAAATAAAAGAAAATGCTAATTTGACTGACTTCTTTTTAATAGTTGTTCAAAAATCGAAATTGTCCTCTCAATATCTAAGACAGCCACCATCTCATTAAAATTTGCACCATCGTCAAATTCGCATCTAAAAATCCTATTTTAGCCACTTTATATATTTACTAGCTGTTACCCGCGGCTTCGCCCGCGTAATATATAGCCTATGTCCTTCTCGGTACCCTAACCTATGTGTATGCAAAAAAATTATAATGATCGGTTCAGTAGATACGGCGTGAAAGCGTAACAAATAAACAAACAAACAAATAAACAAACAAACAAACTCACTTTCGCATTTATAATATTAGTTGGGATTTAGCATTGGGGGTTTCACCCTAAGTTGTGGACGCTCGCTTGCTTCTCTCGCTCACTCCTGTTCTGGTCATAAGGAAACCTATCCTATCCTTTGTGACCAAGTTGATTTTGTAAGTAAGTTATTATACCAAGTTTTGCATTTAAAAAAAGATGAATTAAAGGTAAAGAGAAGACGAGAAGACTTCTAATAAACATATTAGTCTACTCTTTTCCCGTGACTTAACTATTAATAAATTGTTTCAATGCCCAAAAATCGGGCATGTTTGAGTCGGATATATCAATTCCATAAGATATATAAAGTCCATTAAGATAAATGACGTTCAAAAAGCAATACATGAGATCCAAAATTTGAATAAAAACTATTCATTTCATTTCATTTCGGACTCGCACACTAAGAGTTCCGTGCCATTATACAACATTTAACTATTGAACAAAAAAGGCAAAAAATACCACGTTTGCTGTACGTTAAAACAAAGCATGAATATTAAAGCTTTTATTATTTTTTGCTATTCTGTTTTAGTATGTGTTTTTATAGTGGCAATAGAAATATCACGGTTCATGAGCGGGGTGATAGACAAACGGACAGACAACGAAGTCTCGTGAATAGGACCCCATTTTTACCCTTTGCGGACTTTACTATAATTCTTAAAAGAAAATTGGGATACACATAATAAAAAGTATATACATATTTACCGGTCAGAGGTTCAATCGATTTAGTATATTTGACACTCGTGCGTAGTCTTAATACATTAAATAAACAAAAAATACTTATAGCGTTCTTAATAGCGTAAAGGAATCGGTATGGAATCTAAAGCTAGCGACCGATAGATTTGTATAGAATTTTTTAGCCAGCGGTCATAATAGAGACCATCCAACTCACTTTTATTGCATTTTATGATACTTTTTAAGAAAAGGGGTGATAAAAATAATACTTATTTAAAAGTTAAAATGATTAAAAAAGATAACAAAATAACCGTCTTACGGCTTACAGAAACCAAACATACACTAGCATATTTATAACTACTGTTTGTTTTAAAAGGTGTCTTATAATTAATATATTGCAATAAAAAGGTAATAAAATCAAAAGAATACAAATAATTTTTACTTTCAGCATTCTACATTTTTGGAGAGAGCGCCATCATTCGCGATCCACTTTTCTTCATCGCCGATAAGCCCTTCTATTTTGAACTGAGGCACTCCAACAAACCTCTCTTCAACGGAGTATTTTTCTATTAGATACGTAGAACATTTCTCTTAGTGCATGACTTTTATTTAACATTTTTATATATTTTTTTAATTTTATATGCTTATTAGTAGATAATAAACTCTTTTATCATTACTGCAACAAATAAAAACAATTGTATTACAATTAATACTTTAGCCACATAATATAAATAATACAAAATAAAGTTTTAAAAGACATAAACCTTTCTTTTTGTCAACATACTAAGAAAATTTTATAAATTGTAATTAATGTAATTGACGCTCATAGAATTCTGAATTTGGCAAAAGAGTTTTTTTTTTATTACATATATTAATAAGTATTGTAATTAGAAATTAAATTAAATGAATAATTATTATAATAAATCGAATACATATTGTAAAAATTTGCACGCTATAAAGAATGGCTAAGTAGGTTAAGCTACACTTTTACATGTAACATCTTCCTGTACCCTATTTAATGCAAATAAATCTTATCTTATCTTATAAACCAATAATTAAAAATCATCTGATCCAAAATAGCGACTTATTTTATGAAAATGTTTTCTCGCAATCATTTTCAGATCGCAATTATATTTAAGACACATTTCAAAATTTTGTAAATATATTGTTTTTAAGTAAAAGCTCCGAGAGTAGGTATATAATATTCATTATGCCATATATCTATCATCCGAGTATGTTCCAGGTTTCATCCTCAACTGGAGTGCTCTGGATCCCGGGGTCCGCTTCGCGGTCGCTATTGATTTATTTTATTTTTATTCAATTCAATAAACTCAATGAATGTCTTGTATGCATTCGATGAGGAGAGGCGGGGTACAGTGCTGTATAAGACAAGGTGAAAAACGGGAGGGTTAGGCTATTGTCCAGCTGTGGGACATAAATAGCTAGTAAAAAAACTCCATGGAACAGAAATTTAAACATTCCTATGGTATTTATTTATTCCAGATTTTGAGTTAGAATTCTACAGCGCCGTCATACGCGATCGACTTTACTTCAGAGCCGACAAGCCTTTCTATTTTGAACTGAGGCACTCCAACCAACTTCTTTTTAGTGGTGTATTTATCCAATGAGTAATTCAATTACAAAATAAATCTTACAAGTACGTGCTAAGTTTCTATTGACGCATGCCGTGTGTTTGTGTTATGGGTTTTAATATCAGAAATCAATCACTTAAAATATTATAACACATCAGGCTTCATAACTGCATTTTTGTTATGAATATATATAACTTCCTTTTCTTACTTTCCAAAGGTATATATATCATGCCTATAGTTTAAAACCTTTCTTTTCCTACAACCTTTTCCATTAAATATGAAAAAAATTCTCGTTTCTTTTTCCTTTCAAAATAAGTATAAAAGAGGTTGGGGTTTCACTCAATCACGATGTTCCACTGCTAGTTTGCATATGTAAAGGTAGGATTTCCGAAAAGTGCATTGTGGATTTCTATGTAGTGTTTCAGTATAAATATCACTAAGTACCTAACTCTTCTAATTGAATAGGGATGATAACTCCCCTAAGCTCAACATGTAGGTAATAGCGTAGATAGGCCACCCCCGTAGGTTTCAGGTACGTGTCCTGAAAAACCGTTCTGTATCCCTTACAGGCTTTGCCATTAAACAAATTCTTAGTAAGATAATGATATAAAAAAACCATTACGCGCATTAGGTATGTTTTTTTTTAATTTCAGTTTTCGCGATCATTCCACCCAGCGCTATTATTAACGATGAAGTTTTCTTCATAGCTGACAAGCCCTTCTATTTTGAACTGAGGCACTCCAACAAACCATTGTTTAATGGAGTATTTCTCCAATAAAAATCATATTCTTAGATCATGAAGTACGTACTGAGATTTAGTAAACGCATGCCCTTTATCGACCAAAATATGTGTTTGGTGTATATGTATATTTTAGTTAGAAAAATCTATCATTCAAATTGTCTGTACATAGCATGCTTCTTAACTGCACTTTAATATTAAATAACATAAAAAGTAAACTTCTTCTTTACACTTCAAAAAATAAATAAGGTACTGGAGCCAAATAAGGCCTGAAATATAATAAAGCCTGCCTGAAAAATAATAGTTTTGCAACAATGTAAACGTCTTGGTTAATAACAAGAACATACAAAATGATAATAGAAAGCTGACACCACTTCACTACCTATATACAAATTGTATATTTATAAAAAAAGGATTATTAAAATTGCGGTTAATAAGACCCATGTGCAACGCGCAATAAAGCCTATTCCATTGACAGAAACCGATTTTGCTGAAAATGTTGTTCATACATAAATAATACCTAATTTAAATAAACAACGATGAAAGCTTTCAGTTTAAATACAATTAGTAAATAATTTCTAATGGTCTGACACTTTTTCGAAAACACGAAAATGGATAAAGTACCCGAGCCTTATTAGACTGCCTTGTACGTGATTTTTTTTAATTTGTAGTCAAAATTGTGACGCATGAACTCATTTATTTTATTTATAAGCATGTTTTAATTTACAGAAAGCATTACAAACTCATCTCAAAATATTGCATTTTTCAAGCAATACTGATATAAAGTGGTTCCAAATTAAGTAGGTCTTATTTGGCTCCAGTACTTTATTTAAACTTATCAGTTACTTTTGGCTGACCTAAAGAGGACAAATATCCTCTAATTTAAAGATTTTCTTACTCTAGAAGCACGTCCAATAATAATGATAAAATTTCTCGTTTCTTTTCCCATTGGTATGAGAAACGTTGGGGTGTCACCAAACCACGTTGTCCCATTTCTATAGTTTCTGGACGTATAGGTAAGATTTCTGTAAAGTGCATAGTTCGTGGATTTATTAAGATAAATATCGCTAGGAACCAATCTCCCCTAGTTGGAAGGTAAACTGTTCTTACGGTTAAATAAATGAATTAAATATATATTCATTATTAATTCAAGTATTTCATAACAAACCAGTTATACCTCTGGTCTGTAAGCAAGGTGTACCTTGCTTACAAAAACATTCTTAACCATATCCAATATAACGAAAAAAGTACCTTTATTTATACAATATTAGACCATCGAGCAAAAACTGCAAAAAATCACGTTTGTTGTATGGGGAATCCTTAACGGATTGACAGATAGTAGACGCCTATAGGCGTTATAACAATAAAAATTCTATTTTGTCTGGTTTTCTGTCCGTAAACGAAGTAAGAGTTTAATATTAATTTTATTCTGTTTTTAGTATTTGATGCTATGGCGGCAAGAGATCCCAACTAGCTAACACGGTTTATAAGATACAGCTTGTTGGTGACAGACATACAGACAAACGGACATTGAAGTCTCAGTAATAGGTTCCTGTTTTTACCTTTTGGGTACAAAAGCCTAAAAAGTAATCTTATACCAAATACCGTAGCAACGTACACACAATATGCACATTTTTTCTTTCAGAATTTGAACTTGTAAACTTCGCTGGCTTTGAAGATCCCTTTGTCATTTTAGCTAATAGGCCTTTCTATTTTGAACTGAGGCACTCCAACAAACCTATTTTTAATGGAGTTTTCGCTCAATGAGTAAATAAATAGCTGCACGAGTACGTACTTACTTTTGATTAACGCATGGGCATGCGTTAGACTTTAGACCTTAGTATTTTTAGGTTAAAATTTATTTATACAAAGCATGGCTTCTTAACCATATTTCTTTACTTGCATGCTCCTTTTGACCAATGTTAATCTAGCTTATAATCTACAAAACATAAATAACATATGGACTTTTATTTAAAAAAAACTGTCTATGCTCTGGTCTAGGAGAAAAGGAAAAAATATTTTATTATACCAGCAGCTTCTCTTTCTGTTCAGAACGTAGAAATCGGTCAAGGGAATAAGAAAAAAATCTAAGGAATACGCGATGCTTCTAGCAACTTATAACTGTTTTGATTCTATTTTTTACCTACACGCCCACCTTCCCGTAAGGCTCTCTCTATCCAACACATAAAGGATAAAGACGTAATAATATGTATAGGCAGTATATAAGTAAAAAAAATGTAGTATCAACTGTTGCCCATTTAAATAAATAAAGTAACCTACATAATTAGCGTAATGGAATTTGAATGGAAACACAAAGCTCGTGGCCGAGTGATTTGTATGGAATCTTATAGCCAGCTGTCATAAAAGAGTTCATCAAGCTCATTTTTCGTGCATTTAATGACTCTGTTTAAGAGTAGGGGTGATAATAATAATATTTATTAAAAAGTAGCTAAAATAAATAAAAAAATATAACAATAAAACCGACTTGTCCGTTATTTTTCTAAAACGCCTTCTGTAACTTCTGTAACATGGTACAGATTAACAGTCAACATCATTTTAGTCAAAGATCATGCTATGCCATTAATAGACCTCCGACATACGATTTACTTACTACCTGACTTATTTCAAAAGGTACGCAAAGGAACGCAATGTTAGGCACAAATTGTCAACTCACATGGATAAAATTCGTTTCTTACTTATTATGCAATAAAAAGGGAACCAATAAAATAAACAAATTATTTTTACTTTCAGCATTCTACATTGTTGACAAGATGGCCATCATTCGCGACACACTATTCTTCATCGCCGATAAGCCCTTCTATTTTGAACTGAGGCACTTAAACAAACCTCTCTTCAACGGAGTATTTGTCTAATTAGATACCTTTCTCTTAGCGCATGTCTTTCATTTAACATATTATTCTTTAAATTCTTTAAGTTTATTAGCAGATAAACTCTTTTTCTTCACTGCAACAAATAAAAACAATTGTATTACAATTAATACACTAGCCACATAATATAAGTAATTATTCAAATTACAGTTTTAAAAGACAAAACTTTTGTCAACATTTTGCCAAATACTTTTTATTCTAACCGATAATTAAAGATCTTCTGATCCAAAATAGCGTCTTATTTTATGAAAATATTCTCGCGTTCCTTTTCAGATCGCCGGACCTACCAACCTTATTTCCTAATGAGATTTGCTTTAAATATACCAAATCTCATAAGGAAATTAGGTTGGTAGGTCCAATTTTTCCAAATTTTAGACCCTACGGATGACTTCGGTATAACTTTAGGAACACTTAGGCGAACTATTCAAGAAACAAGATCATTTTTATGAAGAGAAAAAATAAAAACATCGTGTCAGTTTACAAGGGCTTAATAAAATTGAATCTAATATTTTATCAACCAAATAAAAATGATGTAGACCTTAGGCATTATATATTTAGATACATTTCTTATCAAATCTAATGTGAATGATCACATTTCAAAATCTAATAAGCACTTTATTTTTAAATAAAAATTCCGTGTATATTATTCATTATGACCTGTATATTTCTCATCCGAGGAAGTTCCCGGTTGTATCCCCTACTGGTGAGCTTTGGAGTACAAGGACCGCTTCGCCGTCACGATTAATTTATTTTATTTGTTATTCAATAACCTCAATTGTTCCTAAATAAAACAGTTGTTACAATAGACGGCCTTATTGCTATTTGCATTCTCTTCCATTTTCCGAGAGGGAAAAACAGAAATTTCGACATTTTAATGGTATTTTTACTACCAGTTTTTGGGGTCCAATACGCCAGCGCCATCATACGCGAACAACTTAACTTCATAGCCGACAAACCCTTCTATTTTGAACTGAGGCACTCCAACCAACTTCTATTTAATGGAGTATTTATGCAATAAATAATTCAATTATAAAATAAATCTTACAAGTACGTACTAAGTTTCCATTAATGCATGGCTTTTACGGACCTAGTTTTTATGGGTTTAGATTTAATAAAATGGGAAAAATCAATCATTCAAGATGTTAGAACTTAACAAGCTTTTTAACTGTATTTAGTTATTAATATATGTAAGTAGTAAACTTCTTCTTTTTCTAACTGTCTAAAGGTAGGTACATTGTGCCTATAATTAACCTTACTTACCCAAGATCCACAACCAATAATATGAAAAAAATCATTACTTTTCCTTTTGAAATAAAAAGAGGTTAAACTCAATTCGTTTACCGTTTCAATATTATGTTTTTGTGTAAATGTATGTGTGTCTTTTCGAAAACAATAAAGCTTTTATCTATCTATCTATCTATCATAATTACGATATAACATTACTACTCGAAGTTTGTGGATGTATAACTAATTAAGATTTTCGAATAGTGCATACTTTATGTATATTGGAGTATGCCTCATTTTAGGGTGAGCTCTCCAAAGACAGACAGGCCAGCCCTGTAGGTTTTGGTAGGCATTATGTATCCCTTACAGGTTTTGCCATACTATTCTTTTCCGTTTCTAATTTTTAAGGTTAAAAAAAAATAATTAAATAATAAAAAAAAAATCGTTACACGCATTTCAGCGCTAAAGCAACCGTGGCATTCTAAATAAGTTTGTCCATATAAGTTTTTAATTCCAGCTTTCGGGATCATGCCACCCAGCGCTATCACTCAAAACTTCATAGCTGACAAGCCCTTCTATTTTGAACTGAGGCACTCCAACAAGCCTCTTTTTAATGGAGTGTTTCTGTAAATAATTCATATTTTTACATGAAGTACGTCCTGATATTCAGTTTACGCATGCCATATACTCGTACGGAACAAAATATGTGTTTGGTATATATGTTTCATTTAGAATGAAAAATCTATTATTCAAATTGTCTCTACATAGCATGCTTGTTGCATGCATCTTAACTGCATTTTTTTATAAAATAATAATAAGGAATATTCTTCATTAGATTATTTCATTTAATTTAAAACTTTGTTTCCATAGAAGCACGTCCAATAATCATGATGAAATATTGCTTTTCTTTTACCTTTCGAAATATGAGAGATGTTAGGGTTTTACCTAACCACGTTTTCTATGATTTGTGAACGTATAGATAAGATTTCTGAAAAGTGCATAGTTCGTGGATTTATTTGTAGGAATCAATCTTCACTGGTAAAAGATTTATTATAGCTAGCCCGTGTTCCAGGTTATGTCGTAGACAGGCTACCCCTGTAGGTTTTAGTAGGAACGTGCCCTATAAATCCGATTTTTATCTTTCTCAGGTTTTGCCATACTACTCTTAGTTATTTCTTATTTAAGCTAGTGTCAATTTTCTTAAAAGTAAATTATATGAAAAAGAGCATTAAAACGCAGCATTCTGTATACGTTTGTCCATATTTTTTATTCCAGCTTTCAAGATTGTGCCACAAAGCGCTTTCTTCAATTACAATCAACTTTACTTCAAAGCCGACAAGCCCTTCTATTTTGAACTGAGGAACTTCAACAAACCTCTCTTTAACGGAGTATTTTTAATAAATATTTAAAATTAATACTAGTACGTACCAAGTTTCAGTAAATGCATGACCTTTGCGGACCAAGATGTGTACATAGCATGCTTCATAACTACACTTTTGTTATTAAATAAGTGGTAAATTTTTTTACGCTAATACAAATGAAGAAAAAAATATATAAGTATTTATTCAATTACTACTTACAGACCAAAGGTACTTACAATATGCTTACAAAAACTTTCTAACTTTACAACCGTATCCAATATCACGAACAAATTTTCCTTTCGTAAGAATATAAGAGATTGGGGTTTTACTCAACCACGTGGTTCCATATATGGTTAGTGGATGTAGTAACAGGAAGAATTTCCAAGTATATAGTTTATGGATGGAAAAGAAGTATTCTAAACTCCGCAAATAAAAAGCAATCTTATTCAAAACACCGTTCCAAAGTACACAAAAAATGCACATTCAAAATACCGTTGCAACGTACACAAAAAGGCACATTTTTTTTCTTTCAGAATTCGATTTCGAAAACCGCACTGGTTTTAGAGATCCGTTGGTCGTCTTAGCTAATAAACCTTTTTATTTTGAACTGAGGCACTTCGACAAACCTCTTTTTAATGGAGTTTTCATTCAATGAGTAATGAAAGACCAGCACGAGTACGTACTCACTTTTCTTTTTGGACCTTAGAATTTTTAAGATAAGTTATAATACGAAGCATGTTTCAGAACCATATTTTATACTTTGCATGCTCCTTAACTACATTTTTGACTAATGTTAATCTTTCTTATAATAAAAAAAAGAAATAATATGCTGGTCTACAACTAAAAGTACTAAAGAGAAACAGTCGGACAGACATAGCAAGAATCTTTTGTCAAGTTACAACAGACACGCTTCGCGCTCCTTCGGTCACTGAAAGAGGTTAAGGTTTTAAAAGGGGCTTACCCCATCACCATTTCGAAATGGCTCTAAGAATAATCAGGATAGGCCCTTATCAACCATAATACTGACGCGAACACCACTGCATAAAAAAAACACATATAGCATGCATAGATAAATTTACTTTCTATGGTGAAAGAATTTTGAAAATTGGTACAGAAGTTTCGGAGCCTATTCTATGCAAACAAACAATCCAGTCTTTACTCTTTATAACATAGAAAAGATATCCTTAAGTTTTGGTATAGATCTCAATAACATTCCTGATTGAAACGAACACGTATCAAACGCAGGGACTTACTTATATCGATACCACAAGAAGTATCGATACCTTTTTATGCATATCTAAGTATATAAATAAATTAGTATTCTGTATCAATACCTTGAACTATCACTTTAATTTAATACAATATATTCGACAATAACACTACCTATAGATAACAATTGCTTTCCTTTTTGTACAATTATGATGTAATACAAGGACAGACTAGCGTGTGACGCGTGCAGTGAACTGACAACTTGATAAATTACAAAAACAAGAAATAATTTTTATTAAATAAAATATCAATATTTTTTATCGATACCCTTAAAAGTATAAAAATATTAGTTCACATATTAATAAAATAATACATATTTTTATTCATAAAGTAAATACAAAAATATTAATACCTACAATATCGATATTTTTATAAATATCTCGTTAGTATCGATACCATCAAAGTATTGATATTTCTGTCCCTGATCAAACTTATTCAAAATATTTATTCTTTCAGCTTTCGGGGTCATCGCCATCAGTGCTATTGTGGATCATGAAAAACTATTCTTCATAGCTAATAGGCCTTTCTATTTTGAACTTAGACACTCCAACAGACCTCTTTTTAATGGAGAATTCCTCCAATGAGCAATAAAATGTCTTGAGAGTATGTATTTGTTTCAAATAGCGCATGACTTTTAGGTATAATGTTCGAAGCTTTAAATACTTAAGGCACGTTTAAGGCATGCTTCTTCCTTCTCTGTTCTTAGAAAATCAATTTTACCAGTAGGGCAAACAAAATTATATGTATAACAGATCCTAATAATTTATGCATTCTAAAAATAATTTATAAATTAATATTTAATATACGAAATATAGCTACAAATAAATATATTTTACAACTCATTCATTGTAAAATTATTCATAACTAGCATTTGCCCGCAGCTTCGCTTGCGTATAAGATTCCTCGAAAATACTTTATCTGGAATAAATATAAGAACTTGACTAAAATTCATTTAAATACTATACTGACTTACATAGACTTAAAAAATAATGTATGTTGACTAACAGTGAAGACCTCTTTTTTGAAGTGGATTAAAAACCAAAACCAATGCTTCCCGTGAACACTGGTGTCAAATTTATCAGTTTCTTTATATAGCCAACTGCCATCTATTAATGACAGCCAGGGTCAACGGCTTAACGTGCCTTCCGAAGCACGGAAGAGCTTTATGCCATTAGCACGCACACGCACACCCATCCTAATGGGGACCACGCCTGGAGTTACTTTTACTTGCGTGGTTATAATGCGTGCGCACGCCAACAGGGCCATGATACTATATATATAGGTACTGCTTGGGTGCATTATATAGTAATCCAATACCTCATACATAACTATATTTCTTTTGTTGCTTAAAATGCGTTGCTGAAAACTGCTTTTTTATTTCAGCACAATTATCATTGATTGTCGGCGGTATTAGGCACGACACAGTGATTGCTAACCGGCCATTCTATTTTGAACTTAGACAGTCAAACGAACCCGTTTTTAGGGTTCCGTAGTAAACAAGGAACCCTTATAGTTCGATTTAGGGATCCGTTTCCGAAATATTTGGTTTTAAAGAGCGAATTTTTGTTAGAGGTAAGTGTCCCCCCCCCTCTATCTGCTAAACGGTTATATATAGATACGTGAAAAAAATTACAGCAGTAGTATATATGCTGAAGTTTAAAGGAAAACTATCAGAGCTGAGTACTAAGTACAAACTAAAAAGTTATAGGCAACCAACTTATAAACTGTAAAATTTCATACTATTTTCATTGTTAGATGTTTTTGGTCGTTAAACTGTAAGGTGCGAGTGTGAATAGTGTGAACTCAAAGTTGTCATTCGCAACTACGGAACCCTACACTGCGCGTGGCCCGACACGCACTTGGCCGGTTTTTTAACGGACTGTTTACTCAGACATAATTTATTAAATAAATAAACATGCATATATCCATGGTACTTATATCACTTTTATTATTGCACTGAAGCATGCAAATACTAAATAATGACGAATGCGAATTTTATTTATGAATAATTGAATTGTAACATTTTTAATCACTAACTTAATTTTTAAGTTTAAATACCTCAAAACACGTAACGTATACTAGATAACAGCAAAATAAAATAAAAAATATCGAAAAGATAACTAATTAAAACCTGTCGGTACTAATATAGTCAAAACGAAAAGTTTGATTTTATTTGTCTCAAATATTCTAAGATCTTAAAGTATATAATTTCACAGATACACATCACTGTGTGACAAAATCCCTTTTGAATACATATAGAAAATAAAATTTTATAGATACGATTTAAGATAAAACTAGATATCTACAATTATTGATTATAGAGTTTGTGGAGATATCATTACATGTGATTTGTAGCATTCTCTATGAACTTAGGAACTTCTACAAGATCTGTTTTATGGAGTATATATTTAGCAGTAAATTGTTATAAACAGATATTTTATTGTAACAAGAAGGGACCTATTTATACCTAACCCTATACTCGCATGTAAAAAATATTAATACTTTGAAATATACGTATGTATCCATCTTTATTGGACTGGTAATATATAAATTTTTATTTAGTATAATTTTTTTTACTATATTGATTTAGTACTATATTTATTTAGTATAAAATATATAACGTATAAACAAATTAGATAAAAAGTACAAAATCAAAAATGTCATAAATACTTATAAAAACTATGTTTTATTAGATTTTTCTTAGTGAAAAAAAGAAAACGGCCAAATTTGCAAATATTGATGACAAAAGAGTATTGCGGCTAAAATTTATAATCTTTTTATTTCAGCTTTCTCAGTAGTGGTTGACAGCGAAATTCTCAATCTCCCAATTAGATTTATAGCTGACAAGCCATTTTACTTTGAACTAAGATATTCTAGTAAACCATTGTTCAACGGAGTTTTTTTAGTCCAAGAATAAATTAAACACCCACACCAGTACGTATTTGTGGTTCGATGTGTGCATGCACATGATTAACTTTCTTATTCATCTTAACTGCTATATATCAAACAATATAAGGCAATATATAAGAAAAACAATGGTAAAATAAATACATAACCAATAAAAAATACTAATTTAAATTCTCTCAAAACATTCTTTCGTGATAAGACATCAATTAAAACGACATAGGCGTTGCTTTATTCAACCAGTTTTGAAATTGTTAGTTCGTTGTGGTGAAATAGATGAGTCGATGTGTTGAAATTCTTGTAGCCTTGTTTATATGAATATTTGAGTACAATCAATCAATATTCATTTAAACTAAGTAAACAATAAATATATTATCAGCTCCCTTTTATTTACTCCAATGCTAAATTTACCCACAAAATTTAATTTCACAGAAATAAAAACAATTTTTCGTTCGTCTAGCGGCAATACAACTTAAGTAAGACAAATGCACATAGAGACAAAAATTTGATTTTGGCCTTTTTAATTCCAGATATTACGGCGAGTAGAAGGTCCTTCAACTTTGATACACCAATATTTGATGTTGACAGACCTTTCTATTTCGAGATAAGACAGTCTAACCAACCATTGTTTGGCGGTATTTATTTCTCACCGAACCCAAGTGAACAATAAATTAATATATCTGTGTTATAAGTAGGTATTTCCTTTCGAGTAAAACATGAAAGTCATTATTTTTTTACTAAAGCTAAATTACCCATGTCATCTTTTAAGTACTTTAACCTTTGTTAACTTTTGTTATGTATAATAACCGACGTATCTAATTTATTGTGTAAACCTGATTCCTAATTATTGCACAATATTGTTATTTGTTATGGATGCTTATTTTCGAGATTAGCGAGAATTATTAAAAATAGTTCGAAATTACTATTATATAAATTATATTATATAAATGGTTTAGAGCTTCAAATTTTGTTCACGTACTCGATTATTGTGAATTCTAAACTAACTATAAGACTACTCCATGCTAGGCTGGAAGCAAATGGTAGAAGTGGATATAAGGAAAATCCATTCCCATAAAATCTAAGTTATTGTATCAAAACGCGATTCGAATATTAACCCATCATTATTAAAATTTCGATTTTCATCAATACGGTAAAAGTGAGTTATAAGGCCTAAGAGTCTGTCCATCCCGGAAGGGGTAAAGAGTTGAATGTTATATTTATATATGCATTTATTTTAAATATTATTATATAACGCTATTAAAATAAATAGAATAATCGTGGAGTATTTTTTTTTTTTTGCTAGCTATTATTGAAAAAAACTTCATTGTCTCCTTTAATAATTTGTAAGATTAAAGTATTTTTTGTATGAAATCCAGGATGCACAAAATAACAACTAAGGGTATACCAACATTTAAAAAATATAAATGTAATATCCGAATTGATATCAAGGAAATATGTGAGAAAAATTCCATAACGAATCAATTCCAGAGAAATGGGGCTACCAAAAAAGTTATTGATGATAGATTCTTTTTACTTTGAAGCAAAGTCAGTCTGTATAACCTATTATGATGAAATGAAATTAATAGTTTTTATTCAAATGGACCTTTATCACTTTTTGAACGTGACTTTTTTTATATTTCGTTCTTGTTTTTTTTTTTTTTTTCATTTGCAAAATCGAAAAGCTACTAGCGTTTCTGAAATACTGTTTGTGAGAAGAACGCTGAAAGAAACTCAGTTCAATATTGGTCTCTACATGCCTTATGTATGCCTAATGGCGTAAATGTCTTCCAAAAGTGAAAAAGAAGTTAGAGTTACTAAATTAATAACATGAGAAGTTTATATAATAAGACGGAGCTCAGGATCATAGAACCTTCAGGCTATTTTGCTGGCAATAAAGGGTTTCTCGAGAGCTAAAGAATTAATTGTATGTTGGGCATCCATACTAACCTCAAAAAATAACTTAATTTCATTATACACATAATTATAATATATAATTGTATTTGTATTGGGTCTTTAACTTCAACTTAATTATTTGTATTAATTATAAAACCACATAATATGAATAATTAAATTTTCATACTATATATTATATATATGGAGAGAAAGATTTACCAGCGCCGTTTTTTCCAAATTTTATCTATCTATTTTTATTTATATTCTACTTCCAGAGTTCGGCATATCATACACGACTTCAGTTTTATCAAGACCACCTCGGTTGATATTCAATGCAAATCGGCCATTTGCATTCTTCTTAAGAAACAGAGTCACTGCTATGTTTAATGGGGTCTACATATCTTAGGTAGTGATGAAGAAGATTTTTCCAAGCTTTATTTGTAATTGGTAGATTATATTTCTGCAAAAGTTCTTCGTAGTATTTGGGTATCGCATGTTTATAAGCTTTTAGAAATCTATCAGCAGTCTTTCTATTCTAAAAAGGTCTTTGTAAGTAAGTATAACCTTATCGATCAATGAATAAACCAAACAAATGTATACTTTTATGTAACCAAAAAAGATATTTACTTACAAAAATAAGTAAAACATTGATATGATTATGATACACGGGAGAGGAAATCTGTTTATAATAATATTTTTAATTGATTGACACCTCTATACGTAATTTACTTTATTGGTCGTACCGTAAAATTGGTCAATTTCTCTCTCTTGAAAATCCTTCAAATTCTAATCCTAATATTACAATTTTATCATACTTAGTAATTTATACAGTTATTTATACCAATTTATACATTTTACTGTTACATTTTGTTTATAAACTTAATATTTTTTAAGTACCATAATATATAAAATTATAATTTTGATAACAGCTATTCTTTTTGAACTTTATATTAATATTTAAAATAGACAAACTACTTACTGGTGTACGGAATGAACATACATAATTATATCAACCAATAAAATGCAACTATGAAATTCTTTAAACTATTAAGAGTTACTCTGTGTACTTTCATCTAGACTTGTCTGATTAATATTTTATATTTGTCAGTAGTTTTCCCACAAAAATATTTGAATGATCAATGAATTGATGAATTCTTTTGTATCACAATTTCAGTTATACAATTCCTCACAAGATCATCATTTGGTAGAAAAGAAAGAGTGGAGTTCTTGGCTGACCGACCGTTCTACTTCAACCTTAGAAGTAACAATATCGATTTGTTCACAGGGACCTTTATCCAAAAATAAATTAATTTAAATGTAAAGTATTCAAAATTTGTTTGAGCACGCGTCGGGTCTTGGTGAAGATGGTTGAAACGAGTTGTTTGATGAACATTTTACTGGTGATGGATATTGTATCCTAGATCGAGTTTTCAATCATTAGTCGTAACCTCAATTTCAAGATAATTCGCAAGTTTTAATAAGGAATTTAGAAAATAAATTATGAAAAACCACTTCATGAAATATAAGATATTTAGAAAATTTTCAGGAAATATCATTTAAAAAATTGTAAAATATTGATAGATTTAATTATGTTAGAAAGTATATTGTGTTCTGTACTGCATGAACTATAGAAAAATTTGATGTAAAATGCATGTGGTGGCTGGTATTTTCGGGTCACCGGAGCATGAATGCACTTGATTTTGTGTAATTTAAAATAACACTTTAACTTATTTTTATTTGACTTTGCACCTTCAAACGTGATTTATTGTACTAACATTTTACTTGACTAACTGCATGTTTCTGTAATTATTCGACGCCTTATTTTTAATGAATTTCATTTCCTTTAAATTAATAAAAAGTTAATTAAATATTTAATGTGAATTACTGTTAAATTAAACTAAAAATCCTCTAACTGTTTCAATGCTATTTATTTAAAAAGTATAGTTTATATAAAGTATATCTATTATTGAGTCCCTGTTCCCCTTTAAAAAATAAAGAAGAACATATACAAAGATACTAATCTATTTTCTTGTTTTTCAGATTATTTGATGAGAATAAGAAGACATGACATTGACAGCCATTTTAATGTGACATTAATGAATTTAATAAAATTGGTTTATAATATAATGATAAGTTTTAATTTATTTACATGAATTCTTTTTTATTAACGCATCGGTAAACAACACTCACGCAAATGTTACATTGACATTAAAATAAACAGTTGTAAAATTCTTTGAAACATCGCCAGTGTTTCAAATTATTGTGACAAAACTTTTCGACCGCATCATAATGATGAAAACCAAAACTGATGTGCTGGATGTGCCTGCAGGACCTCTAGAATTTATATTTTACCTAATGTGGTCACCAACTTAGATACTCTAGTAACTTAACGTAAGCGCTAATATAGAGCCATAGAGATCCTCAACTAGGTAAGACACATTTTGGAATTCAACATTCCGGAATACTGAATTTTTATAGTCTACAACCTTTGGCTCTAAACTATATAAATCCGATGCCTAGTAAAAATAGAAACAGAGAGAGAGAGAGATCCCATAACGAAGACACAGCATCAGAACTACACAGCCGTAAAATCTTTACTAAATTATATAACACCATAGAGCATAAAATGCTGTCATAATAGTGAGTATCTCAGACTCCAACACAACATCTAAGGATGCAACTGGGAAAATATTTGGACGAGATAGAGGAGAAGTTACAGCGTTACCCGCAATTTTTTATCTTAATGACATGTGACCCTTAACAACCCGCCATTGCCGCCTGCCACGATCCACCGACCTTTGGAGCAGTTAGTTATCTTAAACGGCTTTGTCCATGAGTCATGGATAAGATAATTAATTGCTAGATAGAAATCGATTCACAAATAGTTAAACACTTTGGGGAGACATAAAATGGTAAAGATGGTCTACCATATGCCTATGCTCTACCAAGTGCTAGACCTATTACTCACGTATTTGTTTTTGCGGCGTTATTTACAGCCTATTCAAACGTGTTGATATAGTCAGCTCGGCATGAAATGCTGCATAGCATTAGCATTGATAATGATAATGGAACACTATCCGGGGGGAGGTGAAAATGGTCTACTTACTGGTAGACCACCTTCACGTCCGCCCGCCGCTCCACGTAGCGCACTTGCGGTGTGGGTAGGTCGGATGCCTCCAAAGATATTGTGGTTGGGTTGTTGGTCTTCCATTATCATTATCAGCCTTTGATAGATCAGGGATGCCAAGGCACACATAGAGCTCACCACATCGGCCCATATTTGAATAGGCTGAAACTGTCGCTGCAAAAAAATAAGTGAGTGACGCCGTTTTGTTTAATATAAATAACAAATAAAGTTATAGTTAAGTAAGTCTACCAAATACCTTATAAATAAACAATATAAATACTGCAACTAAAAATATATATTTATACTAAGTCATACATGAGACATCCAGTTAAATAAGTTTGGCAATTCTCTACGATATTCCCAGTGAATTGTATACGGAATTGAATTGATGACTCGGTAGTTAGGATAACAATGCACTGGGCATTGTTAACTACCCAGTCATTACCGTCACAACATTACATGTAAACTACATTGCTTCTAAATTCTTGTCTTCAACCAAATGCAAGAAGTGACCCTAAACAATCAGGTATTATGCAAGCTATGGACCCAAGATCCTTAAACCCTTAGCGCTGTCTAACTAGTTGTGAATAAAGACGTAATTATGCTTCTAAACAGACATAGGTACTGCTAGTTAACATAGTTTGGCAAGTCCCAAGTAACATCATAGTTAATCTGTCATATCTAAACTACGAAGTCATCACCGTGGCAGTACTAAGTGCTTACTATTATTTCCTAATTCTTCTCTTAAACTAGGTCTAACTCATAGAAATAGTAATAAAACACATCTTAATGTATGGTCTAACTATATATGTATCTATAATCTATACCATAACCGTAGATTATATTCTAAACCATGACTTAGCGATACCACTACATGCAAACCCCTCATCATGTCCTAATTCTTGTCTCAAACCGAGGACTTAAAGTGACCTCGTACAAGCTATTATTAACGGCCCACACTAGGCACACTAGCAACGCCTATAGTTTTATTCAAAAAGTGAATAAATGATTGGCGTCGCTAGTGTCCGTAGTGTGGGCCCTTAAGCCGCATCTGCATCTTTAACCTAGCAGTACTCGGGCTCTGAAGTATCGGGAGCTGAGATTGAAACCGGACCGGACTCAAGCTGAAGTGATAAAAAATGTGACAATGTTTCACCTGTAAAACAAACACGTCTCTCTATAATATTAGAAGTAACATCCCACTTAGTTAAGCAAATTTCCAGGAAAGCGGTGAACTTCCATTATATTTATAGTAACCGAATCATCACCATGACCATAGATAATATTGTAAATCATGACACAGCTATAATGCTACATGCAAACCTCATTATGTCCTAATTTTGAGAAGTATACGTGGCGGCGACTCGACGTGGAGCGACTCGACGTCGAGGCAACAAATCCTAATTCCTGTCTTAAACTAGGGGCAAGAAGTGACCTCGTACAAGCCATAGTTACGCCGCATCTGCACCTTTTACCCAGCAAAACTCGGGCTCTGAAGTATCACAGCTGAGACTACAACCGAACACAGGGTGAAGTGATAATGAGTGACAATGTTTCACCTGTAAAACAAATACGTCTCTCTATATTATAATAAAAGACACCCTACGTAGCTTATCAAGTTTCCAGGAAAATAGTGAACTTACAGTATATTTATAGTAACCGAATCATCACCATGACCATAGATAATATTATAAACAATGACACAACTACAACGCTGCATACAAACCTCATAATTCTTGTCTTAAACTAGGGGAAAGAAGTGACCTCATACATGCCATTATTAAGCCGTATCTGCATCTTTAACCTAGCAGTACTCGGGCTCTGAAGTACCACAGCTGAGATTCCAACCGGACCGGACACAAGCTGAAGTGATAAAAAGTGACAATGTTTCACCTGTAAAACAAACACATCTCTCTATAATATTAGAAGTAACATCCCACTTAGTTAAGCAAATTTCCAGGAAAGCGGTGAACTTCCATTATATTTATAGTAACCGAATCATCACCATGACCATAGATAATATTGTAAATCATGACACAGCTATAATGCTACATGCAAACCTCATTATGTCCTAATTTTGAGAAGTATACGTGGCGGCGACTCGACGTGGAGAGACTCGACGTCGAGGCAACAAATCCTAATTCCTGTCTTAAACTAGGGGCAAGAAGTGACCTCGTACAAGCCATAGTTACGCCGCATCTGCACCTTTTACCCAGCAAAACTCGGGCTCTGAAGTATCACAGCTGAGACTACAACCGAACACAGGCTGAAGTGATAAGTGACAATGTTTCCCTAACACGTTAACAATAAGAAACACCCTACACAGTTTACCAAGTTTTCAGGAAGGCAGTGAACTTCCAGTATATTTATAGTAACCGCATCATCACCATGACCATAGATAATATTGTGAACCATGACACAGCTATAACGCTACATGCAAACCTCATTATGTCCTAATTCTTGTCTTAAACTAGGGACAAGAAGTGACCTCGCACGAGCCATTGTTAAGCCGCGCCCGCATTACTTCGCCAATTTGTTAAGGCATAGGAAACTAGCTGATAGACCACGCTTTTGTGCTCTAATGAAGGCTTTCAGACGTACAAATGTTAACCCAGAATTAATGTACGCCTTTCAGCCCGCTATCTTTATGGCCGACATTGTATTGGTGTTGGCATGTGTACATTGTCTTGCCTGTCTGTTAAGGTAATTGTGAGATAAATAGAGTCAAATTGCTTTGTCTAGATATTAAGCTCTGCCAAGAATATGTAATACGATATCTAAACTGTTATGGATAGTGCGAATTTTAGATAAACTTGCTATATTCGCGAGCGTACCTATAACGATCCTACTGAACAACTTTCCCCTGGGGAATAAAAGGTCGAAATATGAAAAATCTTTGGGGACCCATAAAAAAATGCATTTTTTTTCTCATGATTCAACCTTTGTTGCTTGGTTTCTATCTACACAGCATGAGATAAAGACGTGATGTTCAGTCACATTTGGCCGACCCGTGCCCTACATCATAGGTCGCGAGACGGCAGTTTTACATTATAATTACAGACCAGTTAAGTAACAAATTGAAACATTATCGAGCAGCAGCCGAGGTGCTATCAAACGGGGGCCAAATGCTGCTGAGCTACCATCGAGAAGAGATCCGTCACATCCAGTTATCAACATGTAACTTCTGGAGAAATAAACAAGTTTCTACGTAACGTGATCTTGTGTCTCCACACTAACATCCACAACCTACAATCAACATCTCGTTATGTATGTTTTATGGCTATCACCATTGCCTGCATCGTACACGTGATAATATATTATATATGTATGTACCCAACAATAACCTATTTAAATATGAAAGCCCTAGAAATTTCGAATATCAAAACAAAGTTTCCATAGGATAATCTAGCACGCTAAAACAAATGTCGGTCTGTCAAGTCATTCGAATTCAAATTAGCCGTCGCTATATTGAATATTTCCGTTGAAAGGGGAAGCCACCAGCGGGCTACGTCGACTGCACTATAACACAGTTTCCCAAACTGTGTAATCAAACTTAATTATTTTAGATACAAAATACAGTGCCACTAAAGCATGCCTTACGAGTTTGCAAAACGATGGTCTTTAATATAGCGTACGGAAAATAGTGACAAATGGCTAACAACCCAGTGCCTATTTTTAACAAAAATCTAAAAAATTCAACGTCTTCATCTCTTTTCATAAATGGCCTAAAATAAAATGAATGTAATTGGAGTAAATAATATGAGTCATTTTTATAGTTTTTATACTTTATATTTTTTATATCATTAATAATATTTATTTATTTTATTTATTAATTACACTTTATTGCACATTTACAAAAAAGATTACAAGAAATATCAATATTGTAGTGTGATGATCTTTTTCTTCTTTAATTCTTTTCTGTCAGTATACAAAACTAGCCCAGTGGCTCTATTATAACATTTCGTGATATAACAATAATTATAATATAATGTACCGGCTCAATATTTTCAATTTTAATAATTATGTAAATGTTTTATTGACACATAAACCATTTTCATACAAAACTGACTGAACAGAGAAAACTTGATGAGTAAGATAATTGATGAGAACAATAATACCTACAAATTGTTTGGTATTGAATTAGTAATAATTTAAATTTAACGTTAACAACATGAAAATGAACAAATTTCGGTCTGTGACCAAGTCTGAAATCGAGAAAAATTTAATGAGCATTTATTCAACGTACCTACTAAAGGTACGTTGAATACCTATAGAAAATTTATTGACTTGAAATCGAGAAAATTAAATATCACCGTTTATTTTCTCGATTTCAGGTATGTTCACAGAACAAATCTTTTCTTTATGTTGAGACCGTGAATTTAAATTATAGCTACCAAACCCATTGTATCAGTAACAATAACGTAAGACAGGTCCCCTAGTGCCCCCAACGATACTTTCAACAGTTTGAAAACCCACGGAGGAACAACTTCAATTAAGGAACAATACAGAGAAGTCTTAACAGCGTTTTCTTGTTAGCTGCAGCGTGAAAGAGAACCAATTAGACCGTAAAGTGAGTGCCGTACAATACTGCTACCTGCACGCTTGGGAGTGGGACCCCCGCGATACCTGCAACAATAGTATTATAAGCTGCTAACTAACTTTGCATAACAACATTGTTTAAAAAAGTCTTTAAAGTTGGCCTAGAGAACACTAAGCACAACTGCCGAAAAACAGCCTATATGGTTAGGCCATAAAACAGGCGTCAATTGAGTTTGAATTTGTGGCCCCAGTAAAAATTCAATCTTAACTTGTATTTCATTTAGACATCTTTGTACTCATTCCAGTATTTGCCTGTGGTCTAGTATGCTATAAGTTTTGATTGCGTTGACATACAAGTTTTTTTTTTCACAACTGAAAATAGCCGTAGATATGTATCCATGGCCAGTGAAAGTAATACTTAATTGTACATTGATAAAGACTGCGTAAATTCAATATCCATGGATCTTCACAAATTGGCCTAGTAGAGCGAATAATGAAACAAAAGACTTAATAATGAAAGTCTGTTGCCTTCTCTCAGAGGTAAAGAGACACAGAGAGCTCAATGTACTAGACGAGGAAAAACGTCAAGGTATCTGTTTATTGCAAAATATTATTTATATTGCACATGCTTTTCTATTTTACAATATGGAAGGAAACTTCTAAATAAGATAAATCCATCGTGTTTGAGCCTGTTTGTTTTGTCTAGAAAATCACTATACAAATGAATTCTTTCAAAATTTGTGACAAGAATTAATTTTGAAAAGTCTCATGATGTACGAATTTTAACATAATTTTTATTAACATCTGTGGTCAAACTTAAAGTACTTCATTTGAAGACTTAACTTGGAAAAGTATCAGGAGAACTGACACTTATTGGGAAACAAGCCAAGAGATTGATTGATTCAAGACCCAGGTCGATCTGAAAAATATCATTTTCATCTCGACCTGACTGGAGATCGAACTCGAGGCCTTCTGAGTGCCAGCCTGATGACCGCTAGGCCGCAGAGGTCATCAAATCTATTGATTAAAATATTTTCCAACTATATGTAGTTCGAATCCTAAGGGCCAGATTAATTACTAGCGCAAATAAGTACGGCAGCTTACGACCCTGCCTCAGGCCCGCCGTCAGATAGGGCAGGTGTCGCATAAATCTCTTTATTTCCACTATTAGTTTAGGCACCTTTAATTAATTACACGCTCGGCCGATGTTACCTGGCTGTGATAAAATGTATTTTTCCGTTAGGCAGTATTTTTACTTTTAGCTTAAATTAGCTAAAGATATATCAGAATACTTAAATTACTCCTTCAAACATAAACTGCTTGGTGGATTTTGACGAAAGTGACACACCAGAATAATAAATATAAGAGTTGACAGACGTTATAAATTAGATAAATATGATAACCTAATCCTTAGAATCCTAACTAATCTTAATCCTATCCTTACTTATATTATAAATGCGAAAGTGAGTTTGATTGTTTGTTTGTCTGTTACGCATTCACGCCCTATCTATTGAACGAATCATCATGAAATTTTGCATACACTTAGGTTACGGTACTGGAAGGACTTATTAAGCGAGCTAATTGGGCGAAGCCGCGGGTACCAGCTAGTTACCTACAAAGATTAGATAAGTCAATAAGACAAAAAAGCTCATAGCTGATATATTTTAAGATTATCTAGTACTAAAGTATTTTATAATGAACAACTAGCAACTTGAAATCTTCCGACATCTAGTTAGCCGGAGACCTTTTTACTTATATTGGAGCGCATCGTGTCTCATTACCACTCCTTTGTTCCATTATTGAGTCGGCCAGGAATTCTCTAGTTAGGGCGATCTTATCACGGACATTGAATTTACAGTTTGTTTTTGTTTAAAGACTTATTTAAAATACGTATAGTATTAAGAAATATGGTTTTTAAATTTTTGTGATTTAATTTTTCGAAAATAATCGATAAAGGATTTTTGTCAACACGTCCAATATGCGCTGAAATTCAAAATTGATGGAATGAAGAAACTTGATTGATTTATATTAATATACTCGTAGCTTTAGTTTTGTGGAGCAATCGTGTAATGAACAAGCAACTGGAAATCTTCGGGCGTCTAGTAAGCTGGAGACCTTTTTACTTATATTGGAGAGCATCGTGTCTCATTACCACTCCTTTGTTCCATTATTGAGTCGGCTGAGACCTTCCGACGCATTGAGAATTCTTCAGTTAGGTCGATCTTATCACGGACATTGAATTTACAGTTTCTCTTTGTTTAAAAACGTATATAAAATATGTATAGTATTGAGAAAGATGGTTTTTAAAATGTTTTGTGTTATAATTTGTTGAAATTACCGAAAAAGTATTTTTGTCGACACGTCCAATCTGTGCTGAAATCCAAAATTGATGGACTAAAGAAATTAAACATAAATTTAGAGATTAATATTTGATTTAACTAATTTATAGGTCTCCTTTTATTGAGCAGTCATGTATTGAATGAACTAGCAACTTGAAATCTTCCGACATCTAGTTAGCCGGAGACCTTTTACTTACACTGGAGCTCATCGTGTCTCATTACCACTCCTTTGTTCCATTATTGAGTCGGCTAGGAATTCTACGGTTAGTACGATCTCATAACGGATATTGAATTTACGCAGTTTTAAGTTATATAACTCTTTACAGGTATGTTGTATTCTTATTTGTGTCAACGAACATCATTTGTCAAAAATTATAAAAAAGGTATGTGTCAACACATCTAAATTAGTGCAGGCATTCAAAATGTATGGTTACAAAACGACAGTAAGGAAATCACGGTTTATAAAATACTAGCTTCCGCCTGCGGCTTCGCCCAGATCGATGTCGGTTATCGTGATCAAAACCTATTTCCATCCTCATGGATTTATATATTTTGCAACATTTGGAGATGAATTTCAGAAAACAGTGTTAAAATATTTGAATTTAGGAGCTAAAGTTACAAATTTCATGGAAATTGGAGCAGATTTTAAATATTTTCCACACAAACTTTCAAACCCTATACTGCACCCTTATGATGTTAAGTCTAATAACCATAAAACACGTATTCAATATATTATAAATGCTATAAACACAATAAAACCACTATCACCCCTTCTAAGTAATTTTTTTCAAAATCCCTTATAATAATACTGTGCGTCCGCTTTTTGTATTGAAACAATTGTCCAAATTTGTCTGGTTTCTACCATTAGCGGTAAAGGCTGTGCGTGCATCTATATGTCAGCCAATGGAAACTTCTCTTTTAATATATAGACAACATTAGCCTCGTGCCTTTTAATGCGTCCCATTTAAAGATTTTTGATTATTCCTTAATAAAGTAACGCTTTTTTATATAATATTATTTTATGCAATTATATATAACATTCAATGAAATGAAAATGAAATTCACAAAGTGTTTGTTTGTAGACTAGCATGGGCATCATGCTAGTCTACAAACAAACACTTTGTGAATAGTACGAGGTAACATAGTTCACAGCATAGCATGTTGTTACGTGCATAGAAATTGACTTCACTCTCTTCTATGAATGTGTTTTATTTGCTATATTTGTACAACACGTAGAGAAGACATTTACGTCTTGATAGTGAAAATGACCAGAATAACGTAGAACATTTGAGACGCGGTATCTCTTTCACGTAGCGACGTTAATTCCGAGCTTAGTTCGTGAGTTCCAGCGTTTTTGCCGGCGAGCGAAATCCAGACACTACGTTCATTTTTATCTCGTGAGCAGTAAGTGGCTAATTTCTCAATGTTAAGGATAAAGCTGTTGTTACAAATAGGATTGCATCTAAATTGAATATTTATCATTATTTTTTTTTTAATGTATGTTCTTAGAACCCAATGGAATTAAAGAGGATATAATTTCGAATTTGTTTTTCATACAACACTCAAGTGAAATATATTTTGAAAGTATGTTCTTTAAATCCAATGGAAAGGAATTAAGAAATAATTTTGTTTTTTTTTCATGCAAGCAAATGATATATTTAAGTTTCTTTAGTAAAACACCATCTATAATATAACATCGAAGTCTAAGTAAATAGGGTCTCGTTCTCTTCGGGTACGGAACCCCTAAAATGTTTGATATTTTGATATATTTTTTTTTATATAATTTGTACAACACGTAGAAAAGGCAAGACGTAAACGTCTTGATAGTGAAAATTACCAGAATATTGTGGGACATTTGAGATGCGATATCTCTTCCACGTAGCGACATTAATTCTGAGCTTAGTTCGTGAGTTCCAGTGTTTTTGCCGGCGAGCAAAATCCAGACACTACGTTTATTTTTATCTCGTGAGTAGTAAGTGGCTAATTTCTCAATGTTAAGGATAAAGCTGTTACTAAAAAAAGAATTGCCTCTAAATTGAATATTTATCCTTAATTGCTTTTGAATGTATGTTCTTAGAACCCAATGGAAATAAAGAGGAAATAATTTCAAATTTGTTTTTCATACAACACTCAAGTGAAATTTATTTTGAAAGTATGTTCTTTAAATCCAATGGAAAGAATTAAGAAATAATTTCGATTTTTTTTTCAGACAAGCGAATGAAATATTTAAGTTTCTTTAGTGTAACATCATCTATAATATAACATCGAAGTCTAAGTAAATAGGGTCTCGTTCTCTTCGGGTACGGAACCCCTAAATTGTTTGATATTTTTATATAATTTGTACAACATGTAGAAAAGGCAAGACGTAAACGTCTTGATAGTGAAAATTACCAGAATATTGTGGGACATTTGAGATGCGGTATCTTTTCCACGTAGCGACGTTAATTCTGAACTTAGTTCGTGAGTTCCAGTGTTTTTGCCGGCGAGCGAAATCCAGACACTACGTTCATTTTATCTCGTGAGAAGTAAGTGGCTAATATCTCAATGTTAAGGATAAAGCTGTTGCTACAAAAAAGATTGCCTCTAAATTAAATATATATCCTTAATTGCTTTCGAAAGTATGCTCTTAGAACCCTATAGAATTAAAGAGGAAATAATTTCGAATTTGTTTTTCATACAACACGCAAGTGAAATATTTAAGTCTCTAAAGTGTCACATCATCTATAATGTAACATCAAAGTCTCAGTAATAGGGTCCCGTTTTAAGCCTTTGGATACGGAATCCTAGAATGTGTTTTATTATGCTATACTTGTACAACACGTAGAAAATACATTTACGTCTTGATAGTGAAAATGACCAGAATAACTTGGGACATTTGAGATGCGGTATCTCTTTCACGTAGCGACGTTAATTCCGAGCTTAGTTCGTGAGTTCCAGTGTTTTTGCCGCCGAGCGAAATCCAGACACTACGTTCATTTTCATCTCATGAGAAAGTGGCTAATTTTTCAATGTCAAGATTAAAGCTATAGCTAGAAATAAGATTGAATCAAGATTAAATCATTATACTTTATTGATTTTGAAAGTGTGTTCTTAGAATCCAATGGAATGAAAAAGAATTTTTTTTTTTTTTATACAACACTTATGTATAATATTTAAGTCTATTAGTGTAAGTGGATATAATAGGATGTAATATCATAGGATGTTTATTGGTCGTTATTGTTACAAGCGTCCATAGGTACGGTAACCACTTTCTATTAGGTAGGCCGTATGTCTGTTTTCCTATTCAGTAGGACAAAAAAAGGGGCAGTGAACGTACAAACCATAAGCAAAATGCTCCGGGTTCAAATCCTGCCAGACACGACTTATTCCTTGCCCTTCATAGCCCAATCTACCTCAAGTTCAACCGCTTTCATCCTGCTTCCTGCGAAGGAAAATATTGGCATCGATGAAAATATAACAACCATCACTAGTGAATTGTTGACTTGTGTGCGAAATAGAAAAGATAATGGCAAACCACTCCATTATTCCTTCCAAAAATAGTCATTGAACGCATCTCTTTAGAGCCTATAGCTCTTAAATCTTAGACGGATGGATATCTATCATGAGTAACACTTGTTCTGCTCTCATAGGTGGTGAAGTTACATTGTTTTAGTTGAAGCTAAACTAGACATTACTTTAATCCAAAGACCACTAAAGTTACTAATTTCTCAGTGTTGAGAATGAAGCTGTTACTGAACACGTTTAGTTAAATATTTTTATTATAGGCTTATTATTTAACCTGCATTGAGTGTTCGATTGTAACATTGCAAATGATTTTTAAACAATTATGTGTAACCAACTGAATTGTAATTTTTCATTCGTAAATTGAAAAAGAAAGCCATGTAACGGAGTCTTTTAGCTAACCAATTAAATAATAAAGTAATAAAATTTAACTGTGTTATTTTTTTATTTAATTAATTTAATAAAACCTTAATTAAGTTTTCTAGCAAAAATTTAATATGAATAATTACTTACTATTGTTAGAGTTATTATTTTTGTTGTGGATGTTTATCTATGAAAAGATGTATAACTCAAAACTTGTCAACATTTTTTTCGCACTCACTTCGCTGATTCTTCTATAATGTTTACTCCGCGGTTCAAACTAGAGACACCCAAGGAGGTTGGCGTCAGGCAGACCACCCGGCTAAAAAATCTTTCACCTAATTATTTCACCGTATTAATGGTGTTATAATTGTGGAACTTCGTCTCCGAATTATCACAGCCAAGTAAATAGCCGGAATAAACGCTATGATGATTTCTATGCTAATATTATAAATTCAGAATTCAGAAATAACTCTTAGCTCTTCACGAATCTACCACAGAACCGATCAAGAATAAATTGGAAAGTTTGTTGGGCTTACTTTTAATTCCGGGAAAAGACAGGTACTGTTCCCGGAAATAGAGGAAAGCTAGTAGGCTATAAATTACGTGAACGAAGTCACGGGAAAAAGCTAGTGCAGCCACGTTAACAATTCAAGCCATTTCGCGCGATCGCTCTAATTACACTGCCACGCTGCGTTTGGCTTGGTTTGTGGTGCCACATGAATAAAGATGGATTGTCAATGAACATCTTTCTCTTATCTAAGCGAGTTCAGTGTAAAGGTCTGTGACGTATGAGAAAGAAAATACCAATATAATTGCTTCATTTCCATAGTTTAACTTATGTAGCTCTTATCTGGTGAATGTATCCTATCAAAATATCAGTCAAAAATGGTTTTCACTCAGAACCGAATCCGCAAAACACATGGTGATATCGTTGCAATATACTAGTCGGACTGTTTTTCATCAATAAATCAAAAAATATATAACTTGGTACAAGAACTTGGCCAAATCTTATTGCAGTATGAATGTTTTAATAATGCTATTAGCTCATATGATTATAATAATGATAATTTGGATTAAGAGATTTGTAAAATTTTATGAATGTATTCAGTACACCAGTATGAACTCATGTACCAGCAAATATATCTAGCGTAGACTGAATCGGCGTCGAATTAGCGATAGAGCAGTAACAGTAATCATTATCACCTTTATGTAACCACTGATGAGTATACACTGTACATTGTTGACTTTAATAGAACAAACATAGTGTAGTAATCCATTTTCATGGGATTAGATATTAAAAAGAGTCCTCCCGGCTGCGCCCAGGCATGTATTATATAAGTACATATAAACTGTCCTCTTAAAACACTCTATCTATTTCAAAAACCGCATCAAAATCTGTTGCGTAGTTCTAAAGATTTGAGCATACATAGTGTCCCTATGTAGCTAGACAGACATCTGGAAGCGACTTTGTTTTATACTATGTAGTGATAGAAGGTATTTGTTTTAATCTTAATAAAAGGTGTTGAGACAACTTCTTTTCATTTTGTTAAAGAACTCTGAGCTTTTAATAAAAAAAACTTTACCTTCTCTAAATAAATATCAAAGTAACAAAAAAATACTTAATTTTTTTATGTGACTGATATATGCTAAACTCTCCGTCTCAAAAACTACTGAACCATTTCATAAAACTTGCATTGTTCTCTCTGTTAGGTGTATACAACACCTTTCACAAAGTATGCTTCCCAGAGGGTTTTAAACCGACAACTTCAGGTCATTAAGCAAACATAGATATCGTGAAAAAAGCAAAAGAAAAAAAATGTTCTAATTTTTTGCAAAAATAAATAAAACTTAGCGAAAATTAAGAAAACGTAAAAGAACTACCGCGTTTCAAACGTCTTTAGCCCTTAATCACTAACGCTTTTAAGACTATAACTTTCCTTAACGGTTGTACCAACTAAGGATTAATTATATATTATTAGAAACCATGGATAAAGAGATTTATATGAAATTGTAATTTAAAAAAATCATTATGAAAGGAAGACTCTATTACATGTAAGACTTTATTCTTTACATTTAGTAATCGGGTACAAGATTTCATTATTTTTAATTTATATACCTATGCACATTTTTAGGGTTCTGTAGTAAACAAGGACCCTTATAGCTTCGCCATGTCTGTCTGTCTGTCCGTCCGCGGTTTTACTCAGAGTACTATATATTAATCATGGCAAAAAAGTGGTAGAAACAAATTAAAAAAAAATTTTTTTAGGGTAGCTCCCATACAAGTAAGGTGGGGGAGTAATTTTTTTTGTCTACTTATCCATCATGTGGGGTATTGTTAAATAAGTCTTTAAAAAATATATTGAGGTTAAGAACACTATTTTTCGATTTAGGGATCCGTTTCCGAAATATTTGGTTTTAAAGTGCAAATTTTTGTTAGAGGAAGTGTCCCCCCCCCCCCCCTCTATTTGCTAAATGGTTATATATGGATACGTGAAAAAAATTACAGTAGTAGTATATATACTGAAGTTGAAAGGAAAACTATCAAAGCTGAGTATTAGGTACAAACTAAAAAGTTATAGGCAACCAACTTATAAAATATACTAGAAAATGTAAAACTTCATACAATTTCATTGTTAGATGTTTTTGGTCGTTAAACTGTGAGGTGCGAGTGTGAACTCAAAGTTGTCATACGCAACCGCGGAACCCTACACTGCGCGTGGCCCAACACGCACTTGGCCAGTTTTTAAATATTTGTTAAATTTACGTAAATTTTCTGTACCACATAAATAATTTTCTTTCTTTCATTAGTGTCCACGACATAAAAATTAGAGTGGTGATTTAGTTCCGGTAATCGCACTGGAGCTTACAAACTAAGCGCAGAATTAACGTTTCTACGTGAAAAAGATACCGCGTCTTTAATATACGACGTAACTAGACGTTTACACATTTCCGTTGCAAACTTAAAAAATACACGTATTTTTATAATTGAAAGAATAAATCTATTATTTCTTAGATCATAATTGTCATGGCACCTAATCATTTATAAGTTCCTACGTATCTTACAAATAATGACAATTTAAAAATAATAATTCGTATAACGTAGAAACTTCTGAGCCAAAAAAACTTTAGTGAAGACTTAGTTTCGAGAATTTCTGAACCAAATATATATCTCTAATAATAAACAAAGGTCTACATTTCACACCTACACAATAACCAATAACATAGGACGGATATCCATATTCGACGACAGCTGAGATTTCGTGATGACACAGTCCCAAGAACCCATGTATATTCTCCCTATGAACCCACTATAAGTATATATGTATACGTGCGGGGTGCCGAACATTGACACAGAGTAACGAGGGGCCCGTAGCATTAAATTTTCAGGGCCCACCGCATCGGCACACGACATGGGCCCAAATTGAAGTAAATCGGGACACGGCGACCTCACTACACCTCCTCAGCCCCTAATCAAAATTTTAAAGCGATTTGGTTGGAAAAATTACCCGCTTTACGATAAATTGACGCTCTTACTCAGATTTAGGTTCGGTTCGAATGCCATTGGCTAAATCGAGTGCCTTCATGTTTATTAATGGGTTTAGTTGGAAATATTTTAGGTAGCTACAGAAACGTCTACTGAAATATTTATGAATTGATCGTGTAATGTAACATTTATCTTTTAAAATTGGATGGTTTTATAATCTTATTCCTAACTTATCACTAATGATATCTTCCCGAAGAAGCAATTTATCTGTCCTCAAACTTTTATAATAATAGGGTTAGATTGGGATTAAAACGTTGAAAACAAAAGACCTGTAAATAAAACTAATACTGCTGCATTCTAAAAATAAAGTGATTATAAAGGTGTATCAAATAATTTCTTTGCTGACCAATCGTAAAAAATTGCTGATCAAATATTTTACGGACTAACCTCATTTTATTGTCAGCTACCCATTTATGTATTAATGATTGAACATAATGAAGATTATTTTTATTGCAAACAAAATCTTTGTATTCTAAGTAGCCAAATAATTTTTTTTTGCTAACCAATACGGCCTACCATTTGATTAATTCTTATTTTAAATTGTCTTTATTTGAATTCGTATCACTCCACTTTTAACGATTTTAATTTCCGAATGCCATTATCAAATTTCATCATCATCATCAGGTCTTTTTTAGTTTCCACTGCAGGAGCATAACCCACTCTGTACTTTTAGAGCCAAATATTAGCCACAGCAGTCAGAGGATTTGGCCTACACTCTCCACGCTAGCCAGACGGGTTGGAGAGGTATCTTTGATGTTTATAAGTTTTGTTTAGCTTCTATTTCCTTAGTCGCCTTCTACGACATCTACGGTAAGACTTGGAGTGGTCCTATTAAACATCAAATTTACACTCACTGAAAATAGTGACGGACTCAATGATGCGCTAATATTATGGCAGTACAGATTCAATGAACGTATCAATATTCTGGTATGGATAATCTAGTGAGGCCATCACAAAACACGTTTTAGTTATATTTATACTCCATGGCTGTCGACACGTCGTCAATTTATCTATACTAATCATAAAGAGTAAAGATTTCATTGTTCGTTTGCTTATTTGCGTTAAATAGGCACCATACCTACTGGACCGATTTTCAAAATTCTATACATCACGTCTTTTTCCCTTGCGGGGTAGACAGAGCCCAGGTCTGTAAAACCTTAAGGCCACGTTTAGCATGTTGGTGGGCTTGTAGGTAAGAACGGAATCAAAATAATGATGGGTTGCTAGCCGCATCGCCTATTGACATGATTCCTGACGCCCATTCCCTCGATCGGCTTTTACGATCTGCGCGGGAAGAAGCAGCTGGTACATTCTACGTTTTTTCTTTTCTCCCAGACCAGATGGAAGAAAAATTCTATCACCAATAAGAAGCTAATTTATCTGCGGGTGACATAGGCTATAGTTTTTGCGGACGAAGTGGCGGGAAAAAATCTAGCGTATCAATGAAAAAATAAGTTCTAGTACAAAGTAAATTCGCAATAGCAACCGCGACGTAGTAAAATGTTAATAAGTACCTGTTGTGATTGCTGCTGAGAGATTAAGCAGTGGTAGAAACTAGTGGTGATACTGTTCCATATTCATGAGTTCGTACTCATAGTAATCATGTAAAGAATATGTAGATATATAAACATTTTTACTACAAATCTTAATAAATGAAGAAGGTTTTTGTTTGTTGCATCTGCTTACATACTGAACCATTGTGTTTGTGCCACGCCACTCTAGTTTCATCCTCAGCCGTGCGTGACGCTTCGAGGCCTAAAGGTCTAATTACCTCCATTTTTCGAACCTTATTAAATACTAGCTTTTACCCGCAGCTCCGCCCGCGTGGTATATAGCCTATGTCCTTCTCAGTCCCCTTACCTATGTATATGCAAAATTTCAAGATGATCGGTTCAGTAGATACGACGTGAAAGCGTAACAAACAAACAAACAAATAAACAAACTCACTTTCGCATTTATAATATTAGTTAGGTTTAGGATTATTATTGTTCCCTCAGTATTTTTTTTTTTACAATTTGCCTTTACCTTACCTACCTAGATTTTTATCCAAAACAATACAAATCTCTATACACATTTCAAATGAAATCATCGCTTAGTGGGTGAAATACTTAGATTACTTGAGAAAATTCTCGTGGATCGCGTTGAAATACATGACTTTGCAGTAAACGAGAAGAATTTATCAATGCAATCAAACACAGAAACAAAGAAATTATTCCTCCTTATTATCCCTTTAAATTGTAACCAAAAAAGCACTGTAATATACGTATAAGGTATATTTTAATGTGCATTGTATGTTTGTTTTGAAGCAGATTATCAAACGATTCTGATGATGTTTTGTTTGCCTATTTTCAATGCTGAAAAGCGTTCATAACATATTTTCAGAGTAAGTATGAAGATTTTGTTTGAAAGTAACACATAATGTACTAATAATTATACGAAATGCGCAGTATACGGACATCAAAATATAGTCACGGATATAGCTGCATCCTCGCAATGTTCAAATGCATCAAACGTTAATGCGTGTCATGATTGCCGCGGAGAGTCCATTGCGATGTCAGCTAGTACATAGTTTATATTTATGAGCACAGAACACCAACAACGTATCGCTTTATGGGTATTCATGATTTGTTGTAAGTTAACACTAATATTATAACACCTTTTTTTTCAGGTACAGAAGTTTCGTGAGAAAAAAAGCCAGAAACCAGTAATAAATACGAAATATGGCTGGAGCAATTAGTAGCCAGCATTACAGTCTGATTTCTAAAGTGCTTGAAGAAAACTGATATAGCTAAAAAACCTAAGGTTGACAACCGGGCCAAATGGCTTAGTGTATACCTTCGGATGCGAGCCTCCAAATTAGATTTTTTACATACATACTATCACGTCTTTATCCCTTGCGGGGTAGACAGAGCCCAAGGTCATAAAACCTATAGGCCACGTTTAGCATCGTAGTGGGCGTAAAGGTGGAAAGCGGAATCAAATAGTTATGGGTTGCTAGCCGCATCGCCTATCAATGTGATTCCTTTGATTTTCGCCCAATCCCTTGACCGGCTTTTACCGGTCCGGAAAAGCAGCTGGTGTATTCTACGTTTTTTTTTTCTCTCAAAGCCTCCCTTCGCAACTACTGATACTTATTGCATGTTTATTTCATGGCTGCATGTTGCTTTTCTTAGTCATCATCATCTTGTCCCCTTTTGTTTAGCAACTACATTTGCAAATTCCATTTTCAACTCTTAATCACTACCCTTCTTAATTATTTGACGGGTTTCTTTTCTTATACTTGTTTTAGGACATTTGTTCGGCAGATCTATTACAATGTCCAAGTGAAATTAAAATGCAGTGGTATGTGTTTTCTGCTGCCTCCACTGCCCTCTCTACTAAACACTAACTACACTGTCTAAGTTATGTGTGGCCCACTCTATTAGAACCTTTCCTTTCAACAACCATCTCAAACTTCTTGGTATTGACATTTCCTCCAATCTTAACTTCAGTAGCTAGGTATATTGAGTCCAGGTCTAAGACAGCTTCAAAAAGCTGTGCATCCTCTCCAAGATACATTGGTAATTATTTAATGGCCAGCTATCAAGCCTCTACACCACTTAAGGTCCTGTATGGAGTATTGTTCCCATCTGTGGACTAGATCAATCCGACGCTCACGGCGGGATGGCTTTAGAGATGCGAACACCGCCATATAGGAATCTAGTCTGTGTCTTTTACCGGCTACATTCAAGGGAGAATACATAGGAGTTGCATGATTTAATTCCCTCTAAATGGCTATTAGTTACGTAACGATAAGAAATGTAATATTCGGACAGCGAAATTTTAGTCTCGGGTTTAGCTAAAACTACCCCACGTTCAAATGCGTGTTATGATTGCCATGGAGAGTCCATAGCTATATCTGCAGAAATAATATTTTATATTCATGAGTACAAAGTAGTAACAATGGTTTACTTTATTTTCCTGCTTTACCATACCAGACAATTGGAGAAAATGCACTCCTGAAGTTTGTTGCCGCTTCTTCTGCACTACGTGTACGTATAAGTAAATTACTGCCGTCAATTATTTTCAGCAGTAAAATGAAAAATGTGTGACAATTAATAAGTGTTCTAAGGAACCCGTTATTGAATAAACGTCTTTGAATTTACGTAATCGACTCATGACTCTACAGGTAGAATCCTTTTGCCACTGCTTACCGGTCACTGCTTCCGTATATTTTTTTTCTTATATTCTGATGTGAGGTTATTTGTTACTCCTTCACGATTACATATTACACTATAATAATTATATCTATAATAATAATAGCGCTATGGGCATATAAACATACCAAACCAGTACCTAATAAAACAGGAATATAAAATGGACTGTTACCACGTTGTACGTTACTCATGAATATAGAATCCTATTGCCACTACGGCAACGGACTCTCAGCGGCAATCATAACATGAATTAACATTTTACTGCGCCGCGGTCGCAGAAAATTTATTTCATTTGCTAAGCATTTGAATATTTGTAACAAGTTTATCTCGCAACATCGTTCAAGTAAAGAAAAATTATGAAAATTGAATATCCATTTCTAAGTTGTTTTTGCTTGCAAATATTCAGTGACTGAAATTACATGGTATTGCCAAATATTCTAAGTTTAAGGAACCTTTCTTTTAAATCTTATGACCACATGGTTTTATATTCCAGAAAGAAACATGATAATACAGGTAACTCACCGCTCTCGGAGTTTTAAAAATTTTCAAGGACTTGTTTATTGCGCTGCTATAAGACCCACCTAAGAAATTACCATAAAAACCATTGCATGTGATTTCACAGTTGTTCATACAGCAAGATGGCAAGCACCTAGTGAAAGAATTTATATAAGTAACTATAATTACAAAGAAAAACAGTTTGATATAACCATGAGGATTATATAAAAACATAAATTTTAAACGTTATAGAAATTGTACTATTATTATATAAGAACATTAGCAAGTTTGCAGGGATGGAAGTATGGGTGGATATGGATCATTATCATCATCTGAGCGTAGTCCTGGTTACATCTTTAGCGGCGATGCTTTATAGCCCGGGGTGCGCTACCTATCCTAGTTGAATTGACAATGCTACTGGTGTTTTACGCGAACGACTGCCTTCTGACATCCGCAACCCAAAGGCAGACCAGAACCAATCCCAGGATAGGATAATGGTTGCGCTAGATATTTGCGCTTATTCCTTAAGTCGCCTCTTACAACATCCACAGGAAGAGATGGAGTGTTACTATTCTACTTTGCCGGAAACCACACGATCAATATGGATGAATATAGATGTAACTTGTTTTTGCGTGAAGTATCCAAAACTATTGGACTTATTATCATAAAAAAATACGTTTTAAAGTACATCAAAACAGACAAAAAAATAGCAATTAGATGCAACAGTAGGTACTTAAATATAACTGTTAATACAGCGTGTATGTCTCAACAACGACTAGGTAAAATATCTACCTAGTCCTCTAGGTAGATATTTTACCCACGTTGGTATTAAAATAGAAATCTGAAATACATTCCAGATAGATGCCCCCGCGAACAGGTGTTAGAACTTAAAGCAAATCGTGAAAAATCAGGCAAATCCATTTGGCGGAGACTTCTCTTTTTCCTGGTTATATTTTTATTATCTTATTAAACTGTCAGAAAGTTAAAGATTGTACCATTTTCGTTCCCTATTCGTTGGCTGGGGAGATTTACGAGAGCAGGAAAAACGTTTATTTTATTATCCGCTCTTTTGTTCATTTCTAAAGGCATTTTAAACCGTGCACCAAATCTGAGATTATTTATGTCACTTTTTCACGTTATAATGTATGTCGGCATCTTAGATTAGTATATAGTCAAAGGTCGGTATTTAGATGACACTTTCTTCGCCTTAGATTTATACATGAGAACAGGGAAGTAGCAAGCTCTAGTATGTTTTATGATAAAGATCATTAAAAAAATTACATAATTATGACAATAAAGTGTAGATATATTTCAGTACCATGATATATGTAAATATCACGAAGTCGTCTCAGGCCGCAGTGCGGACTGGGACGACTTCGTACGCGCGTCTTGGTTTACATTTGCCCTGAGGAAGACCTCCGGATAAGGTCGAAACATGTCGGCCTGTAGCTGACTTCATACGTGAGTGACCCGTATTTTACATATTAATTAGTTTAGTATCTTACGTTAGTTTTAATCAAAAATATATGTAATTGCTTTTAAAACTAAAAAAATATTTATTGCAAGGCTCTTACTTGTTTTAACACCAATGACTGTGAATGTTAAATCCAGCATTTCTCTTTCAGTAGTAGTTCCCATTTCAATTCACTCTTCATGCTGTAAAATTATTTTACGGATGTTGTAGGTATTTGAACATGCATAAAAATATCTATTGTATGAGTATGTTGTGTAATATGACGTTCAGGGAGAGTTCTGGTATATATGGTAGAAACCTACAACATCCGCAGGTAGAAAATTAGTATTTTATCCTAGGACAAAAAACCGCCATTTTTAGGGTTCTGTAGTAAACTAGGAATCCTTATAGTTTCGCCATGTCTGTCTGTCTGTCTGTCTGTCCGTCCGCGGTTTTACTCAGAGACCATAAGAACTAGAAAGCTGTTATTTGGTATGGGTATGTATAATGGGGAACTTGCATGAAGAGTACATTTTGAAAACTATTTCTGATTATATAAGCATCTAGAAGAAAAATCTGTTAAGGACACTTTCAGTCCGATATCAATCCATTAACTTTGGTTGAGATTGGTTAGAAAAGTCCGTTTCAAAAATATGAAAATGTCAAAAATCTTATATTACTATGAAATAGCTCTTTAAATATAAAGCAATTTTTGTTATGAAGCCCTAAATGCAATATTTAACATAGCCGACAAACAAAGTTCTCACACCACGCATACAAATTGCTAAAGAAGTGACGTCACTAGTCAGTTGTTTTTTCTTAGGGACGTTTAGGCCGAAACGAAAGATTGGAATTTTCAAACCCTTATATCTCAAAGAGTTTTTGGGTTATCAAGATGATTTTTTCACTGTTATTTCTATTTTTGAGAGCTCTTTTCATAGGACAATGAAAAAAATTGTGTGCAAGTTATGCATTATCATGCCAAAAAAGTGGTAGAAAAATATATGGAAAAACAATTTTTTTAGGTTTGCTCCTATACAAATATAATAGGGAAGTAATATATTTTTTTTCTTTACTAACGTTTTTGGTCGTTAAACTGTGAGGTGTGAGTGTGAACTCAAAGTTGTCATTCGCAACTACGGAACCCTACACTGGGCGTGGCCCGACACGCACCGGGCCGGTATTTTTGTAAGTGATATCTACGAGAACGAATTCTAGTAATTAATTTGGATACAGAAATATCACGAATTATTTTAAAAATATCAGTCCATGTAACTGGATCGAAAATATCGAAAACTCAAAGTAATCACAATAATCACGGTAATCCACCTAAATTATTAATTCTAATATTTTATATAGTGCATGATTTTTTTATTAGATAGAAATTTTTCCTGATGGGAAGCAACGATGAAATCTAGGGTGGTATACGAAAACTGAAATATTGCCTATACACTCCCTCTTTGAAAAATCTCTAGATTGTACGTGTCGGGAAACAGCGACGTGAGGAGAGAATTCCATTCCTTAGCGGCAATCAAGGAGGAGGCCAATCGAGATGTGCGATGAGTAGGAATATGGACTACATATGAATGGAATCCCTGCCCATACTGCGTCTTCCGATGGTCGAATGGTGCAGAGGAAATTAAATCATTCTGTGCACACTCCCCACAATGCAGCTTTTGGAAGAAACCCAGACTTGCTACTAATTGGTAGTATTCGAGGCTCTGAAGAAATCTACTTATCATGAAGACATTTTGTATAAAACTGGCTCAGTTACTAGCTATTTTGTCGGCATTGCCGATTACAGTTTAAGACTTGTCAGGACCCCATTTTTAATGCAAGTGTAGGATAAGTAAGAAGTATTCCTAACCTATTTTTTATCATTTTATCATAAATATTCATCACAGTAACTTTCATATCAGGAAAAATTGTAGGAAATTTCCGATTCTTATCTCTAATTCTGATCAGTAACCCTCAGTAACACAATTTATTAGGCTTTGGTAGTTCCAGGCCCGCATAAATTCCCAAAAATATAAAACCGAATAAGTCAAAGGTATACATAGCTCCCTTTTATTCAAATCTTGATCCGCCATCTTTGGACGCGGTCCGAGAATGGAAACCACAGATTTGTATACAGGCTAAATAAAGCTTGTTGCCCGTCAAGCGCGCATCGAGTTTGAGTATTTCTCTCACTGTGATTGGTCCTACTACAGTTCATGTTTAGCATCTTAGGAAACAAGAGACGCAGATGAATGCATGACACCGGTTAAATAAACCGTCGTCTACTGTAGAAACACAATAAATAAATAAATAAAAATAAAAAAGCCTTTATTTTATCACAATAATAATAACACAATAAATCGTCCAAATGCGACTTTTCAATGTTGCTTACATTTATTGCTTGTCATATAATGCACAAGACCTCAATTTGTGGCGATCTATGGAAAAGGCCTATGTTTAGCAGTGGACGTCCCTGGCTGACATAATTTCAGAAATTCCGTTTATAAGTACAATTCTTTTCTATCTGTTATGGTTAAAAATATGCAGCCCTGTGACAAACAGACGGATAGCAGAGGCTTAATTATAGGATTATTAGCTTCTTTTGGGTACGGAACCCTAGAGTGTAATTGAGCCGAATATAATAATAATAGTTTTGTTTGTGCCATTGCAGATGAAGTCATGATGACGAACAACTATCGGAAATATATCCTGAAGGACGGTACGGTCGTCATCTGTCGGGCATGCCGCCGTCCCGGTGAGTCACTCAGGCATATTATTTCCGGTTGTTCTCATCTGGCTAACGGAGAGTACTTGCACAGACATAACCTTGTAGCCAGGATTATCCACCAGCAACTTGCTCTTCGATATGGACTTGTGGAATCTGAGGTGCCGTACTATAAGTACACACCAACGCCCGTTCTCGAAAATGGTCGTGCCACGCTGTATTGGGATCGATCTGTCATTACGGACAGGACTATTGTTGCCAATAAGCCTGACATCGTTCTGACAGATCGATCGACACGCCAGGCAGTGCTCATTGATATCACCATTCCACATGACGAAAACCTCGTGAAGGCCGAGAAGGACAAGCTCAGCAAATACCTTGACTTGGCCCACGAGGTAACCGCCATGTGGGATGTGGATTCAACGATCATTGTCCCGAGAGTCGTATCTGCGAACGGTCTTATAGCGAAGAGTCTTGACCAACATCTAAAGAGGCTTTCGCTAGATGGCTTTTGTCAGAAGGTTTCTTTCTCTGGTGCCCTGACCGCTGGTAGCTTGAGCCTTGCTCCGCTGCTGGCGGCAGTCTAGGTTTAGGTTTTTATAAAGTTTTTATGTTTTGTATTATATTTTTATATTTTACTTTTTATGTCAATTTTATAAAAACCTAAATCTAAGATTAAAGAAATAATTAAAGAGAATAATAATAGCTTTCGCCCGCAACTCCGCTCGCGTTAGTGTCAATCCCTCAGGAACAGTACTTGTCTCCGGGATGAAAGGTAGCCTGTGTTCTTCTGCACACTCCAGATAACGTGTATGCAAAATTTTGTAAGTGAAATCGTAACAAACAAATTCACTTTCGCATTTATAATATGAGTTGTGATGGGATGAGATTTTTTTACTCAATAAAATTTGACGTGACCATTCTCTAGGTGCTAAACAAACAAATGGCATCTAGTTCTATACAATCTATGAGCAAAGCGATCTCAACTTAAAGCGTCATTTGTAAACTGAGGGGTTCACTCCGTTTAGCGCTCATTCTCATTTCAAAACGTCCCGGTTTTAATCTTCAGGTCGTCGAGTTGTTTTTATTGCGGGACGAATATCCAATTAAACGCTAGAGCCGTAAATTTGGAAACGCAAACCTACCCTTCGATTCCCCTTTCATTAAATCGATTATGGGCCGTGTTTAAACTGCTTTTATAGAGGTGAGGACTTTGATCGCCAAATTGCTTTAAAAACAACAGGTTGACCTCTTTTAATGTGCTTACGGTTTCGTTGCTGAGCTCGATTTTATTGGCTCTCTCATTTCAACTTGAACTTTTTAGAAAGATTTATGTATCGTGACGTTGAGAGTTTGGAGATCCAGAGTACATTCATTGATTCAAGTAGCCCGAGTGTGGGTGCTAAGATACAAAACCCACCTATCTCAAGTGTTAGGTGCAAGTGGTAAGTGGCAGTAAAACCTACTCTAATACAGTCTATTTAAGTAAAGTCCAATATTATTCATGTAGGTAATAATACTTATTTGATTGATTGTTTATTACCAGACTTTAAGGCAAAACTATTTATAAGATATAATACTAAGACACCGAAATACATACACACTAAACTTCTTCTTTTCTTTAATTTTAGGAGCCAGTCTGTGGAGTGATAATTTTAAAACTATAGAAAATGAAGGAGAAAAAAAACTAACGAGGAGGTTCATCGAGCAAATAAAAATAAATTGAACGTAAAAACTTCACGCAAATGAACCCGCCTTAAGCATTATACTCCCTTTTTGCAGACATGTCGTATGGACGACATAAATTCATATACCTTCAAAGACTATAATTAAAGCTAAGTCGTGTAACAGTATATCTTACATTTGTTAAAATATTCAAAGTGCTCCGAGGAAGTCAGCGTATCAAAGAATTTGGCGGCATTTAAAACATGCAGGTGATTTTGCGACCGCCATTAGGCTCTGTTTCCGTCAAAAGCTGAGCGAAGGAGAAGTGAAAGAAACGAAAAATACCAATTAGTATTGATAGTATCGCTAAATTACCTATTCTCGTTTAGGCAACAGGTAGTTTTGTGGAATTGCCTGAAAAATATCATCCAAAATACGAACGTAACAGAACGGACAGACGCAAAGGAAAACCAATATGTACTTATTCGGAGAATTTGTCATTAACGAAAACCTTTTTAGTTCGAAAAAAATTTTACGTTCGGCCAAATAGTGATAGAATAATGACCTGGACTCAAAATGTCATAATAGGGGGACTCTGAGCTCCAGCGCATTACAATTAGGATGCAATCCGGAAAAACCCTTCGATGATGATGTATAGAGAAAGAAAATGTATCTTAGCAACGCTCCGCAAGAAAACAAATCTATCGTGGAAACACAGCCTAAATCGTGTACATTATTCATGAAGCTGTCTCGTAACAACTCGTGGAAACCTGCCGAAGATAATGAACTGAAGGCTTTTATTCATTGCTATCCCGTTTTTATTTTACGGCCATATTTATTGCAGTCTAATATTCTTATTTTCTTGGCGAATAGTATACCTACATGTTCTTTTTATTTTCTTTATAAATTTATAAAATACTTACTCTTCCCACATTCAGGGTCACTTACTTCAAATTACATTTTTGAAGTGAAAACTTTAGCGGCCTTGCACTTTTTGTGATGGGGAAAAATTTTCAACTCGCGACAGGTCACGTGACCGACAGATTCGTCAGATTGAAAGAAGACGTAAGACGGACACGTGATCTGATCGAAAAATACGTTATTATTCAAGTTTTCACTAATGCTGGCACTTCTGGAATGCAACCCATTGTTTCTTTTTTTGCATTAACCTGTATACTTTGAAAAGATTATGACAGTAAAATCTTGTCAGTAGGTAAATTTCTAGAAACTTAATGTACCTATTACCATAGTTGGCTTTTTCAGAAACGTAACAGTAGGTATGTTCGTTATAAACAAGTTAAGTGAAAGGCTAGCGAAACCTCGAGGTCCGTTCAGGACTTGTTCAATTTTGAACAAACTTTCGCCTTAGTTGGGCTGACTCAGTCAGTGGTTACTTTGAACCCATGTGCAGTATTATTACGGCGATCCCGCACTCAAAGGGCGGACCACGCTGCTTAACTACATTATGTAATCCTATTATCCCATGCTATGTAATTTCATCGATTTGGATTAGAACAGAAAACTATTTTGTCTCCATATCCTGAAACTGGTAAAATAATAAACATTTCTGATTTATTTTGCTATCTAACTGATCCTTATTACACCGAAGCTTGGATTGTAAGTTATATTTTTTTTAACGGACTAGGCCCGTTTCCTTTACACCATTTACATTTGCTTAATAATTTATTTTGTGACTATAGCAAGTGTATTGAAAAACGACGTATGATGATCGTACTCAATGAGCTGGCTATTATAATTAGTAGGTTATTATAATCACTGGGCTTCTTATTTTTATGTATAAATTATAAGTGGTTTTGCAATATCACTATCATTTGAAACATATAAATATTGCGCACAGACTAAAATAACTTCTAAGGTTTATAATAACCACACCTATGACTTTGACTTTTTGTAATGAATTGTGTCATTTTAATGCAAATTTGGTAAAGGTTAGCGAATAATCGACGTCCGTTCAGGAGCAGGACTTACATGCCATTTTGCCAAACATTCGCCTTAGTTGGGCTGACTTAGAGCCTATGGTTTCGTTGAATTTATGTGAATGTACTATTAAGAAATTCAGCGCTCAAAGGTATACAAAATGAAATTTTGGTTTCACATCGAATATCACTGATATCAGATCACGTCCTGACCTTTTCAGCATCAAGTGTTACGTAACTCAACCTCCACTTAAATTCTGATTTACGTTCGGTCCCAGTTGACGTTTACAAATAACAACAGAGAGCTGCGAATAGTCCTAACAATAAATACACATTAACATAGTTTATAGTCGTCTCAGGTGCAGCGAGGGGGCGGGCTGGCCTTGAGGGAATCTGATTAATTAGGCCCACGCCCAACCCTTTGAATTATTTGTGCGCCGCGCCAAAGCTTCTTAAGATTGTGTTTTCGAATGTTAGGATTTTGTTGTGGAGGGCTTACCGGCAGCCTGAGTAGTGTGGAGCCTGGGGCGGCAAATCGGGACCTTAAGTCTGTTGTATTTATTTGAGAAACATACATCATGTCTTTGTCAGGAAAGACAAGGCTCTCAGTGGCTTTTGTAAGTATTATGTATGTGTGGTTGATGAGGATATCAAAATAGTGATTTGTTAAGCGGTTCGCTTCGTGATATAAGGTAGTCGACGAACTATCTGATACTCTAAAATCTTTTCGTCATCATTAACTTTAGGTATCACATGTTTTCAAATCTCCCTATGAGCGTGTTCGCGGTTGTAATGCTTCAGAAGTCTGGAGTCCGCTTACACAGCATTTCAGGTCTTCTCGTTGTTTTAGTTTTTTTTAATAACTGTTACTTAAGCTATTAATTGTTCATTTAATAATTAAATTATTAAATGATTTGAAATACTTTTGCCGCCGGCTGCTAAATTTGAATTCAATCCCCATTGGGTATCTTTTTGTGTTGAACCATAGTGGTATCATATTTGACGTGTCGCCGAATTTCCATACAAACGGGAGTTGTACTTCAACTGTACATAGATGGCGCTACGTGCTATACTTAATAGATATTAATTATTACAACTAACTAAAAAATCATTTTCGATTATTGCATTAAATCAGAATTACATTTTTATCTTCCAAATAAATGCGTAGTATCCTTTTTACGCTTAAAAACATTTATTAGTTTGTTCATTAGTCTAGTCATGTGGTCTCAACGCCTTAATCGTACGATTTGTTCTCAGAGACTCGCATAGATGGCGCCACTCGAAACTACACAACATTGTATCTGCCGTATTATGAGAATATAAAAATATTCACAAAATATATCTTATTAAAAATCAAAACAATATTTTAGGCATAATATTTTTAAATTACACCGTATATTTAGTAAGTTAAACGCTAACGCAGATTACCGCCATCTAGTATCGACTACCAAGCAACTCTCCTGCGCCATACATTCACCTGCTTTTCGCAACCTTAATTTGGTCCAATATTTTTGTATGAGGTGGGCAGTCTATTACGTTAGTATTATATTGTCTTTGGTCTAGTTGACAAGTAGTGAACCTACTGCCATTTAACGGTGGCCTCTTAAAACTGAATTTGCCAGAGCGTATGCCTCCGGATGAGACATGTATTCCTGTAGAATTTATATTTTCTATGGTTGAACATACAAAAAAGCCCTCGGTATCATTTAGTTCATGAGATGTTGAATGTTGCCATTGCCATAGAAATAGTCGCCTATTTTATCCCGGAAACCACAATTCACCCCATGTTTTCAAATAACTATCCATATATTTCTCTAAAAGATCTATTGCGACACTTTTATTGTATTTATGATGTGGAGTGAGCGGCAGGCGTATATATGTTGAATATCAATGCGGATTGATATCTCGGGTCGTGCATAACAATAGGGAACCAACAGGAACCAAATCTTTATTCTACGCCTTGCGAATATTGTGTTACGTTTTTTCCGAAGTTTCCAATAAGGCTTCGGTATTTTGATATTTGGGGCCAAGGTTATTATTATTAAGAAATAATTGGGTTTTAAATTTGAAGCAAGCACTTGGTTTACTGCTACAAGATACTATGAAATATAATTTAGAACATTTTTCGAGGTTCTCCTCGAAAAATGTTCTAAATTACGTAGGTAACAAGTAGAAAAATGGATTACTTAATGAAGGCAGCACAAGTTTTAAGCAACCCCTGCATGACAATCCCTCTCTCTTGTTAATGGCTGATGAACCGATTTTATTAAAACATGTCTAAGAATGATCGCCCAGAAACCTGTTTTCAAATTAAAAAAAACTGCATCCAAATCGGTTCATTTAGAGCTGCGGTGCCACAGATAGACACCCACACACACAAAGCGATCAAACTGAGAACACCTGCTTTTTTCAGTCAGAGGATAAAAAAATAATTTACCGCTAATAATGTTACAGCGGGCAGTAGGCTGACGGGTTAATAATGAAACCCACTATTTTTAAAATTTGTTTCCATGGTAGACTAGGAGAAAAGCAAAAACGAGGAATGTACCCGCTGTTTTTACTCCCGCAATGGTAAAGAACGATCGAGGCTGTAGAAGAAATTTTCCAGAACCATGTCAATGGGTGATTCAGCTAGCAGCCTAACTGAGACTAATTTGATTTCATCTACTTACACGTCCACCAACAAGATAAACGTGGCCGTAGGGTCTTAGGCAGAGATTGGGTCTTAGGCACAGATTAATAAATAGTTTAGGCACTGCATTTGCGCTGCATAGTACTGTAAGGGATAAAGAGAGAAAGTAATGTATTCATACATAATGTTCCTATGCTTTATTGCGAACTATAACAGCCGTCCCCGCAGCTGAACATGTATTATACATATAAACCTTCCTCATTAATCAATCAATATAGTTAAAAAAAAACTGCTTCGAAATCCGTTGCGTAGTTTGAAAGATCATACTATCATCAAATCAAATCAATGGGAAGCGACTTTGTCTTATAATTTGTAGTGATAGCAATGCTAGTAGCAAAAATACTTCTAAACATGCAAAACTAGACAATATATTTTATTATTAGCAGCATTCTCAGTTGTTATTTGTAAACGTCATCTGCGAGCATAAATCAGAATTGCGAGCGCTATGCACGGAGTGTTTTAAACGGGTCGGATAGCTCCAATCTAAATTTAATTCCGACAAAGCTGGCCATCCCTAATAGAGTTCCTCCTGAATTCTTTTCCGCTACATTCAGCGCCTCTGCCCGGCGCCGCTGTAACGGACGTCCGCTTCCGGTTCGCGTCCGGGAATTATTTGCACAGATCCAAATATCCTCCGATACTAACCCTTTGTCAAAACATATCACTGATTTCACGCACGATCATACTTGAAGCATTTTCTGATATTTCTCATGTTATGTTATGTTTCGTGCCGTACTTCTATTCCGACCAACTAATCTGCCAACTAGTTGTGCAGAATGGTACTCGATGATTCCAATCTAACCAACTGGTTGAGCATATTTTTTATTTTGGGAAAAAGCGTTCAAAATTCACCAATTTAAACGGATCAACTATTTTGTTGCTTAGCGATACAGTTTTTTAGTTGGTCCGATATCTGTGAGTGTTTTCGGGGACGGCAGAATCCACACCAATATAAATATTAGGTATGTATAGGTACCTACTTGGCTTTTTGGCTCGTTTTGATTTTGACTTTGGTCTGTCAGTACAAATTTATCTTTTTATGCATATATCTAGCTGTGTTAGTATGTATGTGCGAGTGGGTTGATAATTAGAAATGGATAATATATGTGAAATTATGCACCTATTTACTCGTAAGTTACATTTGCTTATTAATTTAGTGATATTTGTCCCTATCTACATCAACCGAAAATGCCTTTATCTCGGCAACTGGAAACCTTCATCTTTAAAATAAACGTTTTAAAAAATACATTTGAGCAAAATGCGCTTAAAAATAACTTTCCATTCAAAACATAATTGGAGTTTACTCAGTCTATGGCACACTTGACTTCGCGTTAACTTTCTTTCCATTGATGTTAAAGTAAATGGAATTCTTTTATAACTCCGCATGATCAAAAAACTCGTGAAATCGCTTGTCTTTTGACTTTAATCTCTATCTTAGAGAAGATATTTAACATTCATTTCATTTCAATGATCAAAAATAAGTAGCTACCTGCCTTTTCCTTTGTGGGGGCTTTTATTGAAATTAATGAACGGATCCCGAGTAGATTTGATGAGAAGATTCTGGAACTTTGTTTACGACTTTGCCGATTTGTAATTAGAGAGAGATGACAGTTGCACTTCACCCGACGCCGTCTGTCAAGATGTTAATGAGTTTTGCCTTTTCAAACAGTTTGTAATCTATTGTGATGTTCGAGAATATTTTCAGTCATGTCTTTAATTCAAAAAAGTTACAAAGGGTTGATTGATATTTGATGTCACAAGTAAATAGATATTAAAATATATACAATATCAGTACGTACTTTATTAAATAAGCTTTTGGATTTTGCTTTTTCTATTTAGATGACCATCAAAGCTTATTTGCAATAGCAATAAACAATAGTTCTTTATTCTTTTTCTCCATCATTAAAACACAGACATGGTGACCCAGGCCTTTGAAAGGCTTGCGTGGGAACATATATCCAACACATATAGGCCCTTTGGATAGCTTCGCCGTCAGGAGTATTCCTACAAAATCTTCTTGCTCCCGGATATATCCATAAGATGTTATGCCCATGAGGAGGTCTCGGCAGGAGGTGAAACTATTGGAAATAAGTCTAAAATTAATAAGATGATACTAGATGGCCTAAAAATGTGTTTTGCCAAGAGGATCAAACATCTGCTGTAATCAGATTACTCGCGGCAAGTGACTCCTTACTCACTAATTTAGAACTCATAGCAGTCAGTAACAGAAAGGGAACATTAACTACATGTGTCAAATCAGATGCCCCCTGCGTTATGATATTTCACACCTCTAGCCCTCAAGCATATAGCTCTTGGCTGGCCGGTGAGCCAGAGAGAGTGGTAAGCCAGAGGTAGAGGTCCTATTGCCGCAGTGGTGTCCACTCCGACCTTGGAGAAGGAGGTTCGAAGGCGAGGTCTCCACTGGAAGCACTCAGATGCGTAAGGTCGCTACTCCCGAACAGGTCGCCACATGCTACCTTCTGTGAGCTTATTGTTATTTATTCTTCAGTAGGTTACAAAAAAAAACCATGTGCCTGACAAATCCGCTATCTAAAACCTATGAAAATAAAGTCTGTGCTCGAAATAGAATTCAGATAGAATCCCTATTGTAGCAGGTTGGCGTTTTAACCAGTGCGCTACGGAGTCTGTCAGTTTGATTTACCATACTAACTTTGCATTACAAAATGCATCTCGAAAAATAACATATACCTAGTTATTTATGATTACTTTGAGGGAAGAAGAACCGTTGTGTTTCCACCCCTAATACTCGCCCTGATGATAATCTTCAAACAGATCGAAACCAGTCGATAAATCCGACGAAGATAAAACATAAGTAAAACCGGGCTACCATAATGAATTTCTCTTGCATTACTTTTAAAAATTATATGCCTATGAGTATCCAAAGAAGCCAATGTAAAAGCTGTTATAAATCAGTAAAGAAACACTGCTTTAACAAATAGCAAGCACACGTCAGACTGGCACCAACTCGTCACGTATTTATTAAGTACGAGTAGAGGCTCAAATTAACAACGTCAACAGAAGGACAAGTCATGCACTTCATTCTTTTGTTTCAACACTACAATATTCCACACACACATGCAAACCTCACGTCCACCAAACGCTGGACCACACTTCTTGTACTTAATTGCTCTATTTCGAGAACTAAATATTTTGTTTGATCAGCTGTTTTGTTATATGAATATGTAGGCTAGCCAAAATTTTATGAGCGTATTGTACTATGTAATATATTTTGATAGAATGTAGTTTGTTGATGACGTTTGTTCTAGTGATCGCCATGCCAAGCTGTCACACTGAAAGTACGGTTAGATCCCTGGTCAGGTCGAGATGAAAAATGATATTTTTCCGATTTTTGGGTCTTGGATGTTTATCGATATATGTATTTTTTATAATAATTATAGAATTGTTGAGTTAGTATCCCATACATAACTCCCAGTATGCCCTTGGGGAGGCTTTTGTCCAGCAGCTGACTGCAATAAGCTGATGATGATAACATAACAAAAGTCTCGAACTTACTTTGGCCCTTAATCTTTGTGATTTGTCCGTATATATTTATGTAGTTTTGTATTATATATGAAAACTCTGATAATTACGATGGTATTTAATAAGCATGTGATTAGGAAGGCGAAGAGTCATGTAACTAAAAAATGTTTCATTTAATGGTCGGAAATGGAAGAAAAAAGCTAATGAAAATAAAAATGTGGATGTTTCAGTTCTAAGATTAAAATTTTATCTGAAGTGTGTGCGTGTCAAATAATATGGGGAATTTGAAAAACTGACATACTATCGCGATCCCACTTAGAGCGCAGAATACATAATAGTACACTCATCATCATTTCGTGTAGGTGACACGGTCAGTCGACCATGCACACCCTGGTGTCAGAGTTCTGCGGAACCGCCTCTCGGCCGCTCTGACGTGGTTCCTTAAACGACTACCAGATGGCAGCCGGGACCACCGGCTTAACGTGCCTTCCGAAGCACGGAATCATCTTTCTTGTCAGACAATCAGGTGATTCATGCCTGCAATGTCCTAACCAAACTGGAAACCACTTAACAAAGTATGCTTCCCGTGGGAATCGAACCCACGACCCGGGTCAACAAGGCGAACGCCTTAACCACTGGACCACGGAGGCAGTACACTTAGAGTAGAAAAAGAAGAAGAAGAAAACTTAGACTGGTTGATAAAACAAGTATATAAAACATTTCATCATTAAAACATTCAGTAAGGAGATATAGGGCTTGGCTCTATAGAAATCTCAGATTAAATTGAATTTCGGTAGCGTAGCTTCTGAAATATATCAGACGCTGTTCGTTTAGAGTATCTATGTACATATATCTTGATACAGGTTAATGTTCTATCACACTAAAAGTCCTTGCCGCGCCACTACCATTCAGATGTAGAGCGAACTAAAGCGAAACAAAAGTTTGTTATTTTCTGCAATAGAAAACAAAAACTTGCCTCAATAATAATAACTTATGTATATTGTATAATGGCATTGGTCGCTTCTGTGACGTCATTAATGCGCGTCAGAGGTGCATACCGGTAGTGCTGCAGTGCAGGCTCTGCCTTGGCACAATTTATGGGCTGTCCCACGCTAGCACACAGAGTGATCGCGGCGACTGCATCGATCCCTAATAAATAACTGGCCTTTCACAACATGGAGCGGGGACCGTTTTTTGTGAGGCCGGCAGTGGTGGGGACTAAAAGCAAAGCAAAAAGAGAACGGTATACCTAGATATATTAGAAATGCAAAATAACTCTATTTTATAAAAGTAAGTTCATCCTCGTGGTAAGAAAATTCTTATTTGACGAGCTCCGTGGCGCAGCGGTTACCACGCCAGCCTGCGACACGGGGGTCCTGGGTTCGATCCCCGGTCAGGTCATGATGGAAAATGATCTTTTTCAGATTGACCTGGGTCTTGGATGTTTATCTATATATGTATTTGTTATAAAATATAGTATCGTTGAGTTAGTATCCCATAACACAAGTCTTTCTTAAGAACTTACTTTGGGGCTAGCTCAATCTGTGTGATTTGTCCGTATATATTTATTTATTTTATTTATTTTATATTTACATACAAACATACAGTAATTTCGATAGCTGGGCTTTAAAAAGCTGGGCATATTCTCCAAGGTTCAGCGGTATTTACTCCAGGTCAGCTATTGATCCTTTACACAGCTCAAGTCCGCTGTTGTATGGAGTATTTTTCCCATCTGTGGAATGTATCCGCCTTCTTCTAGGCCGCTGTCAACCAGGGCTTCGAGCTGAAAGCGCACTGTCAGCTCGAAACCCTGGATGGAACCAGAACACTCGTTGATGATGAGATGCTCACGGTAGCTTCATAGTCTCGAACACCACCAAATCTGTATGTCTTTTACAATGCTGCATTTTGAAGAGGGTGAAGTTTTTACTCGAGCCGTGTGGGTCCCGGCAGATTAGAATAGGACCACTCCATGTCTTCCCGTGGGTGTCGTAGAAGGCGACTTAGGTAATACAAGCTAAACTAAGCTTATAAACATCAACGACACCTCTCCAACCCGTATGGCCAGCGTGGAGAGTGTAGGCCAAATCCTCTGACTGCTCTGGCTAATACCTATATATATGGCTCTGGTAGTACAGAGAGGGTCGTGTAGTGCAGACTTAAAAAGACCTGATGATGATGATGATGATGAAGTTTTACTCGGATGAAGTCGCGGAAAAATTGTTAGTATTTAATAAAATGTGCGATCCTTAACGCTGTTGCCGCAGTTCACTCACAGTCCACCCACCTTAAAATTTCGCTTTGATGTTCGGCGGCAGCTCGAAGTATCACACTTGCCGCTTTGGCCGAGCTTTAAAGTTTACCTTAACGTGCAATGCGACTCAATGGCTGGCAAACGACAGCATGAGAGCATTTCAGGCAATTCCCATTTAGTTCAACTGCAACAGAATTCTTAATTAGAATCTATTAGCAGCTCTTTAGGTTGGTGGACACTTTTGAGTCAAATCTCTTAGCGTTAAAACTATTTGCAGGAGTAATATATTGAAGTTTCGTAGTATGGGGATCAGTAAAAAGGGCATTTATTTTGGCTCAAAAGTAACGAAAAAATTTGTTAATTACTGGGTGAAATATTTAAATATTTTAATTTAATTATGTAATTTTTCTGGTAATACAGAGAGGGTCGTGCTCCTGCAGTGGAGACTAGAAAGACCTGATGGTGGTGGTGGTTGAAAAATATTTTTTTTTTCACCCTGTAAGTATATACCACAATTTATTTACCAGGCATAATCAGACCATGTTATCAATTTCATTATCAGCTATCTTTATGGCAAAGGAAAGTAAAGTAAAGCTTCGGAAGGCACGTTAAGCTGTTGGTCCCGGCTACCATCTGGTAGTCATTAAAGGAACTACGTCAGAGGCCGAGAGGCGGTTACGAAGAACTCTGACAACAGGGTGTGCATGGTCGACTGACCGTGTCACCTACACGAAATGATGATGATGGGACACTTCTGAACAGGAAAAAAAAATAAGTCCATATTATCACACACTAGCTTGCGGCTGCGGCTCCGCTCGCGTTTATGTTGATCCCTCGTGAACAGTAACTTTTTCCAAGATAAAAAGCATATGTGTCCTGCGGCTCTGCTCGCGTTTCTGTCGATCCCTCGTGAACAGTGTTAATTTGGAAATAAAATAGCAAAATTTCATCTGAACACCTATCCGTTTGGGCGTAACTGAGAACACACATCCAAACACGTAAACTTTCTCTTACCAATACCCGTACCAATTTGAAGTGTCGTGTACGATAGTCTTAGCTCTCGATCTCCTCATAATTATAAATCCTAGAAATTACTCAGATAACATCAAGTTCTGTACTCCACAAACTTGGTCGATTCTAAAGAGTTCAGAGCGAGCTCGAGTTAATCGATCTTATCGGCGATGTCGATGTTCATAGCTAGTTAGTGGTCAATAGTTCATTGTGAAATTTGCAAGCTGAAACTTCAACGACCAACTAATTTACCGACCGACCAATCTTTACCTTCGGCCAGCATAGGTAAAGGAAAACTTATGCATAGCAAACTTGCCGCCGTGTTGGCAAACTGTTAAATATACAATTCGAGAACTTGAACGCGTCCATTAATTATTGAAAAGTTTGAGTTATTAAGTAAACGTTTTACTTGCGTTGTTTTCATCGAATCACGGAGATTGTTGAATTAAATACATTTATAAAAAGTATTCATAATATTTTGATATGTAATTTTCTTAATGAACGCCAGATTATATGGATATGTTACAGAAATTCTGTTTTTAGAGTTAAATTTCTTGCGGATAAAAAGCCGATATGTTAATCTGGGAAATAAGCTAGCAAAGTTTCATCTAAATCCGTTGATCCGTTTGGGCGTTATACATACTGTTGGTACCAATTTCATGATTTTAAATAAATCCCAGAAATTACCCAGATAACATCAAGTTCCGTACTCCGCAAACTTGGTCGATTCTAAAGAGTTCAGAACGAGCCCGAGTAAATCGATCTTATCGGCGATGTCGATGTTCATAGCTAGTTAGTGGTCAATAGTTCATTGTGAATTTTGCAAGCAGAAACTTCAACGACCAACTCATTTACCGACCGACCAATCTTTACCATCGGCCAGCGTAGGTAAAGGAAAACTTATGCATAGCAAACTTGCCGCTGTGTTAGCAAACTGTTAAATATACAATTCGAGAACTTGAACGCGTCCATAAATTATTGGAAAGTTTGTGTTATTAAGTAAACGTAATACTATGTATTGTTTTCGTCAAATCACGGAGAATGTTTATTTAAATACAATTATGAAAAGTGTAAGATAAATAAAATTTTGAATATATAATTTTCTTAATCAACACCGTCCTGGTTATGTAGGTATATTACAGAACTTCTATTTTAGAGTTTAATTTATGGCGCAAAAAAGCATGCCAGTAGGTTATTTACAAATTTTCAATTCTTCCCTAATTCTCTTTATAAATAATCATTTTCAATTAAACTTTGACTACCGGAATCGCAAACACAATAGTTTGTCAGGACCGTCGCGGCGTTTAATGACTTAAGTTAAACTAAGCTACAAAAAGTAAGGCTAAACAAGTCTACTTAATTATATTTGAACAGCAAAACGAAGTATGCTCTACCAATTGTTTTATCTTTCTTTGGTAACTGCAACTCTTTTTTACATCACCGTCACTAATAAGTAGCTAATCAGATCCAATAAAGTAATAAAATTAATAAGTAAACTGCTGTAAATTTTTCTCTAGTTATTTACCTCACTGACGGCTTTAAAAAAGACATTTTCTAACACAAAAAGCTTTGCTGGCGTTTGATAAATCTGACAGTTTTGTTGCAATCCTTTATTCCTTTATTTTCTAAAAACGATTTATTATTTCATTTGAACATTGGAAGACTTTTATATTCGATGTAAAATGTACGGGTCTACGTATGGAAAACGGATTTTCACGGGGCGTATTTTTTTTTCTTGTTGCTTGCACCATCTGTTCAAGTGTGTACAGAAACAAAGTATTCTAATAATTAAAATTTATTTTTTAAGAGGTTCCGCACTACATTCTATACTTTTCTTATAAGTAGTAAATATTGTGGTTACTTTAGAAGGATGTGCTTTGGACGTGAAATATCCCAGGTTTAGATTGGACGCAATACGTAACTACAAAAAAATTTAACGCCAAATCTTTTAAGTAGGTTCTAGAATACGTTGTATTAGACAAGCATCTCTTATTGGTTATTACAAATTTAAGTACTGGCATTAGTACGCATTATAATATGTAAAACTTTAAACCGACATTCAAGTACTAAAACTTAGGTTTCATTTTTTCTAAAATAGTATCATGCTGCTTAAATATGCAGCTGCAATTTTAGACCGCCAAAAAATTCCATTCATTGAAGCACTTGCTTTGAACTTGCAAAACTGGAGAGCCTCTTCACCCGAGCGAGTAAGTCGGAGGAAGAAAAAGACTACGGAATTAAGAAATGTAAGTATATCTTGAATTTCTACCCAAGTCACTTCATTTGAAATTCAGTGTTGAAATGCTCACTTAAGTTGTTCCAAATAAAATATTTAAATGCTTGGTTATTTCTATTTTTGTATTTTATAATGTAGAAAATAAGAAAAACATACTTGATTCAGACTTAAGTCGATGATGGAATAAATCAGTAAAACTAATTTCGAACCCATGAAACAAGTTTAAAATATTTACCATGTATACAAGACAACACCGAATCGGTGAAAATCAGCTTCACTTTAAACTAGTTACAAGGGTTTGAAATTCGTTTGACGTATCTGTAATTCAATACTCAACTTTAATTGGTTTAGTTTAGAGACATTACTCAACATTTTTTGTTCAAAGCTAACGTAAGATGTTAACATTATTAATACAGGATGTAATCGATTTCACAGGCCAACCAACTGATTTGATGCCGTTTAAATGAATTTATTTTTTGGCGTTTTTGATAATTTAGTCCTGTTTAAATTTTTAAAGTAATGGCCTCTATCAAAGCATTTGAGGCAGATTGTGAGCTTTTCTTTTAAATTAAAAAAATGTGTTATTTTAATTTACTTACAGGTAGTCTTAATTTACTTTCAATTATGAGTATAGTCTTTATTTAAAAGAATGCCAATGAATTGAAATAAAACAAAACCTGTATACAAAATATTTATGTACGTACAAATTCAGTTACAGGTCGACAAGCAAACATGTTGGCCTGTAGTTGACTTTTTATGTAAATAACCCGTATTCCACATATAAATTATAGCAACAATATGAGTGACGAAGTTGTGACACATTCATTAGCGTAAAAAAAATATTTGTGTGCTCTTAACCTCCTCCTACTTTAAATATTTTCCCGATGACACCTGCGTTGCGTCAGAACAGAACCCGTGACCTACCAATAAGACAGCACTCGTAATCCAAACTATAATATAATTGAGCGAATATGTAACAGCCGGTCGCCTGCCTGGTATCAACCCTTCTTAGGTAGACCCAGAGCTACAGACAAAACCTATGAATATTAAGAACAAGTTTTTTCCAAGCTGGAAATCAAACCCAGAGATTCTTAAGTACTGTCGTGTTAACCACAGCGCCATAAGGCCATCATCTGTACATTTTTATACACAAAGGTAAAGAAAAAATAAGTTAAAATAGACATTTCAAAACTACTTATCATCTTTGTATAAAGCAGCTATCAAATTGAATGCTAACCTCACAGGGCAACTCAAAATTAATTCGGACTTTCATAGTGCAAGCTAGACAGTTTAATGAAGTCTATGTTTCATAATTCTCTCAGCGCGATGTATCCGGCGTTATTATCTCTCGCCGTTTGGTCGTCGTGAATTCCCTGTACGTGACTTTCACCCTGTAGACTAAAGATCTGATGCGACCTGCTGAAGTTACGTTTCCAATTGTAGATGACATTACAATTTTAGATTTAACCAATATTAATGAAGGCTCAAAAATAGAGTTTACCACTTCATTTGCAATTATAATGATTTGATAATAATTTGATTTGTCCGTATATATTTATTTATTTTTATTATTTAATTAGTAGAATTTTTATAGGTTTTCCTGTAATATACAAGCAAGGAACTAGGTTTTGTATTTTTTTCATAGTTTCACGTCCAGTAGATTTGGAGCAGATTGACTGAACGGACTGACAGATAAACAGATGCACGAGTGATCCTATAAGGGTTCCGGTATTTAGTTTTTTATATGAAGCCCTAAGAAAAAAGTTATAATAGACATTTTAAAACTATCTATGTATAAAGCCGCTATCCCAAATTGAATGCTAACCTCACAGGGCAACTCAAAATTAATTCGGACTTTCATAGTGCAAGCTAGACAGTTTAATGGAGTCTAGGTTTCATAATTCTCTCAGCGCGATGTATCCGGCGTTATTATCTCTCGCCGTTTGGTCGTCGTGAATTCCCTGTACGTGACTTTCACCCTGTAGACTGAAGATCTGACGTGGCCTGCTGAGGTTACGTTTCCAATTGTAGATGACATTACAATTTTAGATTAAACCAATATTAATGAAGGCTCAAAAATAGAGTTTACCACTTCATTTGCAATTATAATGATTAGATAATAATTTGATTTGTCCGTATATATTTATTTATTTTATTACTAAAATACTTATGGGTTTTCCTGTAAATCTGCAATTATATTTGGAGCAGATTGACTGAACGGACGGACAGATAGACAGACGCACGAGTGATCCTATAAGGGTTCTGGTATTTATTTTTTTATACGAAGCCCTAAAAAGTAGCTAAGCTAAGGCTGCAGTATGTCCACAAACACCAAAATGCATTTTCAGCCTACTTACTTTTTTTAATAAACTTTTAAAATGTTCAATTTTTTTTTATATACGGACAAATCTCAAATTGTATCGTTATTTTGATAAATTTATACAACTGTTTGTTAACCCCAATAAAGCAAAACAAAACATAAATGTTCAATAGAAAATATTACCGTTGAAAATGGTGGAAGATTGTTTAGTATCTTTCTATATAATTCATAAGTATCAACTCCATCCAGGTACATACAAACACAACCAACGATGTAGACATCAAAATACGAAATTACTTTTTCCCCGATCTAATATAATATTGTTGCCTTGACTTCTACGAAAATCATATTGGTTTAGTTACCCACGCAGGTACGAGTAGGAAGTACAGTATTACTTCCTACTATCATGTATATTTGCATAATATAATTGGCCTTATAATTCCTACGCGGATGAAGCAAGCTTTGACTGTCATCGCGTTTTATTATTGTGCCAATAATAAGAAGTATTTTATGAACTTATACAGCTAAACACTTTAACTAAGTTTAGATAATAAAGCTGTTAATTTACTTCACCGAGTGAGCGAAGCCAGCAAGTTCTTCAAATTCCCCGGTCAGGTCATGATGGCAAAGATCTTTTTTTAGATTGACCGGGGGTCATGTGTTTATCCTTATGAGTATCTAACTATTATAAAATATACATCGTTGATTTAGTATCCTACGTCCAAAGTTAACAACTTACCTACTGTGGTGCTTGTTAAATTTGTGTGATATGTCTTCATATATTTATTTATCGAGTCGGAGTGATAAGTTGATAACCCACTGTGAAAGAAATGTAATTACATATTATCTATGTTCCGCATTATTTCCTGACTTATACTCCAATCAAGATGAATTTTGTTTGGAATGTACTTCGAGTACATTCCAAACAGATTTTTATTATCAGTACAATTTCTATTTTTGTAAAGAAGCAGTATTCAGATTCCGAGTTTCGGCACATTGCTATAGTAGATAAAAGTAAGTTAACTACGTGGTACATATATCTCCATGAGCTATAAATGAATGTTGAGCAGTACCATCATGCGTTTTGTTTCAGAAAATACGACTATAATTTTCAGATTTTTTCAGTTCATCTTAATCAATCACTAGAAATTTTCCCGCGACTTCGTCCGCGTAAATTATAGCTTATGCCATCCGCAGATAAATAAGCTATCTATAGGTGAAAGAATTTTGAATATCGGTCCAGAATTTTCGGAGCCTATTCAACACAAGAAAACAAACAAACAAACAAATCTTTATAATATTAATATAAATCACAGAACAAGGCATTTTAGTGTAGATCGCGCGCCGAGCGACGACACATTGCTTTCTGTGTGGTATAGATAGTTTTGTTTGTGGCTTCGCGTGCATTAGTGTTGAACCCTCGGAATCACTTATTTTTTCTGGGATGAAAGGTATCCGATATCCTTCTCCGTAATCCAAACAACGTAATGCCAAATTTCATGATAATTGGTTCAGTAACAGTAAACAGACAAACTCACAACTATAATATTAAGTAAGGAGTAAAGATTATGTGGAAAAACTAACGTATGTTATTATGTTGCAAAGATGGGTATCATCATCATTATCATCAGCTTTCCATAACCCACATGCTGGGCATAAGCCTCCATTTGTCTGCGCAATTCTTGTCTATCCTAGCCTTCGCAATCCAGTTCTTTACTGAAATCTGTTTTATGTCGTCGGACCACCTAGCTGCCGGACGTCCAACACTATTTCGTTCGTTTCCCATTTCTGGGATACCAAAATGCGTATAAATGAATTTTAAAAAAACTATTTATTTCTTAACTTTATTTATTTATTTTATTTAAGATTACCAATCAGGGTTGATTCCCACATGTTCTGAGTAACATCGCCACGGCGTATACTGCAAAGCTAGACAGTCTTCCACGGAGCGTTCCCCAAATGTAGCTGTAGCTCCTAGATTTGTAGACCCAATCACTGAAACAATTCAGAAGACCTTATCAAATCATCATGATAGCTACCTTCAGTCTCCACTGCAAGAGCATGACCCTCTCTGTACTTCCAGAGCCATATATCAGCCAGAGTAGTCAGAGGATTTGGCCTACACTCTCCACTCTGGCCAGACGGGTTGAGGAGGTATCTTTGATATTTACAAGCTTTGTTTGGCTTGTTTTTCTTCTTAACAAATATATGATCTTATCAAATAAACAAACGTATAAGAGCTTATACAGAATGTGAATTTACCGTCCACATTATACCTTATGAGCGGTCAGCCAGTCAATATAAACAACCGATCGAACGGTCAACGGTCAAGCGGTCAACACGCCTACCCGCGACACGGATGGTCTCGGGTTCGATCCCCGGTGAGATCAAGCTGAAAAATGATCTTTTTCAGATTGGCCTGGGTCTTGGATGCTTATCTTTAGTATAAGTATAAATAAGTATCTATTATAAAATATGATATCATTGAGTTAGTATCCCATAACACAAATCTCGAACTTACTTTGGGACTAGCTCAATCCATGTCCGTTTTATCTGTATATTTTTATACTAGCAGCCCTACCCGTCTACGCCCGGGCATGTATTATACCTTAAAACTTTCCTCATAAATCACTTTATCCAATGGTGAAAAACGCATGAAAATCTGTGCAGTCGTTTTTGAGTTTATCGCAAACAGACAGATAGACAGGCGCGGCGGAGGACTTTTTAGGGTTCCGTAGTCAACTAGGAACCCCTATAGTTTCACCATGTCTGTCTGTCTGTCTGTCTGTCCGTCTGTCTGTCCGTCCGTGGTTTTACTCAGAGACTATAAGTACTAGAAAGCTGTAATTTGGTATAAGTATATGTATATAAATCATGCCAAAAAGTGGTGGAAAAAAAAAATATTTTTTAGGGAACTTAGCTCCTATCCAAGTAAAGAGGAAGAAATATTTATTTTTTCATACAAACACATCGTGTTGGGCATTGTTAAATAGTTCCAAAATATTGTGAAATTGAGTTTTTCTATTTAGGGATCCGTTTCCGAAATATTTGTTTTTAAAGTACAAATTTTTAGAGGTAAGTGTCCCCCCACCCCCCACCACTCTATCTGCTAAACGGTTATATATGGATACGTGAAAAAAATTACAGCAGTAGTTTATATACTGAAGAGCTGCGTACTAAGTACAAACTAAAAAGTTATAGGCAACCAACTTATAAAATGAACTCGAAAATGTAAAATTTCATACAATTTTCATTGTTTGATGTTTTTGGTCGTTAAACTGTGAGGTGAGAGTGTGAACTCAAAGTTGTCATTCGCAACTACGGAACCCTTCACTGCACGTGGTCGAACACGCACTTAACCGGTTTTTTATAATATGTAGTGATAGTGATAACTTTTCCTATAGAACCAATGCTGGGATCCCACAGGATATAGACGTACTAACTGACCTCTCTTTAAGGGGCTTAAATCAGCCAACTCCACTTCCACCAAGTCCTATCCAGTACCATACCTTGCCATTTCTCAAATATATTAGATCTTGTCTTGAATTAATCTATATGATTCTATAATAATAAAATTTATTTTGATTAATCTATCTGATCAGAGTAATCTAAATAACAATTACTCACAATAATCTGCGCTGCGCCGGACCAAAATTCCCTGTAAATAGAAAAAGTACCTACAACATTTAATAAATACAGCATATTAGTTTATTAATTCGCCGTCTGGTATTAATAAATTCGCGTAATATCACGCATTTGTCAGCTCTAATAGTCTGGATTAGTGGATTATGAAGGAATGAATGACCATAATATATATGTTGCGAGCAAATTTTTATAATATCTATAACGCAATAAATGCCAGAAAACACCTTCTTTTTTAGAATTTAGCTGCGAAAAGAGATACTATTACTAAGACTCTGCTGTTTTTCCGTCAATCCATCTCTCATAGCTAGGTGTATAATTTTCGTAACAACATAATAAGAGACTTTTAACAAAATGTATATTTGAATTTCATTTATTTGATTTAAAAAGGATTCATACATCGGTGTAAATAATAAAATATCGTCATATAACAATTCGGCTAAAATTTGCATGCAGATATTATTTAAAAATAAGATCCCATATTATTTTAGTAACTAAAGATTAAATTATAATATAAATAAAAATATAACACAAAATATGACATAAAAAGAAAAACAACATATATCCCAGCATCAAATACCTTTGTTATTTCACCATTTAATATAATCAGAAAATTTAAAACCAAATGTCACATACATTCTAACAGGAAATACCACATATAAAGGCCACTAAAATTAATAGTGAAATAATATTGCTCATTTATTAGTAAAACCGAGGCTAAAACCGAAGCTATTAGGACAACAGCCACACTTACCGCAGAGCACATTACACTTAACGTCACCAAAATTAGTGCAAATAATTTGGATTTCATATCGAATTTATTTAAACTACACGACAGATGTTTTTCGGTCGAAGGCACTACACACATTGGTATAGGTGTTATTCCAAAAATGTAGTGGGCGTCACGGATGCGGATTTGAATCACTTAAAAGTAATTACAATAGTACTATGGAAGTTATTCATACTGTGACAAGCTAATGACAATAAGCAAAACTATCAGAATAGTTTATTCCGAGTATTCTTTTATTCCTCCTCAACCGAACGTATTAAATATAATAAATAAATATATACGGACAAATCACACAGATTGAGCTAGCCCCAAAGTAAGTTCTTAAGCAAGACTTGTGTTATGGGATACTAACCCAACGATACTATATTTTATAACAAATACATATATAGATAAACATCCAAGACCCAGGTCAATCTGAAAAAGATCATTTTCCATCTTGACCTGACCGGGGATCGAACCCGGGACCATCCGTGTCGCAGGCAGGCGTGTTGACCGCTGCGCCACGGAGCTCGTCGATCGTCGTCGAGCACGTATTAGATTTAATGGGGTTTACTACCTATCATTCATTTTATATTATAATTATAATATTTTTGTTAAAAGACCTTATGTTATTAACCCTGCACAGGTCGTGAACGCCGTGTGGTTCCCGGCAGAGTAGAATATAATCACTCCAAATCTTCCGTGGGTGTCGTAAAAGGCGACTTAGGAAACACAAGCTAAACAAAGCTTATAAACATCAAAGAGACCCTTCCAACCCGTCTGGCTAGCGTGGAGAGTGTAGGCCAAATCCTCTGACTGCTCTGGCATACATAGAGGATCGTGCTCCTGCAGTGGAGACTAAAAAAGACCTGATAATAATGATGGTGATGATGATCCCAGGCCTGCTCACCCGACGTCATTTTAGTAAAAGCTGGTAATTTTAGCAAACATGTATGTATGTAATATATAGAAGGCGTTTAACAAGATAATACATTTTCTACCAAAAGCACACTTACAATATTTAGTTGACCTACAAATAACCTAATATAACGTACAAGCTATGCATTCCCAAAGGAGGACCAATGGTGTTCAGAGTTGGCCCGCTTCGTTCCCCAAACGCTTGAAGTAATTAAAGTCCGTCTATTACGCCCCAAGTCGCAATTTCTGGCATCAATCATGCACACTGGGATCCTGCGCATATGCAATGAACTGCGAATGCGAGCTACGCAAACTCAAGTTGGGAGATTGGCGTACTTAAATACCGAAGATCCCAGACCTGCCGACCCTACGTCATTTTAGCAAAGCTGGTTTCAACATAATATATAGGTATATTGTAGAAATCGTTACATTTTCAACCACAAGCATACTTACAACATTTAGTTTACCTTTAAATAACCTAGTACTAGCCGTGTGGTTCCCGGCAGAGTAGAATAGGACCACTCCAAGTCTTCCCGTGGATGTTGTAAAAGGCGACTTAGGAAACACAAGCTAAACAAAGCATATAAACATCAAAAAGACCTCTCCAACCCGTCTGGCCAGCGTGGAGAGTGTAGGCCAAATTCTCTGACTACTTTGGCCAATAAATTGCTGTGGTTGTACAGAGAGGGTCGTTCTCCTGCAGTAGAGACTAAAAAAGACCTGATGGATGAATGGATGGTACCTAGTAAAACTTACAAGCTATGCATTCCCAAAGGAGGACCAATGGTATTCAAAGTTGGCCCCTTTCGTTCCCCAAACGCTTGTCGTAATCAAAGTCCGTCTATTACGCCCCAAGTCGCAATTCCTGGCATCAATCATGCACATTGGGATTCGGTGCATATGCAATGAGCTGCGAATGCGAGCTACGCAAACTCAAGTTGGGAGATTGGCGCACTTTAACTTACCTAAGATCCCAGACCTACTCAGCCTACGTCATTTTAGCAAAGCTGGTTAACATATATGTATTGTAGAAAGCATTTTCAATATCATCATTTATTAATGCCTTATTCAGTTGGTGACCTTCATTTGTCAGAGGAGTCGAAAGACTAATTTAATTAATGTTATTGACAGCTGTTATGAGTCAATGGATCCTGGTTGGAAGTGTTAGATTTAAAAACGAGGTCTTTTCAGTGATGCTAGGCGGGGCAGCGTTACGGAAACTCCGAAGTGTTTTCTCGTCCAAAATACCTTAGTGTTCTGTGTGTTACAAAGGATGACTTACAGGTCCGAAACGTGGTCTCTTACTATGAACCTAATTATTCAAGGTAATTCATAGCTATGAAGATGGGTATTCAGTTTTTGCTTTTCAGTTTATTTAGCGGTTTAATTTTTGAGTTCAAAGGTTTTAATAGGTTTTCCAAAGACAGACTACCGATAGCTCACAAACACATCCGTTTTTAATTTTTAAAATAGCTTGTTGTACATTCAGGACAACGTTATTACAGAGGTCGTGACAACCAAACTGAAAAGTATCCATACCTTCTTCACTTCACTATAAACTATATATCTTCAATTTAAATGGATTACAGGTTTGTTAAAATGACATTGGACGTGCACGCCTGGGATCTTGGCCTACCCATAGTTGGAGCATTGATAACTCTTCAGTGGTCAGGATTGAGAATTTCCTCAATGTTGCCGATTATGAATGGTAGAAATGTCATTGTTGGTTTTAGTTTTTTTGTGTCTAAGTCACCTCCACTGCTGTCAGATATTTAAAGCTACCTAAATACTTATGTAATAGCATAGCCTCACGTCTACACTGTCCCATAGCTGGAGTAATTTATATTCCTACGAAGAATCTGTAAAATTTTTTTATTCAAAACGTACATATTTATTTCATAAAAAATAAGCATAGAAATTAAAATTTACAAGCTATTAAGTGTCATTGACTTTTATTAATTCGGATAAATCTTATCATACATCAGTTTACTAAGTAATTCTTCTCTTCTTAGTCGTTCACTCTTCTTAGTCGTTCACTCTTGTCAGAGTGGTTGTGGTTGCGTAAACGTGATACATGGAGAGGTTTTTGGTCGGTCGGCTTTTTCGAGGATTGCTCTTTCCACGACGTGCTTCCAATTCTGTCTGTTTGTTACGTTTCGCGTACATTTAACCAAGGTCGACATGTAACTTTTGTAATGAGGTCAGGCCATCGAGTTGGTGATCGGCCGCCAGATCTCTTGCCTTCCTGGACTTTTGACTTGCTGACCTGGCCCTGGATGACCAGTCTCTCCATCGAGTTCTCATTTCTTAAGATATGGCCAAAGAACTTAAGTATTCGCAGCTTCACAGTTGATAAAAGCCGGTTCTTTATAAGAAGCTCTGTGAGAATGGAGGCATTTGTGCAAAACGCCGTCCACAAGATTTTAAGGAGGCATCTCCAGAACCACATCTCTAATGCGTGGATTTTGCGACAATCTTACTATCTCAGGAACCAGGTTTCGGCACCATAAAGAAAAAAAGGGAAGACAAGACACTTCATCAGTCTGACCTTTGTCTTCTTAGTAATCCTCCTGTCCCCTGATCTGGTGATGGCGCAACGTCGTCTGATCTCGTCACCATAGCCTTCAGAGCTAGAAATAGTAGAGCTGAGGTATATTTAGCTGTGTACAGTACAACTTCACTACTAAGTACTTACATACATATTATTATCACGTGTTTATTCTTTACGGAGTAGACAGAGCCTCAGACCATTAGACGAAAATGTCACTACGTTTAGTTTACTAAACAATAAAGTGATGGTAGGCATGCAGGTAGAAAACGAAATCTGAATAGTGGTGTCTCAATAAAAGCTAGCGACGCAATAATATAAATAAAGATAAATATTGTGTTATTGATAGGAATATTTATTCAGAGACCTTCTACGAAAGGCAATGAGAATCTAATCTTTTATTACGAATAAATATTGGTATGTACCAATATTTATTGTAAAGATAAATATATCATGAAAATATCGAAGGAAGATAAGTTGTTTTTATATAATTTATTTATTTATTAAGTAATAAAGTATAGTTACTTGTAAACATCCCCCCTGTTCGCGTGAGCATTTTTCCATTTGGATTGTATTGCATTGTACATGTAAGTGATTCATACTGTAATATGATTTGGCAAAATTTTTACAGCCAGCTGTCTGTCTGTCTTTATTCATCAAAGTTCAATATTTGTTTTGTAAAAGAGGTTGGAAGTCTCTTGTGCTCATTCTTCAATGTAAGTCAAGGGTACGGAAAGAAATTAATTACCACACAAATCTCCTTCACCAGAGGCTTCTTGATTCGATTCCCAGTGCGGAGAATTGCTTGTTTTTAGTTTTTACAGGTTATCTTCGGTTTTGGAACTATCTAAACTGGCCTCTCACAGCCCGAGTTCATAATAATGACGATAGAGACACTACGTTAGACAGGAATAGAAATATCTCCATTGGAGTCCAACGTACTTCGGCGTCAGATTATAAATTCCGGCTTCTTGATTCGTTTCTCATCGCGGCAAATTACTTGTTTTATTTTCACAGGTTATCTGCAGTTTTCGAGCGATCTAAAGCCGGCCTCATACAGCTGGAATCCATAATCTTACGAAAAAGACACCGCAATACGTAATTCAGGAACGGAGATATCTCTATATTGGAATCTGACGAGAGACGCCGCTGTACAAGTGTTAAACACAAATGAAGATAGCTCCATTCGTGCCTGACGTACCTGCTGCGGTGTCTCTCTCGTGAAATTATGAAGTCCGGCTGTGTGAGGCCGGTTTAGATATTTCCAAAACCACAGATAACCTGTGAAAATAAAACAAAAATCATTTTGATTTATTTTCACAGGAAGAATCAAAAATCAAGAAGTCTCTGGTGAAGCAGACTTGTGTGTTAATCATTTGTCTTTCTATGTACTTACCCTTGACTAAAATTGAAGAAAGAATAAGCACAAGACACTTTACAAGCTAGTTAGCCGTGCAGTTCCCGGCAGAGTAGAATAGGACCACTCCAAGTCATCCCGTGGATGTCGTAAAAGGCGACTAAGGAAACACAAGCTAAACAAAGTTTATTAACATCAAAGATTCTTATTAACAACCCGTCTGGCCAGCGTGGAGAGTGTAGGCCAAATCCTCTGACTACTCAGGCTAGTATATGGCTCTAGTAGTACAGAGAGGGTAGTGCTCTTCAGTGGAGACTAGAAAGACCTGATGATGATGATGACTTTACAAGCTCTTTTACAAAACAACTATTGAACTTTCTATACAAACAGAATTAGGGCCGCAGTAAACATATCAACTTGCTACCTCATACATGTCGCGTGTGGAGCCTAACGAGATTGGATAAGTTTATACGCCTTACAAATTGTTCGACGCCCACTAACGTTTATGATGATCCTTATTTTGACCTCGTAAAGTATCTTAATTATAACACTCGTAAAATATGTTAGATCTAACTGAAGTTTTTATGTTTGAGATAATTATCACGTTATTTCCCTAGATAATATGTAATCTTTTGATTTTATAGATACAATATTCATAGAGAGGGATATTTTGATGATACTGAACCACTTTTTCGTTGAAACATACTGGGAAAAACAATTAAAGCACCCGTTAATAATCACCTCAGGTCGATAACCCTCATCATTTTCGTTTTTGATGATGATGAATGGACACAGAGATAGACGCACACTAGACATATATGTAACATCCCTCTTTTGGGCAGGACTTTGCTATTCAGCCGACTAAGAAATATCCCTAAATCAACAGAGCAACCCGGTGATAAACCACTATTTAATTTAGGGGCAGTTAATTCGGCCTGCTGCACTATCTAAACTGGTTAAGTCTACTTGGACCTTAATGTAATGAAAATTTGTATTACTAGTATTTTTTTTTTTGTTTTGTTCCTCGTTTGTGAAGGGAGTCAGGTAGCTTTACAACTTCCAGCAATGATGACAGCGGGGACCATCGGTGCCTTCCACGGTGTATGTATGTATATTTATATTATTAGATATGTTTCCAGCCCCCGTAGCAAGGCACTCGCGACGCCGTTTATATCGCGCGATAAACTATCTACTTCTCGCTCTTCAGTATTGCGAAAAACAAGATGGCGGTAGTCGATAAACGTTGTCGCTGGTGCCATGCTACGGGGGCTGGTCTATATCACTCGGATACTTATCGCGTAATCTGACAAAAAATTTTTTTTTAACGAATATGTTTTTAATGTTTTAGCAATTGTTGCACATTTAAATTATACTTATACAAAATTAATTTTAATAGGTTTTATTGCGTATAATAAACGCGATAAAAATAAACCGTAAACCGTAAAAGTAAACCGTACCTATTAAAATTATTTTTCTTAAATGTAAATGTTTTTGTTTAGTTGTGGTAGTAATATTGCGCTAAATCATAAACTTTTGTGCATATTTAACCTAGATTGCATTTTTATGTGTCTTTCTTTTAAAGTTAAGAAAGGTTCTACCTCACTTGGTAAAATAGAATCGAAATTTCTAGTCCATAGCGGCATGGACCACTGGCTAAGGTATCCAGCATTCAATACTTCTTGTTTGCGGGTAAATGTTATTAATCATAAGTTTGAAGTGCCGCATAACTTGCTGGGGTAACTATTAATGTTGTAGCTCTTAAGTTGTTACCTGCTATAAATATATTAGCACGTAGGGTCACGAGTTTGACGAAAGTGTAATGTGACGCAAACTACGTGGGTGGAATTATTTATATTACCTACCGTAATTATTGAGGAGCCCAATAGCCTAGTGGCATTATAAGCGGTTCCGCATGTAAAGCAACCCTGGGCGCAATCCCCACTTGGATGGGTGTCCGCAAGTGGCATAAAAATATCTCGAGCTCCTCCTTGCTTTAACGTTAAGCCCAACGGCTTAACGTTAAAGCAAGGAGGAGATCCCGGCTGTCATCGTTGATGGCAGTCGTTAAGCTTTGTCAGATGCCTTTAGCTTGAAAAATCTGACACCAGTGAAGGTCACTTACACACAACGAAAAACAAATCATTATTATACAATATGCTGATAATGGGTCCCATACTTTGAGGCGAATGACACCGAAGCGACGCACGTTGTATCGAAAAATTTTCAGCGTGTTACACTAGGGCGAAATCATTATAGCGAATAACATTTTGGCGAAAAAAAATTGTAATAAATTTGTTCCGTAACTAAGTAACAATATTTATATTAATATTCTAAATATCAACGTTCTAGTGCAAAGTGGCCTCGGCCACCGGTTAAGGCATTCAACACTTCTTGTTTGCGGGTAGATGTTATTAATCATAAGTTTGAAGTGCCGTATAACTTGCTAGGGTAACTATTAATGTTGTAGCTCTCAAGTTGGTACCTGCCATAAATATATTAACACTTGGGGACAAACTATATGAATGTGATATGTAACACAAACAAAGTTGATTTTGTATGTAAGTACCAAAGAAGTAGTAGTTCGACGCAAACTTGAACCTCGGAATCATTTCAATTAGCTTGATTTTAGCTTTTATTTACTTTAGATAAAAGTTACAGCAAGGTAAACACATCGATATTTTAATTCTTACATACTCGGATTTTAAAATAAGTTTTAATAAGAGTCATTTACTAACCCAGGTTAGTAAAAACTAGATTAGTTTTCTAAAACCTGTCAGAAATAGCAGACTTTTTCACCAAGTTTCAACCAACTACTACAATGAACGAGGTCTCATATTGTAAGTTTTTTAAAGATATGTATACTATAACTCTACCATTTATGAACGGACTTTAAAGGTTCCTTTACCATTACAATTATATTAAAATCAGTTCAGTAATTTTGTCGAACTAAGGATTTTCTGATTTATCTGAAAAAGGATCAATTATATGAGCACACTTACTGTTTACGGGTAATACATAAGTGATTAATAACATGTTGGCAAATGAGAGAGACATCCATTTTTATTACCTTTTTTTATGAACCTGTTTTTATGCTCCTCTCAACTCAATTCATATTTAATAATTGCTGCTTAAGAATGTAACTTGTATTTATAGCAGTTGCTACTGCCTTATTTTATGTGCTTTACTGGAGTCGTAACAAGGTAAATGTGTTCCCAAACAAACTCTTGGTCCAGAGAGATTTCAACCATAGGCTAAGATCCGGAATTAGTTGAAACACTTCTTGTTTACGGCTAGATGACATTAATCATAAGTTGCCAAGCGTCGTATAAACTTGCCCCAGCAAAGTGCCATTAATGTTTTAGCCAGAGGTGTAGCTCTCAAGTTGTTACCTGCTATAAATATTAACACGCAGGACACAAGTTTGATGAAGGTGCCACGTGACAATAAGGATATTAAACTGGTAAAGATTATTTATACGACTTATTGGCGTCCTTGGTTTTAAGTATTATATATCCGTCCGTATATATGGCGAAATTTTGATCGTTCCGGACCATTCAAGGGGTGATTCAGCCTGTCAATATAAACCACTTTTCCTATGGGACAAATGCTGTAAACTCGAAAAAAATTTCGACATTCCTATACAAATTGCCCGGGCGGCTGAACACTTTTGTATGAAAATGTCGAAATAAAATTTGAGTTTCCAGCATTGGTCCCATAGGAAAAATGGTTCATATCGACGGGCTGAATCACCCCTTTAAGGGTCCAGAACGATCAAAATTTCGCCATGTATATTTATAAACGTAATTTGCTTATCTATAATATCACAGGTAACATTCGCCAAAATGTTGACACCCGCAAAGCGCTACTACTTATCAATTGTTTACTATTGTCTCTAATTTATGAACGAAAGTTAATGTAAATGCTAAATGTGAATCTCTTATCATCGCTTCTTAAAATAAAACTATCTTCTCTAAACAAAAAGCAATAACAAATCAATGAATTTGAAATGCAGATCAAAGCCAACTATATCACAGTGTAAAAAATACTTAAAACATATGCCAATTCTTCATTATTATAGGAGAAATAAATTTATGTCGTTTTTACCCACGATTATTATCATTGTCATTTATGGAGCCTGTGATCTTTCAGGAAGATACGACATGTTAGCCATAGACTAGTGGTGCCGCACTCACACAGGTCATTGTAATGTAGTATTAGTAGTTTATAGTGGAAGTTCAAAGATCATTGAGACAAAGAAGATAATAATAAATAAATAAAATAAATATAATACGGACAAATCACACAGATTGAGCTAGCCCCAAAGTAAGTTCGAAACTTTTATTATGGATACTAACTCAACGATACCACATTTTGTGATAGATAAACATCCAAATCCAGGTCAATCTGAAAAAGATCATTTTACATCTTTACTTCATGCTCAAACTCGGGACCATCCGTATCGCAGGGAGGCGAGTTGACCGCTGCGCCATGGAGCTCGTCACTGCTGTTTCCAATATTACAAGCATGCAATGTTATGTTTAAAACGGGTCATTCACGTACTACTTAGTAGTTCAGGATGCGCGACGCCGAAGTATCCCGGATACTTCGGCATTGCGCATCCCGAACTCGCCTTGAAAATGGATTCCTGATGAGTCCCAAACTATAGTCTGCAATCCCGAATAAGTAGCACGTGAGAGACCCGTTTTTAACATGAACTTGAGCTTGTGTTAAAAAAAATGTGTAATTTTCCAACTAATATTGTTTAAGGTAAAAATGTACGTTAATTGTGATATAAGTAATATTCCACAGCTTGGCCTCAGGACTGATGGCTTCCGCCAAAATTGTGACATAATATTTCAAGCGTAATTAGGTAAACAAATGTTTGAGTTTTCGAAGTTTACCGGTGTATATTTTAGACAATGCCTCGGGAAAATTACCTAATATTACGGAACCAAAACAAAAATAATATTTGTGTAAAACAAGAAAGGACTCGCGTGTCGTTACTCTATAAAATTTTGTAATTAATAACCACGACTCGAGTCGTTTATGGTAATATAGGCTATTTTTCTTTACACTAATGCGCGTCTCGGGTTCAATGTGCTTGAAACCCCACTTTGCAATTTCAGTAGCTCAAAGATGTTATCTCTATCAATTATGGTCCATAAAACGTAATGACTTCATCGTAAATCTTCACCTTACACGACACAATTTTGCTTGGTGTTGAATAAATGAGGTCAAATTGCTTGGGGTATTTAATGACTGTTGTCCCGAATTGTCGCCTATGCGTGAGCACCCGCCGAAGAATTCTAATGACGTTATAAAACTAAGTACCTTTCTAGAGTCGCCTTTTTACTGTTTTTGAAGACAAAGGGCTATAAAACCGAAACCACATCTACCTAATCGTTTTATTTTCTTGGTCTTTGTTCTTAGAATAAATAGATCTATAGAAAGCCGGAGGCCCATCCCCTCTCCACGCTGGGAAGAAAAAATAATAAAAAGCTGGCAACGCTCTTATCACACTCCTGGTGTTGCAGTTGTCCATGGGCAGCGGAGATCACTTACTATTAGGTGACCCGCGTGCTCGTTTCCCGCCCCATGACATAAAAAAGTCTCATCTAGCCTTATTTGCTAGCAATCAGCGATTTGTAAACTGTCACGCATAATGTGCAATAACGGATCTCATCAGGATTTCATCATCATCATCATCATCAGGTCTTTCTAGTCTCCACTGCAGGAGCACGACCCTCTCTGTACTACCAGAGCCATATACTAGCCTGAGTAGTCAGAGGATTTGGCCTACACTCTCCACGCTGGCCAGGCGGGTTGGAGAGGTCTCATCAGGATTTACGACTTCGAATTCGCATCTGAATGTGTGTGTGAGTGTGAATACTGAAAAGGCAGAATTTTACTACTTGATCCATCGATACCTAGAAATGAGATAAAAGAGAGCGTCCATTACTTTCAACTTTATGGTATCCAAATTTAATAAGAATAACATGCTTCACATCTAACGGCACTAATTTATTTTACAGTATTGATGCCATATATGTAATGATTCCATTCTAGAAAATCTAATTTTCTGTATAGGTACTAAGTTGAGTTCTTTCTTTAAAATATCCTGCCTTCCTAAATGTTTATTACATTATTTTTGATTGGCAAGAAATGCTTTCATGTCTTCTTGTATGTTTTCTTTGGTATGGTCAAGATATTTTCCTTTTTTATTCTAACATTGAGCTTACAAAGATTGACTTTGATTTCCTTCAACTTTAACGAAAATTTAAAAATATCTTATCTATGATGGATATTTTAAAACTTTAAATGAAACCCATTCATCATAGTGACACTTTACAGCGCTCTGTAGCTTCTTCCCGTCTTACTTGATATGACTATTACGTTCATATCCATAATCTAAAACTTTAAAGACATAAATGTTGAAGTATATAAAGACAGATCCCATACACCAGTTTAGTTAAATAACATTATTTTATTTATTAACACATTATAGATACCCATTTATATCAACAACGCTTCTGAAACTCCAGAAACTATGATCAACTTCGTGGATTATTGATAGCTGTTGCCCGCGGCTTCGCCCGCATGATGTATAGCCTATGTCTTTCTCAGCAGCCTAACCTATCTATATGCAAAATGTCATGATGATCGGTTCAAAAGATTGGGCAAGAAAGCGTAACAAAAAAACTCAATTTCGCATTTATAATATTACTTGGAATAATAATTCCTAACGGTGGTCTTATTGCTAATGTTTTTATTTCGCATTTTACTCCCAAACTTCAGAAGTTATGTTCTGAACTGGTGTCGGGCTACGCGCTGAGTAGGGTTTCATGTAACACATCATTTTATAAGTTGGTTGACTTGTAAACCCTGATTAGCTCTGATATTTTTCTTTTCAATTTTATAATAATGAACTGCCCTGAACTTTTTCACATATCCATAAACACCATTAAGCATGCAGAGAAAGGGACCTTGACTCCAAAAAAAATTAGCACTTTGTTACCCCCTTACTTTTGGCCGATTGGCCGTCCCAAGCAGACCTGGCGGCGCACAGTTGCGGCGGAGATGAAGACAATCGGGCTAACCTGGCCTGAAGTAAAGCGCGTTGCCAAAGACCGTTCGCGATGGAGAAAGACTGTTGAAGCCCTCTGCCCCACCTAGGGGCCTTAGGATCATAAGTCAAGTAAGTCACCCCCTTACTTTACAAGTAGTTATGAGAAGAATTCTAAAAAAAAAAATATAAATTTTATTTCACGACTTAGTCGGCGTGATACTTATAATCATATACCCAAGACAATACTTTCTAGTACTTCCAATAGACAGACAGAGTTTCATATGTAAAGTTCATGTTAGTGTCAAAAGATACATATTATATTTTCTTAGTTAATTTAATTTATTTATTGAAAAAATGGTGTATTTTTAAGGTAAATGATTTTTGGCGTGAATTCATTATTAACCGCAATTCAACGTGGGAGATATGCAATTTTATAAAGAATTCACTATCCTTTGACCCTCGACCGTAGCGCCTCGATGTCTCCAACAACTTCGATATTTGTTAACACAAAGACGCAAGTTATTGTCGCCGTAACAAGCAACCGACCCGACAGTTTACTTTTGCGACTTTCACGTTGAACTATTATATTTTAACTTTAATGTTTGTAGGATATTTTTATGATTTTAGTATGAGAAAAAAATACTGACGGTGAAAGTACCATATAACCATAGAAACATCTTTATCCGTTGAGGCTTTTAAAAAATGACCATTCATGAATAAATAATAATACATGGACTTGAAAAACCATGCACTCTTTTTTTGGTGGACGAGTAGTAATAGATACAACTTTAGAAGTTAGTTTCATGTATAAAGTACATGGCAGTGTCAAACGATACAATTTGTTATTCTTCATGTAATTAAATGAGCGTATTTTCATTTTTGGAAATCAAGGTTAAAACATGCAAATATTTTTTTTTATACTTGACACAAAATCGTAAGTTCTTTCTTTTTTTCTTAACTGCGAGTCAACGTGGAAGAAATGCAATTGTAATGGAATATTCATTACCCTTTGAACCTCAGCTGTAGTTCCTCGATGTCTTCAACAACTTCGATATTTGTTGACACAAAGACGCAAGTTGTTGTTGCCATAACAAGCAAGCGACCCGACAGTTTGGGTTACCTTTGCTACTATAACGTGGAACTATTAAGTATATTGATATTTCAAATTTAATATTATGATTTTAGTATACCTATAGCTTAGTTTTGACAAGCATAAGAGTATTTTTCATTTGTTTTACATTTATTTTCTCTATCGCTGTGTGTAGATTGTTTTCCCCCGTTCCTCGTTTTCCTGCTTTCCTATTGTAATATGATTTGGCGAAGGATTTCTGGCCAGCCAATCCTTTTTGGGGAGGACCATAACTGCAGAAAATTACTTGCGAAAAATAAGGTACTAAGGTATAGAATCGAACCCGGGGTCCCTCATGTTGCAATGCACGAAGACCATCTAAAAGCCTCGGCCTTTTTCTGCTTTTCGAGTTGATATAGTTATAGTTGCCTCGGCTGTGACACATAGTTTTAGCGTTTTAGCCGACGAGTCTGATATTTGTATACACAAGACGCAATCTATTGTTGCCGTATCAAGCGAAAGTTAAGTTCCCTTGGTCTGTTATTTGGTACCAGCACAATATATTTCTTAAACCTAAGAGTTACTATAAGACGTCATAGTAAATTTTAGGCTATAGCATAAAACCAGCGATTCGGCGTAGTCTGTTAATAAACACTACTGATATAAGGCAAGTTTTAAAACGATATGTTCCGATTCTTAAGGCACTATAAAGATACTTGTAAACTGAAAATAAAACACTTCTTTTTTAAGGCAGTCGTTCCAAAAAAACCAGCGCAAACTGCGTGTACACAAAAGCTCTTATTTATAAATGAAGAGAAATGGGCGGCGAAACATTCGAAGAATTCTTCTCTAATTGCGATGCTTAAAATTTCAGCAGGTTATGCTAATTTAATTATGCAAGCTTCTGCGGGCCCCTGAACGGCTGTTGACAGAAACAAGAACTTCATTGTAGACTAAATATTGGAACTAGGCGTCTAGGCGAAAAGCTACGTCTACAAAGTGAAAGTTTGACATTATTTGCCATTGTATTCTATGTATGGCTAGGTTGAAGATAGGTCAGAACTTTTGATTTTTAGACGTGTGTAGAAATACAGGTGAAGTAGCTTCTTGTTATTGTTTTAGAAGTCTAGTTTCCTTTGTTTAACTAAAGAAGCAACTAAGTGTTTTTCGACAGGTTTATATAGGTAGAGACAACTATAAAATTTAGATTATTTGTATATTAAATTATAAATTAAGGCCTACAATTCCGGAATCCGCAATTTTCTTACAGCAATACCTAGAACAGGAGTAGTACCTTAGTAGTTATTATCTACACAGTAAGGGGTTCTTCTAAATTTAAGTTAGTTATTAGATCAAATGTATGAAACAACATACATTTGAAAAACATGTTATAAAAACGAAGTAGATTTTAATAGTTTTTTTTTTTATATACGGACAAATTACACAGATATTCTTAGCCGCGCTTAATCGTAAGTACCAAATGTAATAATGATCTAGTAAATGATTATTATATTTGGTAGATTAAATTTTATCCAAATATTACTACGTTATAGGGAAATAAATATAATTCTCTATATAATCGGTAATATGAGTATGAAAGAAAGAATTTATTCACAAGTAGATAAAATGTATTTTAAAATATAAAATACTTACAACTACCCGCAGGTAAATTTGATTTCATACTTGAAAGAATTAATATTGTAATAAACAATGATTAAGATAAAATATATGTAACATATGATTTACATAATGTGTTTATATATCTGTGCAAGTAGTCTTGTTTGTTAAATGAAATTTAAGTACTGTCTAAATGCCAGTGCCTGTTAATTCTATCTAACTATATCTTTGATTCTATCCAACTTTATTTTAGCATTTTGTATTCTTATTTAAACATTAATTATTTTATGTATAGTTGTGTTTTCAATAGTTGTCATGCTTTGTATCCTTGATTTTAGGTAAAGCATAGTTTATTGTACTAATTTGACTTTGTTATACTTTTTTTTTAAGAGGAAAGAGTTGAATATTTGTTTGTTCGCATTAAATAGGCTTACAGGACCGATTTTTAAAATTTTGTCACCTGTAGAAAGCTAATATATGTGCGGGTGGCATAGGCTATATTTTATAGTTTTAAGTAATCAATAAAATTTAAAAAATATTCTAGAAAAATATCAAGCGCTGCCGTCAAATTATTCTGCTTATACAGTAGCCTGCATTCTTACAGCGCCCTAGCAAGAAATTGCATAAGAGAAAATTCTATTTAAAACCGTATTCTTGCACATCTGAGCGGAGAAAATGCCGGCTATTTTTACCTACAAGCGGCTTATTGTAATAAGAATAATATTTTGTTTTCTAGCTGGAAATAAAACATGATTACACCATCCGTTGTGGCTACTTAAGCACTTAAAATGTCGTTGAGATGAATGGCTCGCCTTCCAAGTTTGCGTAACTTGTGACATTGGATGGCTAGAATTTTATCTAGGAAGCTAATGGAGCTAGGTTTTATATTCTTAGGTTACTCAACGTCTTGGCGTCATATAATTTATCATGACTTATTTTTGCTGAATATTATTATTCAAATAATAAGTTTTTCAAAAATGACATTTTTGTGACAAATTTTGTCATGAACGTGTCTATAAGAGTGCTTTACAATGCAATCCAAATGAGCCCACATACGATGGGTTTGTCTTATGTTGTGTTTCTAATTTCTATGATCATTTTCTGAATTCATCATCAGATCAGCTCATTGTCTCCATAATAATTTTTACCTTTATCCATTGAGAAGAACTGCCTTATTTATTTGATTTTCGTATCTGACCCAACAAACATACTCGTACATACGAGATACCTATGTAATAATTTAAATCCTATTACCGTATTATAGGCTATAAATGAAATGCCTTTTTCTTTATATGAAATAAAGGAAAAGGCAGGACTTGTGTCGTACAAGGAGATCAAGAGATTGGCGGAGAAACTCTTTACTTTCTCCGCGTTGTTTCTATGTACTCTCCATGTCTTTACATGGAGAGTACTCCACCGACAAGAACACATTTCTTAAATTATAAATATGTAGATACCGTCCGCATAATTATAGCCTTAGAAATTTTGATGTCTCCGGAAATAAACACCAGACGATCCGTCTAGAAGTTTTGCTTATCATTTTCCTATGCAGTTGCGAAAAAATAGAATTCAATGTCCTTTTTATAATAACAGCAGTGTGCATGGTATTCAAAAAACATGATCTGATTGACATGCTACGAAAGAAGATACATCCTTATTTTAAGATATCAGCCTCCGCGGTCCGGTGGTTAAGGCTTTTGCCTTGTTGACCCCCGGGTCGTGGATCGATTCCCACAGGAATACTTTGTTAAGTTGTTTCCAGCTTGGTCAGGACAATGCAGGCATGAATCACCTGATTAGCTGATAAGAAAGATGATTCCGTGCTTGGGAAGACACGTTAAGCCGTTGGTCCCGGCTGCCATCTGGTAGTCGTTAAAGGGACCAACTCTGACACCAGGGTGTGCATGGTCGACTAACCGTGTCACCTACACGAAATGATGATGATCTTATGATAACCAAGCAAAATCAAGTAGCAATAATATAAATATTTATATTAATACTTATTGCTTATACCAATTTTACTACTTGTTTTTTTTTTTACAAACAGTGCAAGAAGCTTTCAGATCAAACGCCTGGCATATATGTTTTGCCCTAAGGAGGACTTAAACCACGCGGCACATTCACGAATTCATCAAGGTGTCGACATCAACCGTCGTTGCCGTCTCTTGAGATGCCGACTGCATATTCATATTTCAAGTTAGATTCTACTTGCTGTAGTGACCACACTTTAAAGGAGAAGTCACGCATTTTATACGACGAGTTGCTGATGAATCGGACACAATATATTCAGAAACACGCTACCGAAGTTATTGAAGTTGTCCGACTTAGGTATTTGTACGATTAAGTTTTTATATTAATTTTACACATTTCACTTACAATTCGGACACCATCAAATTGATGAAGCTGTTTACTACAGTCAGATTAAAAAAGTTTTAAATGTGTAAAAAAATTGTTACATATAGGTAGGAATAAGTTATCCGCTGAGATTTGGTTGACGCTTTGATGCACTCACTTGGGATGAGGATACGTGGGATGAATACGGAATAACTCACCAAAATTGGAGAATTAAACCTACGTTAATCAAGCACTCAAGCTAAATGCCTCATGCACATGTTTTTTGCTTGTAAAGGTTTGCTGAAGTTTAAGTTGCTGGCTAGGAAATGACTTGACCAAAATATCCATTGCGCCCACTTTTCAACAATTTCGGAATCGACTTTCACGGAATTGATACTTAACGATTTTGAAGTCTCTTATTTTTTTTTATTTTTATTTTTTTTTTATGTCATAGGACGGCAAACGAGCAAGTGGGTCACCTGATGGGAAGTGATCACCGCTGCCCATGGACAACTGCAACACCAGAGGTGTCACAGGAGCGTTGCCGGCCTTATAATTTTCCCTCCCCAGAGGGGAGAGGGAGCTGGGCCTCCGGCTCTCTCACTCACCGAACGAAGCATAGTAGCGGTAAAGCTACTACTCAAACGTCGATTTTCTGTGAGAGTGTGGTACTTCCCCGGACGAGCCGGCCCATTCATGCTACTAGCAAAAGTGATTTTCGCCGGTAGCGAGGCTCTACCACAACCAAAATCTTAGAATGTGTTAAGTACTTTATAATTCTATCTGTTTACAGGTGTAACGCTGTAAACGTTAGGTGATGACTATCAGTATTTTTCTTTATTTTAGAAAAAATAAAATAGCATAGTTGTAATTTTTACGAGTGTTAAGCAATCATCATCATCATCAGGTTTTTAAAAATCTCCACTGCAGAAGCATGACCCTCTCTGTACTACCAGAGCAATATATTAGCCGGAGTAGTCAGAGGATTTGGCCTACACTCTTCACGCTGGCCAGACGGGTTAGAGAGGTCTCTTTGATGTTTTTAAGCTTTGGCTTTGTTTAGCTTGTGTTTCCTAAGTCGTCTTCTACGACATCAACGGGAAGATTTGAAGTGGTCCTATTCTTCTCTGCCGGGAACCACACGGCTTACGTGTGAAGCAATAACAAATTATTTTTTGTACGCTTGTATACAGGTCTTTATCATAGTGTTCAATCAATAACACTACTAGCAATTAAATAAATGAAATTTTATACAATAATGACTGTATACTACCTTATAATTTAATTAAACTTTTGCAGCATCCAATCAGTGTCCTAATACACACATATGCATTTGATTGACAGGCGCCGATAACTGCGACTACCGGACGTTAATTAATAATCTGTCCGGCCGTGTACCGAAATCATGGAAGCTCTACTACATATATAGCAACCACAGACTAACTTTATTAATAGACTGTAATCAGAATTTGAAAATTGTTTATAAATATCTTATGTTGGAGGAAGATCATTTGATTATAATAGACACTTTATTTTTATAAATTACATAAGCCAACACAAGAATCACTTTTAAAGAAAATCAGTTTTACCATATTATGAAGCTCACGCAGTAAAAGAATTTGTTATTTCAACATATTACTCTACTTATTACTTTGGTGAGTACATTTTTAAACTTGTATATTTTATTCGAAAGTTATAAAGATCTAAGAGTGCAACCCATAATCGAGTGTAGATATTACATAATAAGATATTTAGATACTCAATATAAAAATGTACTTGATTTATACATTAAATAAGAATACGACAACGATAAGTAATCTATTTTTTCGTATGTCTGAGACAACAACATAACACGAAAGAGAGCATATGTGCTACTTTACTTAGGCCCGCAGACCACTTATTACTTAATTTACAAGTTAAAGGGCGCACACCCACGTTTTTAGCACAAAGGAAAAATGGGTTATATAAAAGCTCTCAGAAATTACGTTTTGTAGGCTTTCAGACATGTAAGGTGAGGGAGCGCGCATGGAACGGAGGGTTAGTTTCGGCAGCTAAATGTTTAGTTTACCTGAAAGGCTGGCTTAGTAATTTTCACGTTTTGACATGTGTACTTTGTTGTGAAACTGTAGTCCAGATTTTTTTATGGTAGGCGAAATAACAAAATTTATAATTAATTTGATTTTAAAAAACATTTGCTTAGGTTTTTAGTTCATTGATTGTGATGAATTGTGTTAAACTTTAAAATATACATGGTCTTATAAAATTGTTACTAAAATTAAAAATCTAATAACAAACATTCCAGCTAAAATAATTCTCCACACAAAAAAAATCAATACCTTAACCATAAAAATATTTCAAAAAATTCCTCACTCTCTTTTTAGGTACAGTACATATTTTATATCTAAAAACCCTAGTCCGCTAAACCCAATTTTAGAAAAACTATTATACTCAAATATAGTCTTATTTAGGATATCATATAATACATACAATACGAAACAGATGAACAGGTGATTCTTTTTTTAAATGAAAAATTTTTATTTATAGTTTAAATCTAAATGCTTAAATTACGAAATAAAAAATCATGTTTCACTAATGAAAGGGTTTCGGGGAAATACTCCCGAATATCAATTAGCACAGCGACTGTTAATTGATAGGAAAATCCGCTATAATCTGTAGGTTGACTTAATCAAACATGACATCTGTTACACGAGGACTTATTGAAAAATCTAAATATATATATATATAAAAGACATATATATATAAAAGACAAACATGACTGGCTCATCTATCAACGCACAGCTTAACTACTGAACGAATTTCGCTGAAATTTGGCATACAGGTAGTTGTAATGATGTAGGCATCTGCTAAAAAGGATTTTTGAACATTCACCCCCTGAGCGGGGTGAAAAAGGGTTAAACTTTTGTATGGAAGTCTATCATTTTTAAAACTAGAAACCTGAACCTTTTTTTTAGGTTAACAATCATATATAAATAATTACGAGTCCTTGGTTTTTAAAAATTCAACCCCTAAGGAGATGCAAAGGGTTTGAAAGTTTGTATAGGGAAACAAGATTAGTTTAACTATTTTAATCGGAACTTCACAGGAGTTCAATCAATAAATGAATACACAATTGTTTCAGGCTCTTTCAGAATTCAACCCCTAAAAGGCGGAAAAGGGGTGACAAATAACCAAACCTTCCGCGGACAAACTCGCGGGAAAAACCAAGTAGATAATAATATCAATGAATGAATAGTTTTGGGAATAGTAAATGAGAAAAGAAACCTACTAAAATGATTGAAATAAGAAGAGGTAGGATGCTTGGCCACCTTAAACGACACCACGACCAATTTATTAAAAATATTATGGAGGGAAAAATCGGGAAAAGGGAGAATAGCGGAGAACCAAGAGTACTCCATCGACAAGAACACAGATTATATATAGAATATCAATTACCCAACAAGTAGTATTTGTTAAAATTTATCTATCTTTAATGTTTTTGTTGCATTTAGTTTGTTTAAACTTTTTCTACCAAAAATTGATTTGTATTTAATTTGATCTTTATTCTTTTTATTTTTCTTGCATATTGTTCAATTTTAGTCAATATTGTCGATCTAGAAAATATCTTATTGTTACTGATATATTTTAAACTTGTAAGGCATGCATTCGTAAATTACTGACGTAAACAAAAATATTTTGTTGTAAAAATTGAAAACACAAGTAAGTATAGAATAATGTCTAAAATAAATAAAGACAATTAATAAGTGTTCAAAGAAACCTATCTTAAATAAACGATTGAATCTTGAACCTTGATACATATGTTTGGATTGCAGTTTAGATCAACACTTTTGTATACTTATGACTAGCAGCCCTACCCGGCTGCGCCCGGGCATGTATTATATCTTAAAACCTTCCTCGTGAATCACTCTATCTATTGGTGAAAACCGTATGAAAATCCATGCAGTAGTTTTTGAGTTTATCGCGAACAGACAGACAGACAGACAGACAGACGCGGCGGAGGACTTTGTTTTATAATATGTAGTGATTATTGTTTTCAATATGATTTTTATCTGTTTTGTGTGCTAACTAATACATTTTTTTAATGAAAAGGCTTGTTTTAGGACCAGCTTCAAAAGTATGCGTAGCTTTCAGAAGAAATAAAATCCTCGGTTATAACGAAATTATACCTAAAAACATTAAACATTTTAAATATCCGTCAATGGCACTTATATAACTAGAAAGTCGACCTTGGCGAACTTACGCCTGTTGATTTTGTAGGAAAGTTGACAATTCCCGAGCACCTTCGAAGGACGTCTGGAAATTGGAAATAATTTATTTCATTTTAATTAAATTAGGGCAGATGTTTTAACCCAGTAGAGTAAATATGTTTGAATTGTAAATTAACACCAGGGATCATTTTTCATCAAATCAAATCTCTTTGATATAAGAGGGCACATTTATTAAATGGCAGCCATTCTGAATATTCACCAATGTCATCGTATATGCAAAGCAGAAGCAATGTTCCATTCACTTTGCTTCTGGTTGAGACCTCGTGCAATAACTTCATATCAGCAATTCATGTTTTGAGTTTAGGTACTGCTCATCATCATCATCATCATCATCAGGTCTTGTTAGTCTCCATTGCAGGAGCACGACCCTCTCTGCACTGCCACAGCCGTATATTAGCAGCACAGCAGTCAGAGGATTTGGCCTACTCTACTGCTCATATTTTGCCCCATATAAACAGCTTAACTCTTTCCTTTTGTGATAACATTGCTTTTTTATAATAATTAATTTATTTATTGTCATTTCTTAAGGACTTAGCAACGAACCTTTTATTTCATAAAAATACATACTAAGTCCTGTTAATTTTAATAATTGATCATGCTACAGGCAGCTAGAGCCTTTTGTTTTCATAGAAAATATACATACGTCAAGCCTCTGCCAATGCACCGTTAACTCGCCACTATCGTAAAATAATCTAATAAATCCCAACACACTGCCAATATGGACTGAAAAAACAGATACCATTTTCACAGCATCATCAAGATATATATCTGATTATTCAAAAAGGATATTACAAAGATGAATTTATGCAACAGTTAAAATACGTTATAAAAAATTTAACTACTTACCCCAGTAACCCCTTTTAAAACAGCGAGCAAGGTTAAGTAAAGGTCTTATAAATTCAGAAGGTAAGCCAAAATTAATTCAGCGTAGTTCCCAACTAACACCACAGTTAGGCGACACCTGTTCCCGTGTATTATATAACTACTTACGAAAGCTTTAGCTTTTAGCTCAAAGCCGTAACTTCGCGCAACAGGTAGATACAAGTTTATCCTTTGAAAATCGCGGCTAGATCCCGCGACATTGCAAAATTATCCGCCAATTTAATGCATTATCCTGTAGTAATTAAATTAAAATGGGTAGTACAATATAAGTCTAAATGTATTTGTGAACGTATTTGCGTCCAAACAATATCATACTCATTCATATAAATTAAACAAAAAATTTCCTTTAAGATAGGCCAAAAGCCACAATGCGGTTATAAATTAAAAGTGACCTCTATGTGTCGCAATGTCCGATTTACACATTTTGTTACAAGGGGGAAGAGCCAACTCCAAAGTCTATTACCATGGGAATCTACCAATAATGCGTTGGACATATACCTAACCAAAAAAAACCGGCCAAGTGCGTGTCGGGCCACGCGCAGTGTAGGGTTCCGTAGTTGCGAATGACAACTTTGAGTTCACACTGTTCACACTCGCACCTCACAGTTTACCGACCAAAACATCTAACAATGAAAATTGTATGAAATTTAACATTTTCGAGTACATTTTATAAGTTGGTTGCCTTTTACTTTTTAGTTTGTACTTAGTACTACGCTCTGATAGTTTTCCTTTAAACTTCAGTATATATGCCACTGCTGTAATTTTTTTCACGTATCTATATATAACCGTTTAGCAGATAGAGGGGGGGACACTTACCTCTAACAAAAATTTGCACTTTAAAACCAAATATTTCGGAAACGGATCCCTAAATCGAAAAATGACGTTCTCAACCTCGCAATATTTTTTAAAGACCTATTTAATAATACCCAACACGATGGGTTTGTATAGAAAAAAAAATATTACTCCCTCTTTACTTGTATGGGAGATACACTATAAAAAATGTTTTTCAAGATTTTTATTCTACCACTTTTTTGCCATGATTAATATACATGCCTATACCAAATTACAGCTTTCTAGTACGTATAGTCTCTGAGTAAAACGGATGGACAGACAGACATGGCGAAACTATAAGGGTTCCTAGTTTACTACGGAACCCTAAAAAGACAGTGACACTCCTCTATCGGCACGACAGAGGTGAAAACTTAAACAATTACGTGTGTATTTTTGAATCGTCAGGAAATATTTAAAAAAACACTTGTGATCCTTAAGGTAGTACAGACTTTATATTTTTCAAGCACTGTTCGGAACCAGTAGTAAGAAATATCTACATCATCCTGAACTATCCGACCCACTACTCTTGATATCGATCCAGGTTAGAACAAGCTTAGACCGATCTCACATCATTTCAAATATTTCTCTTAGTAAAGCTGTGACAGGAGGTATTCCGTGCACTGCATACATTTTGTACTTACTTACTACACTCCGCACCGCACACTATCAGAAATTTTCTGATATGAACGACCGGTACGGTTTCAAGGGGAATTGCAGCTCATCTTGACGCGCTTAAAATTTTCTGTCAGTTTCTGAGTTAAAGCAAGACAGCTAGTACATTGTTGAAGTACGAAATGTGTCTGATACGCAAGAAAGAACATTGATACCCAATATGTATTTTCCTATAGAAAAAATACAGCCAGCAATTATTCTATCGACGTAAACCAATACATCAATTCTTTCAGTCCCAACATACGGGAACAAAGTAACGATACTGCTTTGATCTCAAAAGAGTATTATGCTAAAAGGACTGAATACAGCCAGAACATAACTAAGTTTGTTTAGGTTATTTGTACCCCTTCCTTTTACAAGTATTGTCAACTTGGCCAAATTGAGTGCCACTTGTACGTAACCGTATTGTGGTAAGCCTCTTTCGAAACGGTTGAAGATTTTAGGAACAAAATATAAAACAATTCACTGTGTTCGGAATGATATGAAAGTTAGGGAAAGTTTGAATCGATTTTGTTAGCCTAACGAATGTATCAGACAATCGTATTATTTGTATCAATTTTGTAGGTTTCATAAGTAAAAAGTCATTTAGCATTTGATTAGTTTTGTGAAATAACATACTCGTATTTTTGTTATCTTTCAAAATAAAGTGATAATGATAAGATTGTGTACATATAATATTACGAGGGTGGATTCAAAAGTTCGTGGCTTAAGCAAGAAAACTACTTTTTTTAAATGAAAGAATATTTTTATTTCTTGACATATTCTTACTTTGCAACTAATTTATACCTGCGAAAAAAAAATATTCTGCCCTGAAAATACTCGTCTACCGCAGCTATCACCTCCTAATTTGTTAAAAAATTTAATGCACCCAAATATGTTTTGTTTAGTTTCGGAAATAGGTGATAGTCCGTAAAAGCCAAATCTGGTGAAAAAGGAGATTGGGGCAGCAGTTCGAAACCACTGTTAATAATTTCAGCCATTAATTCTGCGGAGGTGTGAACACGGGCATTATGCAGGTGAAACAATTTTTTTTACTGGTCATTCCCGTGCGTTTTTCTTTATTGTTTACTCTCAGTTGTCTCAGCAGGTAACAGTAATATAAAAAATTTATTGTTTCCCTCTTTGGTAAATAATCAATCAAAATTACCCCTCTTGCATCTAAAAAAACAGACTCCATTATCTTTGTTGGTCGACAAAGCTGCCTTTGCCTTCTTAGGAGTTGATAAACCAGATCTTTTCCATTGTTTAAACTGTTGCTTGGACTCGGACCTATAACGATGGACCCAGCTTTCATACACTGTCACAAAACGTGACAAAAAATCATCAGGGTCGGACTCAAACAGCTCCAAACAATCACATGAAATGGTGAAACGAACCCTTTTTGGTCGGCTGAAATCAATCTCGGCACCCATCTATCGGTCGCCTCGTGAAAACTGAATTTTTGAGTTATAATATTTTGAACTCGGCCGTTACTAAATTGCCAGTGATTTCAGCAATATTATTAATGGTTAATCTTTGATCACCTTATATAAGATCACAAATTTTATCCACGTTTTCCTGAGTGGTGGAGGTAGATGGCATTCCCCAATGGGTTCATCTTTAAGACTGTCCCGACCGCGTTTCAATTCAGCTACCCACATTTTTACACATGAATATGACAGAACAGATTCTCCTTAATCATAACTTTATAGATTTGCTTTGGAGTTAATCCCTTCTTACACAGGTACTTAATAACTGCAAGCAGTAATTTTTTTTGCATAGCGCGAAAACTATACGACTCACGTTACACAAAAAATTATTTAAAAAAACAGACATTATTATAATTACTGATAAGGATTTGAGCTTAATTATTAATTAATAAGCTCTAATCATTATAATTGTTTTTATAAATGCGGTGTATCGGTAGTTAGAGTAATTACGATTATATTAATTTATTTTTGTTAGTTATTCTATCATGAATAAAACTGGTTAATCGCTTTGAACAGAGGAATAATAATATCAGATATGTTAAATGTCTTAAACAATAGATATTCGAATAAAAGTTATAAATATGCATTGGCGCCAACAACCGTCGGATCACAATATTCAATATCGACGCGAATTTCAATAGAGTATCTTCCAGAGTAAAATTGGAGGGAAATCTGAATATGGCTAGAGAGCAAAATGTACAAAACGCAAAATGTAATACCTACCTAGATGTATGATAAGCAAAACATAAACTTTTAGTTTCAATTTTACATTTTTGCCGGCAAAATAAGAGATTCACTCAAAATTTTGCTGCATTATGTCAGAAATTTACAACTAAATATAGTATAAGGGCCCTTAAACTCTTTATTCTTAATAATCTATTTTTATTAGCATGACTAAACAGCTTTGCTTTACATAAAACTTTGTGAAATTTTTATGTATATATAAATGTTTCTTTAAAAAAAAGATGTACAAACAAATCTATTGCCATATTTATTTAATAAAATAATAGTCAAGGTATACCTACTGATTGTCCAACGCCCCGTTCGACCCCTTATAAACGGTCTTATGAGTTTGTAGAAAGTTCCCTAATGTTTAAAGCGAGAAAGCTTAAAGAATATCGTGACAATGTATTTTTATCCTTGACGTAGCCTTGAAGGGGGTCTTAGCCCATCCATTAATATAAACAACTTTTACTATGAACCCAATGCTAATAATTTAACAAATATTACATTTGTTAATGACTCATAACTCAAATCTTTTGTGGAATTATATAATGCAAGGCTGATGTTTTTAGCAAATTGCACTTTTTGCGATCTGGACATTTTGCGTCAAAACCCTGAATATTCTACGGCAATTTCCAAAAAAAATATGTTAATCTATTCCCAGGGAGACGCGACTATTTTCATAAATTGATTGCTTCGGGCCAATATCAAAAGAATTGTAATATTGGATTATTGACTTTATTAAGGGCTTGGTAATGACTTACATCGACCGAGGGGGCACTTGTATTCTAAATTAGGACTTGTTACGTACGCTTTTAATGAAAATAAGTTATTTTTGAGACTTGCTGGATTGTATGTTGTTGCAGCGCTTACAGTAGATGTATGGTATACCTACTCATGCATTATTTTTATAACATTATTAAAATGATTATGGTTTCATATCTTTTTCTTCTTCTTTTTCATTTCATTACTTAATTTTTTCTTAACAAAGTACTTATGTATTTTACAATTTTATTTTTATTAGTAATTTTACACTTGTTTTTTAAAATTGGTTTGGGTTTTCATCATCACATTGAATGTAATATATTACTTAAATCAATAAATTAAATTCATTTTATCATGCATGGCGATGATGACATTGGCTATTTAAGCCATGGTAATGAGCCAATTAGTCGATGCCGCGGGAAAAACAAAACGCAAGCATGAAACAACGCCGCTTTGTCGTCGGTATTGTGTGTTACCTTTTGTATCGAGATTTACAAAGCATTTTGTTTTCTTTGTTATTGTTGGTGCAATATTTTAAGGGGTTTTGGAAACCCTGCCTAAACAATCGTAAGGTTATTTTAGTATGTTGAACTACATTTGTTGAGGTTGTGAGTATAGGATAGGACTATTTTGTTAGTTGTTCTGTGCATATCCTCAGAGTGCCCTGGAGGTGCACATATAAAAAAGAACATGGATGTATAATGAAAACGAAGTAAAGGATTTGTGGCAATCCTAACTAATGTTATAAATACGCGTGAAAGCGTAACACACACTTACAGAAGTGTATGTTACGTTTTCACGCCTTAACTACCAAACCGATCACCATTAAATTTTGCATATACGCTGTCTGGGATCTGCAGAGGACATAAGCCCTTATAACTATGTTCCTAAGGGGTCGATATTATTCAGAGAACTACTAAGTAAAAATACCAGGAAGTTGCTCAGTCAAAGCAGTGAGAGCAATATATGGAACGAGTAAAATTCAACAGTGATGCTGGCCATCAGTGAATGGGTATTCAGAGTCACAAACACAAGCGTGGAGATCATAAAGCAAGGAATTTCAATGTCTTACTTTATGGATACCACCCACCGGACGTCGGCCTCCTGGAAGACCACGGTGTAGACGGTGACATGATTTAGACGCCTTCTCTAAAGATTGCAATAAAAGCACAACATAGGGAAGCATGGAAAACTAAGAAGGAGGCCTTTGGCCAGCGGTGAGATCTAAATAATAATAATGCACAAACAGTGATAAAACGTGTTCAATATAATAGGTTCAGCACCAAAACAAGAGTAAGTTAATTCAAAATTACAAATTTGCATTCCAGTTGAATCTACGGCTAAACGTACGAGAACAATTTGATGATATTCAACAGCAAGAGGACCTCAATAGGCTATAAAATTGCCATTTTCCAAAACACCTAACTAAACATGGTAGTCGATGGGACAGGCTGAAGCGTCAGTAACAAGTTTAAAGCTATTATGTCGGTGCGACCCACTGAACAATGGAAATGGACAAACGGCAGTGCGTTTGTGGGTGCATCGTCCATTTGCCGAGTATTGCTTTTAGTTTGCATGAGCATATTATTATATGTTTTAGTTGAGGTAGAGCCACGCTACCGGCAAAATTCACTTTTGCTAGTAGCATGAATGGGCCGGCTTGTCCGGGAAAGTACCATAATTTCACAGAAAATCGACATTCGAGTAGTAGCTTTACCGCTTCTATGCTTCGTTCGGTGAGTGAGAGAGCCGGAGGCTCCCTCTCTGGGGAGGGAAAAATAAAGACCGGCAACGCTCTTGTAACAGCCCTGGAGTTGCAGTTGTCCATGGGCAGCGGTGATCACTTACCATCAGGTGACCCGCTTGCTCGTTTGCCGTTGTATGACATTAAAAAAAAATATGTAAGAAGTGTGAAACAATTCGGGAAATTTACCATTAATTTCTCATCCCGTCCTTGCCTGGTTGTTCATCATCATTAGGTCTTTTTTAGTCTTCACTGCTCCTGCAAATTGGGTCGTGCTCCTGCACCCAATTTGTACTATCAGAGCCATGTGTTAGCTAGAGCAGTCAGAGGATTTGGCCTACAGTCCTTACGCTGGCCGACCGGTTGGGGAGATCTCTATGATGTTTATAAGCTTGTTTAGCTAGTGTTTCCTAAGTCACCTTCTACTACATCCACGGGAAGACTTGGCCTTGTTGTTGCCTACAAATATTTAGCGCTGAGACCTGAGTGTCCTTGCGAGTCTTATAATAGTAGAGTAAGGAATAAAAGAACTATCTATCTATTTTTTTTCAATGGTCATATCGGTGTTTAAGTCTTTGGTGCCATAAATATTATTTAAAAAAATAGCCAGCCTTCTAAAAATCTCATAAACTTCTGAAATGATTTTGATGAAACATGCACTGTTACTCAAATTAGACAATACCTAGTGAAAACAAAAAAGAGTTTTTGCAAATCGACTTATATTTCTTGAGATATGCGTGGACAAACACATAAATATACAAACATACAATCGTATATACTTATGAAATTTTGCATACACGTTTAGAAGCTTTAATAGACTAATTTATTCAAAAACTCACACTGAAGGTTGTGACGTGTTCCAACACGCTAAACGTGTAGGTTCTACGGCCTTAGACTGTTGTAAGTACTTACATCAATGTAACCTACAAAACAATGGATATGGACAAACAAAACGGTAATACGCTTGAAGGTGCGCCATTCAGTTGCCGAGTATTGCTTTTGGTTTGTTTGTTTGAGCATATTATTATAGTTCTATTTATTTTTTATATTTATACGAGTATGAAACGAGTCTTGATATTTACTGCTCATTTTATTTTAAGTTGTAAACGAAGAAATATGATCAATCTTGACTATCGTAAGAAGCGATTCGGTAAGGGACGAAAGCATTAAGATCCCGTGCAAAAGCATTTAGACATCACTCTACGTATTATAAAACAAAGTCCTCCACTGCATCTGTCTGCCTGTTCGCGATAAACTCAATAACTACTGCACGGATTTTCATGCGGTTTTCACAAATAGATAGAGTGATTCACGAGGAAGGTTTAAAGGTATCATACATGCCCGGGCGCGGCCGGGTAGGGCTGCTAGTTTATAATATAATTCTATAATAATGTTTATGAATAGTGTAACTGCATTGAACTGTCAGCGGAAACAAATAAATAAAAGGTTCGTACTAAAGCACTATTCACACATTCCCGGGCTCCCTTCCTTGAAGGGATGGCCGTGACGGAGAAAAATCGGTTACATGCAAATTGTATGAACTCGATCACCTAGTGTACCCCGTCAGGGCCATACCACTTTTATCAACGGGGACGACATCTCTTGTGTTATTGTTTTGTGCAACAGAACTTTGCCCGATAGACCTATGACTTTGACCGACACTACTATGCCTGACAATTACCGAGAACCAATAAAAACTACAATTATTCCGATTTCCCTGACATGTGTAAACAGCTCCCGGTCGGCCCGGCCCTGACGGGAAACGCAAACGGTCGGTCGGGAGTCCGGATGACCGTGACACGGAAATGTGTGAAAGCGTTTATGGCCCCACACTAGGCACACTAGCGACGCCAATAATTTTATTACTAATACTTTAGACATAGAAGTTATTACCGCCAAAACCGGCCGTTTTGGTGGTAATAACTTTTTCTCTTAATAACTGATTCTCATAATATTAAAACATGATTCCAAAAATACTTCAGGTTATTTACTAAGGCTTATATGATTTACATTCTTGAATTTCTTTCTATTTGTAAAGTATTAGGAAGAAAATTATTGGCGTCGCTAGGGTGCCTATTGTGGAGCCTTAACTCCTGTTTACTTACATAATTATGTGTGGGAATAAAAGAACAAAAGTATATGAATGAGCATTAATAACTTTTGTCACTTGATATGGTATTAAAATATAATTATTATACTTTAAGCATGGCAGTCATGTTTTTATTATATTATACCTATTAAAAGCATGTTTCATAAATCATCAATGGAGATATTAAACAGAATTCATACTGTGAAGATTAGAGAGAAGTATTACAATTGCAACCATTTCGCCCTATTTGCATTTAGCGTATAAAAAGCTCTTAGCTCGCGATTAAAAGAAAGGGAGAGAAAAATTAAAGATATAAAAACTGCAACTTAACACCGAGGATAGAAACAGACCTGAAGATTAATCTTAATTACCATTTCATGTTTCTTAGATAAGGATCATATGGGTGTAGCCAGTGAAGTACGTAGTCTATAGGTAAGTAGAGTAGCTGTAGCGAGTGTACGTACATTTATAAATTTAGAGTTATTTCGTACTCCTCCCACAAATTCTCATACGATGAATTGCTTTGATTATTTTTTTCCTTACTCATCCTATTTCCATTCCCAACTTATCCCATACAGTTTATTAAAAAAATAAATTACTATCTTTTTCTTCCGTGGCGCAGCGGTCAACACGCCTGCCTGCGACACGGATGGTCCCGGGTTCGATCCCCGGTCAGGGCAAGATGGAAAATGATCTTTTTCAGATTGACCTGGGTCTTGGATGTATATCTATATAAGTATCTATTATAAAATATAGTATCGTTGCGTTAGTATCCCATAACACAATTCTCGAACTTACTTTGGGGCTAGCTCAATCTGTGTGATTTGTCCGTATATATTTATTTATTATTAATACTATTTTATCCTCGAAATTTTCTTAAGGTGGTGAATCAGCTCGCGAAAATTAAACATAAAGCAATAGCACCTTCTAAGATTTTCTTTTATTTCAGTTTGTTACCATTTATTATAGGTTTCTTTTGAAATAAAGAAAATGATGGCTGAATTCAATAAAATAATAAACGTTATCTCTGTTATAACATTGTGGTATAAGCTTTAAAGTTTCCATGAAGTTACAAGTTACAAATATTACAACTAGCAATAAGAAACTAGCATTATCAATTATAACCTTAATTTAGGTAAAATTTTTATTTAAAGATAAAAATGTTAAATGTCTGTTTTACGGTTCATTACATTGTAATTAGTCTAGTCAATCAATGACGTTTGGTACGAAGTCTACGAAGTTTGCCAGAGTATTTGCACGAGCGCATGCCTCCGAATAAGATATAAATTCTAGTAGAATAATACAACAAATCTCACACAAATATTTTTTTACCTGCCAGCAAATTATCGCACCGTCCCTGGTCTAACTAAAGGTCGAAGTTATCTGGTTGTAAGAAAACATTTTTCCCACTTTTCTCCCGTTAGTGGCACTTCGCGACGGGATTCCTTAAAAGCCGGAAAATTTGTCCAATTTGCTCCTTGGCCCGTCTTTGATATTTTGATTCAAAAGGGATTTACAAGTCGCGTTGGCTGCACAAAGCTGATTTTTCACGACGCTTGTCTGCTATTTATTTTCTTAGACATTTTTGTTTAAAATTCCTTTGCATCCCGTCCTTGTAGCCAATATTTTATAACAATAGCTGTGCGCTCTCGGATATAAAACCTCCGCCTTTATGCGACCCTTCGCCGCTTTAAACGGATATACATTTTTTAGTACGTTTAGTTATTTAAAGAGCCGTGTGGTTACCGGCAGAGTAGAATAGGACCACTCCAAGTGTTCCCGTGGAAGTCGAAGACGGCGACTTAGGAAACATAAGCTAAACAAAACTATATTGTAAAATGCCTCTAGCATTTTACTATCCTGTCATAACAGCGGAGCCCACGCTCCGACGCAGAGTGGATGATGATATATTATTTAGAAACCTAGTTTCAGATACAATAATTTTAATTTATAGTACCTAATACTGGCTTTCGCCCGCAAGTCCGATCGCGTTAGTGTCGATCCTCCGGGAACATCATCATCAACTGTACATATCATCATAGAACAGTCTCTGGGATGAAAGATAGCCTATGTCCTTCTCAGTACTTCAAACAACGTATATATTTTTCGGCATTTTTGGTAATTCAGTTTTGTTTTAATTTTTTGTCTTTATCTAAAGTAATTGCCTCTATCAAAGCGTTAGAGGTAGTATTTTTAGCTTTTCCTAAATCTAAAAAATGTGTAATTTTAATTTACTTAAAAGTAGTCTTAAACTACTTTGAATCATGGATATAATCTAAATTTAAAAGTATGTCAATGAATTTAAAAACACGCTGTATATATTTATATATATATATATATATATATATATATGTATGGGAAGTTGGGATGGGATTTTAATTAATTCTACTCGTGTATTTTCTATTTACTCTGTATATTATACTCATACACAACCGTTACAAAACAGATCCGTTACGTTACGTACGTATTGACACACGTTGCAAACGAATCACATGGTAACTACTCAAAACAAAGCGGCATAACTGGAGGGCGTTGCTCCCAAGATATTTCGCAGTGCTTGCGTATTTCTCTAAAATCAACGAACAATTTCTAACCATATCACATTCGTTGAATAATACGAAGCTTTATCTGAAGAATATTTATACTTTGAAATAAAAATTGAGTCGACAAACGAGCATAAATTAAAGACCCACTCATTATTACCAAAATCATTAGTGTTCATTCATCCTTGCATTTCTTCTACTTCCTGGGCGCTACACCTTTCTTGGGTCAGGGCCTCCTCTACAATCTTCTTTCATTTCGCTCTGTCTCAAGTCTCCTGTGTCCGAGAGTTCTTGTCTAGTCTTTTCAGGCAGTCTCACCTGTCCGTCGGTCACAAAACTGTAACTATTGAACCGTAATAGATAAAGATATGTTCAAAGAATGCGTATATCTTTGCTGCTATAACTATAAATAACAAAAATTAAATAAAATTAAAAACTAAAGGGGAGATACATATTTAACAAAAGACGAGAAGAACCCTACATTTGCAATCCCAACTCGCACTTGGCTGGTTTTACTAGGACGGGTAACTTCGCTAACCGAGCAATTTTACACGCACCACAATATCGTACGTTTTCCTGAAGTCATCACTTCACCTAGTAAACAAAAAGTTACCTTCTAATTCTCATCCATTAAAAATATAGCTGAGTACGGTGACTTAATTATTAATTATGTATGAAATAGTCTATACTAGCAAAAATGCAGATTATCTTTATACGACTTCTATTTTTTTTCTGTCATTGAAATAACAACGATAACTTTTTTTCTATAATTAAATACTAAAAAGTATAATATTCTATCAGTCTTTGAATAAAATTTCTGTATAGATTAAGAGCTAGCGAACCATCTGACTAACCCGTTTCCCACAAAGCTAGAAATTTTTTAAATTATATTTTATTATCTGCTAATTATAAAAATACCGGTCTGGCAGGGATATCGCGGTTGGGTCATCATCCCATAAAATTTTTTCGTAACCTTCTGCCACAAGGCTACAATTTTAATATGTTATATTTTAGGTATTTTTAAGTGTAAAAAAAAATTGCCAACCTATTTTGAGGGTTGCAAGTGTGTGCCAGACGATAGCAAAGTTGTCATTGGGACGGTAATTCATAACCTGCTGCCACAAGGCTACAATTTCGAGGGAACATTCTTTCAATTGTTTAAAAAATATATGTCTGGCATACACTTGCAACCCTCAAAAGAGGTTGGCGATTTTTGGCATGATGACGCAACCGCGATATACCTGCCAGACCGGTACTTTTATAATTAGCAGATAATAAAATATCATTTAAAAAATTTCTAGCTTTGTGGGAAACGGGTTAGTCAGATGGTTCACGAGCTCTCCCACTAGTAAAACTACAAACAAAACACGTTTAGAAATGTTAGAACAGTGAAAATGAAACGCCGAAAGGTTCGCGAATCGGATCGTTTTAGATACTATCATTTCGCACTGCGACAGATTTTATCTTTGAAATGCAAATACTATCGTTCGAAAATTCATAGCCGAGACTAGCACTACTTGTTTCAAATGCAATATTTATATGTTCCTTCCTACGTCTTTATCGTTTCGATATGGCTCCTTTAGCGTTACACTGTGGCATATATACGTCACTTTTTACATAATTTTTAAGGATCCTTGCACGCTTGCACATTGTAAATTTTAATTTTTTGCATGAATTAATAAGCATTTTACAGCATCTTTATCTAAACTAATATTACAAAGTCTGTTTGTTTGAACGCGCTAATTTCAGGAACAACTGGACCGATTTCAAAAATTCATTCATTGTTGGATAGGTACATTACTAGTATCTAAATAAAATTAAAGTAATTAGTACACATGTGGCACACATACAAATAAACAAATGAAAACAATCTTCTTCTTCTTCCTCACCTTATCCCACTTTATGTGGGGTCGGGACAGCATGTAAGTTTCTTCCATTTTGCTCTATCTCGAGCCATCTCCTTCGTTACCTTCTTATTCCCCATATCCTCCTTCACACAGTCCATCCATCTTTTCTTAGGCCTTTCCAGTAATACGCAATATACTTGTTCAATATACTAAGATAAACGTAAATATTAAATATATTAATATTATACAAACAAAAAATGTAAAAACAATATAAATTATATAAGTGGTGATAAAAAACAAGGATTTGAAAGTGCTTAATCTTATTAAGTTAGAGTAAATGTTAGAAGTGCTTTCTCAGGTACCTAAGTTAAAACAGAGGCGCGGCGTTTACTAAACATAGACGTGGGTGAAATCGCATCAACGGCCTATATTTAGGGTTCCGTACCCAAAGGGTAAAAACGTAACTTTATTACTGAGACTTCGATGGCCGTCTGTCTGCTGTCTGTCTGTTTGTTACCAAGCTTTACCGCATAAACCGTGATAGCTAGGCAGTTAAAATTTTCACAGATGCTGTATAAGCTATAACAACAAATACTAAAAACAGAATAAAATAAATATAGGGGAATTCACATACAACAAACGAAACTTTATTGCCGTTTTTGCCCGATATTAATTACGGCAACAGGTAGACTCTTGAAATATTCACACTTAAAAATTAATAATAAAATCAAAATAGAATATATAAGGGGCTCCCACACAACAAACATTATTTTTGCCATTTTTGCTCGATAGTCTTATGTTGTATAGATATAGTACGGAACGGTACTTAGTGCGCGACTCAGACTCGCAGATTTCTTCTCTTTCGTTCCCAACTGTGGCGGCATAAGAGTCTGGGCGTGGGTAAAATACGTTCTGCGAGGCTTTATGGCATCTATACGCAAATCGTAGGCTTTACAAAAAAAGCTCGACTTTATTTTGTATATCATGCGCCTAGTATATCATTATTTATTTGAATATCATCCTTTGTCGCGTGGGCCGTGCGTGAGTGCCCGCTTCACCCACGCCTAGCTACGCCATTGGTGTAATACTATTGTGTTTCTAATGAAAAATATATCTTTTTAAACCTTATCGAAGCAGTGGCAAATATCATCATCATCATCACCATCAGGTCCCATTTAGTCTCCACTTTCACATCACTGCCTTGTAAAGGCTTAATCTAAACCTTAGTACCTAATGGTACTAGCGATTTCTAAGAAATTTGGTGACCGATTCAGCATCCAGCCGATCAGCATATCATAATTTTTATTACTCAACGCAACTTGGGAAAATCAGTCAAGTTCGACAAAAAGTCGCCAGCCAAAACATCATCATCATCTCAGCCATTAGAGGTCCGTAGCTGGACATAGGCCTCCCACAAGAAGGGGAGGTTTTACCATATACTCTTCACGCTTTCCAGACGGGTTGGTGAGTGCAGTTTGATTGGCTTATCTCAGTTCCAAGACTGCTGCGCAATGAAACCGTACTGAGGGGAGGATTGGAGTTTCTTTGGTTAGGAGGAATGGGATGAAGGTATTTAGAATGCTACTTCCTCAAATGAATTGGACATAAGACAGAAAGAACCCATTCAAAAAGGACTCTTGGGCGATTCGCGCCACGGTTCGAATCGCTTGTGGTGCGAAACGACTAAAGACCCATACGTGCGATCACCGGACAGGCAGTTGAGTATGACACCCCTAACCACGTGACAGATGTCGTTGTCATTTCCGGTTTCTATACCTTTTCCCTAAGTGTTTAAAATAAATGTTTATCAATAACCTAATATAGTTATTTGATGACGGTATGACTTATGTGCCCTGGTGATTGGGGCGACCGCTAGTGTACTTGCGTCGACACACTGGCGCCATCCCATCTTCAGAGCACCAAGGTAAAGGCGGGTACAGCTGCGACAGGAGCAGAAACCATTAAAAGGCGCAAATATGTAGGTATCGGAGATAACTACATATTTGCGCCTTTTAGGGTAGAAACATTGGGTCCGTGGGGTCCATCAGCCCATAAGCTTTTTAGTTTCTTGGCTAAAAAGCATATTGAGGTATCCCGTGACCAAAGGGCTGGAAGCTACCTAGTTCAGCGTATGAGCATTGCCATTCAATTTGGCAATGCTGCCAGCCTTTGATGATGATTTATATTTTTAGGCGTTTAATTTTATTTTTAGTTAGTTTTATTGTTAGAATACTTAGATTTAATTAAATTTATCTGATCTACATTTGTAAAATATGAAAATGAACGTTATTTTATAAATTTTAATATTATTATTAATTGGTAATTACTTGTCAGGTTTTTAATTTAATCTTTGAATGTAGAACCTTGTCTGTCTTAAAATTTATCAAAATTTCAGAATAAATTACATGTATTAATACGAGATCAAGTGAACTAAGTTAACTCTTAGTTGACGTTTCTTTTTTGTAAGCAACTAATGTAAATATCAATAATGTATCTAAAATTAACATAATTACTACTTACGTTTTATTATAATGTCTGGTATACGTCTTGGTTACCATAGTTTATGATTCTGTCTTCCCATTATGAGTGAAAGATGTGATCCCTTATCTATAACATCATCATCATCATCAGGTCCTTCTAGTCTCCACTGCAGGAGCACGACCCTCTCTGCACCACCAGAGCCATATACTAGCCTGAGTAGTCAGAGGATTTGGCCTACACTCTCCACGCTGGCCAGACGGGTTGGAGAGGTCTCTTTGATGTTAATAAGCTTTGTTTAGCTTGTGTTTCCTTAGTCGTCTTTTACGACATCCACGGGATGACTTAGAGTGGTCCTATTCTACTCTGCCGGTAACCACACGGCGGAATCTCTCTAATAAACATACAAGCAAGCATATATATTGACAACTAAAATATTTGCGTACAATATTTCAATCTGAATAGCGTCCCTTGGGTTCGAGGAGCTGATTTACATGACAAAGTCTCTAAGTAACACTCCAAGGATTTTGGCGATGCGCTCCACTGTCTGATAGAGAATTCGTCGGGTTCCGTACAGAGGGATACCTTATCTATTCAGATTTATGAATTTCAAATCATGCTACTAATAATTTCTTTCTAAAAGCAAAAAGAAACCGACAACGGCTAGAAATTAGCTAGATTTATAATGTAGGTTCGTCTAAATAAGATATAAATGTAAGAAACTCAAAAGAAAGCTCAAGTCGCTCAAAGAGCTATGGATCAGGTACAAAAAGATTCGTAGGCAAACGAAGGTCACCGACACCAATATTTTACCAAATTAGCTCTCTGAAGTGGCAGTGGGTGAGGCACATAGCGCGAAGAACCGATGGGTCAGAAAGGACCACGTACCGGAAAGCACGGCGTTGGACACCCACCTAACAGGTCGTGGGACTATCCCTTGGGACGGCCCTGACCAAGGTCGCAGGGAGACACTGGATGCAAGCCGCTTTCAACTAGTCGTATTGGAAAACCTTAGGGGAGGCCTGATGGAAGGATGATGATGAACTTAGTTTTCAAGTCTAACTTCGAACTGATAGGCTTAATTAAATAGTATCTATTTAAAAAAAAGTAAGAACCTACACAATACAATATTTTAAAATCACAATCCCAGTTTGTTTATTTATTTGTTACGCTTTCACGCCCTATCTACTGAACCAATTATCATGAAAAATTGCATACACGTTTCCGGGAGTACACAGAAAGACATAGGCTACCTTATATCCCAGAGAAAAGTACTGTTCCCGAGGGATCGATATTAACGCGAGCGGAGCTGCGAGCGAAAGCTAGGCCCAATCTCAATCCCAACTTCCCAACTAATATTATAAATGCGAAAGTGCGTTTGTTTGTTTATTTGTTTGTTTGTTACGCTTTTCCGCCGTATCTACTGAACCGATCATCATAAAATTTTGCATACACATAGGTTAGGGTACCGAGAAGGACATAGGCTATATATTACGCGGGCGAAGCCGCGGGTAACAGCTAGTCTTTTATAATTTGAAAATACTTTTGAATGATTATTGAATTTTAAAAATAACTATTTTTTTATTAGAAACGACTCAGCACGTCAAAGTAAATAATTTTTACCACGGAACTAATGCTGTAAGCTCGAAAAAAAATGGATAAGATGCAATACGTGGTATTATTATGAAATCCCTACACCAAAATGCAAAGCATAGTTTCCCTCGGTGTTACAAACCAACTTTGACAGTCGGAGAGATCTACTAGATTTGTACTGTTCCTAAGTTATGATAGTAACTTATGATATGACTCACGTTGAACTGATCTCGGCTAAACTTGGCTACACTTGAGCAGGCGATAACAGCTCTGACATGAATATGCACTAGCAGAAATTAAGATAAATGACGTGTGAATGGTACACGACATGGCAGTTAAATGTGAGAGATTGGGTTTCGATTTGTAGGATGTCAGCTCAATGAAGAGTAGCATATGTTGGACTATCATCATCATATCAGCCGTAAGAAGTCCACTGCTGGACATAGGCCTCCTCTAAGGATTCACATAGTGGGGGGTTTTACCATACTCACCACGCTTAGCAGACGGGTAGGTGAGCGCAGTTTGTTTGGCTTGTCTCGGTCCCGACGTTGTTGACCGTCAATACTTTTTTTTTAAGCGAGGGAAGGATTGTCTTTGTTTGTCTAGGGGAATGGGATGAAGGTATTTGGGATGCTACTTGCTCGGATAGATTGGGTATGAAAAAATTGCAGCTCGGGTGGCTGGGCGTATAACCGGCCATATAACGGCAAACACTGGACAGGATGTTGGGAACGACACCCCTGACATTTGCCAAGCGACCTATTTATGGTACAAACCCATTTTAGGATCCTAGTCGACAAATTGATACCGAAGTTTCGAGTTAGACTAATTGCTTCATTTATAGCCCAGAGTATAAATAGAGCCAGACCAAGTCATTTCGATGTTATTTTTATGCCCTGTCAATTTTCTGTTCAAAAATAGTATATTGTGTTGGAAGGGCGATATAGAAGACAGAACAAACAAGTGTAATATTTGCGTATACTTACCGCCCGCGTTACACAAAATTTTTTTCACCGCACTGAGAAAAATATTTTCCTGGAATAAAAAAATAAATGGTGGTAAACTGCAATGAGTAGAAAATGTATCCGCGTGCAAAAACCAGAAAGTGAAAGTCGAAGCTTACAAGTTTATGTACTTCACTATTTACCTACCTCATATTTAAAAAGTATGTTTTACAAATTTTCAACCGGAACTGTGCACCCGGCACACTTAGAGATAATAAGACAAATAATAAAGGAGTAACAACAAAATCAAAGTTAAACATGAAATCTTTCTTCAGTTCCGCCTAAGTAAATTACGTTTTATTCCGCCCAGAACAGGTCCCTGGACAAAAATTTGTGATCCTCCCCAAACACGCCTAGACAAATAAAACTAGTTACCTATTGTTATATAAACAGAACCCCTCGTAATTTACATTTTTGTATCCAATTTCATTAGATCACGATTTATTTTTGCTTTTGGGGTCACCCTCAGTCCTAATACAGAAATTTTCAAAGCTATGTATAAGTAAACCCTATTACAAAAACATCTAACGGTTTGTGTCGATTTCGATATAAGCCTATTTATTATATATATATATATATATATATATATATATATATATATATATATATATATAGGCTTATATCGAAATGACAAACCGTTAGATGTTTTTGTAATAGGGTTTACTTATACATAGCTATTATACATATATTCCTATGTTAAATGTTTGATTGTAGATAGTTTGCATATAAGAAGTTACATTTTATTTTACTTTAGTGTTATGGTTTCTAATACTTTCCATCAAAATTTTAAATTTCATTCTATCACTGAGTAAGCATTGATTATAATAACATCATGATGAAGAACAACACGGCATACTAGTTTACACAAGTAAGTAGAAACTATTAAACACTTGCTTTAAGCGCTCCCCATCCCGACTTGGATAGCAGCGTAATTTCTTACGTGCTAGTGAAAACGTTAGCATTTATCCAACAGAGAATCACATTTTTCAATATAAGTAACATGCATGCACAACCTACACAGAAAATTTTCTTCCATGTCGATTTAAGACCAGTTAGCCCTCGATACGATGAAAAAAAAACACTATTGTGATCAACCACATCGAGAGATAAGCGTTTTGAGCAGTTTGTATCAAAAGATGATAATCATCTTTTATTACAAACTGCAAATTAATTTTATTCTGCTAATGAATATTAACCGGGTAGAAGTACTTCGCAGACCGCCAATCAATGGTACTCGTTAACAAAAGCACGCTCGTATACGTGTCTGCTCTCCGTTTTAAACTAATCTGTTAGCTATGTTTTAAGTGAGTCTGATTACGCACCAGTAATTTAATGTAAAAATATCTAAATTTCGTCAACGAAACATTAAAGTTAGTTAACTACTAAACCTAGCCTAGTTACCTAGACAAAAATTCACCACATTTTAAAATGTGTCATTCTCATTCTACTTAGTTTGGGAAATTTAGTTCGTAGTTTTAACAACAGTTGCTAAATAAATGAATACCTCTCCAACCAGTCTGGCGCGGAGAGTGTAGGCCCAATTCTCTGGCTGCTCTGGCTATATAGCTCTGGTAGTACAGAGAGTGTCCTGCTCCTGCAGAGGAGACCAAAGACCTGATGATAATGATAATGAAGATGATTACCAACCATAAGTCCATCTCATCTAGGGTTAGGTTGTCATCAGCAAGTTGTTTCCGAGATACAGATTTCGGTTTAGTTTAGTGGTAGCTTGTAGCTGGAGGGGGCTTGGAAAGGATGGTAAGCTTAAATTGTATTGTAACTAATTTAAAAAAGAGTTTTGGATAAATAAAATATTTTCTTTTCTCATAATTACAAGAGACGATCTATCGCCACGTCTCTATTTGTTTCTAAAGAGGTGGCAAAAGAACTAAAGAAATACTTATACATACACTCAACAATAGCTGGTCAAATAAAACCGTTCAACAGTGCAGTGTTAGTGATATCTGTAACAGACTCCTATAAGTAGCTACCTAATGAACCGAGCAAGTAGAAAGCACGAGCGAAACTTCTCTGTTTCAGCTAGGGCAAAATTTTGTTGGTGCATCTGTCCAGCTGTTCCACTCTACAGGTCGCATTATCTCAAGCGATGCTCGTGAAATTTTGTGAGCAGATTTAATAATTCATCATCATCATGTCAGTTGCAAGAAGTCCAATGCTGGACATAGGCCCATTGATTTCCAATACGACCGGTTGGAAACGGCTTGCTTCCAGCGCTTTCCTGCATCCTTTATCACGTTGTCCGACCATCTGGTCAGTAGATGTCCAACGCTGCGCTTACCGGTTCATTTTTAAGCAAATAAAATTTTATAAATCTATCATACCATGAATCGTCTGATAAGAGGTAAATAAAAAAGTTGTCGCCAAAAAACTCAAATAAAAATAAACTAATTTATGGTAGTTATCTGACCTCTCTGTAGCATTATTATTTACTTCGTACCTAACATAATTTTGAAGTACATAGCATCAAAGTTAATTCTATGATAAAATGAAATAAATCATCTGATAAGAGGTAAATAAAAAAGTAGCTGCCAAAAAAATCAAAGCAAGAATAAACGAATGACACGTTATGGAAGTTATCTGACCTCTCTTGGGCATTATTGATATATTTCCAACGTCTCATATATCAGATGTCTTGAGTATAAAGTAAATACTCCATCGTCTATCAGTCGCAACTTAGATTGTAAATAATAAATGATGAAGTCAATACCAATATTTCAAACGCCAAAGAAATCTACAGACTCGCACTAAAACACTGAATTATTAATGGTTTTCTTTGAGATATGGCAGAAAAGAAATATTTAATGGTACTATTTACATGGTAAGTAGAGAATATTTTGCAAAGTGCGAAAAGAGTTTTATTTTCTAGCTACATTCAAGTCTAATAAATCAGTATGTATATTGAAATATACATCATATTGATAAATATGCAGTGGAAAAATATAAAAATCTGGTGATTTTATTCAAGTTTATTGCACACAATCAAAGACAGATACAAAAAGTTAACTTAATTCTTAAACCTTTGAGACATTATGAAAATGATGTGAGGGGTACTGTTCATAAAGTTAAAGAATATTGATACCATACATTGCATAATACATATACAACATATACATCTTCATTAGGTACATATATATACTGCTATAAGACAAAACGAAGCAAAGTACATAGGTATAAACAAATACAATAAATACTACAAAAGGCGTTTTTAACCGAAATAACTTCTGATCAGTGCCCTAAAATAAATGCGGGTTTGAGCAGTCTTAATTTTCTCAGGAACTTCGTTCCAAAAGCGGACGGCGGTGACTACAAAGGAATTTTCGAAAATTCGACAAGAATTAAACACAGTGGTCGAGATAACGAGATGTATTTGGAGAGCGCAAATGCCTATCATGCGTAGCGTTGAGAAACTGCAACTTTACACTTCAAAATCGTTCAAGCTGTTTAGATCACAGCAGACAACAATGGAACAGACATACTTACATACATACGCGCAAAAAAGATTATTCATTCTGGGTTTGTCAGACGCGTAAATACATGGGAGTCTTCTTCCATCCTAAATCTCTATCATGAGTGCCCCGGACCCCGAATAGAATAAGTATTCTATTTACTAGGCCGAGTACTGTCAAGACAAAGGTTTATTCAGAAATAATCTATAATTAAAATAAGTATTACAATGTAATTTCATAATTTTCATTCGTATAAATCATTGGGTTTGGTAATAATCTATACTTAGGCATATATTTCAACGCACAGCCGAACCTAATGTTCCTAGAAACTTGAAATAGTTATGGTACAGCTAGGAACTAAGAAAGGATTTTTAGAAATCCTACCCCTAAGAAGGTTTTATATGGGGGTGAAGTTTTACGCGGACAAAGTCGCAGGAAAATTACGAGTATAAATGTAGGACCAAAGTTCTGAACGCCGAATTCCTTTGTTGACTGTTATCTACCTACAAAAATGGCGTACAGTGAAAATTACACCACCGCAGGAATCGATAGGACACTCGAGTGACACAAGCGTTTTGTCATCAACTGTTTCAAATATTTGACGACGGAAGGAAGACGCTCCATCCTAACCAAACATTGGAACACGATCTCAACCCACGAACACAATAGACACCATATTACTTCGAGCTCTAATTCGGTCATTTGCACTTTAGCCCAACAGACCTACCATTTTTGATCACCGAATAAAATAGAAGGGCTTGACAGTTTCTGCGCGCAGTGGTTAACCAACTGTACAAAGGGCATCGGGTTAATACCCGGCGCGGGCAAATATACGTTTACTCAATTTTTACACTATGTATCGGCGATTCTCGATGTACCCAAAGAGAGTTAGGGTCAGGTGGCTAACCGTAAAAACTATTCCATTTTATACTAAAGCATGAACACGCTACTGATGAGGATGAAACGCTAAATCATCACCTCCACGAGCGAGAGAATCGCGACGATTTTTTCATTGTGCCACCTATTTCCATACATTCTCTGTAGCAGTGTCTACACACGGCGATATTATCGCTGCGTTGCGATGAGTGGCAAAGTGCGAGCGAAAGTCAATCGTATTTTCTTTGGAATAGGACATAGGTATAGTAGTATAAGATAGAGGCGCAGACTCGTCGCCATTCGCGATTCGTGGAGGTGATCCCTAAGATAAGAAAAAAGGGAGAGAAAAAAAGAAACGCAAGTTTCACACATTAGACTTTCTGTGATTGTATTTATCTGTTAGTGTGTTCCCGTCTGTCTGTATTATATCTCGGAAATTAGCCCGCCTAACGTAGCCAGTATTCCAATATACTCGCAACTGATAAAATATTACAGCTAGGCCTTCGGGCTGCAGACGACGGAGGAAATTCTATGTTTAACTAAACATAGCATAATAACATACCGGTTAATTAGATGCTATCAAGCAACTGCTTGATAGCATCTAATTAACCGGTCAGTGCTAGTTACTGCAGGTCGCAACAAACAGGTATCCTTTTACCTCTTCGATTTTCTGTTGTGGTTAAAACAGATCTTTTCATCCAACTAATATTGACCATTCTTCTCCAGCACCACATTTCAAATGCTTCCAAACTTTTCTTTCCTTCTGTATTGAAGTCCACATCTGACAGATTCTTCGAAAATTGGGGAGCCTAGGAGACGAAGAGAAGACTTATCAATAATTTAAATGTTAAATTGAGCAATTGTTTTCATTTTATTAAGAAGAGGCATTTCGTGATCAATAAATAGTTCGCACTTTGTAAAATTTAAACTAAGTCCTAGAGAAGTAAAGCCACGTTTTAGCTTTTCAAGGTCTTTTAAAACAGTCTCAGGATGGGCGTCTCCTAAACTCCCATCATCGAGGTACCATGTATGATGTTTTTGAAATGCTTAATGTTAGCAAGTGTTGTTTACTGTTAAGGGTGCTCCTTGGCCATTTCGACTATGTTTAACCTACACAATACCCAAAAAAAAAAACATAATATATTGTAGAATGGTTTTTAATCTTTACTTGCTGAGGAGGACTTTGTTCTAAAGTTCATAGTTTTTTGGAAAAAAAAGTACCACGTACATCGATTTTTATTGCAAATATTCAAACTCTTTGTCTTAGAGTCACGCAAGTTTTATGTTCAATACAATACCAATCATCCTACAAACTCTTCCAAAGAATTTTTATTTTACAGATATTTTCGAGCTCCGTGGCGCAGTGGTCAACACGCCAGCCTGCGACACGGGGGTCCCGGGTTCGATCCCCGGCCAGGTCAAGATGGAAAACGATCTTTTTCAGATTGGCCTGGGTCTTGGATGTTTATCTATATAAGTATATAATAAAAAATATAGTATCGTTGAGTTAGTATCCCACGACTCAAGTTCACAACTTACTGTGGGGCTAGCTCAATTTGTGTGATATGTCCCTATATATTTATTTATTATTCTTCTTTTTAATATTAAATTTATGTTATTTAATATTTTAAATGCGCGCGGGCGACGGGCGGCAGTCGACCGCTGACTTTCTGACGGGGAACTAAGGTTCAAAACTCGGCCCATATCCTGAAGGTCATTACCGCATGTACGAGCCTTAAATGCGGCTTTTACCATTGCTGTTCTTGCTAATATATTTTTTTTACACCTCGCTTGTGTTAATACTTTCTAGGTTTTTAAAGGTATTCACTTGTCCTGATTGACGTTATTAACTGAAATATGGTGAGTAATATTTTATTTTCTTTTGTTTTATATCGTTGTATTTTGATGCCCACATTATCTTAATTTTTTACCATTAATTTTAAAACAGAATAAATAAAAAAATTGTTTAATAATTTGTAGTAGGTTTTCTTACTGAAGATTCACTTCAACCATAGTATAAAATTATAGCCGCATTTTGTAAAAAAATCAAGTACCTATCTATTTCAACAGCTCTAAAACAGACCCTAAAGAACATTTAATACATTTCCAAAATGTGCTTCTCAACAGCATTTTATTGATTGGCTAAATATTTTTATTTAAAACTAGTAATTTTCCTGCGACTTCGTCCGCGTAAATTCCAACTTTTATCACCCGCAATTTTTGAAAATAGTTCTTGTAGTTTCGGAGCCTGTTAAATGCAAACAATCTCAAATCTCTCCTTTTAATACAAATAATAATTATTACCGAATAAGTAGGTAATAATTATTCGTCGAAAGTTTAGAGATTAGGTGAGAACCGTTTCCTTTTGGTAATTAAGTAATTAAAATTACGGCTTCAAGCTTTTGGTCTATCTCTAAACTTCGATAGTTTAGCACGCTGTTTAAAGTTACAAACTTCGTTTTATGACTTAGGAAATATTTAAGCTCAAGCTTAAAATTTTAGAAAGTTATGAATACAATTTCTCTGACACTAATTTTCTTTATTTAAAAAGGCACGAAATTTCTTTATTGGTCGAAATTGTTTGAAATTTTAATCATCATCATCATCATTTCGTGTAGGTGACACGGTCAATCGACCGTGCACACCCTGGTGAGAGAGTTCTTCGGAACCGCCTCTCGGCCTCTGACGTTTAAATGGAAAGTAACTATTTAAATAGCTTGATAATATAAATTATCACTCGATTTTTTCTCGAGGTTTATATTAACTTGGGCTTTGTCTACCCCGGGACATCAAGGGATAAAAACCCCGTTAGGAATTAGACGTTATTGTATTACTCACCGTAGTGGTAAGAAATAGTATTCCTTTCAGAACGTACATTTTAGTATCGATAGCGTTATTGAAACACGTACAGCCCCGCTCAAGAAGCCTGTGGGAATCCGCCACGTTTTTGATTGCCCGCAGTTCGCGAACTCACATTATAACCGACGGATTGAACAAATATTTGAAAATCAAGTTAGCAAATACGGGATTGTAATGAAATTGCCGGGAACTAGCAACTTTTATGGCATCCGAGCTATATTACAAACGTTTTATTTCCTGGAAAAGCCGGTTGAAATATTGTAAGTACCTCAATTAGTTGTTATGTGAGCAAGCAGTGTAGCCTTCAAACGGAATTAAAAGCAAATTGTAAGTATCTTCATATAATATTTACTTTAAAAATATATTTATTTGTTTAAAAAAGATAAGATGAGGCAGAAAATTAAATATTCTTGAATGACGACCACGTACCGGCAAGCACAGCGCAGCGTTGGATACTCACCGACCAGCAGGCCTATTTTTGATAACTTTTGACAAATTAAAAAACAGGCCAATTTTTCAAGGCTTGTGTGCGTGACAGCTTTGTGTTATCCTCAGGTGTTATCACACGCGTCCTGTCAATTTATGCCGTCAAAATCGGTCAAATTGGTAGCTGGCTGTGTGTGTGCACGACCGACTATGAGTCGGTCCCTTTTTTCGACGTTTTTTCAACGCTTTTAGGCTAAAAGAGTCTATCTAGGTTTTATATAATCTAAGTTGATACCATTCCTTTGGCTGCATATCACAAAAGGTAACAAGCATAAATATTTGTAAATAATTCTAAATCTAACCAAAACAAAATAGTCTCTTTTGAATGAAATATATTTCGAAGAACTTGTCTTACTTTTATATTTACCCAACTTCAAAGAAGGAGGAGGATCTCAATTGAATTCTGTTTATTTTTGATATCGTTATCTGTTATTAAGTAATCATTCAATTTAGTTTTATTTGGAAAAATACTTTAATAAAAATCGGTTCAGTAACTTGGTTGAAGTGTATAATGTTGTATATCTAACCTCCTCGGCCAGGCCCCTCTGACGCGCGCGCTGCGCAGCCTCAACCAGATTGCCGGAAAAATAGACCTGTTTGCCTGTTCTCTGGGTGAATTAATAGGAACAGCTTTATTGTAATGTGTTACAATAATAATTAGTCGCTTGTCTATCGTATTGGTGTATACTGTAATGTTAGATTTAAGCTATGTCGAAATAAATAAAATAAAATAAAATAAAAAATATGAAAGATTATCAATAGTACTGACGAATGTCTAAAATAATAAGCATCAACATAAATGTACAATATCAACAAGCAGGTCCTTTTTCAGTCTCCACTGCAGGAGCATGCCTCTCTCCGTACTACTCGAGCCAAATGACGATCTCCGTGGCGCAACGGACAAGCCTGGCCTGCGACACTGATGGTCCCGGGTACGATCCCCGGTCAGGTCAAGATGAAAACTGATCTTTTTCAGATTGACCTGGGTCTTGGATGTTTAACTATATATGTATTTGTTATAAAATAATGTATCTCGGCTTACTTTGGGGCTAGCTCAATCTGTGTGATTTATCCGTATGTATTAGTAATTAAGTATTATGAATATATTAGCCAGAACAGTTAGAGGATTTGGGCTACACTCTCCACGCTGGCCAGACGGGTTGGAGAGGTCTCTTTGATGTTAATAACTTAGTCCACGGGAATACTTGGAGTGGTACTATTCTACTCTACCGGGAACCAAACGACACACACCACAGTGCACTATATAAAAACAAAAAAATGACAAAAGATTTAGCTCCACAGCAATTTTTCATTTCTTTAGAAGTAAAAACGAGTACTTTATATAATACAAAAGTGTATATTTTATGACATGCTTAAAAATTAATACGAGTACAAGGAAACTCACTTACTTGCCTTTCAGGAGACTTTCAAAAATAATTCAATCGTGTTGACGCGATCGCGTACAAATTGCCTTGTAATTTTATTCCAAGAAACTTTACTTATACATTTCCGTGTCTGAAGCCGTAAAAACTTGCATGAAATTTTTTTATGCACTTAGATGGGGCATAAATTACCTATGGAATCACGACATTAGGTATCTCCTTAGGTAAAGTTGTTCATATAGACGATTACATCAGTGAAACTAGCGACACCCGTAATTTTATTAATCATCATCAACAGGTCTTTGTTAGTCTCCACTGCAGGAGCACGACCCTCTCTGTACTATCAGAGCCATATATAAGTATAAGCCTGAGCAGTCAGAGGATTTGGCCTACACTCTCCACGCTGGCCAGACGGGTTGGAGAGGTCTCTTTGATGTTTATAAGCTTTGTATAGCTTGGGTTTCCTAAGTCGCCTTCTACGACATCCACGGGAAGACTTGGAGTGGTCCTATTCTACTCTGCCGGGAACCACACGGCTACTCCTTAATAAGATCAAATTTAATTAATCTACGACAGTATTTGGGTAGTAAAATACTTTAGTATAAACTAACAGCCCAAATTAACGTCTAATAGTTCCGCGCATAGTCAGTTTTTGTAAAGTTGAATAAATATTTATGAGGCGAATATTTATTGCCGTGTCCAGTCCATCGCGCGCTCGGCCGATTGAATCTCAAAGAGTTTAATAAAACGTGAAATTTCTCTATTATTGTACCGTCGATACACACGGGCACAAAGCTGCTTTTCCTAAAAAGCCCACTTTGTGGCTCTAGGCTCTGTGTTCCAGGTACCGGAGCATGAATGTTTAGTAGCATTTTATATTTTTAACTGACTTAAAAAAGGAGGATGTTGACATTCGACTATGTTTATTATGTTTGTTTCGCGATTACTCAGTTATGAACTGAATTCGATGATAATTTTTTGTTCGATAGATAATAATAAAATACTTCAAAGGTGGTTTTATAAAATTTTTTTGTTGACATATAATAAGTGCTTTTAAAAAAATCAACAATACCAAAAATTTGTGCGCGGTTGCCGTTCGGTTTGCACTTATTACATAGTTATATTTTATTCTTTCGCGAATCAAGACAAGTTGATAAGAACGTCGCTCCTCTGTTTCTATTGAACTCTACAGTGAAATTATTTTTAACAAAGACAAAAACCGACTCCAACCCTATGTATACAGTGTACAAACTGGAACTAAAAATTAGAAAATAATAATTTAATTACTTTAAAGCAAGGGCAACAAACAGACTTATTGAGAGTTTGTTGCCCTTGCTTCTTATTTGGAGAGAGTGCAAGCCAAGATAACGAGGATAGTTATAAATAACGTAGTTCTCTATGTCATTTGTGTATGGAATGAATAGGACCGAGTCGACTGACGACGAATGTCATCGGCTAATAACCTAAACAAATAAGAAAATTTGCCGTTAATAATAAGGTCCTTATTCCCTTTGCTTCCTGTAACAAGTATTCATCATTTATTCACGCAAATCATCCTTTAGTCTACATTATTATATGAATATATATAAATCACACAAATTAACCTAGCCCCACAGAAAGTGGTGAAATTATATAGCTCTAGAGTTTTACATCAATTTTCCTGAAATCGGCTCCGGTATGGGCTCTATGAAATCGAGCCGGGATCGATTGTTTCTAACTTGGTTACCGTTTTACGCTTTAACTACTACACCAGACATCATGAAATTGCATACACTGGTGTTACAGAATTAAGCCTTGAGTTGATACTTGGTAGGGACCAATCACACAAATTGAGCTAGCCCCACAGTAAGTGGTAAACTTGTGTCGTAGGAGACTAGCTCAACTATACTATATTTTATAATAAACACTATATTATATATTACTTTCTAATTAGAACATATAATTCAAGGGGCAACTCAACCCGTCAATATGGTCTTCATACAAGCAAATTGGCGGACCAGCCGAACAAGTTTGTATGGAAATGTATTTTTTTTCGAGTTTACAGCATTGGTCCAAAGCATTAACAAACTTGGGTTTAAATTTCCCAATAAAATCCAGAGCACATAACTGAACAAACGCGAGATAACATCGCAATAAAGCAAGCATTGTTCACTGAAAAATCTGTGCAGCGCTCATCAATTAAATATTTCTGTGCCATTAGCGCAGGTGGCCGGCGTAATGGAAGCCATTAGCCACTAGTGAGCACGCGGCGTAGTGTTGCTTGGTACTCGGGTGAAATTAGTGTGCCTACCGTATTGTGTTGTTTTACTTCAGTATGTTACCCGTTTATCCGAAACTTTGATTAATTTGATGCCTTTATAAATATAAACGGGCTAAGTCCCGTTTATAACGAACCTATATTTATTAGATGACCTCTGTGGTCATTATATCGTGACCGTAATGGAAGGACCCACTAGGTGTTGGTTGAAATGAGTGTGTAACTTTGCAGTATTATGACGTTTTGTTTCAGTCGCGATTTTTGTATGACTGGCTAATTTCTTTTAAATTCTCTTCCAATTATGGTATCAAATTAAATAGGTTAACATAAATTTCAGCTATATTCGCAGAACGCATTCCTTCAAAATTACGACGACATCGCGATGGAATTTCAAAGAAAGAATGGTTGTGAAATGCCAGAAATTTTGAGCAGTTCTCCTCAATTACATATTCGTTTGCCTATAGGACCGGCTTCTGACGTAATGGAAGCCATTATACTCACCTAGTCAGCGGCGTTGGTTGAAATTAGAGTGTAAAAGTTTTTTGTCATTTAGAAGCTAGCTACGATGGTCTAATTTCTTTTGCATATTCATATCAAACTTTAAATTAATTATAAAGACAGCATGGCACAATTGCACTATATGTTAAAAATATTCAAGTATGGCATTTTTAAATAAATTTATCCAAAACGTATTAGCATTCATCCATTCCAAAAAAATGTATTGACTACTTTTTGCTATTTTTTGTATTAGCCTGTTTAACTGTTTCAGATTTACTTTACGGAATGCATTTATTCAAACTGTGGCAAAGACAGGACAGAAATACAACGAATAATTACAAAAAATAGCTGAAAATTGATGGGAAATCTGTGCCATCTTTGATATATTTATGTGCCATTAGCACAGGTGGCCAGCGTAATGGAAGCCATTAGACTGCACTAGTGAGCACGCGGCGGTAAGTTTGACAGCCGGATGAAATTAGTGTGTATGTTGTGTTATTTTGTTTCAGTTTCATTATTCATAATTAAACTTAATGGTTTACGCGGCCTCGTCTATATTATCAGTTTTAACACACAGTGCATCCAGGCCACCAGGATGAAGCTCTGGATTTTAATCCCGAGTTCCAAACTATGTTAGGTGTTTTTTAATTATTATATTTCAAAATATTGCCAAACTGCACAAATAACCAAAGTTCCTATAAGAATATTTTTCCTCCTTTTTTTCTCATATTTAGTTTATTCAAAATTCATACCTTATTATATACTTAGTTCGATAAAATTCATTGTTACTTAATACAAAAACACATTGAAATTACAACGCATAAAGACAGAGAATTACTGAAGATGCCGAGATCATAGACAGATTTCTCGACATTTCCAGCTATTGTCAGTATTTAAATACGTTGCTCATCAATTATATACTGTCTGTGACATTAGCGCAGATAGCCGGCGTAATAAAATAGGGAGTAGGTACATTGTACATCGAGAGGAGAAAACGATCTATTTCTGTTCGAGAGTATGTTAGACCGCCGCGCGCGCGCGGAGGGCTTAAAGGAAACTCGAGAACTTTCTCCCGAGTGATATTCTCAATAGATGGCGTTCATGCAATACAAGTGTCAAAAAGGCCCTAGTTCAAAAAATTAAGTCACTATAAAATTTGTCATCCATGGCACTGCCACTTTATCAACGCCATCCAGAGAAGGAACTTATTTTTTTTTTTTGTTTATTAAATGTTACTTTGCAAACTTGAATAATTTTCACACAATTCAACAAACACATTCGTCGTAGTCCCAGTATTTTGGTCTATGAAATCGAGCTGGCATCGACCGCCGCGTCGAGTAGTTTCAATTTGCAGGTGGCTTCCATCGAGTTATGTTACTCTGCTCGTACTGTATTACATATTCCTACTTTGGCTTCCAGATAAAGTTTACTAACTACAATCTTTAAAGAGTAAGGTAACATTTCGTCTAAAAAGAAGAAGGACATAGGCTCCTTTTTTTTCATGCGAACAAAGTCACAGCTAGTCAATGATAAATGTGAAAATGTTATGGATTTAAAAATAGCTGCCATACGACGTTGCAATGCTGCCGTCTGCCTTCTAGGCACTTTGGGGCATCTTTTATCTAAATTATTTTATTTGTTAGTTTACGTCATTTTTTATTAGCTTTAATATTTTTTTATTATAGTTTTAGTAAAAAATAACGAATACTGAATAATTCAAATTCGCTATGGTCCCAGTATTTCGGAAAGCGCACTCTAGTCTATGAAATCGAGCCAGCATCGACCGCCGCGTCGAGTAGTTTCAATTTGCAGGTGGCTTCCATCGAGTTATGTTACTCTGCTCGTACTGTATTACATATTTCTACTCTGGCTTCCAGATTAAGTTTATATACTACAGTCTTCAAGGAGTAATAATATTTCGTCGAAAAAAAATTATCGTTCAGGTCTATAATGTCTCTTTCCCAAAATGTCCCCTGGTTTCAAAAGGTCCCCAAAATGTCCCTTTACAAAAATGTCCCTTTCCCCGAAAACTCAACCTGTCAACAAACAACAACTTTTACCTGGGCTTATCTGGTCCTACTACCTAGATCCTACGATAACAGTATTTTTCCGTGGTGTGAGGTACCCCTTGTCCCTCTTATATTCTAGATACCTTGTATGAACAATTTGACGATGAGCGGTAGTAAAGTGTAACTGACAAACAAATTCGCATTTTCATTAGGTAATCACAATAATTAGGATTAAACTTTACCCGCGGCTCATCTCACATTAGTATATCCCTCCGAAACATTATTTTTTTTTATTTTTAGGAAATCATATTTATTTATATTAATACACTAGCAGCACTAGGTGCTGATGCGTGTATATCACTGCACTTGTTTTAAATGTCCGTCCAGTCTATTTTTGAACGCATTCACTGAAGGGGCACTAAAAACTGTCTCTGGAAGTTTGTACCACGCATCTACTACACGGTTAGCCAGGAAGTGATACCGAGGATTGCTTGCGCTTAAGGATCTTGATAGTTTTAACGAGTGTCCTCTCAGGTTTCTGTTTTGGTTCATAACAAAGATGTTACTCAGCTTTGGAACATCGTAGCAACTAGTTAGTATTTTAAAGGCCTCTATAAGATCTCCACGTTGCCTTCGCTTTTCCAATGATGTTAGGCCAAGAATTTTGAGTCTTTCCTCATAATCGTTGTTACTTATATTAGACACCATTTTTGTCGCTCTTCTTTGAACCTTCTCCGGTAGGTTTATATATAATTACGAGTATGTCCTTTTCCATATCTCTGACAACGTGTATGCAAAATTTCATGATGTTTGGTGTAGTAGTAAAGCGTAAATCGTAACTAAGAAACAATCGATCCCCGGCTCGATTTCATAGAGTCCATATCGGAGTCGGCTCCCGCTCACTGCCATATTGCAGCGGGAATCTCAGGAAAATTAATGTTAACTCTGGAGCCACATTTATAATACAAATAAACATAAACCTTATTATTTCGTGGCTCATAATTATGTTAGCTTTAGTTACTTTACTATTCATGTTTTGCACAGTTTTATTGTGACAAACACGATGGATGTCACAATAAAACCAGCGCAAGGAGCTGTCTAGTCATATTTTTTTTTTATTTGACCGAAGAAAACTCCAGACCAAAGTACTTTACTTCTAGTAAAGTTTTGGTAATGGCTAGGCAATAATGGCAACAACTCAATACTGTGCCACTTCAACGCAAGTAGCCAATTTTCTTTGAAATCATGATGTTTATAGGTACCTATAAACATCATTCTTAGTCCTTCACTCACTCGTTTGTATACCTCTTGAGTTGAGTGAGACCCATGACTATGGTTCAATCATCTTGTACCTAGAAATTTCTTTCCACCATTTCCGCTCTCATGGCGTCACACTGGAACCCTGATTACGCAACATTAATTGATATTATACTTACCTTAACATGAACATCGTTTTACACTCTGAAAGCTTCACAAAGTGTACAATAAGTAAGTAGGTATTAACGTTCAATGTATACTGTACTGGAAGTATAATATACTCAGCAAAATTTTCAGCTAAAATATATTCAGTGTATTTCGCAATTTACACTGAGACACTCAAAGGTGCACGCACGTACGCAGTATGTATTAGAGGATCCTCTCACTTTCGTAATAAATAAGGATTTACTTCTTAACTGTTGAATGTTGATAGAATGTTACTCATCTGTAATTGAATCCTTTAAAAAGTTAAAAGTATAAAATAGTAAGGTACATTACTGCCGCGGCCGGTAATAGAGGCATTGATGGACGAACGTGTGAATGTGGGCCGAGGCGGAGCCGAGGCACATATCCGTATTCGTAATTGAATTATATCGCAGCAAACCTGTCGTTCCATTTTTAACCTTTCGTGCACCACGTGGGGTATAATAAACCCCAGCGAAACAAAAATCGTCGTATCTTTTTAAAAGGCTGCGCGAATTTCACGAAACGTCGAGTAGCTGGAGTTGCGACGTTGCCGGGTCGCATAGTAACAGTGATTTAGTATTAGCATCGCAGGCGCAGCGGATGGTCGCTCGCAAATTGTGGCAGGGTGTCATAAACCCCACGTAGTTCGGCACGTCGTCTAAAAGGTAATCAGTTTGACATGCAAAATATACTTATTTCTACACAAAATTATTTTATTTATTTATTTTGTTTATTTAATTACTTTAATCGTTTGTGTATTTGTTTGCTGATCTTATAATGGCTCGACTTTTAGATCAAAATGAAGTATTATCGGCGCCTATGGATGATAGTGATGGCAACACAGATTGAAGTGAAGGCGATTCGAATCATTTGAGTACTCATCTGAAAGGGACATCGAAGAGGATGTTGAGGACGTGGATATTGAATGCGATAGAAGAAAAGATCAAAAGACCAAGTACGGTTGCGAGCGACGCGAAATACTAGCTTAGAGCATGCATATTTTTTTTGTAAAAATTGTGCAGATTTGAACCAACTGGGATCTCATGAAGACTAATTATGTTTAGTTATTTTTATTTTATTATTGTTTCTTATCTCATTAGGCCCTGAAATAAAGGGCAATAAGAAGTTTGTAGTAAAGTTTTTTTTTTATAATGCTAATCAAATAAGATGGTCTCCTTTTAGTTATAGCAAAGTACTATTTTTGTTACAATGCCAATAGATATTAAAAATGTTTATTTTACTTAACAAATTTATTCTATTTCTATCTCCTAATTGTCCAAAAACAATATAAATATGTATAAAATAAACTTTAAAAAGATGTTCTATATATATCGATAGAATGATGTTGGGGTATAAGAAACCCCACATAGTGCAGGACGGAACTTTTACCCACGTGGTTTACGGAAGGTTAAAATTACGCGACAGATATGAGTTATCATAGTAACTTTGCCAGCCGCTACAACACGACCGATATGGATTTTCATACATACTTTGCTAGCGTGTACAGCAATAGCAATTGAACCCAAACAAGGTTGTCAAAATAATGTTAGAATTTCCAAGCATGTTCGAGAAAATTAAATGTATAGAATATATAATCTTGTGGACATTCATTTGTTTTCACCACCACGTTAAACGTGTCCTTGTATCTATGGCTTTAGGCTTATTTTTACTAAAGAGGTTTAATTTCTATCTTTATTTAAGTCAATAATCCATACGTTTCCTAAGCAGCAGCTAATAGATATTATAAACTAGTAATTTTTGAACGTAAAGCTGCTGAACGTTATCTAGTAAATATATCTCCATCTATACTTTTATGTAAAGAAGATCAGGTAGATTACTTTGACACGATTTTACTATGAGCAGGAAGCTAGTGAATATTATAAAGGTTTATACTTAGTTATCTGGGTGAGTCTACTTGACATACAAAATAATCCATTGAAGGGAAAAGATATAATATTCTTTTCTTCAGACTTCATTGCATCAAAGCCTCCACTGAAACAGCTGACCTACAAAACACTAATAACAACGACACAATAGTATCCGGAACCTCTTTTGTTAAACCGATGAAGTGAAAGGAATCCTAGATCTGGATCTCCGCCCAGCCTCGTTGAGATTTCTGCAATTTATTCTTTGCGACATTTTAATGTTCGTAGAGATCGAAAAGCAAGGTTTTTATCTCTTTCCTATACAGAGTGTAACATGACCCTAGACACCCTTAAAGGGGTGACTCAGCCCGTCAATATGAATAACTTTTACTATAGAATCAATGGTGGGAACTCAAAGTTTCTAACTAAAGTTCTTTTGGGCTTCCAGGGCCCCGCGGATTCCAGGGGGCCCCAGCTAATTCAAATCGAAAATAAACGATAATGTGAAAAATACCATAATTTATTAAATAAAACAGATCTTAAGGTTTGCAGCCTTGCGAATCCTGCGTAATCAAACCCATTCAATTTATAAAATTTTGTTCCTTACTTTGAGTAATAAGTTTGGCCCCTAAGAAGTTTTTGCCCAGGGCTGCACTCCCCCTCTAAACCCTCAGCCCGCCTTGTGCTCCACGATATCTTCTAACTCTGAATGAGTTTTATACGTACATATATACATACTATCACGTCTTTATCCTTTGCGGGGTAGACAGAGCCCAAGGCCATAGGACCCAAAAGCCACGTTTATGAATGAGTTGATACAATTAAAGTCCAAAACAATCTTCTTACTCACAGAATGACCTCATACAAATTATTGACGCGATTGAATATTAAAATCCCTTCTGAATATTAAATCTAGCAAAGTAGTAGTGTGTAAGCTCGTCTGCAGCGATCGGAAATAAATTATCGGCGACTAGTTTGGCGTAGTTCTGAGGTTGGTGACGTTTCGTATTCCAACATTCTATTCCATATATCTATTTAATATTTTCAAGCGACGAAAAAGGAGGAGGTTATCAAGTATAACCACGCATTATGTATAACAACGCATAACTTTTACACAGTATTCTGATTTTCATTTTTTTTTTTGTTTGGAAAGGGACGACAACGACCCCGATGTTGGTCCAATGTAAAATTTATTTTTGCCTTGAAAAGGTTTTGAAAAAAAATCTCTGTTTGTTACTTTATACAAGTTGATTTTAAACCCACTGACCAATGTCTTTCAATCAACTCTCACAAAATTTTGAAACGCGTAAACGATACTCGCTACTACTATAAATTTAGGACTACAATATTTTTTATCGTTTGATTGCAGTTTTCTTTATTTGAAACTACTTATACATAGAGAAATTTTTATCGTTTCAGACCCTTGAAAGGGGTGATCAGCCCATCAACATGAACAACTTTTCCTATAGATATTGAAAGGCTGAATCCCCCGAACTAAAAGTCCAAAACGATCAAATTAGCTATGTATATTTTACGGAATAAGTACTAAAATTCTTTCTATGTAATAAATAATATGTATTTTTAACCCTGTTCAATTCTTAAAGGGGCAGCCCGTCAATATGAACAAAATTTAATAGGAATAATGCTGGGAATTCTAAAATATTTCCAATTACAAAAGTGTTCAGTTAAGTTCTAATTGTAAAAAAGTACCTACATTCAGGGTCGGGAGTAAGATCAAGTCTGGTCGGCGGTAGAATTATAATTTTCGACTTGTTAATAAAAAAGTACCACCTTCTGAAACTACGTAATTTTTAATCAACTTTAACAAGTTTTTCGTGCTATTTTAGTGTTGCAAAATGACAACGTTAGTTCAACTTTCGATCATGAAGATCTTTTTGCCACTGTACGAAGGTACTCATTCAATTTCAATATAAGGCATTGTTGGTACTGAGAATCAAATGAAAATCATTTATCACTGATTCTATGAAAAGGCATTGAAATATTTCGCCCAAAACGATCGAACCCGTTTGCGGTGCTAATCGTTTTCATTTTTTGAGCGGATGAGCGAGCGCGGCGCATTGCAATCCTCGTTCCAATTCTATTTTTTATCTGTGGTTATTTATCGATTTACCAACCGAAAAGTCTTCGCAGATTCAATTTAAAGTGATTTACGAAAGCGATTGGAACGTATTTAGATTGGTTTGTTTGTGTACTAGCTCTGCATACATCTCTGTATGATTAATCTACCACTTCCATTACGCGCATATTGACAGTGAATTATGAAGGCAAATATTGTTACTTGACTATGATCGTACACAAAATAACAAGTCGCACCATCATCCCAGTATGAGGTACATGAAATGAAAAGAATCAGCATATGAATAATATAATATTAACCTACTCTTTACGTGACATCTTATCTAAAAAGAAGACGTGACATAACGTGGTCTAAAGGTCATCATACCAGGATTTTTCAGATAAGTCGAGTCTTGGACTAGGATGTTTATCTTTTAACGTAAGTCTCGTTCTTACTTTGGGACTACGCAATTAGTGTAATTTATCCATGTTCGTATACATATCTATTTACTTATTAATTTTAGTTAACTATTTTCTTGTTCGGAAGAAGTTTGATGGTTTTTTTATTGTAAATTATTAGAATTTCTACAACAAAGCTATTAAGATACTGATGGTGATGAATATTTTGTTTAGGAAGGCTCTATCTACAGTTTAAGATTTATTTGCAATAAACAAATCTGGGTGCAAACCTAGTAATTAGACAGCCCCCGTGGTGCAGCAGTTAACGCGCCAACCTGCCTTGAGACACGGGAGAAAATCGAAGAAACGATATTATTCAGATTGGTTCGGGTTAATTATAAAATATAGTATCGTTGAGTTACTATTCTACGACACAAGTTCACAACTTACTGCGGGGCTCAGTCTGTGTGATTTGTCCTTTTTAAATTTATTTATAGAATAAATCATGAGGACTTTAGATTCTATTAGTTAATATAGACAAATGTGCGTTATTCTTAACCTTTTACTCAAATCATGTAAAAAGATACATTATCCAATCTTCTTTTCTCAATCACAACAAAAGAAATCATTTGGCTCAACCAAATATCAAATATCCTCATTCTACCGATTTTAGGCTAACCGTAGGTACGTTCACCTTGCCAAAAACTTATTTACTAATGATCAATGTTGTATGTAGCTAATGGCAAAATCCGGCCTCTCAACAAAAGGTAATTCTGGAAAATGTAAGCCTTCTATTGTAAGCCACGAAACAGTCGTACAATACAGGTAGTGCCCATTCTTTACCTACTTCATGAATAAATAGACATATGCCTTTATTCTTCAAAGATATTGTTCCATTATGAAGTCTAATTTAGCTAAGCGCACATTGAAAATACTACGAGATAAGGTAATTACAAGTCTAATAGTTTAAAAGCTGCTTCATGTTTATTTAATTTTATCCATTAAGTATTTTCTTGGTGGCTTGCTCCAGACGGACTTACGGTAAATTTTTAATGCGAGAAACGCGACTCGAGGACCGCAGTAATGGGAGAGTAAATATCGCCGTGCTCCTTATGAATGAATAATATATATCGACCGGTCATAGAATGCTGCAAATACAACCGCGGGGAATTTCGCTCACTCAGTATCTTCGCACACCTCGCGTTGTGGTGCGAAACTGATGATAATAATATGATCTAATTTAACTAAGCGCACTTTGAAAATACTAGGTACAAAATAAGGTACCTAATTACTTGTCTAATAGTTAAAAAGCTGCTTCATGTTTATGCAATTTTATCCATTAAGTATTTTCTAGATGGCTTACTTGGACCCACGGTAAATTTTTAATGCGAAAAACACGCCTCGAGGACCGCAGTAAATGGGAGAGTAAATATCGCCGTGCTCCTTATACATGAATTATTTATTTGAACCGGTCATAGAATGCTGCAAATAAGACCGCGGGTGATTTTGTTCACGCGTCATCTTAGCCACCTCGCGGCGTCGCGTGAAAACTATGATCAGGTACCTATATGATAAATCTCGCTTTGTCTAGAGTTGGATAATACATTGATGAACTGGAAGAACATAGACATTCTACAAATGATAACTAAAACATGAAATGCATTAAGGAAGATAACTATGGTCATTTTTGAGACGGGTAAGTAGTACACAGACCTTTTGAAAGTCATTAGTTTTGTTAAAGTTATTTTAGACTTTTTCAGATACGTTTAGATGGAAAGAATTTTCCCTTTCTTTATTTACTCGCATTATATTAATCACTAGCTCAAAAAAAAAACATTTTTTCTGTACAGATTATTTTCAGTAATATATACTTTACATACAATGCTGCAATAATTGGGAATGCCGCTGTCTTGCAACAAGGATCAAATAACTTGCGCAACTTGTAATGTCTCATCATGTTTATGATAATGATAAAATTGCTGTATCTGAAGTTATAATAGTAGAATAAATAAAAGGAGATTAGGGAGAGGATCAGTTTTTAAAGAAAATTTACATAGCAAACGCAAATTAATAAGTTTTGAAAAAGATTATCATCCATGAGAAGTAAAACGAAATAAGACAACCGACCAAATAAGAAGCTGCAAATACTACCCGTGGGAATTGCGCTCACACGGTATCTTCGTACCCCGCGGTACTGCGCGGATATGGATGATTTTATAATAAATCCCGCTTTTTCTGGATTTCGTATAAGTTCATTAGAATTTTTGAATTTTATGAAAATCTTCTTCTTCTTCTTATTTAAGAGCTTTATAGCTCTTGTCGATGGAGTATGCGCCAAACTTCTCTATCTTCTGCTTTAGACTTTAGTTCTTGATACGACATGACACCAGCCTTCTTCTTTAGTTGGTCAACAAAACTTTTCCTTGGTCTCCCTGGACCTTTCTTTCCTTTTACCTTACCCTCCAGTATGTTTTTAAAGAAGGCATCATGTCGTATCAAGTGACCAATCATCCTACCCCTCCTATTCTCTATTTCGTTTATCAGTCTTCTTTTCTCTCCTACAATTTCTAGCACCTCTTCATTACTCTTTCGTTCTGTCCAACTGATTTTTTCCATCCTCCTCCAGCACCACATTTCAAAGGCAGCAAACCTTTCACTGTCCTTCTGTGTGAGCGTCCACGTTTCACATCCATATAAAGCTATGCTCCAGATATAGGTTTTTATTAGACGTTTTCTTAATTTTCTGGATATTTTTGATGTAAATAGTTGCTTTTAATTATTGTAAGCCTTTTTTGCTTTTTATTATTGTAAGCCTTTTATGAAAATGTACAAGTTTTTTTATATACTTTAGCAATGATAACTTAGTGAAGAAGAGCATTAAAAAAGATAACCATATTGTCTTTATTACTAGGTTAGGTACCTGACTTAATTGAGTGATGTTATACAAAGTAGTGAAGTGAATGGTGCTATTTAGACACATACAGACGTATTATCACATTTTTCCCCAAAGCACATAATGCGCTTAATGTGGTGATAGGCCATACGGCCTATGGCCAGATAAATCGTTTTGATATAGGTAGTAAATGGAATTCGAATGGTTACGAGTTGCTAGCTGCATCGCCTATTCCCATGATTCCTTACATTTTCGCCCATTTCCTTGACCGGCTTCGGTTCTGCGTGAAAAAAGCAGTTATGTTATTCTACTTTTTTCCTTTTCCTCCAGAGCAACATGGCAGAATACATTTAGAATGTGTTGATGCAATGAAAAATATTAAAAAGAAAGCAGTAACCTTCTTCAAATCTTTAAATAACTTTTCCTAGCATAAGGATCGTGAGGTATAACTTTACATAGCATGCTTCAAACCCAAACTGATATTCCGCTGAATTGTTATCTGCTTCAGGAATGGGCTCACATCTCGCGTATATCGTCATACATCGTATCGATAACAGAATAAAAGTTTTCACTGCTTAAAGAACTCTTCAATATACATTGCAAACACAGTATTAATACGTAAAAACCGGCCAAGTGAGTGTCGGGCCACGCGCAGTGTAGGGTTTTGTAGTTGCGAATGACAACTTTAAGTTCACACTGTTCACACTCGCACCTCACAGTTTAACGACCAAAAACATCTAACAATAAAAATTTTATGAAATTTTACATTTTCGAGTACATTTTATAAGTTGGTTGCCTATAACTTTTTAGTTTGTACTTAGTACTCAGCTCTGATAGTTTTCCTTTCAAATTCAGTATTATACTACTGCTGTAATTTTTTTCACGTATCTATATATAACCGTTTAGCAGATAGAGGTGGGGGGACACTTACCTCTAACAAAAATTCGCACTTCAAAAACCAAATATTTCGGAAACGGATCCCTAAATCGAAAAATGGTGTTCTCAACCTCACAATATTTTTTAAAGACCTATTTAACGATACCCACACGATCGGTAAATAGAGAGAAAAAAATTACTCCCGCACTTTACTTGTATGGGAGATAAGTACCCTAAAAAAATTATTTTTCAAGTTTTTTATCTACCACTTTTTTGGCATGATTAATATACATATCCATACCAAATTATAGCTTTCTAGTACTTATAGTCTCTGCGTCAAACCGCGGACGGACAGACAAACAGACAGACAGACATGGCGAAACTATAAGGGTTCCTAGTTTACTACGGGGGTTCCGTAGTAAACTAGGAACCCTTATAGTTTTATATCCGTAAAAATGATGATAACTTAGAGGTGAAACGCAACTAGAAAACCATCTGATCATACAATGCTGCAAATACTTGGGAATTTCGCTGACTCGGTATCTTTGCTCACCTCGCGGTAGCGCGTGAAAATAGACGATTTTATGATAAATCCCGCTTTGCTTGGAGTTTCCATAATAAATTGAAAGTTTTGAATTTATTTTGAAAGTCGTGAGGGAAAATTAATAATTTATTTTGCAAACACATTATTTAGGATTTGAACTTTATTGATTATTAGTGATTTGACCTCAACCGCCATAGTTTAAAATCATTGTTATTTTCCGGTGTCCTTAAATCCCGTTATTAGGCTGGCACCTAATGTGTGTTTAGGCGATAAAAACATGTCTGTTAGCAAATACTTCCAGCTATTTATTCGTAGACTTCCAGCCAAATTAAACTTTGATACAAAGAACTCTGACCTCCTTCCATATTTTGAAATGAAAGACTCTTTGCAATGGAATTTTAGTGTATACTTTAAATAAAATACTGGGAATATCACTACGCAAGATCAACTGACTCGATATCTTCTTAAGGAATTGAATCATGCCGACGAATTGGGAAAGATTTTATGCTTTGGGTGGAATTTTTGTTGTGAAATGGTAAGGTATAAATAAGCTAAAAACTTTAATAAAATAAGTGTTGATCAGGCCAAATCTTTTTGTAAAACCTCCTTCCTTACAATATGTATATATAGGTAACTAGCAATTTCCCGCATTTTCCCCCTATATCACGCCCTTATGGGTTGAATTTCTAAAAATCCTTGGTCACTTACACATCATAATATGAATTCCTGTACCTTATTTAAAGTTCTTGTAACAATAGTTACGGCTGTGCGTTTATAAGTCAATAAGACAAGTTTGCCTTTTATAATATTGATTATGACTTAAAAAAGGGTGACAGAAAATATTGTTCCCAAAAAATTACTCAAACAATCATGGGTAGTCACGCGGCGTCATAGCAACAGTGGCGCTCGCGTCAGTGTCGCTATGCTCGAATGATGTTCACTAAAATTTCATACATTTGTATTGAACAAAGATCTGTCGCTCTGTCGCGGCGTCACAGACGCGGCGCCACTGACGCTATAGACGCTCGCTTCCAAAGTCTACCTTAATTTATATAACAATACTAAGTAACTGGCTATTTCTTTACAGAATAGAAACTCGATCCCTAAATAAATGAACATTGTTGGAACTTCCCACTGCTGCTAATTGTATTAGCATTTGTGTCTCGAAATTTATTATTTGAACCTTGAACTATTTTCTTGACTTAATTTGTTATTTATTTTATTAAGCAGATTAGGCCCTTTTTAACACCAACCACAATTGCTCAAATCCCAAAAATGCACAATTGAACCATTTTTTCAGGATCCGACCCAAAAGTTTTCATGCCGAATGTTAGATGAGTATTTTTTTGCAAAAAATCCCTGTATATAAAGTACCCGACTACAATAATTGAACTTTTACAAACTACTTTAATTCAAATTTTTCATCTACTTAACTTCATTCTTGTTTTTTTTTTTTTATTGAAATCGCAAATTATAGAAAAATGTTGTAGGATGATCGTACTTAGTAAGCTGACTATAGTTATAGGCTCTTGGCTTCGCCTCGTGCCTATGAACACCCCGACATTTTATCCAGCTTATCGTACTTGCATTAGAATGTAGGTACAATTAAAGCATTTATTTTAAAATTCATTCAATTTAATACGATTTGCTTGAAACTTATAAAAACATAGTTATGTATGGTTTGTAAGCTGTAATGATACAAATATATCTTTACAATCCAGTTAGTTCTGTTCTAGCAAAGCCATAAATAAAATTTTGTTAATAACAAAATTCTAGTATTTCAGATACATGCAATGTTAGTTTCAAACACGTTCCTGTAGGTAGTAAAAAGAGGTTTTAACAACTTTGGCATCGTATTTGACTATCGGGCATTCGGTCTGTTTGAATACGCTAAATAAATGGACATTGTGACAACCACCACTGTTAATTGTGCTAGTATTTGATTACGTTTGTGTGTGAACACTGAACTACTTTTGAGTTTTTTCAGCTAATGAATACGAATTCAAACCAAAAATTTGTATACTTACCAAGTGTATTGTATATTCCTTGTTATTATCATGTGGTCTCAACGCCTTAATCTTTGTTCTCAGAGACTCGCATAGATGGCGCCACTCGAAACTACACAACATTGTATCTACCGTAGAGAATATAAAAACATAATTCACAAAATGTATCTTATTAAAAATCAAAACAATATTTTAGGCATAATATTTTAAAATGTCTCCAAGTCTTCCCGTGGATGTCGTTAAAGGCGACTTAGGGAACACAAGCTAAACAAAGCTTATAACATCATAGAGACCTCTCCAACCCGTCTGGCCAGCGTGGAGAGTGTAGGCCAAGTCCTCTGACTGCTCTGGCTAATTTATGGCTCTGGTAGTACAGAGAGGGTCGAGCTCCTGCAGTGGAGACTATAAGAGACCTGATGATGATGATGATGATGATTTTAAAATGACACCGTATATTTAGTAAGTTAAAGGCTAACGCAGATTACCGCCATCTAGTATCGAGTAGCAAACAACTCTCCTGCGCCATACATTCGCCTGCTTTTCGCAACCTTCATTTGGTCCAATATTTTTATACGAGGTGGGCAGTCTATTACGTTAGTATTATATTGTCTTTGATATTATCTTCGAATTTTGATAAATGTTAAGAGTGGCTTCTAATCGTGGCCTTATTTTACAGGCAGAATCTGCCACGTTCGGTTTTGAACTAATCTCGCATTTGATACAGGCTGATTTTAAACTCCCCTGACTATATTTTAATTTCGAAATCAAAATCTCTGGACATAAACCTCTCCTAAGGATTTCCAAAATGACCGGTTAGAAGCTGTCTGCATTTTTTACTTTATTTTCTTTCAGTTCTGTATCAGGGTTTGACGAGCTCCGCTTGTCCGCTGGCGCAGCGGTCAACACGCCTGCCTGCGACACGGTTGGTCCCGGGCTCGATCCCCGGTCAGATAAAGATGGAAAATGATCTTTTTCAGATTGAACTGGATCTTGCATGTTTATCTATATAAGTATCTACTGTAAAATATAGTATGTGTGATTCGTTCTTACATATTTATTTTTTTTATTTCTGATTCCAAGATCAAAATATAGTCAGGGAGTTTAAATCAGCCTGTAGATCTCTAGATAGAACATTACGATGACCAGCTGTACTGTTATCAACACAACAAATACCTTTTATTAACCGACTTCAAAAAAACGAGGAGGTTCTCAATCCGACGAATCTTTTTTATGTATGTTCCCCGATTTCTCAAACACGCCTGGACCGATCTAAGAAATTCTTTTTTTTTCTATAGGTAATACTTTACAGATGGTCCCATTAAATTTTTATCGAAATGTGTCAAGCGCTTTTTTAAAAAAAATACACAAAAACCACAAAAAGATATACAAGGAAGCAGTTCGGTTTACACTTATTTCCATTTTATTTTTATGCTTATTTAAACAAATTGATAGGGGTGAAGTCTGTTTTTGTTAAAAATATCTTAATGTCATACATAATGACATACATAATGTAGGTTGGATGGCCAAAATGTAATGGCTGAAAGCCGCCAGTTTGAGTGCTGCAATAAATAAACGACATTCACATTCACGCACTATTTGTTATTCAATCCGCAGCCACCATACCTAACTAGATATATTGAGATCGTTATAATATTTTGTAGAAAAATACATATCCAGAGATATGATTGGAGCTGCTTCTGAAAGTCAAAATTAAATGAATCGTAAGCCTCTAGGCAAATTGTAGTCAATATTTCAGATACTAGTGCTAGAATCCTGTGATTTAGAATGGATTAACATTAATCAAATCGACAAAGAAATGAACAAATTAAAAAAAAAGCGCATTAAAGTAGAAATATTAATTTTACAGCGCAAGCAATATGTACTCGTAGGATATATAATTGTGTAAAACTAGTTAGTTAATAAAAATTTTAGTAACTCATTCTTTTCCACCTTTTACCAAAGTCAATATCATTAACAGAAAAGTAGGTAAATTAAATAACCTTTATCTTCTTAATCCGTTAGCCTTGAGGATAGACTGACCGGGGGTAGGATAATGAGCGGTTAATAGTGTAGTTTACATATATTTCCATACCAACCTGATAGGTGTCCAGGGTATCAGTTATTGTCTCTAATAATGTTGTACGAGCTTATCCCGCACATTTTGGCGAAATGCGTGTAGGCCCCAGGCCTGCTATTTTTGCTCTAGATTATCTATCTACTTGAATACAGTACTCTAAGCCACACTTAATGCCATATAATCGATGATTACTAAAGGATCGATAGCCAAGTAACGAAGCGTCAAATGAACGAAGGATCAAGAATACGAAGTATAATATCTACAATAGTTTGTTATAGTAGTAGTAGTAGTAGTAGTAGGTATTTGTTTGTTACAGTATCTGACTCTTAACAGCCCTCGAAAGCATTCGTTGAATTCGAACTACAAATATTCATAATATTCTTTTTATCTTGTCACACCGTACCCTTAGCCCAATATCAAAATCTCTTCATCGAAGCGTGTGCCTATGGCAGTGATGATCATGATCTATTCATCATGACCTATCATGAAATATCAAAGCCCGTGTATCAGCTTTCCAATTAATCCTTCTCCACTTCGCAGTCTTCGACAACTTTGAAAATATCGTCCTAAAGGTGCATATAATTAAAGGTGATAAAACTAACATCTATAAATTACAAATGTAGAGACATACCTACTTAATTTTAGCAAGGTCAAAGAATTAATAATAGTCCTAGCCAGGTAATAAAATACGAACGATCCTTGAACAGAAACAAAGCCTAAATACAATATTTTCGTTGAAATGGCTGTTGTTTATTCGAAATATCGCCGGAACGAGAGTTCCATAACAGATTCGTTTTCGTTTGCTAATTAAATACACAGAAATGTTTACACAATTCGCGTTACTATGTCAACAAACAGAAACGGGGAGGGAATACGGAAATCATCTAAAATCTACTTCATCTTGACTTAAAGCTTATTCGTCTTTGTACAAAACTAATTAATTTCGAGATAAGTAGCAAGCTTATCGGAGCTGGGTTCTAGACAGACGTATAAAACAGTCAGTTTAAATCAATCTGTCAAATACATTGAACAAGGGCGTTTGCTATGGGGGAGAGGAACTCAGGCTCCGTATTTGCAAAGTTTTTAGGGTTATATACAAAAATTTAAAAACGGAACCCTTATAGGATCACTCGTACGTCTGTCTGTCTGCCTGTCCGTCTGTCACAACCAATTTCTCCGAATCTACTGAACCAAATTAAGTGAAATTTGGTAGGATGTGTAATAGTATGACCCAAACACAGATGTAGCCGTGTAGTTCCCGTTGCCGTGTGATCCCGGCAGAGAAGAATAGGAACACTCCCGTGGATCTCGTAGAAGGTACTTACTAAACAAAGCTTATAAACATCAAAGTTACCTTACCTAACCGTCTGGGCAGCGTAGAGAGTGTAGCCCAAATCCTCTGACTGCTCTGGCTTAATATATGGTGATGGTAGTACAGAGAGGGTCGTGGTGCTGCAGTGGAGACTGACAAACAACTGATAATAATGATTACATTTTATTCTGATATCTATGATGATGATGAAACACAGATGTGCAAAGTAAATAAATATTTTTTATTTTACTTATGTTGTCTATATATGGGTGGTATATCACGGATCTGCACAAAAATAGCCAATGCTAAATGAAGTTCTCTTTTCAAACCTTTTCAGTCACGTGGTAATAACAACCACCATTAAAACGACAATTTTCTCCTTCTAAATAGTGACCCTCACCTATACTCCGATATGCATGCACTAGATAATGCATTATTCTCCCATCTTTCTTATTTCCATAACACCCAGATCATCTACAACATGAGTAATATGTAGTCTGTAAACCTTAGTGCATTAGGGCCGATTTACTCCGGTATTGCAGCGGCCTGCAGCGACACGACACACAAAATAAAATTCAAAATCAAACATTCGTAGCTGTCGTTAGCTCGTAGAGCTTACAGCTACGAAGCGCTACGCAGAATACTTGTCCATGCCTTAAGGATGCGCTAGTCCGGAACTCGAACTCGTCGGCGCACGTGGCTAATTTGCGTGCTATTTCGCTGAGAAAGGTATAGACTCGGTTATAAACAGTGCAGAACTATTTACACCGATGTATAAGCACATCGGAACTACAGTATAGTGTGTGCAAACAAAAATATTGTTGAAAATCTAAATCTTCGTCGTCTAAAAATTCGCGAGTATGCGTTTGGGTGAAGTGTTCTTGTGATAAAACAGCTGAATGTTTTAATTAAAAGTAAAGTTATTTAATTTTTTAAATAAACAAACTATGCTTGTATGAATTTTGTTTTAGAGATTTTATACTCCTTCCGGTATTTAATTGTCCCCAAAGTTGCGTTAAAATTACGTGTTGAAACGGAATGTTTTGAGACCCATAACTTTTAAAGTACTTATAATTTTACAATTATGGTTCCATACAAGCATAGATAATGACAAGACAAATCGATAGAATTAAAAACTTTAAACAGAAGATACCGAACAACGGAGTCATCACCCTACAGAATTTGTATGGCGAAAAACCTGACTAGCGTACCCTTGAGTCCATGCATTATATAAGTGATTATAAATGATGGCTACGGACATGACATTTATTATTTGTTGTAGTCTCAGGTTGTAGTGTACGTCAAAAAAGCGTATTTCAAATAATGGCACTGATGAAATGTCAAAAAAAATTGATTGTCATCAAAGTAGAAGAAATAAAATTACGGGAATACCATCTTAAAATTTATTTTAATGACAAAATGGTTGAACTGGCTCATTTCATTGACTTTCGCTTTACTCATAAAAAACTATAAAATAAGTTTTTTTGAGTTGGCAGCAAGGCATTTAGTTCAAAAAACTACTATTGAAATCACGAAATCTAGGTTAAGTAGTCTGTGGCTGCTAGGATAGCGACGTAATATAAAGTACGTCTATGCCGTACTTTTACGGAGAATAGAGAAATTAAGAGTGTTCTTATGTTTGTGTTATTGACCATATAAATGACACAGAACAGTACAGGAGTAGAAAAATAGTTTAAAAGGGTTTTCTAGAGCTCAAAATTTTCAATGATGTCTCTTTTCTTTCAAATGATTTATTTAAAGGGAGCGCAGCATTGGACTCCGTGTATCATCTTAAGGGATGGATAAACCAATCAAAAGAGTTTAGGTGATAAACAGTCAACCTGATTTTAATTAAATTTCCGATTTGTGTTCTTTGGACATTTATAACCTTTGGCGCTAATTATATATAACCTGTGGCAAGGAAGTGATTGGTCATGTGTCATAATACAAAACATAAAAAAATAAACTTCTTAGGCACTGCGCGCACCGGTGACTTTTGTCGCCGTGACTTTTTTGTTTCCGTCACCCTATCCATGGAGATGTATGGAGGTGCGCGCACGAAGCGACGTGACAGTGACGTGACTTTTTTGTCCGTCGATCAGCGAACAAGCCGGCGACAAAACTTTTACGATAGACATTTTATGTAATAGACGTGCACGGGTGTCAAAATTGTTACTCTACGTGGAAAAAACTTTGTTACAAAAAATTTTACCGACTTAAAAAAGCGACTATACTTGAAACCAAAAAATAAACTGAATCATTTATTTATTTCAACGGACAAGAATGAGCGCTTTTTAATTAAATCAAAAACTTCACTCAGTAAACAACCTATCTACCAGAGACAATATATTTATTTAATATACCTATTTAATGTATTTCCTACCTAATATTTCCTGATCTATTTAAAGTCTCTGCCAAGCCAAAAATAATTAGAACATTATTACTTACATACTTTCATGTCTTTTCTCTTAAGGTGTAGGCGGAGCCCAGGTCTATAAATTCTAAAAGCCACGTTTAGCGTGTTGGTGAGCTAATATGTAATGAACGGAATCAAAAAAGGGATGGGTTGCTAGCCGCATCGCGTATTGACATGATTCCTAACGACTATATTGGAAGTTTAGAAGAACAGGGAAAAGGGATCCTTCTAAACTTCCAACATTCATTAGAAAATATTTAAAAAAACTTATTTCCATGTTCTTGAGTTTTAAGAAACATAGTATAGAACTTTCAGTGAAAAGTTCTATACTATGTTGACCGACTTAGTGAAATAACCTGTCACTCCAAAGAGTGGGTACCCAGCATTCTTTTTTACGTTTCTTTGGCAAGAGATGAGTTCGCAAACAACGACCGTCTGTTCGAAATCCATGCCGACAAATGACCAAAGAGAATTCAAATAGCACGTAATGACTCTTTGATAACTAAAAAGTTTTTTCATGGTTTACCATAGTTTTGTCACTGTCGCCTACCGTGCGCGCACTCCGCTTGGGAGACATTACGGAGACACGACGAAGACGTGACGAACACTTTTTTGTCACCGTGACAAAAGTCACCGGTGCGCGCAGTACCTTAATGTATTACACAAAATATTTTAGTCAGCTCTTGTGCAGCAATACTAAGCAGTTTTAGCCGACTTCAAAGGAGAGGTCTTGTGTTCGATTATTCTGTATTCCTTTCCTCCCAGAAAAAAATTGAGACAAGTAATTATCTCAATTTTTTTCTGGAAGGAAAGGAATAATTCATTTGTTTATCAAGTACTTTACCCAATATTTCGCAATGAATTCTTCTTGCTCAGCCCGTGTTCACCCATTTCTTGGGTATATGCCTCTTCATGATTTTTCCATTTGCTCTGGTCTTACGCTGTTTTTTATTTATGTCCTAGGAATGCAAACGTGCAAGCAGATCACCTGATGGGAAGTGATCACCGCCGCCCATGGACACCTGCAACACCAGGGGTGTCACAGCAGCGTTGCCGGCCTTTTATTTTTCCCTCCCTAGAGGGGAGAGGGAGATGGCCCTCCGGCTCTCTCACTCACCGAACGAAGCAAAGCAGCGGTAAAGCTACTACTCAAACGTCGATTTTCTGTGAGAGTGTTGTACTTCCCAGGACGAGCCGGCCCATTTATGCTACTAGCAAAAGTGATTTTCGCCAGTAGCGAGGCTTTACCACAATAAGATGTTTATATCCAGGTCTTGCTATTTTACAGAGTTATTTTAAAAACATCAATTACCTCTTAGTTTCATAATCAGAATCACTAACAGAAAAAAGGCGAAAATCGGAGAAAAAAAAACTAGACCTCCCACACAAATTTACCGATCAGCTGGTCGAGTTTCTATGTGAAGTCTAAATTTGTTTTCTCCGATTTTCACCTTTTAACTTGCGGGTCCATATTCTGTTAGGGATTCTTGACTCTGAAACTAAGAGGTTATAGATAACCCTTTATATTGTACTAATACTCGTATCATCGGCCCAGCCCGTTGGTGCTCTCTCGATTTTTCTCTATAATTTAACTTATCGCAATAAATAAAACCTTTTTAAAAATCTCCACATTTTTGTACACATGATTATCAGTATGTTTGGTCGGCTGGGCCCCAGTGGAGTTATTAACACTCATTGTACATCACAAGCAGGCGCCATTAAATACTTCTGCGCAATTAAGGCGGGTGTAACTCATCCGGCGCCGGCTAACCGGATCCCAGCCGGCTTCCCGTGCCGGTTACCCAAACAATGCGTAAATGCAGTTAATGTGTTCCGCATTTATTAATTAACAGTTAGTTATAATTGAGATTGCGTCCGTATTTATTTCAATTTAATTTCGATGTCGATTTATTATTGTTGTGGTACAGAATAATAAAACATTGTATTGAATTATTTACGAAGTTTGTGTTTTATCTAGCATCTGTAGTGTCCATTTTTCTTGCACGTTAATAGAAAACAAAAGTCTACTTTTAGATAAAATTAATTTTAATGCGGTTTTATCGCGTATAAGTCTACCTAACAACGTTAAACTTGGCAAACCGAGACCACAAAAAGGCAACAGCTGCCTACCTATTCATTTCGTAAAAAAAAGGATTTTAGGAAATACTAACATTTCATTTATAACACCTGATTAAGTATTGAGTACATGGTTACTAATTGGTTACTTACTTCAACCTAATGTCTGTTGTACGGAAACCCGCCTTAAGTAGGTATTTATTTAATTTTGATTTAATTATTGATTTTTAAAGTGAATATATAACTAGGTACCCTGGGTACCTAATTAATATTCTGTGAATAATCCAAGCTTCTATCTATTGGCGTTAATAATATCGAACTAAACACAGAAAAAAATCATGTTTGTTCTATAGGTCTTAAAAAAATATTTTATTCTGTTTTTAGAATTTATTTTTATAGCGGCTACAGAAATACATCATTTGTGAAAATTTTAACTGTCTAGCTTCACCGATCATTAAATACAGCCTGGTACATGCATACAGACGGATGCACAGACGGATAGCGTTCGTGAATAGTGTCCCATTTTTATGCTTTGGGTACAGAATAATCGTAGAAATAATCAATTGCTAAATTAAAAAAATACACTCTGAAACCTTTTTAATTCTGAAAACTTTAATTTTAAATATCTAGGCAACCGTTAATGTTTCGATAAGGCAATATTTTGAAAGTGTGGGATTAAAAATCGTCGTTTAAAACAAAACTATCGCCTCTCAATGGATATAGGTCGACTTACCAATAACTCTGTATGAACAGGAAGGTAGTTTTCTATCATTCTCTATTTATGCTTGTCAAGTGGGCCGAGATATGAATAATTTACAATGTGACCAAATTTTGTATAGGTACGTGCCCTTTGCGTATATATTTAACCAAAGGTCAACAAGCGCCACGGTCGTGGTCGCTGTGTCAAGCCACGAGGAGGATATCGCACTATCTCGCATAAATTTACACACGACTAAATAAACTGACTTATCAACATTCTGTTTAAACCAAACAAATCTAAATCTAAATAAATAAATTTAAAGAAATAATCGGTCTTGTTAAAGAAAACAAAATCGGTAAGAATTGATGGCTGTTTACGTATAATTAAGTAGCCTCTTCTCCTAGTTTGTTTATGCTTGCGAAGAGAGCCTAGATATGAATTTCATAATTTACAGCGTGAGTAAATTTTGCATACGTACCCTTTGCGTACATATTTAACCAAAGGTCAACAAGTGCCACGGTTGTGGTCGCTGTGTCAAGCCACGAGGAGGATATCGCACTATCTCGCATAAGACTCACCATAGACTAACTTATCTACATTCTGTTTAAACCAAAAAGATCTCAATCTGAACTCTTCTCATAAAAGTTTATTGGTAAAATTTTGTAAAATCAAGTAAATCCCGATGGCGATGGCGTGCAATAGGGCAGGCCCATGTCCAGCAGTGGACGAGTATAGGATGATGATGATGATGAAGTAAAACCCCTGTAAAGAAATTTAACCCGTCTGACATATATGCCATAAGTCAGACGGGTTAAATTTGGTATGGCTGATGAGAGCCCTCCTCTAGGCTCTAGGCAGAGAACTATTTTCCCCTAATGCTTAATTTTGCCTTCTCCAGTTTGCCTATTTTAATTTTAGTTGGCCCATACAACTGCCCGGAGAGTAAAAATATCATGTCTGGATGATCCCTCAGGAAGTCAGTTTTCGAGATTTTTCATAATAACAAAACTTACTTGAAATAAAAAATCCCAATCCTAACTAATATTATAAATGCGAGCTCCGTGGCGCAGCGGTCATCACGCCTGCCTGCGACACGGATGGTCCCGGGTTCGATCCCCGGTCAGGTCAAGATGGAAAACGATCTTTTTCAGATTGACCTGGGTCTTGGATGTTTATCTATATATGTATTTGTTATAAAATATAGTATCGTTGAGTTAGTATCACATAACACAAGTCTTTCATAAGAACTTACTTTGGGGCTAGCTCAATCTGTGTGATTTGTACCGTATATATTTATTATATTTATTTATTATTTATTAATGCGAATGTGAGTTAGTTTGTTTGTTACCCTTTCACGCCGAATCTACTCCGATTATAATGAAATTTTGCATACACGTAGGTTAGGGTACCGAGAAGGACATAGGCTATATATTACGCGGGCGAAGCCGCGGGTAACAGCTAGTATTTTATACTTAGCAAATATCAGTTACTACGAAAAACCTTAGCTTTTATTATTGATGAAACAGTTTTCGTTCATTATTTTACTAAAGAGAGACTATAATGTCAAAAGTCCTACATATTGTGAGACAACTTCACTACACCACATCGAATAGGAACCCGATCTGTCTTTGCGACCTCCTTTTACATATATTAAGCTCGTGTAGATCAAAGACCCTGACTTCAGTGCAACACAGGCTGAGCTTTGTAGGTTGAACCGACTTGTAACGGTGCTTTCAATGCAAGCCGTAACCTGCATTTGCCTCAAAGGACCCCAGTGAAGTCAGTTCATTTAGCTGGAGTTAAATTTGCTCGGTTTCCTTCTTATAAGTAGAGGTACTAATCAGATTAATAGATTTAGGTATACCATTTTACTTTTTTTTAAAGTTGATAAACAGGCTTTATACCAATGCCAACTGCTTTCTTTAAAATCGTCACGACTTACCTATGCAGGATTAATGAGTGGATACGGCTCCTTCGTAAATCAAACATAGATCCGCATCTAAACCCGACAGTTTAACGCGATTACCTTAGATAAAAAGAAATACGTACCTGTCTTTTATGTATATTTCGTTGCGTTCTGAAGTAAGTATAAACTTTAAAACACTTGGCAAAACACGAGGAAATCTCTTTGTGACTTTTGTCACGACTCTTAGTTACTACTTACTTAGTGCCCACCAATGCATTATGTTACTATCGCTAGACTAATAGGATTGAAAAGTGACTTTCATTCAACAATGGTTTGTCATTGCAGGTATCTCAGAAAACATATAAAGTAAAAATTCCAAACCTCAAGAGGCCTCGCATAACCGCGTCACCCTCCTTAGCGATGCCCTTGAGTCCTATGATTTCTGAAATTTGTGTGCCGATTGCGCATACATAACTGATGCCATATCTGCAACCACCGGACAGACAGTTGAGGCATGTGGTCCCAACCCCTTAATCTTACGATTTGTTCTCACAGACTTACATAGATGGCGCCTCTCGTAACTTCACAACATTGTATTTACCGTATTATGAGAATATAAAAACATTTTTCACAAAATATGTCTTATTAAAAATCAGAACAATATTTTAGGCATAAAATTTTAAAATGTCACCCTATATTTAGTAAGTTTAGGCTTACGCAGATTACCGCCATCTAGTATCGAGTAGCAAGATACTCTCCTGCGCGATACATTCGCCTATTTTACGCCACCTTTATTTGGTCCAATATTTTTGTATGAGGTGGGCAGTCTATTACGTTAGTATTTATTGTCTTTGGTTGAGGATAATACACTAAAAACACACAATTACCTATATTTTTTATATGAAATCGGTTTACTCCTGGCCATTTTCTAGCCTTGATGCAAAGATATGGTTTAAAAAAAATTAAGGTTTGTGCGTTCGGGAATACACATTCCAATTCCTAGAGATAACTATAGAATTATACGCAGGCAACACACATTCCAATCCCTAGACACGCCCTAGATGTGCGTATAATAAAAGATAAGGAAAGCGGTTGGTACGATTTCTAGGAATTTCAACCAGGTTGCCGGGCAGGTTGATGTATGGTTCCCGGTAGAGAAGAATAGGACTACTCCATGTATTTTCTGTTGGGATGTCGTGAAAGGCGACTTAGGGAACACAAGCTAGAGTGTGGCCAAATTTTTTGACTGCTCTGACTTGTAGGTATATGGCTCTGGTTGTATAGATATTGTCAGTGGAAACTATAAAAAACCTAATGATGATGATGAAGAATTGTATCTAGCGGTGCGCTTAACGCCCAATAGAAGAGAGGATAAGATTGTATGATCTCGTGCAGCTCTTGAGTACACTTTGCGAAGAATATCTTGAAGAGGACACATTTTTTACGAGTCTTTTTTCACCAATTAGCTTCTTGGCTCTGCGGTCCACCGATTCCAATACGGCAAATTAATATTGGCAGCCATCCCAAAAGTGGCTGCAATACTTCATGCATGTCCTGACCTATACTGTACGATATTATGTTTTATTTACCTATGGAAAAGCCCCTGCTTTAATAGTTCCGCCAAAATTATTAGGTCAAATAGAAACAGACCCGAGTACATTTGCATCAGACCTTACATATATTAAGCTGATAGATCAAAGACTCTCGTATGACTTGAGCGGGGGCTGTAGCACCGGGTACGTTGAATGCTAACCCACATCGCCTCAAAGGACGCCAATGAACCAAGTTCATTTAGCCGGAGTAAGCAAGCCACAACGATGTTACTAAGTAAGTATAAACTTCTCAGTTGTGCAGTAATGGAAAGTAGAGGAGACCGGGAAAAAACAAAGGCTAAGTAGATTTATGTTATTTTAAAAACAAATCATTCAACAAATGAAGAATTTGTGTTCACTATTTTACTAGATAGCTGACACCGATTACCTACCTTACTCTTGCATTTAATGTCACTGCAAGAGTATCGCGACTATTCGCGATATAAGGTTGAGTTTTATAAGAACCAAAAGTAGGATTCTCGTTATTAATTTAGATAAGTATAGTCCGAATCAAACTTTATGGCGGTTCGGAACATCGCGCGAGTCGATAGGCAGACACAATATTAGGCTCAGCGGAGCGCGCGCGGGGAGGCGGGGTGCGTTCTGCGCAGCTCGCCGCTAATATCCGAGCCACCATAAAATTGGATTCGGACTGTACAGGCAGGATTAATAACGGATAAACTTTTCATTATATTCTTTACATACAGGGTGTATAAAGAATGTACCTAATGAAGATTTAAGATGAAGATTTTATCATTCGTTTTATTTTTAATAAATAAATAAGAAATCAGAAGAATGTGGTCAAGTATAAACAAAATTACTTGTACCTACCTACCTAGCATTCAACAAAAAGCAGATCTTGGTATGGAAACGTATGATTAAGTTCATGGCATCATTCCTGTTCATGGTTCTGTTTATTTTTAATAAAATAAAGACAAGCGAAAATGACCACTGATTTTACTATGAAGTACCTTTTTTCTATAATATTTAAACATATACCAATATTTTAGAGAATTAAAGAAGAAAGATTCGATTTTTTGTTTGTTTCTATGCTTCGAGCAACACGGCCTCCGTACCGGTTTCTATGCATGGAATTTGACAACTCCGAAACTAATGGACCTATTTTCAAAATTCTTTCTTCTTACTAATTTATCTGCGGGTGACATAGGCTATAATTTACGCGGACAAAGTCGCGGAAAAATTGCTAGTAATGTTATATTATAGGTACCTATGTGTTCTATCGATTTACGGCATACTGGTCAAGACTGCATTCTCGTCAAGACCATGTACTGTAATGTCACCTGGCTGCATCGTATATGATGAAACCAGTGGATTCGTAAAAAAATGTTGCCAGGGTCTCAGTCAAAAAACGAAATGAATTAAACTATCATTTATTTCATTATCAACAACTCGCCAACTCGCCGTCCGAGTAGGACAGAGCTCTATACGTAAACGGGAAAGATGACAGGGTTTACAGGGTCTTTTATGTACCTATATAGGTATTTCTTCCTACTCAGACGGACGTCAAATGCGGCACCGCAACATAGGCATAAAGGACTCGTATCCAGGGCCGTTGAACAATTATAAAAGCAATCTATCACTGTCATTGATATGGCGTGCGTTGACAGTGACAGTGACTGCTGGCATATTTCGATAAGATAAAATTGGTGAATTTCTTTACATTTTTGTGATTTATACCTCTCAATTATCATTTTAATACGATAATCTCATCAAAAACTAGTATTTGTTTTGTATATAATTTATAGTTACCGCACACAATGTCTCATCAAACTGGCATACAAGGTAATCCCAAATTAGCCGCTGAACTACAGTTATCTCCACTGAATCACCCGCATCGGTTATTTTATTTATCACGCATGATTTACTGCTTACTAAAGCGAAAAATCTATTTTTATGTTGCCACAATCTTACCCAGCAACAGAGAATTCTTTCTGTTGCAGCCAACGAGGAGGTGAAGAAATATTTCGGAAAATGCAGGGATGGGAAGATACGTTTTATGAAAATCAGTATAGAGAACGGTAAATCTTAGTTTATATATTTATTGTTATTTCAAAATTGCTTCTCTTTAATGTATTATTGGCCAAATATTCAAGGGTAGCAGTAGGCGCAGGAGACATAATATTTGGCGGTTTTCCATTAATGTGGGTGTTATATAGAAAGTAAACATGACATTTCCAGTGATGATAAGAATAGAATATGGAGAGAAAGATAGATAATTACTTAAAAAGGAATGTTGATATGGTTTGGACATGTAGAGAGTGAAAGAAAACTTATTAAAGGTATATTATATCCTAGCAGTCCTCCCCAACTGCGCCTGGGCATTACTAATAAACCTTCCTCATGAATCACTCTATCTATTGGTGAAAACCACATGAAAATCCATGCAGTAGTTTTTAAGTTTATCACAAACAGAGAGATGCAGTAGAGTAAGGATGTGTGCAGGAATATGTAGTGATAGTGATGTACAACAGATGAGGTTAGAATAGTTGGTCAGGGCCAATCTTGATTGTACTATGACCAAATTGCAAACATTCTTGCTAATGAATTAGTAAGTAGTACTCAAAATCGGTGACCATGCGTGAAAGAGCTGATGGATGTAGATGAGAAAAAGAGGTGTGTTAGGAATGTAGCAAGTAGTTCTTGATGTCTGCTTGCTTGCCCCCCATATATGATAATAACTTCTCATATAAATAACCAACATTCTGAAGTTATGATTAAACTTTACTTAGTAGGTAGGCGATGAATTGCAGTTTACTAGACTTTAGCAGTGACTCAAAAACGAAAAATTAGATTGGCCTTAGTTAAATTAAAGTGTAAAAATTATTGATTGTTTTATATCATAATGGTTGGTAAAATCAATTTCATGATAAACAATCATGGTTTAATACAATAACTGCATAACATATGCATATGCACATAATGAGTACATCAAATGTGGCTTATTAAGAGCTGTATTATTAATCAGACAACAGGCTGGTGTAGCTGGCTGATCTACGTGGCTTAGTGATCTAAGCATCGTCATGAAGACTGAAAAGATGCATTACTTATGTAATACAAGTTGGAGTTATCTGCCATCCAAATCCACCATTATACAGTCTTTTTGTAAGTTAAATTCATAACACTTCTTTTGATTTCAGAGCAATTGGTGCTATCTAAATACCATGCTGTAAAGGGCTCATGGGAACAAGATTTTGAAAAATATGTTCCTTCGCTTGTTGTGGAAGACCAGCCTTGCTACATTTTATTTAGGTAATTGCATTTTTTATGTTTTATTTAAGTCAGCCTTTCACTAGATTTATATTAGCCCTGTTAAAAAAAAAATGCTGAGATTGTGTTAATCTCTAACAAACTGGATTGCTTCAGCCTAGCCTGCCTGTTTTCAATAACATGGTCAGATGCAGTGGCGGCCGCTCCTTCAGTGCACTCGTGCACTGCACTACCAGATTTTTATGTATTTCCCTATTTTTTTTTCGACACAATTATTATTTATCCAAAAGTATGTAACTTTAATTACACACTGAAAAAGAAAATATTTTCAAACAAGCTTGATCTTTATTACCTATAATTTAAGACTCATTTTAGCTAAACCAAAAATTGGGCGAGCGCTTTCAAAGTGCGCACGAAGCGTCTCCATAGAAACTATATGGAATGAGACAGAAATGCTCCGGCAGGTGAAACGGAAGATGATCCGTACTCAATGTATGAGAAAAATTTAAAAATCGGGTCGCCGCACGAGTCCCGAATACTCCCGAACGGGCTCGCTCGGGCGGCATCGGCCGGGGTGTCTCGCTCGCTCGTTGAAGATTTTTGTTGCGACGGCGTGTCCTTGACCTTACTCAAATCAGTTTGTTTGTTTTATTTCGCACCTGTGACACGGTGTGATAGATAACGCGCGCGAAATTACCTAATAATTATTCATAGTTATGGTTTTCTACTTTGTGTGTGCTTCAAAGTGTAGTGGTTGAAAGTGGCTTCAAAGTGTGTTGTTAATGGGATTATTTGAACAAGAACTAAAAAAGAAAATAGGCTATGGCTTATTTAGGCGGTATGCCGCCTAATCTGTTTTTTGAAACCATCTTCTCGTGCTTTTCAACCTGAATTAGTTAAGTACCTAGTTATTAGAATATATTAGCGCGCAGCTCCTCTCACTAAACTAATGGTAAGTCAAGATGATGAGATATTTCACTGCATGTACATAAGTACGTGATACTTTTTATACAGAAATGGTTTTACAATATGCATTAATATATTATCAAGAATTGTACCTAGAGTAACTGATTATGTATACTGTACAAATATTAGTAGGTGCATAGGGGCAGTCGACTACAAATAATTGACGAACGTACGGCATTTCAATAGGTCGTTTTGCTTTTGAGAGACAGTAGGTAAGCAGGTGAACCACCACTCCTTGAAGTCACGAGCCGCCACTGGTCAGATGTGAAAATTTTGCTATTTTATTTATGAACAACACTTCATTTTAAAATCATACATATTTTAAAATTAAGTGTTAGTTAAATTGATTAAAAAATGTTTCTAATAAGCTTATAAATAACACTCTTATTAATTTAAGAAATAAGACATGGGAAAAAAATCCACATGTGTTTATTTCTAAATAAGAGTTTATCAGAATAGAATCCTAATCCTAATACTAGCCTTATCCTAACTATCCTAATCCTAACTTATATTATAAATACGAAAGTGAGTTTGTTTGTTCAATTTCACGCCCGAAACTGAACCAATCATCATGAAATTTTGCATACACGTAGGTTAGATTAAAAAGATAGAGTACTGAGAAGGACATAGGCTCTATATAACGCGGGCGAAGCCGAGGGTAGCAGCAATTTGTAAATGTATTTAAAAAAATATATTTGATATTGCGATAATTGGCTTGCTTAAGAGTCCCACGTAAAGTACTTGTACAAGTTTTCGATACAAAACTTCAACTCGCTGTCATTTTGTATAGGTATTGTTTTTAAAATTGAAATCTGATTATAAACATCAATATGCCTTATCCGGTCGTATGTACGAAATTTGGTTGAGATTGGCTTAACTGTTGTAAAACTAAAACCAAACTACGTTTGTATGGGATTGTGGCTTTACGTGGGACCCTTAAGATGTACAAGTATCAAACAAACATGTTCCAGATTTGACTCGACAAACTCATTGGGCCATGAGTGGCTTCTCCTCAGCTGGTCTCCAGACAGTGCTCCGGTGCGACAGAAGATGCTGTATGCATCCACCAAAGCCACTTTGAAGCAGGAGTTCGGGTCAGCTCACATCAAAGACGAAATGCATGCTACTGTGAAGGTTTGTATACTTTTTTACCTGAATAGTTATTTTAGGAGGTAGTCTGCCATCTTCTATCTATGTTATGATAAGAAAATTAGAAACAATAGAATATTCTTATATAATACTTCTTCCTCACCTTATCCCACTTGATGTGGACGTAAGCTTCGTCCATTTTGCTCTATCTCAAACCATCTCCTTCGTTGCCTTCCTTTTCTCCTTCTTATATAATTCTTATATACTACTATACTAATATTATAAACTGAGGAGTTTGTTTGTTTGGTTGATCGCACTAATCTCAGGAACTACAGAGCCGATTTCAAAAATTCTTTCACCATTGGATAGGTACGTTATCCCTGAGTGCCATAGGCTAGGTATGTACCACGGGCTTAGCCGGGGCCGGGGCGTACTGCTAGTGGACCTATAACTAGTCCAACCCTGTCACTGTACAGACATCAAATCACAGATTATAACATGGCATCATATTCGTTGGTAAGCTGCGTTAGAATATGATAATATAGCTTTCCATTGATCAAAGTACAATTGGTTAATTATTACCCCTTAATCGAACGATTTGTTCTCACAGACTCACATAGATGGCGCCACTCGTTGCTACACAACATTGTATCATCCGTATTATGAGAATATAAAAGCATTAAACATAATACATTAAGGAAGCAATAAACGATTGAATTGAATTGAATTGAATTGAATTATTCACAAAATATATCTTATTTAAAAATTAGAAAAATATTTTTGGCATAATATTTTAAAATTACACCCTAAAGTTTAGGCTAACGCAAATTACCGCCATCTAGTATCGAGTGGCAAGCAACTCCATGCAACAGCTGCAGTCCCCTAGTCTAACAAGTCTACAGTTATGTCTGTATTGAGTAATTTACTAACAATCCAACATAAAAGATTAAGAGTATTATCCATATTTTTAAAATAGGAGGAAGTTAGTCTGAAAGGATACAAGGCACACCTGAGTGGCATCAGCGCGCCGGCGCCCCTCACAGACAGGGAAGAAGCCCTGAAGGAACTCCAGCAAAGCGAGCCAAACACCAACTACAGCACGGATTCTAGGTACTTATTTTTATTTAACAGCAGTTTTGTCGTTCAAATCCAAAATATTTGCATTTTATATTATGAAACGGAAACAGGTCTTTTTTTAGTCTCGACTGCAGGAGCATGACCCTCTCTGTACTATCAGAGCCATATATTAGCCAGAGCAGTTAGAGGATTACACACTCTCCACGCTGGCCAGACAGGTTAGAGAGGTCTCTTTGATATTTATAAGCTTTGTTTAGCTTGTGTTTCCTAAGTCGCCTTTTACGAGATCCTCCGGAAGATTTGGAGTGGTCCTATTATGCTCTGCCGAGAATCACAGGGCGGACAAAACAGCAAGTCACTTCATCATCAACATCATCAGATCTTTTTTAGTTACACTGTAGGAGCTCGACCCTCTCTGTAGTACCAGAGCCATATATTAGCCAGAGCAGTCAGAGGATTTGGCCTACACTCTCCACGCTGGCCAGACGGGTTGGAGAGGTCTCTTTGATGTTTTAAAGCTTTGTTCAGCTTGTGTTTTAAGTCGCCTTTGACGAGATCCATCTGAAGATTTGGAGTGGTCCTATTATACTCTGCCGAGAACCATAGGGCGGACGAAACAGCAAGTCACTTGCGGATTAATTTTTGTTTGACAAATGGAAAATTGGACAATTATTTTTTTCGTTGTACTATGAAGAGAGATCTCAAAAATAAGAATAATAGTAAAATAAATTACCTTCTTACAAATTTCGTCACAAATTTTCCTCTCACAGATATCTATTCAAACAACAATTTCAGGCAATCTACCATGGGTGGCGTAGCTTTTCCAATCACAGAAGCAGCGGAGCAGGGTATTGTAGATCTCCAAAGAGGGTCCTACAATTATTTACAATTTAAAATAGGTATGTACTATAGCAATAACTGTCATTAAGGCGCTCTTATAGTAACACTAGCGCCACCCAGCAATTAAATTAATTAAATCCTAAAATATATCGAATTTTAAAAATCTAACAAGTACGAAACTAGTAAATTACTTTTAGTATTTTTGTTTATTACAAGTAATTTACCAGTGCCATATTTAAAGAGAAAAATCGGTTAAAGCCAAAAGTGGCCACTTTTGGCGTTAACCTGTTTTTCTCCTAATTTATCAAACGAATATTAGTAAAAATGAATACCAAAATACTACAAGTAATTTACTAGTTAAAGTTATGTAATTGTTAGATTTTTTAAATTCAATATAATTTAGGTTTAAAAGAAATTATTGCTGGGTAGCGCTAGTGTTATAAGAGCGCCTTAAGTAAATAATTAACTGTAGCAGCAAAGCCCCGATAATATGCCTGTGGACTGTTCTTAGTATGCAAGCGGCGATTTAAATAATATTATAATGTGCTGTAAAAAAATTGTATGGTAATTAACAAGATGAATTTTTCGTCCAAATAAAATCATCCTAAAGAGTTTAAAGAGTTTATTTTGCAACAAAATAACATGTTATACATCAACTATTTGGATCGTAAACAACCGCGATAGTATTAAACTGTGTTGCAGTTGTTTGCGCCCATTTCCGGAAACTAAGCTTATGATTTAATTTATAACAAATAAAAACTAGCAAAATAGAGCATCAATTTTGAAAAGGTATACAAACCAAAATAAATAAGTAAAAAAATACACAGTTTTGAGCAAAACAAATATTACACAAGGTTACGTAGCAATCTAAAAGAATGAAAAAAATTAATTCCATCACACAAGTTAAAGGGGAGGATAGGGATAAGGATAAGGATTTTTGGGAGGGTGGGAAAAGAAGAAGAAAAACAAAAGAAAAACAAAAGCTATGTGCTCGTATATTACTCAATAAGAATTTCAGTCTCTTCATAGGTGAGATCTACCAACCAGGCAAACAGTTTGCGTTTGCATTCCTGGCGTTTTAGTGGATAAATTGCAAGAACTCTGTTAACCCTGTTGTAGACCCACGGACTTAAGTAGTGGTAATGTCGCCCAGCCATTACAAGTCGACATGAGAGTGTCCCACAAACCCTATCGGACCTACGCTTATTCCTTATTACGTTAGGATCATAAGTTAACTGAGAGTGTTTCCGCAAAATAAGGCTTGAGATAAACAATTTTCTCACAGAAAGTACACCACACAAGGAATACAAGTCTGCAGTTGGAAAACGTAGAGGCTTAGATAGCATGACTTTTAAAATAATCCTTTGGGCTCTTTCTAGTCCTATTAATGTTGTTTTTGCGGCCCCACCCCAGACAGAGACACAATATGATAAAACAGATTGAGCAAGCGTGTAATAAACAGTTTTCAATATTTGTAAATCAGCAACTGATCGGAGAGTTTTAAAGCAATATATTAGTTTGCGGGTACGACCTATAAGTGAATCAATTTGTGCCTTCCAACTTAGTACATTATCAATTAGAACGCCAAGGTACTTTATCCTGCTCTCGCGCTTCAGGGAAGGGCAGACACAGGTTGATGTAGGAGTACAACAGTGAGCAGTAACTGAAAATGTTGATGGTGGCAAGGACGATGTATTTGGAGCAAAAGGAACATACCTGGTTTTATCTAGGTTTAGAGTAAGTAAATTATGTGAGAGCCAACCTATCACTGTGCGCATAGCAGCTTCAGTATTTAGCGCCACCTCATTCCAGGTTCTACCGTCAATGACCAATGCTGTGTCATCAGCGTAAGTGACTATACTGCAATGTGGTATATTGAGAGTGCAAAGGTCATTAACGTAGATCAAAAATAAGGTAGGTCCAAGGACACTACCTTGAGGGACACCAAAATTTAGCGACAAATCTTGACTGACATAATCGCCGATTTTTACACACTGAGTCCGATTGCTTAAATAGCTGGAGAAAAGATCGAGTACAAGACCCCTCACTCCCATTCGTTCCAATTTAGTTAATAGGATGGCGACAGAGACAGTGTCAAAAGCCTTGGATAAGTCCAAGAATAGGCCTAACGACTTCTGTTTCTTATCCAATTGTTTAATTATCTTTTCTGTCAGTTCTAGAATAGCATCTTCAGTACTTTTACCCTTTTGAAAGCCATATTGATTTGGTGCCAAGATGCTATTTTTATTTATGTAGTCTATGAGTCTATTATTTATGATTTTTTCCATTATTTTTGAAAAAGTAGTTAGAATTGATATTGGGCGATAATTGTTGATACTGTCTCTGTCCCCACTCTTATGGATGGGATAGACTAACGCCTTTTTGAACACTTGTGGGAAGACCCCTTTAGAAAAACTTAAGTTAAGTATGTGTGTTATGATTGGTACAAGAATGTGGCGAGCAGATTTAGCAAACGAAGAAGAAATTCCATCCCATCCCGCCGCACAGTTTTTGAGGCCTAAGATAATATTTTCTACCTCATTTTCATCCGTAAAGAACACCGCCATAGAATTAACCGGTAAGCAACTTTTGTGATTAAGTGCAGAAAAATTAGTATCTGTTGGCGGGGAAATTTTAGAGGCCAGAGAAGCACCGACATTACCCAAATAATTGTTTACCATGTCAACAGATGATTTTGGATTGTCCGATAGGGATAATAGATGGCTAAGAGGGACATTCTCAGTTTCTAAATGGGATATATTCTTAATAAGTTTCCAGGTTGCCTTTGGATCACCCCTGACCCTCCTAAACTCAGCTCGGTCATAATTGCGCTTGACTTTTTTAAGAATATTGTTGCAGAAACATCTATAGCGTTTATACGTTAGGTTAAGAGTCTGATTGTTTGGATCTTTCTTTGATTTTCTGTAAAGAGCGTCACGATTACGAATACACCTAAGAAGGCCAGGGGTTATCCAAGGTTTAATGATTCTCTTTCTGTTTGGAACCACTGTAGAAGTTGTGTTCGACTTTATGACTGCAGTGAGAACGTCAACAAAACCATATGCCGCCTGGTCAGGATCAGTGCTACCCAGTATCGTAGAAAAGTCCATAGTCTCAATCTGTTTTATACACGAAGCTTCATCAAAGCGAAAGCGAGTACGCAAGGCTTTACGAATTGGTGGTCTATGACTGCAACACAAAATCACTGGCTGGTGGTCAGTTAACAATGAGTCTAAAACAATTGTAACAGCCGGTACATTCGTTTTAAGAAAAACATGATCCAGGCAGTTCTTTTTTCTAGTTGGGAATAAGTGTGTAGGTAGCAATGCATGAGCAGCTGTAGTGTTCAAGTAAAGTTCGCTATCGTTGTCATTATTTTCAGCTTTTATAGTTATGTTAATATCCCCAATCAAAGCAATCGTTTTAAAAGATTTTAATGAAGTTAATATACTGTCTAGAAAGAAAGTAAATTTTGTTTTATTTTTATAGCATGGAGGCCGATAGATACCAACAATAGCCGTGTTTGTAGAGAATTTAAGAACAAGACAATTTGCTTCTGGAAAATCGGGTTTAACTATTGAACATGGCAGACTTTCTCTTATATATGCAACAAGTCCATCATTTTGATTGGTGTATTCAGTGTTAAACGTGTTATAACCAGGTAATTTTGGAAGATTAGGACATTTGCTTATCCAACACTCGGTTAACAAAAGGACGTCAAAGTTAATTTGTAACTGTTCAAGCAAGACCAAGAGCTTGTTAAAATTACCACTAACACTTGTTATATTTACGTGCAGAACTTTGAGAGAATCCCCAAAGACAGAAATATGATTTTTACAATCTTCAGGCTTGCTCAAAAAAGACTTACAGACAGCTATGCTGTCAATCTCTCTGGCAATGTCTGGCTCTTTATCCATAATCAGGTCGACCTAGAACATGGTTTGAAAACAATTTTTTTTGCAGGGTAGCGTTTTTAAATAAGAAGAGACATCGATATGCACACATAGAGGATATTTTAGTAGATGGTTGAATTTGTGTATGTTTAAATAGGGATTTCTGAGGAAGGAGGAGTGTGATGCTTGTGTAAATATTTCTTGAGACGTGCAAAACTTTACATGAAAAGAATAAACAAGAAGGTAAATTAACATACATTTCACTATTCCTTAGAAGTAAACTATAAGCCAGGTCACAAAAACACATATATAGTCACATGAGTTCAGTCAGTTTTTTGAGGTCCATTTCATGACGGATCAAATACAATGGGGCACCCTCAGCCCTGCGCAGGAAAATTTTACCGTTCGATACCCAGCAGAAAAGATAGTTGTTGGTTTTGGCAAAATCTCGTGCAAGGAAGAAAACCCTCTTCATTTTCTGGGATAAGTTTTCAGCGATAAATATAGGTTTAAGGGGACCACCATATTTCATAGTCTCAGTGTTTAGTTTACTAGGCCCTCTATTGAACTGTCTGTATTTTTGTAGAATCCTTTCCTTGGACAGTACACTAGTGAAGTCCACTATGACAGTCTTATTACTCGGTTCTTTCGTGTTTACACGAAAAATATCTTTGACCTCGTGGCTTTCTATATTTGTGTTTATTGCTTTAGCAACAGCGACAACTTTGCTTAATAAAGTCTGTTTGGACTCGCTCTGGGCACTCGGGATATTTTTGATTTCAATGCATGTTGACCGTGCGCCACTCTCAAATTTGTCAAGTTTCTCTTCCAAGGACTGTATATATTGCAGATTCTTTTGCCTCTCGGACATCAATTCGTCAACTTGTCCCTGGATGCATTCATATTTTTCAGCTAAAAAGTCTGTGGATGCTTGGATAGACGAGTTTTGTGCTTTTATTTCGTCTATGGCAGAGACAATTTTTTCCAGTTTGGCATCTTGAGTTGTTTGCCGGGAAGTGATGTCCATTAGCATACTTCTTACTTCGGTTCTAAAATCCTGTGTAGAATCCTCTGGAAGATCAAAGCGCCTCCTCTTGAACCGTTGTGCCAGACGAGCGCTATCGCATGCTTCCTCACTAAGTAGGTCTGGTTCCGAAGAAGTATGTTGGAGTGTTGGTGACGTCATAAGGGGTGACGTCGCCTGAGGTGATTGCGCTTGAGGTGGTAAAGTAGGTTTAGGAGGTGGGGTGCGTTTAAGTGGCATCTTCGCCAGTCAGTTGTTATGTCAGCTATGAAGTACCAGAATATTATAACTCAATCTTGTAGTTACTATAGGCAGGGATCTTCGAAGTGGTCAACTGTTTGACGCTTTCCTCAAAATGTACTAATATCCACTGTAGTTGGAGCCCTAATATCGACGCTTACGCAGGGGTCAACAAAAATGGCCACCTATCGACGTATACATACAGCTTTTGTGTCCGTCCAGTTATGCCAGACCCGTAGCCAGTGCAAGAAGGATAAGGCTACTCTTTGGTTAAGGCAGTCAGTGAATTAGAAAAGGACGCCAAGTCGGCCGTGTATGAGTTCACAATATTAGTCAACGTAATCAAAATCTAAAGACTCACGCACACAGGTGATCTATCGATGCGCCCACTGAACCTTGTCCGTTCCGTGTCGCTGCAGCAACTTCTCTGCAATATGCACTCCTAGTATTGCGAAATAAATTTGACGAACAATTTATTATTTAATTTTGTTTCTTTTATTTAACAGAGGTTTCACTAAAAACACGTCTGAGCTCCTCAGAGGTCCGGAAGAAAGGGAAATCCTTTTCTAAACCGCGTAGTTCTTTCTTTTTCTTTCTTTTTAATTATGGCTTCCACCGAGATTTCAGTGATTCTGCCAATGTCCAGTATAATGAGATACTAAGTATCGGTGTTGTACGGTATGTGGCATCAAAGATGGCGTATGTTCTTTGGCAGCCTCGTGGGAGATTTTGGCGAAAAATCTATACGAGTCCATTTAACAGTCTACTTTAACTATTTCACAAATTGTTCTCGAGCACGAGCATTTATAACACCAAACTACACCAATTTCATATTATAAAGTCCACTTAAATCAATTTGCAAAATTGTATAAGGCAAACGACAACTGAACCCCTTGACTCCCCAAACTCAACCGCGTAGTTAATAACATGTGATGAGAAACGTCTAAAATGACTTTTGTCATAGCCGTACTGTAAAGCCTAGTCCGCACACGGCTAGTATTTTAGTCGAATAGCGAGTATTTTAGTGACTCGCCGTGTCCGACCAAACACCGAAATTTTAGTCAAGTAGATTAAGAAAGAATTTAGACAAGCCGATAGCATGTACTCTATTTTTTTGCGAGTAGCGCCTATCAAAGTGTCGTTTTAGAGATATGGCTGTGGAATATTCACTAATGAATGGTACTCGACCAGCGCGAACGATTTTTGAGCAGTGACGAGTATTTGGTATTAATACTTGCCTGTCGACCTGTGCAGACTACGCCGGAAAACACACAAATAAATATATTATTACAGTTCATCTAGATCTGAAAATAAAACCTTGCGAAAGTAAAGCCTTTGGAGAAGAAAAAGGGGCATCGTGTCAGGGCCTAAAACCATCAGCCCTATCGATATGACCGTCTGCTTTCCATCAGCCGTATTTGTAGGTTGACCTGACTGCTTTCTATTTCACATCTTAGATTTGTTTATGAATTAGTATTATCCGCAACAAATAAACTCAAAATAAGGCACTTAAATTGCTTGGTATAAAAAAATCGGCTAAGTGTGAGTCGGATTTCCGCACGAAGGGTTCCATACATTATCTATACAACCTTACTCTATAGAGCATAAACGGTAAAAAAAAATCATGTTATTTGTATGAGAGCCCCCTTAAATATTTATTTTATTCTGTTTTTAGTGATTATTGTTAGAACGGCAACAGAAGTATATCGTCTGTGAAAATTTCAACTGTCTAGCTATCACAGTTAATGAGATACAGCCTGGTGACAGACAGACCTCAAAATCTCGTGAATAGGGTTCCGTTTTTACCCTTTGGGTACGAAACCCTTAAAAACGACTTTTAATTATTTTTTTATAGACCTTGAAGAAGAGAAAATTCACCTAGCGAAAGCAGCCAAGATATCCCTTGTTGAGCTACCGCAACAAGTGCCAAGCGACCAGGCCAGGTACCACCTCTACATCTTCACGCACACACACGAAGGCGACCATATGGAGAGTATTGGTGAGTCTTCTTCTTATCGTGTCGCTGGCTCAAAACGTCTGATCGCGAGAAGGATATACTACAGGTTGATGTCCCGCTCGTACGTATGCAATAGGCTATTTTCCTGAGTCAAAATATTAATAATAAAATTAGACAATCAAAAAATATTGGACACGTATTTTTTCTTTCGTTCATTAAACAATAAATGTCAAAGATAAAGCGTGTCAAAGTTCATGAGTGGGGGCTTGTGACATCACAGGCCACTAAAAAGTGTACTGGCTAGTGACGTCACACACAATTTTAACGGGCTATATCTTTGTCATTATTTGTTTGATTGACAAAAGAAAAAACACGTGCCAAATGTTTGTTGATAATCTAACTAACGGACTTATTATATTTTTTGGGAAAATAGCCTATTTTATGTTAAATAGCTGTAACTATAGTTCTTATACAATTCGGTATTTGCCTAATGTTAAGATTATATAAAATTTGTTACCAATGATACTCATTTCTATCTAAAAACACTATAAAAACTTTTAATTTGATATCGATTCGTTAAGTGATCTTAAAGCTTCTTTAAAGTTGGGTGAATAGGACCATTTTTAAAAGTATGAAAATCTTAAATTACACTTATACTGTATTGTAGTCCGCAAAATTTGTAGCAACTTTTGTTATGAAACCATTACCATAAACGTAATATTTCGTATAGCTACCAAACAAAGTTCTCACGCCGCCCATACAAAATACAAAGTTCTGACGTCACAAATATGTAGGCATTTCAGCAGCGCGTTTTCACGTCTAAAAATATGTGTCTTTAAAGCTTCTATATCTGAAAGAGTTTTTTGTTTAGAAATGTATTTCGGTCACTATTGTGTTTATTTTTGGCAGGACTTTACATAGCGACACGAAATTTTTTTTAGTCAAGTAGCCAATTGCATTTGTGCGAGCGATACACCAACATGTATAATATCCTTCGAGCAACACGGCCTCCGTACCGGACGGAGGGAGTGGGCATAGCGACAATTCACTATGACAATTTTTCTGGCGTTTTTTGCGGGGGGAAATGTGCACACAAGTTTAGTTCCGCACACCTACATACAAAACTTAAACTGTCACTTGATAGTAATTATGACATTGTCACAAAAAATGACATATAAAAGAAAAAATAATTTGTGTACAGATGAGTCACACACAACTAACACATAGACATGCATATGCCTAATTTTGGCTTGTACCTTGACAGAGGGGAATGCAGCGTATGGCTACTCCCTTCCGTGTTGCTCGAAGATAATATCCGTCTTTTTCTTTGTCTAAAGTTACTATGGTTACTCAGTCCTATCATATATAGGGTCCTTGGTAGAAAGATATTTGACAAAAAAAAAGTAGAATAGTAATGGATGGATGATATAAAATTTTTGTATCTGCGATTCAAATGCACTTGTACCACTGAGCCATAGAAGTCGTCAAACATTAATTGGTACTGTAAGTTAAACTTAACTAAGCAAGCACTGTAATCTTATGTGTCAAATGTAGATGTAACTTCAAATGTAAATAAAACTTAGCTGGCCCAAGGCAAATCTGTTACAAAGTCTATGACAACATACATACATACATACTATCACGCCTTTTTCCCTTGCGGGGTAGACAGAGCCCAGGTCTGTAAAACCTTAAGGCCACGTTTAGCATGTTGGTGGGAGGTGAGAACGGAATCGAAATAGTGATGGTTTACTTCGCCACATCGCCTATTGATCTGATTCCTGACGCCCATTCCCCGCGATCGGCTTTTACGATCTGCGCGGAAAGAGAAGCAGCTGGAACATTCTACGTTTTTTCTTTTCTTCCAGACCAGCGTGGAAGAATGTATTAAAACTGAAATTATAGATGAAAAAGAACTAGCCATAAGTTGGATTCGAACCACGTCCCTTTGGTATATGCCCTAAGTGTGATGGCAACTACACCACCGTGACTTTAAATCTCCACGTCGTATTCTCTCAGCACCGAATATTGTAATTAAACAATTTATTTGAAAAATATGTTTTTTAAATGTTTTCAGTGTTTATCTACTCCATGCCTGGTTACACATGCAGTATTAAGGAGAGGATGATGTATTCAAGCTGCAAGGGACAGTTTCTAGACATAATTGAAAAGATGGGACTGGAGATAGCGAAAAGAGTGAGCAATTTTTCTCTATAAAATTAAACGGCAACCTAAATATGTTTAAAGAGTATTTTTTAAGATTTATATTTTTGTATGAATACCTTGCTTTAGAATTTCTCTACACGTTTCAAAATCTATGCAGTAATTTCTGAACTCGTCCTATACAGAATGTGTGTATAGATTATCCGATCGCCAGGGGATAGCACTTAATGTATTTCTTTTTCCTGAAAACATCCTTATTTTCATGATAATTAGGTTAATTTTAACATGTATCTTATTGGATTTAACACTCTCATCTTACTGGTCGAAACGTGGTCCCTTACTATGGGCCTCATTAGAAAGCTCAAGGTCGCTCAAAGAGCTACGGAGTGGGCTATGCTCGGTGTTACTCTGCGATATCGAATCAGAAACAAGGAGATCCGTAAAAGAACAAAGGTCACTGACATAGCTCAGCGGATTAGCTTTTTGAAGTGGCAGTGGGCGGGGCACATAGCGCGAGGAACCGATGGCCGATGGGGCAGAAAGGTTCTCGAATGGCGATCACGTACCGGCAAGCGCAGCGTCGGTCACCCACCGACCAGGTGGTCGGACGACCTAACCAAGGTCGCAGGGAAACGCTGGATGCAGGCCGCTTCCAACCGGTCATTTTGGAAATCCTTAGAAGCCTATGTCCAGCTGTGGACTTCCTGCGGCTGAAATGATGATGATGATGATCTCACTAGCGCTTCATAGCCACACGCATTTTTGTGTGCGTAACACTAAAATACTGTTTAGTGACTGATTGTAATTTGATCCTGTATAAAATTGTCCATATAAAAACGTCCTTTAAAAGAAGTTAACTCCGCAGTAACCATTGAAATAAATATGCTTTGTAGTTCTTTGTTGGATTTATAGGCGATATTAACAGCGCTCTAGTGGACGTTCATAGAGACAATATGAATGATATGCACAAACAATATTGGCTTGCCCTGGCTTGTGAGATGAAAATACTGTACCAGAAGTTTTAAAAAATTGTCAACCAGCGTTTCGCTGTGAGCCTTGATTATCCTCAGTCTGTCAATAACCAGCGCCACCCAGCAATTAATTCTTTTAATCCTAAATTATATCAAATTTGAAAAAATCTAATCATGTTATGCACCATTAAATTACATGTATTTTGATATTACATACTACAATTAATTTACTAGTGTATTATTTAAAGAGAAAAGTTTTTGGCGTTAGCCGGTGTTTCTCTTAAGTTATCAAAGAATATTAGTGAAAGTTAATACCAAAAAGTAATTTACTAGTGCTTAACACTATTAGATGTAGGATTAAAAGAATTAATTGCTGGGCCATATTTACATGTATACTTCCCAATTTCCAGCTTGAAATTGACGACGGCAAGGAGTTGACGGAAGAATTTTTATACGACGAGATCCATCCCAAGAGGAACCTGCACAGGCCTGCCTTCGCCAAGCCAAAGGGCCCCCCAAACAGGGGCGCCAAGAGAATCACCAAGTCCCAGTCTGCTCAATAGATTTTAGGTTTTATTAACTACTCGAAAGTCTAAACTTCGAGCGTCTACTTATAGTAGCCAACTCTAAGGTTAAATGAGGACAGTTCGTCATAGAGCATGGAATGCCGCTCGCGCCCTACTGGAGAAGAAAGTAATAATTAATACTGCGTGTCAGCCCGCGCCCGGTTAGTATACGAAAGTCGCATATTCAGCTCAAAAAACGTAAAAATTACCCAATGCGCTGTGATATAGTATCATAATAGAGAATATGCACGTAATTATTTTATTTGTTTAGTATAATCCCTAATAACCACAGTAAAAAACATAAAAGAACTTTTAAAATATCTTAATTAGCGACAAAGATGTGATACTTTAAAGTTTAACCAGAAAGATAAGTCCGATATGGACTAGTGACGTCAAAGTCTATATCATGTATACATTTGCCATATAAAATAGCGTTTTCGCGAGTGAGATCATTCTATCTCGTTAGTTTTTCAACCAAATTTTATTCTGTTTTCACTTTTAGTACTTTATTATTGAATATTTTTGGATAAACTGGTAAGGTAACACTTTTTTTTTTCAGGCATATTTCCTATTACAGTATAAAAAGGTTAATTAACAATATTCTGATGAAATCTATATCAGTAGCAATAGCAGATTTTTGCATTTCTGCAATTACCTTGAAACTCAAAACCTTGATAAACGGCACAGAATTAATAATAGTACTAACGTACAGAACGGAAACTCGCAACGTCCCTCACAACCTAGCTTCCCCGCACCTCACCCCCGTTAATACGCGGGCTTTACTGGCATTCAAACAGGGTTAGCTTCGCAGTTCGCACGTTTCGCCACGCGTTGCATTGAATGAAGTTAGTCATGATTCACGAGTTTCACGACGCCATTGTTGACGTGAGATGTAAACAAACGTTTTTATTTAATTTATTCATATTTACCGTATTTTTTGACGCCGAATACGTTAGTTATTTTATTACAAGAAGTGATCGTATATTTAGTGTGTCATAACATAAAATAACCTAAAACAGTGGTAAATGGAAAATTGACATAAACTAAGGAAATACCTATTTGTGAAGTGATATTTGTTTTAGATATTTTAAGCTTTTTATTATCCAGATTCATATTAGGTAAGCCCCAACATATAAACTTAGATAAAATAATCACAAATCAAAATGTAAAGATATACTCGTAAATAATGGCATCGGTAGTAGGTACCTACTTATATTCATTCGACGAGGTACCGACCCTGATTGTCGAACTCACACATTGACGCAGTGCACGGATATAAAGTTTTGTTTGTGTTAGTCCTAGGCATAAATATTGCGCCGCTTGTATGGAGCGCCATACCTGTGTAAACGGTGCCACTCCTTGACACGCTTTCGCGAGTGAGATAGACATATTTTCGTAAAAACATTTTATCTCGTTCGTTTTTCAACCAAATTTTATTGTTTTCACTTTTAGTACTTTACTATTGAATATTTTTGGATAAACTGGTAAGATAAACTTTTTTTTCATGCATATCCCTATTACAGTATAAAAGGTTAATTAACAATATTCTGATGAAACCTATATCAGTAGCAATAGCAGATTTTTGCATTTCTGCAATTACCTTGAAACCCAAAACCTTGATAAACGGTGCCGCTCCCTGACACGCTTGTTTCGTATGATATAATAATATGTTGAAAAGGCATCTCTTGTAGCGCGCGAGCGACATGTCGATCTCTGTGATTTTCGTAAATTGTAACCACCAGAGCAGAAATGAAACTTCGTGTCCAATGAGTTGTTATCATTGGATAATATTTGATTATAGTTTAGTCGGGCTCTTGATCAGAATGATGTTTTACCGCTACCGAATCGGTGTAATATGCGGCGCACTAGCTTATTTTCATACTGATCATCTTCCCCGGAGTGTCATAAGCTATGTGACATCTAAAAAAAATATACGGCGGACGTAAACTGTCAAAAAAGGAATCGAGACTTTATTTTTTGAAAATCCACATGTCCATGAAAAGACATAACAGCTCATGGGTCCCTATGTTTCAATTTCCCATATAATGGTAAGAAATCAACAAAACTTATGCACTGGTAATGCAATGATTTAGACGTCGACATAACAGATTTAGTATCAAATTATACTTAATGATGATGTCATTTCGAAGACAATATATTAAATAATGTATATTTTGCATCAAGTCAAGTATTTTACGTATATATATATAGGTATAAACAGCTGTGGATAAATTGTTGACTAATTGCCGAATTATACATCCTATTCACTTAAGAGGCTTACATCACCGAAACTAGCGACACCCGTTATTTAATTCTTGTTCTCCGAAATAAGAACAAATTTAAAAAATCTACGCAAGTACTTCCTTAGTAAATTACTTAAAGTATTTTTAGTAGAACTTTTCATCGACATCAGCATTTCAGATTATCAGAACTACTAATTACCGCCAAAAGTGGGCGCTTTTGGCGGTAATGCGTAGTTCTCTTGATTTACCAAATGCAAAATAATGAAAAGCAATACAAAAAATACTACAATCACACTCATCGTTTGTCATCTGTGCGTAACACACGTTTACTAAGCAAATTGAATATACCCACTAGTTATTTAAAATGAATAAATGTGAGAAGTGTTCTAAAAATATTACCAAGAAAATACCAGGTCTGGAATGCAACAGGTGCGAAAAAATTGTTCATTTCAATACACAATGCTCTGGACTTACAAACAAGCAACTCACTGCTGTGCGAAATACGGAGAATCTGGAGTGGACATGCCAAGAGTGTCAAAACATGTCCTCAAAAAGAGGGTCGCTGATCTTTCCTGAAGAAGAAGAGGAAGAGGACATCTGTGACAGCGACAAAATAAATGTAAAAAAACTCCTAAAGGATATTTCGACAGAAGTAGATAAGTGCGTCAACAGGGCGGTAAGAGATATACAGACATCACTACAATACCAAAGTAATAAAGTAGACGAAGTCCTCGAAAATATAGATGCTTTAAAGCAAACCGTACAGGACTTGCAACGTAAAAATACTGAACTCACAAACAAGAATAAAAACTTGGAAACTAGAATGGGAGCATTAGAACAAAAGTTACACATTTTGGAACAGGAAAAGTTAGCATCCCATGTCGAAATTGCCAATCTACCAGTAAAAGATAGTGATAAGTTGGAAGATATTGTTAAGAGGGTAGCTGATGCTTTGGAACAACCAGCGAGCGATGTTGTGTGCGTGAAGAAAATGCCAGCTAAAAAGGATGTACCGAGTCCTATTATAGTGCAACTAAGGGAGGAGAACATACAGGAGAAGTGGTTAAGTGCAGCCAAAACGAAAAATATGTTCGTCATCGACATCGTTCCTGATGCACCACATTCTGTTGCACGTCAATCCGTGTTTGTACGTGAATCACTTTCACCATACAACAAAAAGCTCCTATGGCAGGCTAAGCAGGACCTCAAAGGCATTTACAAGTTTGTTTGGTGCAAAAAAGGAACCATCATGGCCAGGCGTCAGGAAAACGACAAAACCGTCGTCAAAATAAGATCCCTTGACGACATAAAAACCTTACTCCAGTAATAACTACGTCTATATAAATATTATTTTCTTTTTCCTCTGTATTACACAGGTAACACTAATACATTTAACTAATATGGATTTCTGTCCTAATCCTAATAATATATCTGAGTTCTTTGACTGTGCTGATATCAATTGCTTTATAAAATATCTTCCGATCAAAAATATAAACTTACTGTGTATGCATGTTAACTTAAGGTCTATGATAAAAAACTATGATATGCTGGTAGAATACATACTATCTAGTAAAAGAAATATAGATTTAATTTTAGTAACAGAAGCTAATATTTCACAGTCTGTGAGTTGTTTATATAACATCGACGGTTACGAAATGCACTGCGAGTTGAGGAATGGTCGAAAGGGCGGTGGAATAATTATTTATTCAAATAAAAAACACAAAATATCCTTGATTAATACTAACACGAAACATCTCGAGTGTCTATCAATAAAAATCATTACACCGTCTTCGTATTCCGCAACTGTTTGTGCCGTATACCGACCACCTAAGGGTAGCAAACACTTATTTATCGACGAGTTGCAACTCACTTTACAAAAACTTTCTAACGACACAGCCACTGATATTTATTTGATGGGCGATACTAACATAGACATTAAAACTGACTCGGCTATAAAACATAAATATCATAACACACTATATAACTTAGGACTTGAGTGCGGAATCTCGACATATACTAGAATTGAACGCTATAAAGACAAAATCACTAAGTCATGTATCGACCATATATACGCGAGATCCCGTACCCAAGATCTACACACTGCAGCGCTCGGAACCGTAATGGCGGACCACCGTGTTATAGTGCTGGCCTGCACTGGTTCGCAGCGAAATATACAGAGTGTTCCTCATGGCAGAAATATAATCGACAGTAAAAAACTTATGTCACATTTCAATAATGTAAACTGGCAAAGCATAAATGAATTAGATTGCCCTATTAGACTCTATGCCAACATTAAAAACATTTTTGATGAATGTTACGAAAAATCCAAATTAAATGTACAAAATAAGCAAAATTATAATAATTGTAATAAAAATTCATGGATAACTAAAAAAAAGATTATCTCAGCTCGAGAACATAAGGACAAATTATTTAATTTATGGAAAAATGATTCTAACAATATGATACTTAAATTACAATATAACAAAAGCAGAAATTATGTAAATAAATTAATTCAAAAAACAAAAAATAAACACACCATAAAGGAAATTAATACTAACAAAAATGATTCCAAAAGCCTATGGCAAATCTTAAACAAATTAACAGGTAGAATTAAAAATTCAATAGATAATGTAATTTTCAACGCCTTTGATAGCAATATGAGACCAAAAGACATAGCCAATAAATTTGCCAAAACCTTTGAAGAGAAAGTGAAAACCGTTTTAACTAAATGTAAAACTCCTTTATTAAATAAAGATTCTTATTCAAATCCTGCTAACGTATCGATGAAATTTCAAAAAGCCAATGAAAGTGACATAAGTAAACTGATTGAGTCAATAAAGACTAATAAATCTCCCGGGTATGACGGTATAAGACCTATCGATGTTAAAATTCTATGTCGCAATATAGTCCAGGCAATAACAAAACTTATTAATGTTAGTGTAGCTACTGGAACTTATCCAAAAGAATTGAAAACAGGAATAGTAAGACCTATTCATAAAAGTGGTTCACGTACTAATTGTGATAATTTTAGACCAATAACAATCCTTTCAATCATTGACAAAATTGTAGAAAAACATATCAGTAGTCAAATTCATCAGTTTTATAAAAATAACAACATTCTAACAGTAAAACAATTTGGTTTTCAACCCAATAAAAATACATCACAACTTCTATGTGACTTTACGAATAAAATTTACACTAATTTAGATAGTAAAAAACACGTTATGGTAGTTTTTATTGATTTCACTAGTGCGTTTGATATATTGCAGCATGACAATCTTCTTGAGAGTCTTAATGATAGTGGAATAAGGGGTCCTTTACTTGAATGGTGCAAAAATTACCTAACAGATAGATCTTACCGTGTAAAAGTTGGTGAAGAATTCAGTTATGAAGTCCCAGTAACAGAAGGGACGGCTCAAGGTTCGGTTCTGGGACCTTTGCACTACCTTACCTACGTTAATAATCTTACTAATGTAATAAAAGGTAGTGAAATTTACCTTTACGCTGATGATACATGTCTGATGACAGCAGATCATGATATAAATAAAGCCCTGGAGAGACTTCAAGAAGATTTTACATTGCTTTGTAAATGGTCTCACGATATGGGACTAGTGCTGAACGCGAACAAAACAAAGTTTATGTATATAAGTTCAAGCCAAAACCGAAAAAACATACACTTATCTTTAAAAGCACATGTTCATTCTTGTCTTCACAATAATAATGATTCTCTTAGCTGTAGTTGTCCACAAATAGAACAGGTTGATAATCACAAATATCTTGGATTGTATATTGATAGTCGGATCAGCTGGAAAGAACATATAAATAGTGTTTGTAATAAACTACGTACGATATTGGCAAAATTTGTTTTATTAAAAAATAAAGTACCGTTTTCAATTCGTTTATTGCTATATAAAACATTGGCCGAACCGATAATCGATTATGGTGTGATAAGTTATGGACGTACCTTTAAAACCCACTTGGATTTAATATTACATCTCCAAATAAGGCTTCTTAAAACTGTAGTACCCATAAAAATAAAACATAAATATAAAGACAACTACTATGATTTGTTTTCTTATTGTAAGGTAATGCCAATTCAAAATAAAATTAAATATATATTATTAAAAGAACATTATTTCAATAAAGAATTACAAAAACCAAAACATTTTAGCAACAAGACAAGATCAAAAAATAAAAAAATATTATTTCTTCCCACCTTCAATAACCTTTACGGGAAAAGACGACTTGAATATGTTATTCCCCAGTTAATAAACGAATTGCCGAATGAAATAAAAGATAAAATTACTTTGAAAAATATCAAGTACACATTAAAACACTATTTGCTCCAATGAATCAACCTGTAGTTAATAAACATCTTGTCAACACTTTGCACTCACCTATTGACAATCTTTTGTATGCACGACTCCGACGAACGAAACTGGTTATTACGAGGCGCACACACACACACAGCCACAGCAGCATTCACGCTTTGTCTTGGATGCGTCTCGTCTCACTCGTTTGAATTTTAAAAGTTGGTATTGTCATACGGTAGGTATGTCAGGTGAGTTGCAGCTTGCGATAAATCAGATCGTAGATAGAATATACTTAATAGATAGGTATTGGATTTTTGTTGATACGTTAAGTTTATGTAGATTTTAGTTTAGTTTTAATGTACAATGTAAAGATGAGTCAAATTAGATGTGCGGACAAATCTTTTTAAGGTTTTTGCACGTCTATTGCAACATGAAAATTGTATAATTAATGTTTATAATAAATAATAATAATAATAATAATACAAGTCATTTACTAGTGAAGTACTTACGTCGATTTTGACAATTTGATCATATTTAATAGTAAAAGAAATAAAACCAAGGGTGGCGCTAGTTGGCTGGTATAAGCGCCTTAATATAAGACAGAAACGCGGCGGAGGACTTTATTTATAATATGTAGTGATTTTGTACTGTGTCTTGAAAACTAAACGGTGGATAAGACACCGACGGTTTGGAGTGAGCAGACACGTACAATCTACTCAAAAATTAGCAGAAATGTATTATGTTATAATGCATTACAATTGACTACTTTCTTACTTAAAAACGTTTTGTTACCAACTTCATTTTACTCGTTAAGTCTAATAAATGTCCATATGTATAAGACTGTTAGATGGTTTTGCTACGATCTAGATATATGCAATAAATTCAATAGTTTGATGTACATATTTTGAGTAGGTTCTTGAACTTTCAATCTCACTTTGGCTAGTAGACATATTTTTGAGTTTTTGAGATTAAAATACTAGAGTTTCACTTCTCCAAACTTTTGTTGCTTCTTTCTAATCTCTCATAATTATATACGAGAGATTTGAAAAAAATAGTATTTGAAGGACTTTGGTCTTGGGATATAATGAAAAACGAAGAAAAGCTGTTTGTTTTGTGTCTGTAACACCAGAGGTGTGACAGTAGCGTTGCGGCCTTTTTTTTAGTTTCACTTAGCTTAGTTTATAAGGAACATGTTATTTGTTTTCACAAAGAAACACGATTAAAAATGAAATGCTGTTCCATACTCAAAAGAAAACTCTAGGGCTATGTTTCAAAAACTATTTCACCTTCTGGAAAGAAATATATTTTGTAATGAAATCTGCTCGAAGTTATGAAGTCACTTGTTTATTGTAACACGATGGATACTCATGTATAAAATATTGTTAGAAAATTAATATTTATTAACTATTATTACTCTTGTTATACTTACTAATTCACGTTAATTAACGCGTGTCGACTAGGCAAGTATATATAATTTTTAATCTCATTTTTTCTAATATATCTTGAAAAAATCTTTCTTGTGAAATCATTAATTGCTTCTTTTTATCATATTTAAATATATTTTTGACTAGTAATTTAATTGACATCAATTGAGGTAGGTCTCTACTATTGACAGTGTCTGGTCGGAACGGATTTAAAATGCAAACAAAGGAAATTGGACCTTATAAATAGCAGATACATTTTAAATTTCAACGGAGTGGTGGCTGCTGCTTTTAAAGCACCTCTGTTGTATTTTTTTTCATTCAAATTATAAAAAATACCAATATCCATTTCCATTTTTAGGGTTCCGTAGTAAACTAGGAACCCTTATAGTTTCGCCATGTCTGTCTGTCTGTCTGTCTGTCTGTCTGTCTGTCTGTCCGTCCGCGGTTTTACTCAGAGACTATAAGTACTAGATAGCTGTAATTTGGTATGAGTGTGTATAGTAATCATGGCAAAAAAGTCGTAGAAAAAAACCTTGAAAAAATATTTTTTTTTGGGTAGCTCCCATACAAGTAAAGTGGGGGAGTAATTTTTTTTTCTCTATTTACCCATCGTGTGGGGTATCGTTAAAAAGGTCTTTCAAAAATATTGTGAGGTTAAGAACACCATTTTTCGATTTAGGGATCCGTTTCCGAAATATTTGGTTTTAAAGTGCAAAATTTTGTAAGAGGTACGTGTCCCCCCCCTCTATCTGCTAAACGGTTATATATGGATACGTGAAAAAAATTACAGCAATAGTATATATACTGAAGTTGAAAGGAAAACTATCAGAGCTGGGTACTAAATGCAAACTAAAAAGTTATAGGCAACCAACTTATAAAATGTACTGGAAAATGTAAAATTTCGTACAATCTTCATTGTTAGATGTTTTTGGTCGTTAGACTGTGAGGTGTGAGTGTAAACAGTGTGAACTCAAAGTTGTCATTCGCAACTACGGAACCCTACACTGCGCGTGGCCCGACACGCACTTGGCCGGTTTTTTTTGCACTGATGCCGCGCCGACCAGCCCGAACCAACGCCTTTGTTTTTATCTATTACAGAATGGTTTTCCCATTTCGTACAGTTCGTAGTCGTACAGTCTGCAATCTTGAAATCTTCATATTTTTCAGAGTTGGTAAAATGTTGTCTTTATTCTATTAAACTTATAATATTTCTTTTGTATTTAAACAATATTAGCAAAATACATTTTTTATATCATTATTTATCTTAAATAGTAAGTAAGTAGAACACTATATCTTGCCATAAGATATGTTTAAGAAAATAATACAATACGCGCATACAATTCATTATTACAAACGCGGTAATACTGAGCAGACCAGGCCGGATCAGATGTAAAATGAAACAAATGAAATTAAACTTTATATATTGTGAATAAATTGTATATTTGAATGGCGACGGCGGCCGCTAATGTCCGCCTCATGCCGACTATCTTTTGCATATTCCGAATATGGACATCAAATGCTGTAAAGAAAGACGAATTTCCTTTGCGTTGTTCGGTGTATTTTATCCATAAGGGTCAGTGCAGACCGAGAGCAGAGCAGCCGAGAGCATATTTTATAACTATCTAAAATAAATTTTCGAAGCCCATAGGGTCAGCGTAGAACAAGGGCAGAGAGACACGAAAATAAACTTTCAAACTATTGTAATAAAGTGCATACACGATTGAGCTTGCGCCGCCTCGAGACCGCGCGAGCATTTTTATCATGTACAGCTTGGGTGCACTTTATAGCAATAGTTATAAAGTTTATTCTCGAGTGTCTTAAGAAAAAGCTCTCCGCTGCAGCAGAGGCACTCGGTCTGCGCTGACCCAAACATATGCAACATGTTTGAGCTCGCGTGGCCTTAAGACCTCGGGAGCATTTTTACATCTTCTGCATGGGTGCACTTTATAGTAGTAGTTTTAAAGTTTATTTTCGAGTGTCTTAAAAATATGCTCTCCACTGCTCTCGGTCTGCGCTGACGCAGAGTGTAACGTACGGTGTTTGGTAGACGGGTGCATGGCTAAACTGGAATAGGGAGAAGAGTATCTTTCACTATCCAGAATGTCTTACATATTTTATAATAATGTAGAGGATAGATCAATAAGTTGATGAACATGGTTACGTGTTAACTTTGCTATCAAACCAACAATCACTTGTTTCACCAAACATCGAGATATTTTGAATGAAATAATATTTTTACAAATTCATGCACAAAAAATTCAAGTTGTAAATACTTCATACTTCTATTTTTATATTGTATGGAACATATAGTCGAGTATTATTTTCATGTAGTGTGCAATGCCAATAATAAAGTGCTTTTTATAAAAGATACTTTGTTTTTGTTGTTTTGAGTATTATTATTATTAATTATTTGCGTATGGTTTTCAATGCAGCAAGACTCATAAAGTGAAAGTAAGGCTGTCAATCCATTCAAAAACTTTTGTTGTTTTGATGTTATAGGTATATAGAGGATTAAAACGACATTTTTAAAACGTATATTTAATTTATTGACGATAAAAATAAATAACAATGAAAATTCTTTAACTATATTTACAAGATATATTATCTATATCTGCATCTGGTGGTGGTGCATAATACAACGATAGTGACTACAAAAAGTTAATGGATCTACTTAGGCCTGCCTGTGGACCTAACAATCTCTTATACATAAAAATCCAAGACCCAGGCCAAAGTAAAAAGATTAACATTATGACCTGGCCGGGATTCGAACCCGGGACCACTTATGTCACAGGCTGGCGTGTTAACCGCTGCGCAACGGAGGCTGTCTGTTGCTGATTACCAATTTTTCTGTACTGGTTGAAATTTTTTGAATCATACTCGCTAAACGTTTGGACAGATTTGAATTCGGTTTTCAATTATGATAGATTAGTATCACTAAGCAGCCAGTATAGAGGACAGTGCTTAGTATGTCCAACAGATTAAGTCAAGGATAGAATTTAAAATGTTTCAAAGTTCGATGTTGCTCTTAATGCATTGCCATTTAAAACTTATAGATTTATTACCAATATAAAAATAAGAATTTCAGCAAAAGTATCCTGTACGAGCTTACCTCGCACATTTAGCGACCCGCGGCCTTCATCATGTAGGGCGCGTGTCAGCTCGTTTTATAATATAAATAACTTGAATTTAACAATCTAATTGAGATACTATTGATGGTTCTCCGAGATACTATCGATGGCTCCCTGAGATACTATCGATGGCTCTCTGAGAAACGATCGATCCGCGAGCCTGGATACTGCCATCGAGAAAGGATCCGTCACACCCAGCTATCACCATATAACCAGCAAGAGCAATAAACTACTATCTCCGTGATGTGATCTTGTATCTCCACACCGCCACCTTCAACCTAGCAAACAGCAACATCTCTTCATGTATGGTGTTGGGCCTAACACCAAGTCTGGCACCATACATATCCCTTAAAAGTTTATGGCCAATCTACTTTTAACATCCATCTTACTAAGATATTCATGCACCTTCAAGGACCTACTTCTTCTTTAGCTATATCTTCAATCGTTTGCTGCCCTTTCTCTTGTACCAATTGGTCATGATGCCTAGTCAGATCATCATTCCTAATTTTTGCCGATTTGTCTAGGGCTTGGTTGTATTGCTCTTCCCTTGCTAGTTTTATCCTATACAGAGCTTTTCTTATGTCGTCCATTGAAAAGCCAGTAATTGCCAGAATTCCTAGAATGACCCCTCCAACTACGGCACTGAGTGTTGCACCTGAAAAGTATTGAGTACTTATACAGGTGTAAAGTTTAACACCGTTATCCTTGATACCAGTTATTCAGAATCATGAGTAGAGTCCAATACTATCATAATCTAAAAAAAAGTATTTTCAAAAAAAAAGTCCTTCTTTTTCATAAACAAACTTCACCCGAATACCTTACGCTAGGTACCTACTACACACGCGCGTAGTAATCTAGGTATGTAGCATTGTCAATGAAGCCGCGCCCCGGAGCGGCGGCGGCGCCTATCAAAAGGTTGCTGACACGTGTAATGTCCATGAAATAACGTAAAATATCGGAATAACAAATCGTGGTACTTCTATAAAACGAATGGTGTATTCTATTTAAATATTTTCTTAATAATTATATTTTAGAGTTACGTATCCATGGTTTGAAGGACAACGGTGTTAGCCTTTACACCCTGTATTTCATTTACGTTAAAAGACTAAAGAAGTTACTTAAAAGGCGAAACTCCAAACTTTCGCTTTTATCAGCGAAACTAGCGCCGAAAACCACCGCTATTTTATTCGTCTACTAAATAAGATCAAATAAAAAACATTTTTTTTGATAGACGTAGATACCTCTGTACTTCGGTAGAAAATTACTTGTAGTATTCTTGGTATAACTTTTCGTCAATATCATCATTTCAAATAATGAAAACCTACGATACATAATTTTATTTACACATAATTACAATTAAAACAATAATGAAAACTATTAATTTCAAAAGTGACGTAAAATAATGAAGGTAATACCAAAAACACTACAAGTACTCATGTAAATTTTTTGGATTTGATATTAGCCGCCGTATGGTTCCCGGCAGAATAGAATAGAACCACTCCAACTCTTCCCGTGGATTCGTTGAAGGCGACTTAGGAAACACCAGCTAGCTTATAAACATTAAAGATAGCTCTCCAACCCGTCTGGCCAGTGTGGAGAGTGTAGGCTAAATCCTCTGACTGATTTGGCTAGTAAATGGCTCTAGTAGTACAGAGGGTCTTGCTCCTGCAGTGGAGGGAGACTAAAAAGACAAATTAGGGGTGCTATGCTATTATTGTATTCATTGTGTTCATCAATTATTTTTTGTTTTATATTTAACCTCAGTGGAGATACTAGAACAAAGAATCAGGCTAATATATATAAAGTTATCATGTGAAACATGTTTCTAAATCTAACCCTAATGCGACTTCTATTAAGTCATTTGACACCTGTGGGCCCGTTACAGGTGATAGGCACAAGCAAAAGTAAAAATGCAACCCCAGTGGTGGACGTCCCCACAGGGCGCGTGGGATGATCCCTTTAAATATTTCTTTGGTTAGAATCAGATGAGCAGTCTTAGGTGCCATAAGCTGTAAAGTAGCCAGCTAGCCTTATCAAATTCTGGCTGCCAGGATTTCTTTTTTTTGGGACTTTAGCGTTTTTACTGCCACAATTAGGCACCCTTGTAACAAATCCTATAAATAAGTATTATGAAATAGTAATATTTTCATATCATCAGTCTTTTTTCCCTACACTGCAAGAGCATGACCCTCTCTGTACTACCAGAGCCGTATATTAGCCAGAGCGGTTAGAGGAATTGGCCTACACCTTCACGCTGGCTGGGTTGGAGAGGTATCTTTGATGTTCATAAGCTTTGTTTAACTTGTGTTTTCTAACTCGCCTTCTTCGGCATCCACGGGAAGACTTGGAGTGGTCCTATTCTACTCTGCCGGGAACCACACGGCAGTATTTCCATATGTTCTTACCTAATCCAGCTCCAACGCAAGTAGCTGCGGTCCCCAAATTAGCCTTATAAAGGCCCCCGCTGATCGCTCCCGCCGTAATAAACTGCACCAGAGACGTATCGTCGCGATACACCGAAATTGTAGTCGCTATTAAACTGAAAATAAAAGTCGACACACACAATTAGTACATATGTAAGACTTAACCATTTCTTTAAAACATTTACTAACATTAGGTAAGTTCAAAATCAAAATCAAAATCAAAACGTTTATTCAGAAAATAGGCCTTTGCAGGCACTTTTTCACGTCATATCATATTTAAAATTATCTTATTAGATAATATGTATTTATTAATTGTTCAAAAGCTACAGACTACTAGCGTTTCGGAACCGACCACTGCAGAGAAGAAACGCCGAAAGAAACTCTTATCAACAGTTTTGGTCGCCTACTCGCCTGAAGGGCTTTATATGATTACGAATATTTATTCCTTATTGTCTTTTTCTTTCTTTTCTTTTTTCTTTCTTTTTTTCTGTTTTCATGTTACAATTTCAATATACATAGATTTATTATTTTTGGAACATGTTTATGTTAACGATCGAGTGTGTAAAGATAATAAACAACATATGATACTTAAAGTAGTCTCAAAGAGGCCGAGCAGACCAGTCCCCCCTGACAGCACCCGTTCACGAGTTGACGTGTGGATCAGCCATCGCTGAACTCAACCATATTAGAGGGAACTCAACGACCCGACACACAACGCCGCCACCAGATTGAACATTTTTAGTGAGCATGACTAACTCTAACTCTTAAGACATTGTCAAACAAGGTTAAATAAGGTTATGGTCTATACTTGTTGCTCGCTCGCTAGCATTTACATGTTTTACAATCAATTAGTAGTTGATTCTATATAATTTAATATTGGGTGTGTTAAAAAAACCAATCACAATATAGCAGAAACAATAGATAAATAACGTTTTTGAGGTCTCCTGTATCTCACACGAGGTCAAGGCTCCATGCATTTTTATCCGCTAAATAATGATTAACGTTATAATAGGCTCTTTTTAATAATATACTTTTAGTCACTTCTTTAAATTTTGGATAGGGCAAAGATGTAAAATCTTCTGGTAGTTTATTGTAAAATTGAATACCAAGCCCTAAGAATGAATTACTAGTTTTCTGTAGTCTACAAGCTCTTGTCACAAGTTTATTCTTATTTCTTGTGTTGTAATTATGAATGTCACTATTTTTACTATATTTTTGAAAGTTTTTATGTACATGCAGTATGTTAGCGAAAATATATTGAGACGCAACAGTTAAAATTCCAATTTCTTTGAATAACTCTCTCAGCGAGTCCCTAGCCCCAAGTTTATAGATAGATCGAATAGCACGCTTTTGCACAACGAATATGGTGTTGATGTCTGCTCCCTTTCCCCAAAGTAATAACCCGTAAGACATTATGCTGTGGAAGTAGCTGAAATAAACAAGGCGTGCTGTCTCGACATCTGTTAGTTGTCTTATTCTCCAAACAGCGTACGCTGCGGAGCTAAGTTTACCAGCAAGAGTTGTTATATGGGGGCCCCATTGTAGCTTCGAGTCGATAGTTATTCCTAGAAATTTGGTTGAGTCAACTAATTCTACTGTTTCATTATTAACAACTATGTTAGCTGGCACATGCTTAACGTTGGGGGTGCAAAATTTAATACATTTAGTTTTTTTAGAATTAAGCAACAGATTATTAGCAGTAAACCAATCTAATACCTGAGTAAGAGTGTTATTTACATCGTCAAAATTTGTCTTCTGTCTATCAACTTGAAAAACAAGTGATGTATCATCAGCAAATAACACTGCTTTACAGACACTGGCGTAGAATGGCAAATCATTAATATAGATAAGGAATAACAAGGGTCCAAGGATTGATCCTTGAGGTACTCCCATTTTTACATACGATCCATTAGATTTCACGCCATTTAAAGTAACTTTTTGAAGCCTATTAGCCAAATATGACCTAAGCAGTTCCAATGATTGGTTTTTTACTCCGTAATAACTTAATTTAATTAATAGAGTCTCATGGTCAACACAGTCAAACGCCTTAGAAAGGTCGCAAAAAACTCCTATTGCATTTTGTGACTTCTCCCAAGCTTCTAAAATATACGTCAGCAAAGCTACTCCTGCGTCCGTGGTAGAGCGACCTTTCGTGAAACCGTACTGTTCGCTATGAAAAAGTTTATTTTTATTAAAATAAGCGACTAACTGTTTAAAAATTAACTTTTCAAAAATTTTGCTAAGAACCGGGAGGATTGAAATAGGACGAAAGTTATTAGGATCGTCTTTACTTTGCGATTTATGCAAAGGTATAACCTTACTATATTTCATTAAATCAGGAAACGTTCCTGTATCTACACATTCATTAAATATTAACGCTAGGTTAGGAGCTAAATCCTCTATAATATGCGAAACTAAGGAGACGGACATATCCCATAAATCCCCAGTTTTTTTTAAGTTTAATTCGTTAAAAGTATCGATAATTGTTTTAGGTGTAACATAATCAAAAAATAAAGTATCGCTACATTCTGGTACATGATCACGTAATATATTTTCAGCTTTTATAGGCGATGATTTAAGGGAAGCAGTTGTCTTAACTGGAATTTCAGTAAAAAAATCTTCAAAACATTGAGCGACCTCTGCATCCGTTTCAAACTTTTGATTGTTAACTTGTAATTTTAATGTTTCATTATTACATCGTTTAGTTTTACCCGTTTCTTGATTAATAATTTTCCAGGTTGTTTTTACTTTATCTCCGGATTCAGCAATTTGTTTACATAAATATTTAGACTTCGCACAAGCACATACTTTTTTAAATATTTTCGAATAATTTTTTACGTAGGTCATAAACTCTGGGCTTCTATTGTATTGTCTCATTGCCAGTAATTCGTATAATTTATTTCTACTTTTATAAATTCCTACAGTGGCCCATTCACTAAACTTTTTCTTATTACAAATGCTACGCTTCTTAAGTTTGAACGTTTTATTAAATTCCGTGTCTATAGCCTTAAACAGTTTATTATAAAGTACATTAGGAGTTTCTCCCTCATCACAAATAATTGGCATCTTTTTAGAGATATTAGCTTTAAATGCTTCTATTTTTGATTTTGAGGAAGGTCTATAGATTACTTTCGGCAATTCAGTATTTATATCATAATCTAAAAAAACGGCTGATAAACCAAAATGATCGGACGATATTTTTTTAACTACGCTTTTTTCAAGAGCTTCGCAGTTACAGAAAACATTATCAAGACATGTGGCTGTCGATTCCGTAACTCTGGTTGGTTCAAGAAATAAGTAATCGCAATCAAATGATTTAAATAAGTTAATAAAACCAACGCTCTCTTTGTTGTTTTTCAATAAATCTACATTAAAGTCACCACATACTAAAATTTTTTTTATTACTAAGGCTTACTTTATGCAAAACATCCTCCAAAATAGACTCAAGTAAATTGTAGTCTGATGTAGTCGTCTAGTTCGAAAACGAAAGTCTTCTATGAAGTTCAGTGTATCTTTCTTTTTGCATTCATAAACGATTTTCGCTTTTTAAACGCATATATGCATAATAAATACAATCACAGGGATCATTCAAATATTAAGTTAGCGATGAAAGGAGGTGGGGGGTTTAGGCTTATGGCTCATTTTTGATGACTTGGTGATGACATAAGCAACATTTCGCAAAATACACTTAACATTTTTTTTATGAGTTAGAGGCTTCGAGCAACACGGCCTCCGTACGGGACGGAGGGAGTGGCCAAAGCGACAATTTACTATGACAATTTTTCTGGCGTTTTTTGCGGGAGGAAATGTGCACACAAGTTTAGTTCCGCACACCTACATACAAAACTTAAACTGTCACTTAATAGTAATTATGACATTGTCACAAAAAATTACATAAAAAAGAAAAAATAATTTGTGTACAGATGAGTCACACACAACTAACACATAGACATGCATATGCCTAATTTTGCTTGTACCTTGACAGAGGGGAATGCAGCGTATGGCTACTCTCTTCCGTGTTGCTCGAAGGTTAGAGGTGATATTTTGCATTCACAATGCTATTTTGATTATACTCTTATTTAAATAAAAAAATAAGATATGGGAACACTACACGGGCAGTATTTGAACCGGTAGTCTTTAGACTATGTACGTCTAACGCCACCAATTAGGCCACCGCGCTTCCTATCCTACACTTCAAATTTCTCCATATCCTGCCCGCGTGCATTTCTTTTCTTTATTTAAATAAGAGAATAATCAAAATAGCATTGTGAATACAAAATAACTCCTCTAGAATATTGTATAGCTTCCTACATATTAATTGATTTTCAACTTCATTGTAAAATGAGTTAAAAATCAAGTACCACACTTGTAAAAGTGGGGTAGTTATGTTAGGTGACACAAGCAATAATGCGTATAAGAGGAATGGGATATGGTCGAGAAATTCAACATGTAGGATAGGTTCCCGTGTGGTTCCCGGCAGAGTAGAATAGGACCACTCCAAGTCTTCCCGTGGATGTCGTAGAAGGCGACTTAGGAAACACAAGCTAAACAAAGCTTATAAACATCAAAGTGACCTCTCCAACCCGTCTGGCCAGCGTGGAGAGAGTAGGCCAAATCCTCTGACTGCTCTGGCTATTATATGCTCTGGAAGTACAAGAGGGTCATGCTCCTGCAGTGGAGACTGACAGGGACCTGATGATGATGATAGGAAGCACGGTGGCCTAATTGGTAAGGCGTTAGACGTACATAGTCTAAAGACTGCCGGTTCAAATCCTGCCCGCGTGGATTTTTTCCCATATCTTATTCCTTTATTCAAATAAGAGTATAATCAATTTCCTTTGTTCTAATGAATGTCTGATCTGGACTGACTTAAATACATTAGGGTGATACATATTGTGTTGTGAATAAATACTTTTAAAGGTACGCGCACATTTTTGCCACATTCCAATGAAGCGCTTGTGTGTATTTTGTATGAAAATACACACAAGCGCTTCAGCAGATTTAAGCGGTGCGGATTTTTTCGACGCGGCCCGTCATAATGTGCGCGTACCTTAAGACTATATCCTTCTTATCTAATTAACTTGTAGAAGTTTATTAATTTCAAAATAGTACACACCTAAACATTCCAGTAAAAATACCAAGTCTCCATCCCCACTTATACGCTCCTCTTGCAAAGCCTATGGTCACATAATCTTGGAGCTTTTTCTGGAATACATATAAAATAAATCTCAAACTATTCTCATAATCAGCAAAGAATTAAAATAAATAATAAGTAAATTATTTTATACAAATTCTACAAAAATTAATATTCAATGGCAGCAGCAAGTTGTTCCTATGTCTAAAAGCAGTAACTTTGTTTCTTCAGCCAAGAGTTCTTCATATGTGTATCAAAGATTTACTTAGGCCTATCCTAAACTATCTCCGTACCAAAGTACCAAATTTCATCTAAATCCGTTCAGTGATTGAAGAGTGAAGAGGTAACAGACATTTACTTTTGCAATTATATAATATAGGTACAAGCTTTTGCCCACAGCTCCACTCATGTTAATGTCAATTCTTTGAAACAGTCCTTTTTTCGGTGAAAAAGGTAGCTTTTGTCCTTCTCCATACCCTAGACAGACATGTAAAATGTCATAATTATTGGTTCAGTAGTTCAGGCATGTCGGTGTTACAAACAAACTTGCTTTCGCATTTATTACATTACTTAAGATATAGGTTGTGGTAGGTTCTTGAAGAATAATTGTTTATACCTTGGCCTGCAATGTTGACTTAAATATTGTGGCTTGATTATTTTCTATGAAATATAAATATGCGTCCCGAGACGCAGTGAATCCTCCCAGGCATGCTCCAACAAATGCCCCACACAGTGAGGCTTGTATCACACTGTTTAGTTCCACAGAGATTTCTTCAAATTCACTAAAACAAGTCAAAAGATTTGCAACCAAACAATTATGTTCTTGGAAATTATAAATCAAGCTGAACAACAAGCACCAAATGGTGTCATTTACTTTTATATATATTTAGACATTATAAGAGTGAAACTTCAGCTGCTCAGCTGATAAATCAATTAAAATAAGTAAAGTTGAGTATGGTACAACAGAAAGATAAGTGCATCAAAGAAACTTTAGAATGCTTAGCACGAATAATATTCTGCGGATCGGAAATGATAGAACTCACTTTCCTCTTAACAAAGACACCATAAGTGTGGAATCTGGCTATATTCAAACAATCGGTTCTTTAACTTTCAGACTTGACATACAAAATGACAAAAAGCAACAAGTTGGATACAGGAGGTATGAAATGAAATAAAATTAACTTTTTTATTCCTTTTTAAAATTTAAGTGCTTTATTGTTTGAAAATTGTATATGTAATTACATGTCCATGCTTTAAAAATCGTATTGTTGAGAAGAGCCCAAAATGACGTCGGTGGTGTTTTCACTATTTATTGATAAGATAAATAGCGAAAACACCACTCGACTTAACTAAGGTGGTGGTTATTTTTATGTTGACTTTGATTCACTTATTTCTATTTTGATTTCATACTTACTTTCTAGAGTACATTTTTTTAACTCGATCCCACCCGGTAATTGGAACATTCTGTGCTTTGGATTCCAATAAATTGTGGTCATTTTCGTTGTGGTGTTTAAATAATGGCATTAAAAATGTTGGTGTTAATCTTACGGCAGTCCTCAACATCTTGAAAAGTCTACTGTATCTTAGCGGGTTATAAACACAACACCATACTGCTAACGGTGTGGAAATCAAGATTTTGACCGAAGTCAATAATTGTTTTTTTAATACAACAATATATATTTAATTAAACGTTCTTAGTTATTTTCTTTCCTTCGCTGTTCTCGTAACCTCAAAATGATTTACATTTACATCCATCTGACATTGACGCATGACATTATAGTATTGTCACGGTATTTTCACTGACAGACATTATGTCTGTCAGTGAAAATACCTAAAAGGGTATTTTTTTCCTATTTACGGCTTTCATGCGTTACGTATTTAACTTAGGTATTTAGCCAGTATCAATCAAGTAGTATGGTCGGATTCCCGCGCTTTTTCTATTTTTTTTGTTTATCTACGAAATTATAGGTAGTGATAATTCATTTTGTTGATTTGATGGAGCCCTTGGCGATAATCCATCACAAATCCACTTGTTAAATCATATACGACACGGCAAGGCGGGCAACCAATAGCCCGTAATCTAAATTTCACTCTATAGTCGCACCATGACAGTTTATTTTAGTTATACTATACATTGTAACATATTTAATTTTATTTACACATAATTACAAATATAATTAAACAAAAAAATATATAAATAAGTACTTAGGATTAAAAAGAAAGAATAATAAAAAACATAAATCTAAACTAAATAAAAAATGGAGCCCAGATCCCTGTCATCACAGGGTAATGTACCCAAGAGACTGGCCGCATTTCCACGTTGAATCGCTAGGTTCAGCCGTTGTCCAAAATGAGCGCCAGCCCTTGGGTCCCTGGAGACGTCGATCAGACATGCCGAGATCTCTCTGTACAATTGACGAGCCTCCGCACCCCATGGCCCCAAAGTCTCCACGGCGAAACCCACAAATATGTAGGGCTCACCTAGAACCGCATATTTGCGCCTCTTAATCCCTTCTGCAGTTGCTGCAGCTGCACCCACTCACTATACATTGTTCATAGACATGGGTATATACCATAGATATCATAATATTGTAATACCTATAACACCAAATTACACCGATTTCATATTATAAAGTCCCCTAGAAACTATATTTGCGAAACAAGCTAAAACAAATAAGTACCGTAAAGTCTGATTCCCGCCAAAAACCTAAAAGGGCCTTGTAAACGATCGACCTGTGAATCAAAGTACGAATAGTGATTAAACCTAAGAATATGTATCTTCTTCATAGAAATAGCCCAGTTTTCAGATATATATTCATCTCTTTCTTCTGTTATTATTAAAATCTAAGAACATTGTATCGCAATGAAAATATAATTTTCATTTCACATTGCACTATATACTAAAACAGGCTTCGTCTATAGTATCATCTTTGTATTTAAATGGTATTTCTGCAAAAAAACAGGAGTGCTAGATCTAGGGACACTATACCTAAAACACTGGGCTATTGTCGTTAGGAGAAATCGGACGGGTATTTCCAGGTTTATGGTACTGTGGCGACCTCTACATTCGCCACAAGAACTAACACGAAGACTTAACTGCGAATGTCGCGATAAAACAAATAATTACAGGACTTCTCACGAGATGGCGCTGATCAATTTTTAAAACGCGCAAACAAAGTTTCTTCGAATCTGGGACACAAATAAAGCCCGTAACACACGTTCCGATTTGGCAGGACGCCGACCGTCGGCAGTTCGGCACCGACAATTGACAACATGTACTTAACCGGAAGTGTTACTTTTTATATATGCAATCGAAAGTACCTTGTACGTATATACTTCCATATTTTTTATTATTTTTTTATACCAAAATTATTTTTCTATGAATTTTTGAAAATACGACACAAACGTAGGTTTTATAATAGAAATATCTGTGCCTTATTCCCTGTCATTGTCAATCTGACGTAAAAGAATGACATTGACAGTCTGAGTTGCCAGATTTGGGAAATTTTACCCGGGAGTCGGGAAAATCTCTTTAAGCCCTCTCCCCATGAAAATGATAAATATCGTTTCCGATTTCACTGTTTTTTTTTTTCATTGTAAATGCCGACCAGAATGATTTTCGATGTCATAATGATTTGGTATTGCTTATTTCTTTTACCTGTTAACTATGTTTCTTATATTTTTATTTGTTTCTTTTACGTTCAGAAAATACGAAACCACGTCTTTTACCCCCGTATTCATAAAATTGACAATCGCTTATTTAACCTTTTTTAGTTATAATATGTTTTGTCTCTATCCCACGCTCTAATGTTTAACATTGAAAGAACGATTTTTACACCAAGATAACAATCATGGCATTGTTAGTAAAAACAGTCTTGATGCCATTGTTACATGTTTCATTCAAAACTGTCGAAACAGGGTCATAAGTTCATAACGCTATCGGAAAACCTCTATTTTCGTTTACCTTCTAAAGCACAAAATAATCGGTGCGTTGCTGTTGATAGAAAACTCGCTAAAGGTGCTTTTTATGTACCTACTATGCGAGGGTCACTTGAACGTAAGTACCTATAACTTTTTATATTAAATAATACAATATAAAAAGACATCGCAAATGTGTAGCACATTACTTTCCGTCGTTATGATTGTTTTATATGGTGAAAAACTTAATCGCATAGAACTATTTGATACCAAATTAACTTTTCTAAATGATATAATCTATAGTTAAAGAATTTTCCAAAAGACTGTTTACGCAATCCTAGAGATTTTCATAATCTACATGCGATCAATTAAATATCACCATTATTTATTTTGATCATACGACTTAAGGTTCAGTCTAGCCTGTAAATAATAAAAGACGTAGTTTAGTATTTTCTGAACGTAAAAGAAACAAATAAAAATATAAGAAACTTAGTTAACAGGTAAAAGAAATAAGCAAAACCAAATCATTATTATGTCAAACAACATTATGACCAGCATTTACAAAGAAATAAAAAACAGTGAAAACGTAAACGATATTTACCATTTACATTGGGAGAGGCCTACTCGAGGGTAAAATTTCCCAAATCTGGCAACTCAGACTGTCAATGTCATTCTTTTACGTCAGATTGACAATGACAGAGAGTAATTTTACATCAGATTGACAATGACAGGGAATAAGGCACAGATATTTCTATTATAAAACCTACGTTTGTGTCGTATTTTCAAAAATTCATACAAAAAATTCTGGTTTTAAAAAATTACAAAAAATATGGAAGTATATACATACTGTTGCCGGCTACACGCCGTGTGGTTCCCAGCAGAGTACGCCGTGTGGTTCCCAGCAAAGTAGAATAGGACCACTCCAAGTCATCCCGTGGATGTCGTAAAAAGCGACTAAGGAAAAACAAGCTAAACAAAGCTTATAAACATCATAGAGACCTCTCCAACACGTCTGGCCAGCGTGGAGAGTGTAGGCCAAATCCTCTGACTATTCAAGCTTATATATGGCTCTGGTAGTACAGAGAGGGTCGTGCTCCTGCAGTGGAGACTAAAAAGACCTGATGATGATGATGATGATGATATACATACAAGATACTTTCGATTGCCTATATAAAAAGTACCACTTCCGGTTAAGTATATGTTGTCAAATATATAAAAAGTACCAATTCCGGTGAAGTATATGTTGTCAATTGACAACATGTACTTTACCGGAAGTGGTACTTTTTATATATGCAATCGAAAGTACCTTTAATGTATATACTTCCATATTTTTTATAATTTTTTTAAACCAGTATTTAATTAATTATGAATTTTTGAAAAAAGGTCGCAAACGTAGGATTTATATGCAAATGTCTGTGCCTTATTCCCTGTCATTGTCAATCTGACGTAAAATAAAGACATTGAAAGAACTTCGACAGTCTGAGTTGCTAGATAGGGAAATTTTTCCCGGGTGTCTGGAAATTTTCTAAAGGCCTTGCCTCTCTCAATGTGAATGATAAATATTGTATATCCGTTTTCACTGTTTTTTTTTTCAATGTAAATGCCAGCCAGTGTGTTTTTCGGTGTAATAATGATGGATTTGCTTATTTCTTTTAGCTGCCAACTATGTTCCTTAATATTAGGAATGTAGTTAACAAGTAAAAGAAATAAGCGAAACCAAATAATAATAACATCAAAAACATTCTGGCCGGTTATAAATTTGAAAAAAAAACAGTGAAAACGACGATATTTATCATTCACATTGGGAGAGGCCTTTAGAAAATTTCCAGACTCCCGGGTAAAATTCTGTCAATGTCATTATTTTACATCAGATTGACAATGACAGGGAATAAGGCACAGATATTTGTTTATTAAGTCCTACGTTTGCGAACTTTTTTAAAAATTCATAAAAAAATACTGGTTTAAATAAAATTTGAAAAAATATGGATGTTATACATACAAGGTACTTTCGATTGCTTAAATAAGAAGGGTATAGTACATGTTGTCAATTCGGACCGTGTGTAGAGCAGTCGGGCCAACATAATTATTATTAATACCGGTCGGGAGTGGTTGGCTCTCCGACGCGGTCGGCTTCCTACCATCTGCCAAATCGGTGCGTGTGGAAGGATGTTCCGACGGTCTGTCCGACAAAGTGTTCTATAGCCGATTTTTAGCCACATCGTGAACGACATTTTTTTTCATTTGGTAGCTTAATTCTATAACCAACATTTTTACCTACTTATTATAACTAAAATTAAATACTTTATCTATTTTAAAACTAAACTTTTCATATCCATTTACAACGTAACCCTTTAAAATATAGCGAATTCTGTAAGAGGCGACATAGACAGACAATCAGATAGAGTGTTGCCAACTAACTTATCAACTTTATAGCTAGATCTGACTATTTTCCCATGTCAGGCAGAAACAATCTAATAGCGTTGTAGTGAAATCCTTTAGCCATTATTAATTTTTGTCATAAATAACTTACAACGTTATTATATGCATTTCATAGTTATTCAGTTTTAATACACAATGAACCATTAATATTTGCGTGTATTTACTATACCTCCATTAGTTCATTAGATCCTCCCCAGAGTAGGGATAAGTTAGATTGTAGATACTATTTTGTACCATTGGCAACACTGATCGGGTGCTCGTAGGACTATATCGGTCAGAACGTGTGTAGGCTTGCAGGATGGTTGGTTTCCGACGGTAGGTAGTTTGTCGGCTCCTGCCAAATCGGACCGTGTGTTACGGGTTTAAGACCTCTGACTAAACTCAGTCGAGGCCGTACGGTTATAAGGGCGCACACCTTGCCCAGCGGGAAGATCTTCCCTTTGTGGCGGTCGAGCATACCACCTCGCTCCCGCTACAATACTCTGTGGTTATAATTTATTTTCAACCGACTTAAAAAATAAATATTATATAGGCATTATTAATAATGCACGGGCATTATGTATAATGTCTAGCTCTATCGGGCTAAGTGATTAATAACAATTATTTATCACATTGCATGGTCATTATATTGCTACGTAACAATTGGGCAATTTGATAATAAAGCTAAATTTGATGGGGTGCGGGTTGGGAAGCATGTATATGTAGAGATGAGCGGCGGATAAATATCCAATTTAAGTAAATACTCAAAATGGATAAATATCCGTGAACAACCGGTTTTATACTGAGTTTTTATGACAATCCATTGTTGATAGGATAGGATAGCATAGAATAGGTTAGAGTAGGATAGGGTAGATTAGGGTAAGGTAGTATGGGATGGGGTGGGATGGGATGGTATGGAATGAGATGGGCAGGATAGGATAGGGTAGGGTAGGAGAGAATATAGGATGGTATGGGATGGGATGGGCTGGGCTGGGCTAGGCTGGGATGGGATAGGACAAGATAGGATAGGATAAGATCCACCCGAATAGTTCCCGTCTAATCGCGATTGGGTTAATAGCCACGGTGTTTCCACCCGCGGTGAAGAGGAACCGGGCGGAAGGCACTGGGCTACCCACCTCGCGTCTGACGTAGAGAAAGATAACCTCCACAGATCTTTGTTCAAAAACTGTGACAACCTCTTTTAAAACTATCCGGAGGGAGGCCATGGGAGAGGAGTGCAGTTGCTTATATCTCCAAAACGATGCGTCGTATGAAATTTTATTGTACCACATAATGAAACCTGATGAAATTCTCCACTTCTTTGCCTTTCACACTTTTTATCTATCTCCAATCGTTGCATTGCTGCTATGAGCTCCGGTAAAAGGAACGATTTTCACAAATGTGTCTAATTCTCTCGTTTGTTATTTTTTGCTTACAACTCAGAAACCACCAGTGGATTCGTGAAGAATTTTTGCCAAGGGCTCCATCGAATCGACGAAAAACAATACACCATTATTTCGTTGATAAACATGAATATCTTCGCCAAATGGCAAAATGAATGAGGGAAGGCTTTAAAGGACTCATATTCAGCCGTAAAACAAAAAAACAATATAGCCAAGGCGGTTATAGACAGCTTACAACAGAGCGTTTTTCAAGTCTTGAATTCCAATCTAGGAAGACAGTGTTCCTAATTTGGGTATTTTTGTAACTCTTCTTTACTTTTGTCAGAGTTTGTACAACTGCGTGCCATATCAAACGTCTTCAAGTTTTTGTTTATTTTAAGTATGGTTGTCATTTATTTAGTTTCAATATATTAAAAGACAGACTCGCGAGCTACAGCTCACAGTGCCAGAGTTCTTTAGCCCATTATCATCACCATCATCATCATTTCAGCCGCAAGAAGTCCACGGCTGGACATAGGCCTCCCCCAAGAATTTCCAATACGACCGGTTGGAAGCGGCCTACATCCAGCGCCTTCCTGCGACCCTTAGGTCGTCCGACCACCTGCCGTAACTCGGATGACAGATGTCGATGCCTATCAATCTAGAATTTACAATTACAATGCGGGTTATGCTTGCTCGAACTTTTTATTTGAAATACAAACACCGCATTGTGACAGCAAATCCTAGATTGATAGGCATCGGCACCTGTCATCCGAGTTAGTAAATAGGCCGGCTGGTCGGTGGGTGTCCAACGCTGCGCTTACCGGTACGTGGTCGCCATTCAAGAACCTTTCTGCCCCATCGGCCATCGGTTCTTCGCGCTATGTACCCTTTAGCCCATTATCATATCTCCTATTTATTTTTCTTACCCAGTCATTGTCTTGTTTCTATTCCAATAATTATCAGTAATAAGTATGAGTTATTTAGTTAATGCTGAAATTCGTTCGGCGTAGCATTGCTACGAAATGGCTACGAGCTACGACTATTGGCTTGTATACACTTTAAGTAGTGCAAGTGCGAAGTTCATACCTACATTTCTTTTTATACTTACAACTAAGTTGGCAAACATACGGCCCACCTGTAGGAAAGCGGTTACCGTAGCCTATGAACGTCTGCAACACCAGGGGTGTCACTTGTGCGTTGCCGACCCTAAAGAAATCTTTTGACGCCCTTTTTGAAGAATCCCATACTGTAGTCTCTTGAAAAACCATAGCAGCGAGTTCATTCCATAACTTTAGTGTACGTGGAAGAAAGTTCCTTTCAAAAAGTTCTGTACGTGACCATTTAGAATTTAAGGTATGAGGATGAACCCCCTGTCGATGGCGATGTCGATGGATTTCCTACTAAACGTTTAGTAGCAAATGTATGTACTTCGCACTTGCACTAATCAAATGTACCTATACCAACCATTAGTCACAGAAACTATGTGAAACAGAGCTTTTCATCGATTTGCATTTTTCGTATGTTCGCATTACTGCAAGCTACGGCTTATGCGTCCTATGAAGTTCTTAGGTATATAGATTAGATTACTGATAATCTATCATTTTCATTCTTTAGTTGATTATTTCTACCGTATTTGTTATTAAGGGGTGACTCATTTAAATGGTCGTAATTTAAGGTTAAAACAAAAATGAAAAGCATTTTCAACTATATTTTATTATAAAATGACAAAGAATAAATCTAGAGTTCAATAGGGTAGTCACTTAGATGTTAATATTGTGTATATAGTAATTCATAGCTGCTTATGTAGTTAGTGTGCCCGGTCACTGACAATCAGAGATTTTGGGTTTTGATACTGCGTTAAGGAAATATATGTATTTATACAGGTATGTTGGCTTTGAAAATAAATATTAACAGTAAACGATTACGCAAATAGCACGAGAGAATATTAGGAATTTTCCCAGATAATAATCTGGGAAATTTATAGCAGTGTTCATTTTGCGGGTTACAATAAATGCTTCTTTAGGAATAATCATCGATAAACGGTTAGAAATACCAATATTCAAAACGATATGATATGTTCGCCAAATTAATCATTGATATTGTCCACGCAGTCAAAATCCAAACCTTTGCTGACAAACCGTTGGCATTCACAAAATTAAATTTACAATCGCCAAAATACACTTTCTCTTGAATACGCTTGTTAAAGCTCTCAACGTTTCATTTGTGAATGTTCTAGAGTTAGATAAGACGAAAGGAAAATATCAAGATCCCTGTTATAATGTCCCAAAAATTGGTCTTTGGCATATTGATTCAATAATACTAAAATATTGACATGTTAAATCATGTTAGCAATTCACGCTACATAGCAACAAAGTTGATGTGCTTTACAAGGAAATGAGATAACTCTTCGTCACTCGAACGATTGTTTAAAACTATTTAACTATTTTAACTTTACACACAACCCTTTAATTTGCACACCTTTATTTATTTTTTAAGTGAACAACTAAACTGTCTTACATTTGAAGGAACAAATAAGGAGGGTAGTTTCCAATAATACTCCCTAGGAAGATTTACCTCGACATTAGGTGATATTCTAGAGCGACTACGAAATTAAGATAGGATATTAACTAGTTGTCTTAAAGTAATGATTATGTTAATCTTTACTATAGATACTAATCATTTAATTTGTAATTAACATAGTTGTGTATAATATTTACATCCACAGATTCAGTTAACATGAGAATAACTGCCGTTTTGTAGGCATATTATAGCATCTGGTAGATGTAAATTGTAATGATATATAATTTTTGATACCTGTTATACTGTGAATAGGTTTGCGGTAAATTTTACTATAATTGGTAATACGATTGATTTTGAGCCTATCAATTGGCAGTTAGACATAAATTCTTTCGCTAATTCAACGACCGGAACGGTTCAGTTCTTTCCTCGCTGTAGGAATAAGGGACGTGGCACGGACATCAAATAACCACCCCGACTTTTCGAGGCAGCCACAATATTTATTCACATTATACCCTGTGCGAAATATATTCCATTTGATAATATTATATAAAACATATCATTTGCAATATTTAAGTCCCTTACTCCCTTTACAATTCAACTAAATAACAATTACAATTCCCCTAAAATCTTGCTTGACTTAGACTTGAAACCAACAGAAGACTTTCAAAGGAGCCCGAAGCGCAGTTTAGACAATAGGTATGTTTTGTAAATTATACTTGAGTGTAGATTCACGTCAAGATAGTTAAGATCTATAAGTACGAATATGTCTAGAATACCAATTGTGTACTAACGTACATCTTTTCATTATATTGATCCCCTTTAAATTTATAAGTTTTATTTACAAATACATAGTTTTAATCTCTTCAAATATTTCAAAACGTTTGGATTACCTAAATCAAAAAAGTGTAGGTGACTCATTTACATATAATTTTGATACAGTTATCATTAAAATTATAAATATGAAGTGAATACGTAGGTATATACTAAGTATTATAATCTTGTATCTACGCACCGCTGTCGTACTTTAGACAATTGGTATCAAGTTGGTTAGAAAACAAAGGAATGGAGGTAGAATGGAAAAGGAGGAAAATAAAGAACAAAAAGTTATTAATGATAATAATAGTTTAATTATGAAATTAAAAATAAGAATGAAATTAACCACACAAAAGACTTAACATTAAAATAAGAAAATAGAAATGACATCTCAAACAACATTGAAATAATGAAATAGCAGTGGCCATAACGATAAAAAAAGAAGGGCATTAACGGGTTTAGGAATTAAAGTTACATGCGCCTTAGCCAAATTTATTTACTGATATGTTGGCTTTTATTCACATTGTTATGCAATATTAAATATGTATCAAGTACAGCTTAATATAAGAGATATATATAAAGCGCAATAAAATAAGCTTATTTAGGATGATATGCACTCTGCACAGATATGTTGAGCGAAACGCAAGAGCCGAGTGCACTCGGCCGAGTACGAGCATTAGTACGAGCGCAGTGTCGCATCTCTCAGACTGATATGAAGACATTCAAAACAACTTCCACTCTTTTCCTCAACGCATAACTTTAACTAACAAATTGAAACAATGTTCACTTACAATGAATAAAATTGCATATATTGCGCTTAATAAAACTCTCAAATATAATTTAACTGTAACATTTTCATCAACTTTTCAATAAATGTTAAGATTACCTCAATTACCTTTTACCTAAAATAATGTGTATTGACTTTAAATTTGGCATCTCGTCCTAAACACTGATCTATTTATTATTTTTAATAATATTACGATTATTATCTAAATATTTAAAATACTTCTCTAAACACATAAATCCCTATAATTATCTATTAGTCAATACCAATGTTACTGAGAAATGTTTAGGCCTGAAAACGCTACACACATTTACTAATTGCCTACGATTGAGCAGAAGCAACTGATCAGCGGGACTATACAAGAGCAAAACGTCGTTTGGAGAAACGAAACGGGATGTGTGTAGCGTTCTACGCGGAATACAGTGGATATGTAATCTCCTTTTCGTGATTTTGTTTTAATTAAATACATAATAATATTTTAAAATTACAAATGCGATACCGCCGATCTCTCCTCAACAGTCCTCCTCCAGTCGCATACCACTTCACATATTTCAAAACACAGGCACAGAATCCTGCACCCTATTAGAAAAACATTTTCAAAAACGTGCAAAATATCACCACACCCTGGTCACCTAACATTATCTAAACCAAATATCTACTTTTATGTCCTTATCGTATGTAGGTACTGATTAATACAATTTGTATGATAATTTTTCTATTAAACTTACATAGTACAATGACAATCTAATGTTTCAGTTTTATCAACTTACTAAGCTCTATTTTTATTTATTATTTACGGTACGTGATGCATGTATAATATACATTTAAAATAGTGTAAATATGTGATTTTATAATGACTTCAAATTGCTATACTTAATTAAATGAATTAAAATTTTCGACTATCAGTATCCTGTCTATGGGATATGTTGAGACGAACTGATGAACGAAAATCCTGAGCATTTTGGCCGTTTCGTGGACAACTTGGCCATTACAAAGTTTGTGCCACATTATGCGTTAAAACGTCCTATCCGTCATTGAAACCACTCTGTAAATCTATAATTCACTTCCTTCTAACCTAATTCATTACCGACCGTGGCATTGTCAAGATATGTAATGCTTTCGACTTAACATTTGTGACTTACATTGTATAATTAGTAACCATTCGACAATAATTTCTCTGGTGCTCATTGCCGACATCGCGAATGGAGCTTGTTTTCTTAACTCGTCATAATTCAGGTATCTGTTTCACGCATTCTTTGCCTAATCACATAAACTGGACGTGTAACTGAACACTTAAAACTGGTCCTAACAGTTAGAGCATAGGTTTTATATTTGAGTATCACTCTAATTACCAAATTCATAATAAATAACATTTTTTACAAAGCTTTCCTACCAGAGTTCAGACGAATCGAGACGAATTACAAGTTTTTCGTAACGTAAAATCACTTATCCACAAACTTAATCTCTTTCGCATTGGACTAGACGCATTTTAATTAATTTAAGAAGGCAAAGATGTGTGAAAACCAATTGAGAACTTAGCAAAGTCCAAGAAGCGTGAAAAGCTTTAGTCATCGAAGTCGGAGGGTGTCTATATACAAAATGAAGTGTGGAGGGGAGAGTTATTTAACTAAAATACTGTTGTTTCAATGTAGTTATTGTGACCTAGTGTAAATACTGCTGTATGTCAGAGCAGATCAGATCTCGCTAATACTTCGAGTGCCGCAGCTCCGCGCGCCAGTGCGGCCGCGCCTTAGTACAATATACTGAAAATTATTCTAAAAAATACGTCATCGCGGCGCGACCGCAATGCGCCCCTGCGAGTCCCGACAAAATAAATAATTACTCTATAATTAACTGCTTAGTGAATGTATGCACGAGCATTTATAATATGTTGTAGCTACCATTAATATAAATTAACATCAAAATAAATGCATCATGTCACTATTATGTCACCGACAGTAACGTTTAAACAGTGATATATAAATCTAGATGCTTAGCAATAAGAGTTGTGATTACACTAACTAATCGAAGAACTACAGAAACGAAAACAGTTGATATTCTCCTAAACAACGAAACAAGTATGGAAGCATCGTAGAGATAGTACTCGTAGTATAGGCACCGGCGGACCGGCCGTAGAAGACGTCTAAAATATATTATTACAAATTATCACTAAAACTAATATTGCACACACATACACATTTCTAAACGTAACATTCCAGCAATAATAAAATAAGAAAAATGTGTATGCGTACAAAACTATATAATCATCATACTTATTAAAGAAATGCAATAATAGTAAATTGTGCATATTAAAATAGAGAATAAAATATATTTATAAAATATAATTTTAGACTTATAACTGCAAATTATATGTGACAAAGAAATATTTTTTAACAATCTGATAATATGGATATTTATTTTAAAAAATGTATGGTGGTATTACACAGCCAGCCATACATCTGCAAAACTAACCGAGGCAATGTTTTACATTGCGATCAGAACATTCACCAAAGTTGCCAAATGTAAATAAATCTAGCGCAATCTAATTGCTGAATATAAACTGTTCTGATAATAGAATTCAACCATGAAATCATAATACAGTGAATTCACTGGGATTTATAAAAAAATAAATTATTATAATGAAATGGAATGAATATCACACATACAAGAAACCCTCTCTGTTGTAAGTATAGATAGGTACGTTTAGTCGAGTGTAAAAATATAAGGTGAAGCTTAGCTGCCTCAATGACGACGATACCTTAGATTAGATGTACAGTAACAGTAAAACGTACGTATTTATTAAGAAAATAGAGTAGCACTTAATTTCTAGTGATCCGAGTAAGCGTAATACAGATTATATTTTACTTTTCAGTCGAGTGAAATTCTCGATTGTGAGAGGTACGTTGTCGCCAGCCAGTGATGGTGACTGGGTCGAGCCCCTGCCGTGTGCCCCGTATTAAAAATAACGCTTTAGAGTAGAGTGATAAGAGGCACGTGTGTGGGCAGAGGCCCGCAATACTGGCAATAGTGTGTGATATTCCGAAGGCTGCTGGTCCGTTTAGATGCTCGACTTGGAGAAGGACACTCTGAGGTGGTTGGACTCCGACAGCTGGTAGTTGTGCATCTTGATGAGTGCCGCCACCGCATCGTCAATGGACGGCAGTTGCACGAGCGCCATCTTGCGGTCCTTCCTGAAATTTTAAGAAATATATTAATTTAATGATTTGCTCAAATAGCAGGTAACATTTTAAATTAACATTATGTTAAAAGGCAAATTATATTTAAAAAATGAAGTCAGCTACAGGCCGACATGTTGAACATGCCTTCATACGTGAGTGACCCGTATTTTATATATATATATATAATGTTATAATCTCACGTTAGTTTTAATAAAAAAATATATTTAAAAAATGTTTAATTTTATATAATATGTAGTAGTAACCTAATAATTCATTATACACCTCTTTAAAAAAAACATTGCTCATGTTTATGACAATACTTGAGAATTGCGTCATTCAATAATAATAAATTTTAGGAAGAAAAAAATAAGATTATCAATAGTTTGACAAAACTTACGGGAAGAACTTGAAAGCCTTGATCGTGAATCCCCGTTTGGTGAACGCATCCTTAATGTCGTCTTCTGAGACCGTTGCTCTGAAACAAAGTACAGTTTACGTGAGTCCATCTGCACATTCGGGAACGTAATGGAGTCAATATGTACAGTCGTGAACGCGAAGGCGGCTAGGATTGAGCTGTAACTCACGGAATGTTCGAAAGATGTAACGTCGCGCTGGGCGGGTAGATATTCTGGTAGTTTTTGCTGCCAGGCTTCTTGAATCTGTGCAGAGGGCTCTGCGAGTAGTCCCTGGAAATATTACAAAGAAAATTGTTTGTAGAGGGAAATTTTAAAAATTGATTAAATTAGGAAAGAAAGCAGTTTTCCGTCCCTTTCGAAGTGTTACTGCCGTACTCGTTGGCTAAACTCTCACAAATAAAAAAACTTTAATGTAATAACTTTATGACACTTTCGCCGTCGACTGTTAACACCTCATGACACATTTATGTGGATCCTTTGGTATTAAACCCATCCAATGTAGAAAGTGAAACAAAATATTGTGAAAAAGGGAAAGAATGAGGAAATCGGGGGAAAAGGGGGAGAAAGAGGAAGAAATGAATCATGAAGATAACAAAAGCTAACCTGGTAAGGCCAGCATCGGGCTGCCCCTCCTTGGGCAGCTGCACGGTCTGGTGCTTGCTCAGCATCACGCGCATCGCCTTACCGAACACGCGCAGCTTGTCCATGTGGGTCATCGCTGCAACCAAAATCAACCATAATTTCAGCAAATGATTTAAAGAGGTAAGGCCAATACCTAGACTTATTTAAAACTTTTAGATTGCATAAGTTTGAGCGATTTTTTTTTATTGTACCTTTCATACATCAATTTAAACAAAACAGACGTTTCATTTGGAACCATAAACAAACACAACATTAGGTTGGGAATGAGTACCTTTCATACATCAATTTAAACAAAACAGACGTTTCATTTGGAACCATAAACAAACACAACATTAGGTTGGGAATGAAGATAACGCACCTAGGTGAGCTTGGTGCGGCTCCGCCATCTGAATGAGAGCCGAGTCCTTCTTGTTGTAGAGGATCTTCACCCGTTGCACATCGCCGTACACGCCTAAACACAAAAAGGTCTTATAAACCGAACAACGTATGTGTTCATTTGTTCGTTACATACTATTCTGCCCGACCGAGCGGGCTCAATGGACATTGAATCGAGATTGACTGCCGTTTCACTGAACATTGCTGGTTATTCGCGTGCTTTGTTTTTGAATACACATCCCGAGCTTCCAATGAAATTTAACGCGATTCAATCATTGATAAATAAATCTAAATCCAATGTCGTTTTGCGCTGTAAATGTAACCCTTTTTACGGCTGGCTGTCCCAAATGTGTTCACAATTTTTGGTAACAAATTATTTCTGAATATTACAATTTTCAATTAACAGTTAACTTGGAAACACAATCGAGAAGCCTCACAATGTTGCCTAAGAAAAGAAAATACCTAAGAGAGAACTAAACTAAACGACTACTGTTAAAACGCGATTGCGACAATAATACACATAATATTTTAGTAAAACTTGTAATAAATAATAATGTCGTGTAACAAGACAGTCGGAAATAATACAGGAAGGAAACAAAACAAGCTCTAATTTGGTCACGTTAAGCTTTCGATTATTGCCGTAGCGGCTGACAGCGCGCCGCCGTAGAAGCTGCGGCTCTATCAAGCGTTACTAGAGAAGTAGCGATGTATTGTGGTCACTCTGTATTATGTACTTGTCAATTTGTTGCAGAGATAACTCGCATACACTATACGGAGGTGTTTCTCTATTAAGAAATGTAAATAAATAATAAGTCTCTAAAAAACATTTGACAAAATGCAAACAATATCTGCTTATAAGTAACAGTTGGACAGTCGGAAAATAAAATAATAATGAAACAAAGACAACACTGGGTAGACAGTAGATTAACTAACTTAGCTACATCTAGGCGTCTGAAACACAAATTGTCAAGTTAATAAAGCGTTTAGATTTGATAGTGTTATCAAGCGAAGCTTCGACACAACGGATGCGGTTATCAGTACAGAAGTCGAGAATGTTAGGTGACAATTTGTCTTCCAGGCGACAGGGCTCAGGAGTAATATTAATGTTTTAATATAAAATACGGAATGTATGTGCACACGTACCGAAAAGGGTAAAGAGAGCGTCAGGCGTGACCATCTAAAACAATAGGAAAGAGAAAGAGACAGTATTATAAATAGTCGTAAAAGATATCTGACATCATATCTATAAATAAATTAGCAACTTATTTTAAGGAGTTTAAGAATATATACGTGTAATAGCCTGTAACGCCGTTTAAATTAGTGTATGCATTAGTGGTAGGTATGTTCGTTGATGTGAGCCCAAAGTGGCGTGGCCAAGGAGAATCAGACGTTACCGGCTATTGTGTTAGTTTAATGAATACATTTGCCAAAAGACAAACTTTTTTGTCATTTTTAACAACTTTTTTTTTAAGATAATAATTTTATTAGTTTTTTAAATGTCTGTATTCATTCTGTACGAGGCTTTTATCTTAGAAAAATACATAATTCGTTTCGAATATGAGTAACGTCAATCTTAATTTCACCTTAACATGTATAGGTGTTCAGAAAATGGAGGGTGGGTATAACGTAAGTGAAATTCGTAACTGCTGGTAACAAGTAAACACAGTGATATTATTTTGGAGAATGTGAGTGTATACCAACCTCTTCATTCAAATTGGAGACCAGAAGCACCGTAGCAAGGGGCAGCGGGGGAGCGGCGAGGGCGCGCAGTGCGGGCGATGCTGGAGTCAGGGTGAGAGCCCCGAAGGCCGGCAGCCCCACGCCGCCGACGCCAACGCCGTACGGGGAGGCCAGGCCAGAGCCGAGGCCGAGGAACTGAGGCGCCAGCACTCCACCGCCTATTTGGAAAATATAAAGTTAAGGTTCCTAGGCGTTATAAATGTCGATGGCAGCTGAGTAGCCTAATTAAATTTCAATGTTTTTTTGTCCACTTAGTACTGTACGTACACAATTGAAAAGCAAACGTAACAAAAGTTATGAATAATTTCAATAAGTCGGGACTTCTTTGCGTAGTGATTTATTAAGTAGCCAATCTTCTTCGCTCCATTTCCACCTGGCTTCATAACTTATCGTCTAATTTGAAAAAATACGCCGTTATATTGAACAAACAACGATATCAAATTCGCAGTGTCGGAATGATCCTCACACATTACAACCCTCTGCGGTGCGATGCGGATTTATGAGAAGTTATTAGTCACTGAGGGAATATTTAACATTGAATTATGAATAATAAACAAGAAAAGGGCTACCGTGAAACAGAAAATGTACCTAATTTGAAATGTGCGAGTTTGTGCTGAAGATTGTTTATTTCAAAGTAAACTACGCACATAAATTGCAAAATACGTACGTAATAATACGGTGTAAAAGAAAATAAACAAAAGTAGCATAACCAGGATGAGATAATAGGAACTGAGCTGGAAACTTCAACTACTTTAAAGCTTGGTTGGTTACTCCCTCTATAAAAATAAATGTCGTTGAAAAACGTGCAAGCAAGAGAACAGTTGGAATCTCCAAGTTGCTTCGGATGCAGGGCGTGCTCTTCGAAGGTAACCGAGGGACTACGATACAGGACTTGATATAGTGGGTAATATAGAGCGTATATACACACCCAAGAGGTGTCGAAGACACAATGTACGCGGAAGAGCGAGCAAGCTAGGCGTTCATATCTTAAGTTCTCATTATGCTTACATATCGTCCCTCGAGCCTCTCGGGCGATATACGCTGTACACACGTTACCTATACCAAGTCCCTAAGACACAGATGTGAGCGAGTCGAGAGCGGTGTTCGAAGCGTCCAGGTGCTCAGAGTAGTGGAGGACTAACTCATCCTGGATGCGAGGGCCAAGGCGAGGCGTGCCCGCAGTGGCATCAACTCACTGGTCAACAGTTGATGGGCGTCGCTGTCGCCGGACGGCAGGGTCGGGTTGGTGTAGTCGCGCGACTTGTCGTTGTTGTATTTCACGTTAAGACAGGTCATCTTTGAGTAGTCAATGCGGAGCGTACAGCAACCGTTGTAGATGTTCTGTCCATCCAATGCCTGCGGACAAGGACAAAAAGGTTTAAGTAAATTCAAATAACAACACCCTGATCTTATGTAAGTACCTAGTTGCAGTATGTAACTCCTAGTAACAGATATCTTTTGAAAACTTTGCTTAAAAAAAATATTCTTACGTAAAGTAGTTACTACGAAATAAGCTAAGTAGCTGCGGAAAAGAAAAAACGCGTAATGGGCGTGTCAAAATCGTTAGGTCGGGGCACACAGCTATTTGTTTGTGCGCGTCGCCTGCGGGCGGCTGATAACGCCGCATCGCGATAGAAAAGAGAATTAATTAAAATGCAACAGCACTCAACCCATTCTGCAAGCTTTATGCTCTTAACTCGCCGACACAACATACAATATTTTTATAATGAATGCAGGCTAACACGTTTGAGCTACCAAAGAAAGTAATAAGCAAGAATGTTGTGAATTATTGACCACGATTTAATATATCTACATCAACTTAGTTGACAGACACTAATAGAATTACTCGGTGCTTTTATGCAGCGTTCCTTTTGATATCTCTTTCCCATTGACAAAACAAAAACGAAGACAAGCAGCAACCGGTGATTAATATCTTATTCTTGGGCGAAATTTCAAAGGGTTCAATATTGGAATCTTCGTTTCGCCGGGACCGTCAACTTCCGTCGCCCGCGGCCAGCCCTCTAAATCGAAATTATTAATTCAACTAATTAACAACAGTGTTTTCCTGTGTTTATCAAGTATTTTCTAAGAATCTTCGGGCTTATAGAATAATGTTTAATATTCATTTAGAGGTACAAAGGGAACAAAAGCTGAGAAGTAGCATTTTATGTAGGAAAATTACAAAGTATACGGCGTAGTACTTAAATATGAAAAAGGGAAGTATTTTTCCAGAGATAAAAATTAAAAGGGCCGAATTATTTAATTCCTGGGAAGTAAATTGGAGTTCGTTTGTAACCGTCATCTGTCAAATGAATTATGACGTCTTACGGCGGCAACCATTAGCCGAGTAAATTATTTTGGATTTTTAATGGGTTCCATGAAATAATACGAGATAATATGTACTTACTCGTTGTAAGTACATATTATCTCGTCGCAAAGGACACAATCATGTCTGTAAATATTTCTTTTATCAAAATTTTCTACTTCCGTGCTGGGAGTAAAGGAAACACGGAATGTACCAACTGCTTCTCTTCCCACGCAGACCGTAAAATCCGATCGAGGGAATGGGCGAAAATCTAAGGAATCATGGTAATAGGCGATGCGGCTAGCAACCCATCACTATTTTGATCCCGTTTTCAATCTACACGCCCACCACTATGCTAAACGTGGTTTTAGGTCTTTAGACCTGAGCCCTGTCTACCCCGCAAGGGAAAATGACGTGTTTTTATGTATGTAAAAAATATTCGTGAAAAGAATAGAGCAGCTACGGGGTGAAGATTCAATTTTTGTTTGTACAAAAAAGATCTTTTTTGTCACTACGAGGTTTTTGTCCCTGTACAAAAGTAATTATTGTTCGTGTAACTATTGATCCTTCCTCCTCCCAATTAATTTCTTATAGTGAAAAAACTAAAAAGGTTCGCAAATATATGAGTGTGAATGGGCGGTGGTTAGCAAATAGCTCTTTTACAATCCAATAAAAATATCAGAGACGCAACCAAGACGCAAAAGTTCGATGTCGGAACGTTGGATATTGGCTGTAGATTTAATAAATTTCTGTTCTATATGCAAATGCGACCCCCTGATGTGTAGACGTGAATAGATTGGCTCGTTTAAAGCTCAACTTATATGGAAATGCGAAAGGCACGTAAGAAAACGTGGAAGAAGATCGGTTCGATCCGTAATTAGTTTTGTAGACCCTCGCGGCTTCAATTCGATTTGGCGATGAATGCCGAAATGCCGAATGCACGCGAGGAGCGTGAGCGACTCTAACGAGTAATTAATTTACAATTCTAATGTCTTCCCCTTAACGCATACATAAATTGTTAAGTACGTTTAAGACAAATTAAACTGTTATGTTTTATTCCATTTTCCGTGTTTTGATAATAGGCCATGTAGGTGTAAATTTACCGTCGTCATGAATGTAGAGGTACTAGCTACCTACAACTTGATGGGTTGTTTCGTCGGAAAAAAAAATATTCTCCGACTTAACTTTCTTGATTCCGCACATTAATATTGTCAATTTTCCTATTATTAATTTTTAAATATTATGAAATTAAATCTTAATTATTTGGTACAATTTTTCTAAGGGACTAATTATGGGAATTCAAAAATATTTAACATTATTAGAAAATTGTTCAGACGGCCAGCCAATTGGCAATTGTATGGAGTGAAAGACAGGAAAGTTTCAAGTTCCCAGCATTAGTCCCATAAGAACAAATGATGCTATATTAATTGGTACATATTCTAAGTTGGTACTTTCCGGTGAACACCATCGTTCGACTTAGTACATACCTAGTGTCTCGATGATGACAAATAAACTTAATGCTATACTTTTATAACCTTACTTATTTGTAAAGTAGATACAAATCTGTTAGGCGATCACAATCTTATTATCCGACGTTTTATTCGCAATTAAATCTATGAGGATATCTTTCCCGCTTAACGTTTGTCGTGGTCTCGCCAAAGAAAGGAAAGAAAAAATGTAAGAGGGCAAAGAAGGATTTTGAATTGCAGATTAATTTCTTTACTTTTTATAAGCTTTTTCGGAGGCACTTTTAAATTTAAGCCGGTCGTTACTTTCGGACGGCCTATTTTAATCTTCGAAATCGAGTATTGTTGTACTAAATCTTGAATGTATTAGGGTTAGTGATTAAAATAAATTTCGTAAAATATTTTAATCAGAATTAAGGCTTTTCATGTTGTATCGAGAGCGGGTAACGAAATGAAAAGAGTGTTTTTGATTTACCTTTCGTCTTCCTATTATAAGCAGTTAAAGATAACGGGCTCATATACAAAAAAAAACTTACCTTGTTTTTTTGTAGGTAGCCCTATTTTAGATATTGATTTTTGTTTCCTGATATTCCTAAGCTTAGTTTCTGACTTTGTGATCTTTGACTTTCTCTATCACTAAAGGGACTGACGTCATAATGTCTCTATATCCGTATCAAACCAATTTATCCTATTCGCACGAGAGATCAGTTTACCGCAAGACAACATTGTTAATTCTATTGATAGTTCGTGTTACTTGGCAAAATCAAGTAAGTAACAGACCGCAGTCACGGCGATTAATGACTTTGTGCTAATTAATCCGCGATCTTACCGGATAGAGTTAGAACTATAAACATTCGTTACAAGCCTGACAACAAAACAGCCGTTATTTATTAACGCTACCTTGAAATACTTTATTTTAATTTTTATTTTATCCACCATTTGTGTGTGCTGCGATGCGCTAAGTGCATTTTATTCCATGCATATGTGGGAGAAAACGTCTAAAGACTGTCTGACATTTTTTATCAGATTACGCCAGCCACCTTAGTAAAGTAGCATTTGGATTTTAGGGGCCTCACCCCTATACTTGATCCATGACGTAAAAAGATGCGGTACTAAAAACCTATAAGATTTTTTTTTATTCCTTCATAAGTAGTAAACTAAACGACATCACTTGATATAACTTGTAAACAGAAATACAATAAAATATAGAAGAGCAAAGAAAGTTCTAAAAATAACACGGCATTGTCGCCTCCCGAAAGTATCCACGAACAAATGGAGTGAAGTGACACGGTAACTTGTTAGCAATACTTTGTGACCAACTGCACGGAGCCGCTTTATTATGCTGGCCCTCCCTAGTATCAATATTCGCGGGAATTTTATTTTAATCTTACAGAACGGTTATTTGCGCCCACGGAGGGAGTCGTAATTGAGGTAAAAAAATATTAGGAGGAGTGACAAGGTGATAAAACGACAAACGTCACGCCCGATTTGATATTGCGATCTTTTACTGGAGGAGCGTCGGCTCAGAAATGGAATCTTTTGGAAACTTATTGACCTTATGACGAAATTGAACTTATGAAAGTTTACGAGCATTATTTTTATGTGAATGAAATTTGATCAAAAATTTAAAAAAAGCTCACTGTGTTTAGAAGGCGTTTTTTTGATCTTACGCGCAAAATGTGTTATTTATTTCTCGTCCTATGTTAATCGTCCGAGAGTAAGGAATAGGGCATGAAAACTGCATTATACTGTAATAGTTTCTGAGCGGAATCTGTACAAGCATTCATTACAACGGAGGGTTGGTATTGACGTTTCTATAAAATAAATATTATTATTTACAAAGAGACCGCGACGGGACAGGCCGTAGTCGTGGACGTAAGACGTAACAAGTGTCCTCCGTATCTCTTAATCACGTCGCCGGTAATTGTTTTATCTTTAGCTCGTTAGAACTCGTTTAAGCAAAGCCTTCTTAGTGAAGGATTAAGTGCGGTCCGCCTTAATCTACCCCCGCTGCTAATTCTGGCGGTTTTTCCACGGAGACCAGATAAACGTTTTTGTTGGGGTCCCGCGGCGTTTAATATTTATAAGTGCGCATCGCGGAGTGCTTCTGTTGCAAGGATTACGTCCGCGATGGAATGCATTCCGTTTTTGTCGGTGACGTAAGAGCGTCAGAAAACCGAAATAAAAACGAATGGAAACGCTCTACTTTTCACCTGGACAATTCAATGTTCTGTTTTTACGGTGAACTCGTCATAACTATCAATGAGAAATAGCGTTTCTTTTTTAAACTTTATGTGAAGTTGTTTGATGCATTTTTATTCGAACAAATTGTTAGTAATAAATCGCTGAAGTTAAGCGCGTCTAACTTGCCGGTTAAACGATTTTGTATTGAGCTGATAAATGTTAGCGCACTTATCCGCCGGCACACGCTGCATCGAAAACAAACGTTAAGAGCTTTTAACCACTTATTAATGAAAACACCAACAGACATTTTTAAATTGCTCTTCTTTTATCTACTAGATTTTTGAATGCGCCAAAAATATTGATAGTATCCATATTTAAATGGAATCACTTTAAAATAGCCGTAGTCAGTGCCTAGTGATGAACCAACGAAATATATCGAATGATTTTTCAATACCAAAATCAAATGATTAATTTTAATTTTTAACGATGTTTATGAAATCATACGAAGTTTATAAAAAAAAACCGGCCAAGTGCGTGTCGGGCCACGCGCAGTGTAGGGTTCCGTAGTTGCGAATGACAACTTTGAGCTCACACTGTTTACACTCGCACCTCACAGTTTAACGACCAAAAACATCTAACAATGAAAATTGTATGAAATTTTACATTTTCCAGTACATTTTATAAGTTGGTTGCCTATAACTTTTCAGTTTGCACTTAGTACTCGGCTCTGATAGTTTTCCTTTTAACTTCAGTATATATACTACTGCTGTAATTTTTACGTATCCATATATAACCGTTTAGCAGATAGAGGGGGAAAATAACCTCTAACAAAAATTTTCACTTTAAAACCAAATATCCCTACCAACCAACCAACCAAGGATCCCTAAATCGAAAAATGGTGTTCTCAACCTCATAATATTTTTAAAGACCTTTTCAACGATACCCCAGACCCCACACGATGGGTAAGTAGAGAAAAAAAAATTACTCCCCCACTTTACTTGTATGGGAGCTACCCTAAAAGAATTTTTTTTCAAGATTTTTTTCTACCACTTTTTTGCCATGATTAAAATACATATCCATACCAAATTACAGCTTTGTAGTAATTATAGTCTCTAAGTAAAACCGCGGACGGACGGACAGACAGACAGACATGGCGAAACTATAAGGATTCCTAGTTTACTACCGAACCCTAAAAAGCGTAAATATTTACCATACGGGGAACAATTAAGTGAACTTTAACTAGACTTCACAATTAGGTGTGTACACATTTGGCGGCGACGCGTCACCGAACAAACCTCGTTCGCTCTATTAGACAATGTAATTAATACTCGGGGTTACCCTTATTTAGGCGACGGCTAGTGGCGAGAATCGGTTGATAAAAGCTCCAAAACCTCGCCTTCTTTCCACCATAAAATTTCGGTTCACTTACAGGGCGATACTTGCAATCAAATGGGTATTTAATGTGCTATATTGTGACGTAATGAATAGTAAAGTCGACTTCTGTGGCAGGGAGAGCCTGAATCGGTATTGTCTAACAATATTATTGTTCGCGAAACATAATGGCATTGTTCCACGTGCTCGGAGCGTAGCGTAGTAAACGCGTGCGTTTACATATTTGACATTCGTCGTGAATTATGCACAAAAGTGGCTGGAAAACTTCGCACTCGGCTGATTGTGGGCTGCCGCCTGACTGTAAGCAAACTAGCCGCAGAACACTAACAAAACAACTGCTAAACAATGTTTGACACGTAACTAGGTGATGCAGTGCAGCTCAGGCGCTGTTGACACACGAGGAATCCAAACAGGAGAGGGCGATGGCACGTGCAATTTTAACGGGTCTTGGACTGTGCTTCGAGGCCCCGAGCTGCGCTGTTGTTGTCCAGCTTGAAATTTCTATGAAGTTTGAACTTCGCTTATTGTGCAAATGCAATGTATTCCCATCTGCTGTATCAAAGGCAAATTTCTACACAGAGACCCAAAGATGATTCCATAAACTTCAGCTATTGTTTCGCATATTTGCTGTATAGAATGGATTTCCGCAGTTCTATATTTTCACGGAAAATTTTAATATTTGTTGTATCGAAACCACATGTTTGTTTTGCGAAAACTGATAAAATAGGTACAGTTTTTCGAAAAACAAACAATGTTTCTAAAATATGAGTAAATTTCAATTGTGGAAAAATTTAAATAGGATATATTTATTTTGACCCGTTTGAATGATTTTGGACAATGATTGCAATAAGTTTCTCCGAAAATATTTTAGCCGTTTCCTATAATATAGTTAAACATTGGTTATAATAAACTTAAGCTTTGAGGAGTATTCGCTGACATATTCGTAGTGGCTCACGGGCACGGCAGACGTCCCATTTTTGACGGTTACATTGTTTGAATACGGCGCGCTGCGTTGACTCAAAGGCGGTTAGACGTCGCGGTGCAAAGTGCAATTTTAAAATGTAAACAAAGCCCGCACCTTGAGTCCATAAACGCTATCTCGGATTTCGCCTTATTGAACCTTCGCGACCGCGCGCAGCACGTACCACGATCTCGTTATTTACTTCGTTTATAAAAATTGTTTCAATGCAAATACCTCGTTTGTGAGTCGTTTGTTTTTTAAATAATTTGTCTACATCAGAGTTTTGCTGTCAAGTTTTAACCAGGTCACAGTGGTACGATGTAAACATTAAGATCTTTTGTGACTTATGTTCCACAATTAAATGACTATGGATTTGAGTTTAGGTTTTTTAACTAGTCGAACCGGAGGATGGTCGATGGTGGAGTTGGACATGCTTGATAGCAGACCCTGTGCCCCAAAGCAGCACACAGCTGAGGACGCAACCGGGATTACGTGCAAATTTAGAAATACAGTATATAGTCGGCGGCACACGCAGCACACCTCAGAATGTTAACACCTATGACAGCCAATCTCATTAATTGTTGTAACGGATGGTGGGCCGTGGCGGCATCAATACTGGCAATAATCAAGGGGCGGCGCTTGATAAACAATAGTAGTAAAAACGACATGACATCTGGAATATCGAGAGAATGACATCAATTAAAGAACATACGTCGGCGGCACACCTAGGAGTGTTAATATGACAATCAGTGTTGTCACTGATGGATCAGCACAGCATATCCATCAGTTAAGCTTAGATAGGTACTATTCATTAGACAAGATCACTTTTTGCTTCTTCACAGAGTTTTGTCTGGTTTCAATAAAAGTGAACGTTCTCAATTCATAAGCTTTATAAGTAAGTTTGATTTGGAACTACATCAGATTAAAAAAAAAATATCTTTTTAAACAAAGTTATTGTTATTTCGTTTGGTGGTCACATTTAAATTTAATCAATATCGGTTCAGTAGTTTGTGTCCAGTAGGTTTTTATCTAAAAGATTATTATTAATTATTATTCTGCACATCTATGCATATATTGTTCTGAGAAAAAGAAATAAAAATTTAGAAATACTGTATATAAAACGTATTTAATATGAATTTCCCTTTCACTTTATATAACTACTTAACAACAAGCCACAAGAAGTAGAAGTAGTGTAGCGAAGACGCCGCGTTGCATGCCTCAACCACAGTAATTTTGGATTCGCAACATTTTCTTCAAAATTCATCATCCCGCATCACAACTCTTTTTGGATGAACCACTGATCTTTTTGGATGTAAAACTGTCAGTCTCATCTACACTTTTAATAAGGTACCTTTATTTGAGCAGCCTTCGTGTAAATATAGCAGCGTATGAAAATAACTATTAAAATCTCTTACAGGATCACGCTCTGGCGGGTTAGAACAAACGTACGTCCCAAAACAGAAAGAGAGTCATTATTATTTCAACAGCTTGTGGCGCGGCGCTATTACAACATTTGTTTTGTTGCTCCTATCTGTCGCAGATACAAAAAACGGGGTTTATTCAAAATGACGTGGAGGGATGTCGTGCTGGGTAATTGTATACCAGGAAATATGCAGTGAAAATAAAAAAATACGAGCCGTTAGCTAGAATATCACAGTAACTGTCTATGGAAATGCTTTTATAGATTTTTTGTGTGGAGTAAAATTTTGGAAATGTGGAATGATATGTGATAAAATTTTTTAGCCTAAGCGTTTTCAGTGACACGTCGAACGCAAGATTTAATAATAGAGATATTACTGAGCAAAGTATTTATTATTTTCCTCGTTTAAAATGTAAGTAAGTTTTTATAGAAAGTTTTGACAGTAAGATCTATCAATTACCAAAAAGATATACATTCTATATTTTTAAATAAACGCAAGGGAAAATCGTATTAAGAGCGCGCATTCGTGTCTGCGCGCATAAGCCGCCCTCTGAAAAGATTTGATGGCAGGTTAGAGATTTATGTCAAGGATCATAGAGGCAGGGATCGAGGGATTTCAGCGCTCCTAACATCCAACTGTGCCCTTTGTGGCTGAGCACTATCCGGCTTCACTTCACTTTGTACCTCTTACTCCTGCTACCACTTACCTCGCGGGACGTTTTAATTCCATTTCGAGGAAAACCCGCGGACGGTCGAACCCCCTGAGTGCGGACGCACAACTGCGATCCTAATTCTTGTGTAGTCGCATACTCTGACGGGTTTCCAGAAATGCAGTTTTATATGTTTGAATGGTTTATTATACAATATGTTTGTTAAACCCTGTCCGATCCTTAAAGGGGTGACTCAGTCCTTCAATATGAACAACTTTTCCTATGGGACTAATCCCGGAAATTGAAAAAAAAAACAAAATGCCGGATGTTTTCTTTTGAATGGTAAAGTGATTTTTTTTCGAATTTTCGTCATTAGTCCGATAGGAAGAGTTGTTCATATTGACGGTCTGAGTCGCCCCTCTAACGGTCAGGAAGGGTTTTATTAACATATTGTATACTTGTTAATGATACAATCTCTGCCCGAACAACATGCAAAGGCTACTTATATGACTTTCTTCTTTATTAATATATTATATATCGTCGGTTTCATCAAATCGTAAATATAAAAAAGTGTGTTCCTAATCCAAACCTACATTGTGTGATACGCACACAATGTAGGTTAGCCAGTTCAGTACTTGACAGCTAAACAAATAGTAGCCAATAGTTTTTTTTTTTTTACATTTGCCTGTTTATTAACAGAATTATGCATTACACTCAAAAATGTTAAGTCTTCAGACCGTGATTACTGCGATGGAAACATGAGACTCATAAAAATAGTCGACATTGTAAGCTCATTAGTGGAAGCGCCGAGTTACGAGGTTAGACCATAGATCAATTATATTTCGTAGATAATGCATTCTTGTTAAGCTTACCTGAAATAAAATAAGGAAAGTTGGACCACGAATAAAAGTTCGCCGTGTATAAAAAAATATTAGGCTGATACCATTGCCACGACATATCTTTCCAAATATATTTCATATTCAACCTCCTTTATTATTTAGAGGGCTGTTCATTTAACTATCATCAAGTTTGTAATTGGATATTCACCGAAGATTTAAAACATTTTTTATAAAAATATTTCAACTAGGCAGTGTTTTCAGTCAGCATTCGTCATAAACTTTCATATACATTGAAACCATATATCAAGATTCAATAACATTGTTCCGATTGATTCTCAAAATCTATGAAAAAACAATCTCTGATCTAATAATCACTTCTATCACTCCTTAGTACTCGTATATAGGATAGGTAATGCACTAAGTCATAATAAGATGGCTCATTTCTAAGACTGAGATTACAGTGATACGTTGTCTAAGGAATATTGATATCAGAGGCTACACCTTAACGAGAGCTGCTTATTGCCGACCACTGTAGCACTAATGCATTGTTATTACACTATCAATATGTCTCTTCCAATACCGACCTGGTTTATCGGTCAATAAACTGATCTTTAGTGCAGAAGGATGGTGTACGTTTTGATTAGATAGTTCGGCAGTTTCACTTTGTATTTTGGGTCATTGTTTATCACAATATTTTTATATATGTAGAGGTAATATTTTTACCTACTTATAGGATTCCTTTGAGAGAGCTCTAGAAAGACAGACTAAAAAATGAGAAATGTTAACTAACGACCTGTTTCTTGTTCAATTGAGATGCTATTTTGTATGGTAACTAAAAACTTTTAAATTGTAATAAAAAAAACTATTTATTTGCTGACTTTACATAGCCTATAACACTACGGGGAAGTAAACGAATCTAATGACACCTCACACATCAAAATCAGTCAAGCCGTTTAGGCTACAGAACATGGAAAGGCATACACATACCTAAAATACACTAATACCTTTGTACATACAGACGCGTGAAAACCATTACTTCTCCTGGGTGGTTGAGTGAGGTAAAAATAGATTAAAGATATACTCACAATGGAAACAATTTTAAAAGGTAATGGAAAAAGCTGTAGCATTTGTCCATTTCCAAAGGTAATAAAAGTTTAAAAGGCAAATAAACTTCCATGTATCATCAAATTGTGACTAGCCAATTAAAAAATAGCGGATCGAATATTGCACTTTGCGCAATTACCCGCTTGCACGTAATTCCAACGAATATGTAATACACATGAATAATTGCATTCGTCATATTTAGAGTAAATGTGTACAAGCCAGGTCTCGCTCCGTGACAACCACAAAACAAAAAGGGTAACAGAAGGATATACCTAAAATGTCAATTAATTTTTTAACCTACTACATTTAACTGGTGCCTTCGTTACCTTTGTTATATTTATTTTTAGAAATAGATATTATGTTACTCTTTGATTTATAAAGAAACTAGATTTTGCTCGCAAATTGAAAATCCCTCAAGAACGGTACTTTTATGCTGCATAAAAGATTAATCGCACCCATTCTTTCGGACGATGAGTGTGATTTTCTTTACGATGGTCAGTTTATAATCAAACTTCCTTTTTGATTTATAATATTAGGCATATGGTATAGGAATGGTACAAAAAAAAATATATACTGTTTATCGCGAGTGAAATGACTAGATATTGTTAGTGTTTCTTCAGGGTGTTTTCAAAATGCAAACAAACAGATATTATTTCAGGACTTCCAGAATCCGGATCGAGAATGTCAAATTATGCCTGAACGCTAATAAACCACACATAATCGCCTACTGAGACCCACTCATTAATGAAAATATCGTATGTCTTTACTGTCGTGTTAAAATGCAATTATGAAATACTAGCTGTTACCCGCGTCTCCACCCGCGTGATATATATAGCCTTTGTCCATCTCAGTACCATAACCTATGTTTATGCAAAATTTCATGATGATTGGTTCAGTAGATACGTGAAAGCGTAACAAACAAACCAACTCACTTTCGCATTTATAATATAAGTTTGGATTAGGATAGTTAGTATGGAACTGTAGTTTACTTATAACAAATTTATAATGACTTTTCGTAAAATCAAAGGCGAATTTAAAATGTTCTTAAAGTAAATGGTTGTAGTAATTTTCAGATCGTGTTTAGACTTCAACTTTCTGCTCTATTATTTATGAAGTGTCGCATCTGTTAGTGTTTATTTTGCGGTACGACCGACGTTACTAAGTTGCTCACAAGAGCACTAATTTGCGACGAGCCATGTTCCAAGACTCGCGAATTGTTCCCGTCTGAATGGAGTACTCGTTACGACATAGTATGCGGCGGAATGCAATTGATAAATATGCGTACGTATGCCTTCGGGAAATACTGATTAGACATTTTGACATAATTAGTTCTAACTGTCAGTAAAACTTATTTTTGAAAGTCGTGTTTAAATCAGTGGCGCGGTCGATGATGTGGTCGATATCAACACATTTCGAAACTATACTTGGATTCTAATACCGGTACTAACAAAACGATATATTAAATAGTCCTGATACATCGAGGATTTGTCATAACTCATAACATACTATCGTTTTATTCCTTACCTACTAAACATTTGAAGTGAATATTGGTTAGACACTTTAACAACTGCGCAGCATTAGTTCCTCGAGCGCGCGTCATCGAGACCTAAATCGCATTACATCGCGCACTAGCACAACATCTCAAAGCTACACAATCCCGCCAACGCTGCTTCCTATTACGTTCAACTCCAATCAGCCAGCGAGTTGATGGGACTTAGCGTTGCTAAGTTTTCACCACTCCGCTTTGCCGGTGATATCTCAATTTCACGAGGGGTTTCCCCGCTTGCAGGCATTAATCTGCGGGCCAAGTTAGAAACTGCATACGGACTTATTTTGCAATAAATATGTGGAAATTTCATTAAATTATAGTCGCTACAGGTTTGTAGTTTGGACCAAACGATGTTAAGCTCTTCGGGAATCGGGCGTAAAGAGCAACTAATTAGGGCGGATAGTCAACTCGCTATTGTAGAATTCATTAGCGAATTGTGCGCCGCGACAGACGTATTACAGATTTGAATCCATGAGCCGCTCATAATATGGAACAGCGTGCATGCACCCTTTGGTTTTATTAAATCATTATCAAGTCAAATTAAAGCTATACAAAAAGTCAGATTGTTAAAATCGCGTGGAAACCTGCCCTATCGGAAAACGTATCAATATCCATCAAATAAAAACGACGAACAAAACGTGCGTTGTCGATCGTTCGGAAACAAAGTTACCTGCAGCGATTCATAACAATCACGAAACGGAAAAACAAAAACTCAATAATTATACTCGTAAAGCGAGTTTGCGGAAGCTGCAAAACGAAATTTAATTTGCCCTGAACGCTGCATCAGAAATAAAGTTAAAACAGTCGCTGCAGAAGGCTGCCGCGGCAGGACCAACTTCTAACGCAAATGAATAGCGAATGGGAAAAGTTGTTGGAGAAAAATGATGTCCCAGTCGGCGAGTGAGGTGGCATTGTCGCGCGAGGCCGGCCGATATTATTGTTGTTTAAAATGCCCATGAATGTTCCGCTGTAAAAACAGTGAGTTACGCGGCGCTAAACTGAGCGCGCCGTCGGCAACAGCATTCAAACTCCCTCTGTGTTCTTGATGTAATGCCTTATCTTTGACGGTCATAATGCATGCGAGTTATGCAGTAACAATGTTTCGCGCAAGTTACGTATTACGACTAAATGCATCGCATAAAAGGGAAACTGCACAACGGAATGAAATCCTTTATGCTTGCCGTACAATGTGTTTTTAAGTACTAACACAGAAAATTCTTTACCTTTTACAACCATGACTTTTTTAAAACAAGTCTTTAATGCAACGAAATGTATCAAAGCAAAAAATCAAAGTTTGCAAAACAAATAGAAAAGGTCCACATATGAACTATCGATATGAAACTGTAAGATACGCAGTTTAAATCGAGCAGATAAGACTAAGTCACTTCATTTCCAGATAGTTCGAAAGCTAGTCATTAAAGTGAATGAAACGTGCGGCAATAGGAAACTTTGTTTTATGACTTTACTTTACAAACAGTTAAATAAAAACAAAGAAGTTTTTAGTACTCACCGTTTTTGCCGTTTGTGCTGATACAGTGTCTGGATACTGGATTAGGGCTTGGAATGAGTCTGAAAACAAATAAATTTTGTTTTTAATTCTACTTTATGAAACAATCTAAAATTATTGTAGTTTATATAGTAGATAGAATATAGTGACAAAACAATTTCGTAACGATCCACTGAGTACTCAAGTGTTGGGTGTCTCACGGAATTCCTGACAAGCAATATCTTGTTCATAAAGGCGTTCAAACAAGGTGAAATTGGCGCCCAACGTGGGGCTCTGCGCGAGCTCCAACTTGTCGAGAGTTAGTCGCGCCGAGGCTCAGGTGCACCGCAGATATTTTATCATCTACAACACTTTAGCGAATATTCGAGTAAACAAGTTTCATGCCTATTTTACTTTAGTTATAAACTCGGGGAGTACAAATTTATTGCTCTTGTCGCGTATCCCGCTCACTGTCAGCGCCGCTCTTAAAACTTTGATGTGGTTCCCCTGTGACTCGATTTCACTCTACTTTACGTTCGTCATAAGATACTTAGATTCATGGCAGTATATAATGTAACATGTGAGACAAGGGTTTTTTATTTTAATATTTGACAAGCAGTAACAATTACATTGTGGCCCAATCACAGCTTACCGGACCCGAGGCCTCAGTGCTGCCGCCGTTATTTCAATACACCCTCATTGGTTGCAAAAAGCCAAAACAACTACTAGGTAAAAGCATCCGAAAAACATGAGCAATAAACAATCGAGACACGAGGGTAGGTACGATCCCACAAGTAATATAGTTGAGTCTATTTACTGCAAGAGGATAAGCGTTAAACCCCCTAATTTAAGGCAGAGCCGGCGATCATTGCCGTTCGCCGGGCGGCCACATAAATTCACATTTTTAGGCTACGTCGACGGCGACCACTATACACCTGCCCACCCGCAACATGCCATTAGGTGTCGCTCCCTTCTCCAGTTAAGGCGATGTATAATTGTAACGTATTTCATTGTCTCTAGGGTAGATTAACATTAATATTAATAAGGGGAGATGTTTAAATGCTTTCTTCTGCGGCTGCGGCGCGGAAGTGATATTGATGTGCTCATTACAGGATAATTTAACTTAACTATGGAAGCGAATGAGGCTGCAAATATCGCAGATAAAATATGAAAAGTGTGTGATATCTGAAAGAATATTGTGATGGCCTTCGTGGCGAGTTGTTAACACGCAAGCTAAACGTGGGGCACCAGGTTCGAGTCCCGGCGCGGGAGCCATACCCAAGGGGGATGGCGTCAGTTAGGCAGCAGGCTGTTAATATTATGCCAAATCATAATTACAGCACGATTGCTGTCATAATAGCGATCGCCATTATATGACACCCACGGCTGCCATAACACATTATATATAGCACGCATATATGTATGGGTATGATTGAAAAATTTGGCAAAAACACATAAATAAACCGAAAAAGCCAAGTATAGTCTGCACCATTCGGGTAACAATTGTAGCATCTCCCTTAACAATTTCCTACATGTATAAAATATAGAAAGTAGGACCACTCAAGGTAAGAAACGTCGGCGTAAATTAAAAGTAACGCGCTGTCTCCTTCATACATAGTTAAATGCTCTTTAAGGCCCCATATTTTCTTTCGGAAAACCATTTGGGAACGTTAAAATGGAATGCATAAAGGCTTACCGCAAATTGGAGTTTTTATGTAATTACGTCGTGAATAAGCAAAAAGAGTTTTATGGACGTCCACTGAATGGAAACTTAGGCATCATGCTTTTTCAAATAACTCGCCAGCTACGCTCGGTAGTAAATTTTCATTTTAATATGAATTACTATCACTCCCTCACTGTCATCTTAAACAAAAAAATTACAGCACTATCTTTTATTTAATTTTTAGTTGCTAGTACTTAAGGTGTTTCATTTTCAAAATGTATTAACAAAAATATTTAACTGAGCCTTGTTTCGCACTTTCTGTAATATATCATACATTCAATTAAAAGTTCTTACTTCTTAAGGCTAAGCACTGTTCTTCCCAACTAATTTACTTATTTATTGTTTTAAAATTCCGATTCCATTTTATTTACGTTCACTTGAACTTCTTAATTATTTATTATGCGCATTGTAATGAACTTTGAAACAATTTCATAAAGTTGTTGACCCGTTATAATTGTGCAGCATAGGCAATATTTGTCTAAATATTCTGAATTTGTGATTGATTTGAAATTGTTGACATAAAAATTTGGTCATAGTTAAGAGAGCAGCGAGAAGTTTGGAGAAGTCGCAGCCGTGTTCTTTTGCAGCCTTTGTCCTGGTTTATTTATCCGGCTGAAATATTCGGCGGTTAATCCAATAACGCTGCTTGGGGCTCCGATTGTGCGCAAGAAATTCAAATGATCTCAATCAATCCTCCGCGTACGCGCTTCTTCGTAATGTTTCATTAAAAATTCAACCGGGACGCGCAATTACTTTATGGAATATTTAAACGTCAATGCCTGCGTAAACACAAGATGGAAATTGTGGTTAAATTAAAATTTCGTAATCCGCGTTTTGTTGTTGCAAAGAGGTTGCTTCCGCTATGTTAATATTAAGCGGGGTGCGGACCGCGGCCAACCGATTATATACCGCGTGATACCTTAAATCCCGCAGTCTGCCTCTGCTGAGCGCATCCGCTCCGACAGCCCTGAATGACTCATTTACGCACACTTTAATGAAGCTGAACGCCTGAGAAACTGCAATACTGGTTGAAAATTGCATAATTTAAATTTTAGTACACTGTTTAAAATGTACCGCTAAGTTAAGGAATTTCGTGACTCAGTTATGTAGAACACATGGTATGCAGTGACTTATCTATACATATAATAAAACAGTAAAATATTTTGTCTGTACATTTAGTATTTTTGACTGAAATGGATAGAGGGACACTTAAAAAGAATAATAGAAAGCAAAAATTTTTTTTAGAATTGCTTATCTGTCTCTATGTGTGATCACGTTTATCTCCGAAAATATTGGACGGATTTGAATGAAACTTTTTGCTATATAGCTATTAAACCGCAACATATAAGGTAGAAATAGTTCTAGAAAATGGAACACCTGATGCAGCATCATTATGTTCCAGCTGAACTATAAGAAATATAAAAGTGGAGCCTTAGCCAAAGTTGTTAAACCTGATGAGCATATTTGTTGAAGTATAAAATATCTGAGATTTGGAACACCTCATGCAGAACCATAATGGTCCAGGTAAACTATAATAAATATATAAATGACGCCTTAGCAAAAGTTATTCAACCTGATGAGCATTTTTTGTTGAAGTATTTATCATGAAGATTTGGAACACCTGACGCAGAACCATAATGGTCCAGGTAAACTATAGGAAATATAAAAATAACGCTGTAGCAAAAGTTGTTTAGCCTGATTTGTCTTTTTGTTGAGGTAAAAAAATCGAATATTTAGAACATCTGATACATTCCCATGCCAAATTTTATATCGACAATTTTACAGAGTCTCCCTCTTTCTCACTCACACTCTCCGCTAGGATAGAGTGCGTAGAGTACGATTGGCTCATATTACTGGTGATCGCCCAGCGGTCCCCCTTTTGGCAACGTAGTTTTCAGCCCATACGGCAAAACATGAGAGTTTGCTGTCTCTCCCAGCCTTGAACTCACAGGCAGCACCTAAAGCCGATGTCTGTCCCTCGCGAAGGCTCTTTGGAGATGTGCGATAGGTTGAGGGCACTCTGCCCATACCTCAAAGTTTGGTAAAGTAGCGCAAGCTCACTTAGAGCTAGCTATATAGTCTTCTTCTTATCGTGTCGGTGGCTCAAAAAGTCTAAAAGAATGCTATATTTTATCCCTCCAGTATTTAGCCAATGCAATGCCATACAATTTTATAACTACAAGTATTTTCTTATGTATGTTTAGTTCGTATTAAGGTATATTAATACGCCTGAGTCATATAGTCTACGTGAACGAAGTCGCTGGCATCAGCTAGTTATTAATATTTACTTAATGGCAATATGCAAAAAAAAAAGAATAAGATATTGGGAAGACGATGTCAGAAGCAGAATCAAATCCATAATTACGGGAATCCGTCCGCGACACAGACACGACACCTACCGCAAACAGGGGACGCATAATAATTGTAGCGGTCTGTTACACCTTAATAAAGCCAATCGGGGATGGCCCGGGACGAAACTGGAGGTACGGGGAGGGGGATTACGGCGACTCCACGCTCTCCATTGAGATTTGTTTCGGGATTAAGATCGCGTTCGATGGTAACCTCGCGCCGGTTCACCGTAGCCAACACGCCAGCAGCGCTATTAGCCGTTTTTCTCTCCCTCCAATATTCATACGGTAAAAGCCTAACAGAATATTCATTAGGCAAACTCCACCGCAAAGAACGAATGCCAACATAAATCGGAATTGGGTAACTTCTGAGCGATTAAAGTTATAAGGCATTTGCGGCTCTGATGTTGAGCGAGTAAATATAAATAAGGTAAAATATTAAATCTCACAAATCATGAAAGCCGCGTGTTTATTTGCAGAAGCGATTGATTACGGTTCAGAGGCTGCACGCCCTTATCGGGAATAATCAGCGCGTGAAATTTTTCTTCATCTTGTAAAACGAAAGACCAGCTTTCTAGCAAAGCTGAGCCGTGACGGACTTTTTGTTTGTTAATAGTACATTGTGTAGCAAGGGCGGGATAGAAGACATTACGTCAAACGAGCGACTACTAACAAGCACGAGGCGAAGCCGAGTGCTTTTAGTAGTCCGAGTTTGTAATGTCTAATACCGGCCGTGATACACACAATGTTTTTCATCTCACCGAGTAAATAGTAGAGTAAAAAAAATATTTTTCATATTATATTGGTTGAAATTCTATAGTATGAATATTCTATATAGTTTACCTTGAAAATTAATGCGTCTGCAAGCTGGCTGATTATATTATCTATATCAAGAATATTGACCATGTATTCATTTATCATAGGGAATGTATTTCATGCAAATTAATGAAAATTACAATTACTTATAAATATTATGCCTAAAAATAAATAGCGGCAAACAGTGAACAGAAAATGCATTCGAGGATTACACAGATAACGAACGAAAATGTTTTATCCAAAAAGTGGAAGTCAAAGATCGATGAATACAAACAGCCAGCCACGCACGGCCATTAACAATTCCAAATTTGAATTAAGGACAAAAATCTCGCAGAATAGTACAAATGTTTTTTTCATCGGGTTCACTGGCAATTCCATATTTGAATATTCGACTAGAAAACTTTTTGGCTGTAGAAGATTTGACGCTTGTGCATGGTATAGTGCCGTATTAAATTTAAAAAAATACTTTATGCGCTCTCGGGCTTTATGGAATTTGTATGAAATCTTATAGCCCGCGGTCGTAATAGCGACCATCCAGCCCACTTTGCTTGCATTTAATGACACTGTTTAAGGGTAGGTGAGATGAAAAATTTCTTTACATATTAAATTCCTCAATTGTGTGTTCCTGAGTTGTTTAATTCAAAAGTTTTTGATTTTTGTCTTTCAACTCATTTATTAGTCCCACCAATATTCAGTTTAATTATAAAAACAATTTAAAAAAATTTTGAAATATAAAAGACGATAATCAAAACACTAGCTAAACATGGTGTAAACAAACCAGAAAGCATACGAAAAGGTATGTTGATACCGAAGAAGCGAAAGTGAAAATGGGAACTGTATATGTGGTTTATTTGCTCCCCTTGAGAGAGGATAATTGAAGAAACGATTTATATGTTTCGGATCTGCTACCTAGCCTATCTACTTCAGATAGGTTTTCGCAGGTGAATTTTGCGAGGATATCTCGTCATATTTAAGATTCATTGAAGGAAATTCGAACGGCGATTGTCGCCAATTAATTGTGATAATTCTCAAAAACATAATGTTTTACATATTTTCTCTTTTCAATTTCAATCACTAGTTCCAGTCGTCGTTAATAAATAGGAAACAAACAAAATATTTATGTGTTAGATTGGTAACTGCGAATATGTAACTTCTAAAGCTCTCATAATAAATTTAATATATGTACCTTGTATAATTTATATTACCATCCGTCACTGTCAGACATGCAAAATTTGAATTGACGGAAAATGAGATAAAGTTATTGAGTCCCTCGAAAGGGCATTTAATATTTTATCTACGAAGTAGCGTTGAATATTCATAGAGGAGCGTAGTGGGAAAAAGCGAGGCGACGCTTCTAAAATTGGACAATGACGAATGTTGCAAAAACAAGCTTCATTTCAGTAACGGGCTAAAGGATGGTTCACACCTAAATATTTAAAATCAATTAAAAATAATGTACGAACGTCGTCATTTTATGATCGGGTTTTAAATGGTATTTCTGATGCTATAGTAAAAATAGTGCTCCCGTAGCGTTTTGTAATATGTGATTTTCTAACTTTTTAATTGGACTGACTAAAGAATACGAAAACCAATTGACATTATTTAAAAACATGATCCTGTTATATCTTACTATTACTTAAATAAGCAACCAGAAGACAAGTCAGTATGAAGATGGCAGCTGCAATGTTACTGAAATATCAGACAAATTATGTACCGCGTATAAGCACGAAAAAAGTTTAAAATTAAATTAATATATTTTTTAATAAGATATAAAAGTTACATGATAGTTCTTTGTGCGGAGTTCTCATTTTACTCATATTTATATTTTGACCGATTTGTTCTGTTTAGTTACATTTCTCCATACTTACTCAATATTGAATTTTGTTTTTGATTATAATCAAGAACCCCACAATATATAACTAGCTTTTTGTTTTTATTGTATTGCAATGATGAACCAAGTGATTCAAATGAACAAAAGTGATTGTCCAACACCTTACCTAACATTGGCTTCAGCCAAAATTGCACGTGAACACAATATTATTTTTACACAATATTAATATGATAGTATTTCTCTGCCACGTCTCGTGGTTATGGCAACCGATCGCAAACGTGAACTCCGCTTAAGTGTAGGAGCGCGATCGGAAATTGGAAATGCAGTATTAGCGAAGGTGCCGTCACGATACCGACAAGTTATGAGCGCCTGATCTGTGTACGCCAAGCTAGGGCTCACAATTGTGTTTTCTTGCAGGATTCGGTAGAAATAGGGTCGATCAATTTTTTTAAACCAATATTTTAGTTATAAGCTTTGTTTAGCTTGTGTTTCCGAAGTCGCCTTCTACGACATCCACGGGAAGACTTGGAGAAGTCCTATTCTACTCTGCCGGGAACCACACGGCTTAGTTAGCAAGAAAATCGACTATATCGTACATCCTACTCTACAATCCTTTTTTTTAGATAGAGGTTCTAATATATCAGATAATCGAGGAAACACTAAATACCTATAGCCGTAGCGTGTGATCGCGCGCATCGTTACTGGGAAATTTGGATTCCTAAAACAAAAAATCTCGCAGTGCGTGATAGTAACCAAAGAATCATAAAGCATCTCTATATTCTAGGATTTCGATATAAAGAGGGTGAAAGCCCTACTGTGAACACATACGGAACGGATTCGAAAAATCGATGTCGTATACTGGGATTATAGCAATCTCAATTTAGGACCGATCTGAGTTGCAGTCAGTGTCGTTAGATTTATTTATTGACTTTTCTTGTTACATTAGGAGTTCGTTAAAACTTGGTTTTAAACTCTAACTGATGCTACAAGTTAATAGTTTACTTTTCGGATGAAAAATTGTGGTAACTGTAACCCTTTCTTTTGCGTAACATGAAAACGATAATTTTCAATATTTATGTCGCAGATACCTTGACAAAATTTAGTCTATATATCTAAAAGGAAACATTATGATTCTGTTTGAAAGCAAAGACGACTGGTAGTAAGAACTCATTAGATGCTCCTATTAAGACATTTTGGGTGATCCGATTATGAATGTGCTATTCAATTACAAAGAGGCAAAACGATTAAAGAGATTATGTTAGGGAGAAATAATTATTTTAATATAGATAATAATCCATAAATATCATATTCATAATGAAATGGTACGCTTTATATATTATTTTAACATCCTTATAAGTTAATATTTTGTAAAAATAGTTTTCTAACAGTTTTTTCTTAGATACTAATATTTTGCAAAAAGTAGTTATTGAGATCTCCAAAAGTATTGAAGAAACAAAATACATAACTTGAAAAACCTTTGCAAACTCTCTTTATTTTACTTTTAAACAACCTCTTTCAATGTGTACTATATACGCTAAAACATAATCAATTTTAGTCGGTTAAAGAAAAGGATTCATGCACATGTAAAATAAATACACTGCTCTTAGGTTCTCTAGACAAAATCAAGTTACTTTTCCCTCGCAGATCGCTTCACAATTTCACGCAAAAAATAAAGTGTTAACAGCGAGTTCCCAGGGGCAACGTCCAGCGAGATTTTAAATAAAGTTGATTCGATGTTCCTAGGTGTAGGAGTATAATTAGCCAGGAGTGAGCAGCCGACCGCCGGCTTCGGGGCTTATCAAATATGTACCTACTACCTACCTGCCTCTATGTGCTGCTGGATTTATTTAGGATATGCATGAGGGTACCATTTAAATTTTAAACGGACTGCGCCCTTGGATTTTCGGCCTCTGTTATGCTTGGTAAATCTATCACTATAACACGTCCCTGAAATTAATTTCAAAGCTCCAATTTGATTTATTAATAGTTATTTTAGCTGTAATCCCACTGCGTTGACGATAAAAGCTTACCGACGGGTGGCGACGAACTAATTAGGTATCGAATTAATATG